>CM032451.1:120594956-120793855 GCA_019049505.1 Pachyrhynchus sulphureomaculatus
ATATCGTTCACGGTTGATTTACCTATCGATAATAATGAAGAAATCTCCCGAGACGACTTTCCTTCTTTTGAAAATTTTATTACTCTCTCATGAATTTCGATTTGCATATGCCGAGCCATGTTTATGCTCCCACGACCTTTTATGAACTAAATGTGAACGTTCAACGCGCTATTATTCGTAAATACGTCTTTGAACGTCCTACTGCGTCAATGTATATTATGTGGCCGGAAACTTCTTTGTATTTGCTAGACCATCCCAAGACGCGTTTCGCCGTGTCATGGCTCATCAGTTGGGCTAGCTTCAGCAAATACAAGAACACAGTTTTCAGTCCTTATCCAGGTACTAACGGAAAACAATAACAAAATAGATGCTTATACTGTACTATGTCGGTGACTTATTTAGTTTTTCCAAACAAAGCGTCCAGCACGGCTGACACTTAATTGCAGAAGCGCACCTTCTCGAGCTTCCCGCTCGAAGGCATAGATGGCATTGGTGAAGCAACGAAAGATTCGCACTTTTTAATGCAACTGAAATTAATAGTTTGAGTATTACCATTTTAAATTAAGGCCCATTTCAAGTGATTTCTAAAAGTCAAAAAATATTTTATTGGAAATGATAGCAGACATTTTTAACGACGGCCCGACTGCAAGAAAGAATATAAGATGCAGTTTCCAGTATTACCAAGCTGGGTAAAGGTTAGAAGCTTTTGCTGGTACAACAATCTATATAACCTTTGCCTTATACATAAAGTAAACTGTTCTTTTTGCAAAATAAATACAGAATTAGATTGATATCGACTGTAAAATCACCAAATCAGAGTACCATAACTCAAATGAGCACCAACCTAAAGTAAGTTCATTTCAAACAACTCGGACTACCTGGCAACCAGAGGGCCATTTGGCATTAAGGGCTCGAATATGATCAATAAATTTCAGTTTGTTGTCAATCCAAACGCTCAAGATTTTGACAGTTATTTCAAATTTTATGTTTGATTTACAAATTCCAATGAAGATATCTAAACATTCTAACTTCGTTGTGGTTTTTATGTCATAACGAAATTATTTTTGTATTTTGTTTGATAATTACAATGGTCCGATATAAACATTTCCTTCTTCCATTGGCATTTTTATGTAATAATGGAATATTCGTAAAACATGTTTCATTTTTGTTTGAGAATTCCAGTAAGTAAGGACAGACGACGAAAATCAAATGTAGCAATATTAGAAGTTGATAATGTAACATATGGTCAGAATAAGCAGAAGAGATGTCTTGCATATAGGATGGAGAAGATGTAGGTATTTTGACCATGTTAACATCATTCAATGCTTTAAGTGTTGGAAATTTGGGCACATAGCACAACAGTGTACAAGCAGAGAGGTAGTCTGTCCTAAATGTAGTCAGAATCATAAAAAAGAGGAATGTACAAGTGAAGTTGAAATCTGTACTAACTGCAAACATGCAAAGGAGGTATTGAAAATTGCAAATATAGATTACCACCATTCAGCTTACAATAGAAAATGTGAAGCATTCAAAAGATTATTCGAACAATTACAATTAAGAGTTAATTATCCAGATGCATTTGAGAAATCAACAAAGTAGCAATTAAAAAAACAAAATATGATGTATCTTAATATAAATAGTTTAACCGCAAATAAAACAGAACTTGAATGGACAGTTACTCAGTGGAAGCCTACAGTAATTTGTTTGGTAGAAACACATATTACCAAAGACTTGGAAGACAGCGAAATAAACATTAATGGCTATAAAGCTGTTCATGCACTTTCAACAAGTAGGCATACAGGAGGAGCTTCTATATACGTGAAAGAAGAACTTCATTACAGGTCAACTATAAATATAGTAATAGATGGGAATTTATGGTTGGTTGGTATAAAACCTATGTGTTAATGGCAAAAAATACAATGTTCTTAATGTCTACCATTCTCCTAATGCCAGTGATATTGTATTCTTGGATAAATTAGAAGAAATAATAGGAGAATATGCTGTAAAACCTGACGGGTTTATTTTAACAGGGGATTTCAACATTAATGTTGCAAAAGATTCATATTATTCCAAAAAACTTAAAGATATTATAAAAAGTAATGGTATGTATCAAATCGTTCAAAACTTTACAAGAATTACACAGAATACAGCAACAATGATTGATCTTATAATAACTAATGAAAAAAGTATTGAATATCAAATTCACCACTCATCCAAAATAGCGGATCACTCCATTATAACTACAGAATTTCCTTCTTTTAAAAGAGTTAAGCAAAAAACAAGTGTCAGAGATACGAAAAACTTTAATGAACTTCAGTTTCAATTGGACATTATGAGCTGTGTATGGCCTATAACCTTGAAGTCCACAAACGAGATTGCAAACTATCCGGTATAAATTATAACTGAGAAATTAAACAAGCATGCTCCAATAGTAGAAAGAGAGGCAATGTGCAAATGGGAAAACAAAAAATGGTGGACGCTCGGAATTAAAGATGCAATTTCTAATAGAGACAGATTGTACAGAAGAGCAATGATAACTAGACTTGAAGATGACTGGATAAGCTATAAACAGAATAGAAACAGAGTGGTTCAGCTTATTAAAGAAAAAAAGCAAGCATATTATAATAGAAAAATAGATGAAGCTAAAGGAGATTCTAAAGAAATGTGGAAGGGTCTAATCATTTCTAGTAAAAACAATAAACGACAAGAAGGCATTTTTTTCAAGGGAAAGATGGAAAAGAATAACAAAATAATAGCAGAAAAATTTAATGACTACTTTTTGCAAAGTATTGGTGTCATAACAAAAGACATTGGGGAAATTGAAACCCAGGAAGTTCTAAACAATATCGAAAACCCCAATAAATAAGTTTAATAATTTTGATACATTAGAACTAGCTGACCTTAGAAAAATTGTAAAAAATTTAAAAAATAAAACAAGTAGTGTTGATGGAATTAATGTCAGAATTTTAAAACTAGCATTTGAAGTAATCTTTCTGAAACTAATTAACACTAGCCTAGTAAGAGGAATATTCCCCCAAGAATGGAAAATGACAACGATTATTCCTATTGAGAAGGTAACTAACACTAATAGATGTGAAGAATATCGACCAATTAATATGGTAGCTACATATGAAAAACTTCTTGAAACTATTGTAAGCAAACAAATGAGAACATACGTAGAGGAAAACAAGTTGCTAACATATTGTCAGGCTGGTTTTAGGAAAAATCATTCTTGTGAAAGTGCACTACAGACTGTTATTTCCAAGTGGAAGTCTTCTATAGGTGAGAAAAAATTGGTTGGTGTACTTCTACTTGACTTTCAAAGGGCTTTTGAAACTATAAACAGAAAGTTGTTGGTTCAGAAATTGGAAAAATATGGTTTTGAGGGAAATGTGTTAAAATGGTTCTGTGAATATCTGGACAGCAGAACACAACAAACAAAATATAATGGAGCGTTATCTTCTATTAGGATCAACAGTCATGGTGTTCCACAGGGCACAGTGCTAGGACCTGACTTATTCATATTATATATAAATGATATAGTGAAAGTCATAAAAAAATGTGAATTACAGCTATTTGCAGATGACACAATCCTCTATTATGAAAGTGATAACATAACAGATCTAGTGCAAACAATAAATGACGACTTAGATAGGTTACACAAGTGGCTGTGTTGTAATAGTCTTAGTGTCAATGTTAAAAAAACCAAATTTATGATACTAAAAGGCAAAAATAATACTCTAGATAACACTACTCATAATGGCATTGTGATAGTCAATGACAGAATTGAACAAGTTAAAGAATGTAAATATTTGGGTGTAGTTATTGATGAAAATCTATCATTTTTCTAGTCATGCCACTTATATAACAAAAAAAGTATCAAAAAAAAATTATTTTTTTATGTAGAATAGGTAAAAATTTAAGTACTTGGGCTAAATTGCTAATATATAAGTCGATAATAATGCCCCACCTCAATTATTGTTCCACAATTCTCTATATGTTCAACAAAAGAGATATAGACGATCTCCAGAAAAAGCAAAACTGGGCATTAAGATGTATAATAGGTTGTAATAGGTATTCAAGAATAAAAGATATGTTGAAAACAACAGACTTATTAAGTGTAAAACAAAATATCTTTTTAAATACAATGATAGTTGTTTTTAAAATTAAAAACAGAATGTACCCTGAACATATTTTAGAAAAATTACAATATGTCAATGACATTCACGCATATAACACTAGAAATAGATTGGACTTTTATGTTCCCACTGTGAATTCATCATATGCTGAAAATTGCTTATTCCATCGAGGACTTATAGAATTTATCAATCTTCCAATAAATTTGAAAAATGCAAACTTTGTAAACTTTAAAAAATTGTTAAGAAGCTACATAATAGATAACCATAGCATTTAAGTTAGTTTGTAATTATATATATTGTAATTGTACTTGTTTTAGCTTTGCCAATAATAAAGATTATTATTATTATTACATAAGTGCATTTAAACATTTCAATTTAACTGGAATTTTTATGTAGCAATAGATGTCCTTGTAAATGACCTTTATGTTTTGATTCATAATTACAATGCTCACATCTGAACATTTTGGTCTGACTAGAATTTTTTATGTACTAACAGATGTTTATTTAAATTACTTTTATATTTTTCTTGATAATTACAATGCTCACATTTAACTGGAATTTTTATGTATTAATACATGCCGACTTAAATGACATTTACGTTTTGTTTGATAATTACAATGCTCACATTTAAACATTTTGATTTCACTGGAATTTTTATGTAATAATAGATGTATATTTAAATTACCTTTCCGCTTTGTTTGATAATTACAATGCTCACATTTAAACATTTTGATTTCACTGGAATTTTTATGTAATAATAGATGTATATTTAAATTACCTTTCTGCTTTGCTTGATAATTACAATGCTCACATTTAAACATTTTGATTTCACTGGAATTCTTATGTACTAATAGATGTTTATTTAACCCACATTTACGTTTTGATTCATACTTACAATGCCCGCATTTAAACGTTTTGATTTCACTGGCATTTTTATGTACTTTAAGATGTCGATTTAAATTGATTTCATGTTTTGTTTGATAATTACAATGAGAACATTCAAACTTGTCATCTTCGGGATTTTTATGCACAAAGGAATTTGTCGTTTGATAACTCCTCTGACCAAATTTAAAAATCCCATCTTGTATAGATTTTGTATCATCAGCAAAATGATTTTCAATAGGCTCTTCCCACATTATTTTATCGCCGTCATCTTCGGAAACAGTAGAACTTCCCTGATTTTCTCGTATAAAGTAACTTGAATACACACTGAAAAAAAAAAAAACAAAAAAATAAAAAGAAAGTTTAAAATAAGGTGATGTTGGTATAACTAAAATTATACTTCGTTGTAAATAAACAATCTGTTAAACAAAAGGTATTTCATCACTCTTAGTTAATCTGTAACGTGTGTGAATTAATTTTGATTATGAAGCATCATCATTACACTTTAATTTTTAATAATAATAATAATAATTTATCAATCTTAAAGAATACATAGTATTAACAGACACGTCAAAAGATTTAAAAACTAAAAGTGTAGATCACAAAATATTGTACATCTAAATGTTAAGGATCGATACAAACAAATAGAAACTCCACACATATCACACAACTTAAAAGGTTTGGTCTATAACACATGGGCTGAAAAGTCCCGGGCCTAACACATAGATGGCGCTAGTTTTATTGCAGTCACCTTTTTTTCAGTTAATACTAACCTTCAAAAGACAGCTGTTAAAATTTCATGATATTCTATTCATTAGTTTTGTGAGTTATTGTGCTAAGAGTGACGCTACTTTTGTTATTTTCAAAACAATGGATCAAAAACAATTTCGTGTTTTAATTTTACACTGCTTCTTGATGGGAAAAAATACCGTTCAAGCGAAGCAATGGCTTGAAAAGTGTTATGGGGACTCCGCTCCATCAGAAACAACAATAAAACGTTGGTTTGCTGACTTCAAACGTGGTCGTAGAGACACCGATGATGCAGAACGCAGTGGACGTCCAAATGAGGCGGTAACACCAGAAAACATCAAAAAAATCCATAAAATCGTTTTGAATGATCGAAAAGTGAAGTTGCGTGAGTTAGCTGACATCGTAAAGATATCAAAAGAACGTGTTGGCTTTATATTGCATGAGCATTTGACTATGAGAAAGCTCTGTTCAAAGTGGGTGCCGCGTTTGCTCACTGTTGGTCAAAAACAAGAACGTGTTGATGATTCTGAGCAGTGTTTGGCCATGTTTAAACGTAACAAACCGGAATTTTTGCGTCGATATGTGACAATGGATGAAACATGGATCCATCACTTCACTCCGGAATCAAAACGATCGTCATCTGAGTGGACAGCAACTGGCGAACCTCGTCCAAAGCGCCCGAAAGCACAACAATCGGCTGGAAAGGTTATGGCCTCGGTATTTTGGGATGTGCGTGGTGTAATATTCATCGACTATCTTGAGAAAGGAAATACCATCAACAGTGAATATTATATAGCGTTATTGGAGCGTTTTGAAGGCCGAAATTGCAAAGAAACGACCGCATATGGCAAAGAAAAAAATTTTGTTTCATCAAGACAACGCACCGTGTCACAAGTCAATCAAAACAGTGGCAAAACTACATGAATTGAACTTCGAATTGCTCCCACATCCACCGTATTCGCCAGATTTGGTTCCCAGCGACTACTGGCTGTTCGCAGACCTGAAAAAAATGCTCGCCGGTAAGAAATTTCGCACGAATGAAGAGGTTATCGCTGAAACTGAGGCCTATTTTGAGGCAAAAGATAAATCGTTCTACAAAAGTGGTATTGAAATGTTAGAGCGGCGCTGGAATGATTGCGTTGCTCTTGATGGAGATTACGTTGATGAATAAAGCTAATTTTGAACCAAAAAAAACCGTGTTTTCTTTGTTAGGCCCGGGACTTTTCAGCCCATGTGTTATCTATAGTTAAATGTAGTGCTTAAAATTCTCTCTATTCTTAGTCAGTGTATAAAATTCACTGAAATTATAGATAGCGGCATTGATTATAATTTTTTTTTTAAGCTACTTTTAAATCGACCGAGCTGTTGCAATCTCATCTCTCGAGGCAAAGCATTAAATAATTTAATCTTTTCCATGTTTGTTCTGGCCAATCTAATTACGGGCAAGAGCAGATTGTCTCGACTCCTGGTACCATGTGCATGAATATATGATAATGTACAATACCTAGCAACATTCTTTCTGACATATATGAGTTTTTGGTAAATAATCAAACCATATAGAGTCATTATTTTCAGTGACTTAAAATAAGGTCGACTGGACTCATCCTGTTTTAAGTTTGCAATGCATCTTATAGCAGATTTTTGCACTCTAAAAACTTTTTCAAAGTGAGTGCTTGCCGCAGAACTCCATACTAGGATTCCATAACGCAATATTGAATCAAAAAGAGAGTGGTATGTTGTAAGTGCAGCTGCTTCGTTTATTGTATTTTTAATTCGTCTTATAGCATATATTGCTTTGTTTAGTTTGTTACATACATTATTTACATGATCGGTATATAAAAGGTTGGTGTCTACAGTAACCCCTAGGAATTTTATTTTGTTTTTTACATCAGTGCTATTAGTTTTGCTTCAAATATGATGGACTCTTAATATATATTATTTTGCTGAAGTGAATATATTTTTTTTTGAACATTGAATATATCGAATTACGTGCCAATAAAACACCATTTGCGGGAAGCGTTACATCGATTGATGCCGCAAACCTAAGGTGATCATATTTGATCAAAAAACTTTCCATATAGTGGCCAGTTGCTTGTGGATTATGACTCATGTATTGTCTATGATACTTTAAAATTCTGTTACAGATGTAGTGGTTTAAATCATTTTTCAAAAAATTGTAAATCCACAGTTGAATACTGTCCTAATTGTTCTCTAATCACAGTATTTCTAAATGGAAATCTGATCATTTTAAATGCATTAACTGTGTTAATGCAAAAGGTGAAACAGATATTAACCATAAGCTCTCTCTAAAAATATTAATTAGAAGTGTAACATGTAAATTTGGGTTAGTTCTCATTCTGTCGTGTGTTTTTATAATTTTAAACTTAATATATAAAAAACCGCTCAAGTGTAAGTTGAACTTGCACAATTAGTGTTCCGTACGTTAGTTGTTTTTAAAATAAAAATTTTGTTATGGTGGTATAAAATGATCAGTGACTTCACAAAACACACCAATCTTTACTGAAAACTGATTACCTTGAAATTTTTGTATTCCAGAATTTTTTCAAAATTTTTTAATAAGTACTTTTCGAATAAGCGATTTTTTCGCGATTCTTTCAAAATAATTACTGAAAATTGATGACCTTGAAATTTTTGTTTTTTATATAAAGGGTGTTTTTTATACAGGTATAGAACTTTGAAATGGAATAAAACAAAGGTGAGTTTTTTAAACTGACATGAAATTTACTTTATTCAAAAGGTAATCTTCTGGCATTATAATTTAAATATGACTTCTGGCATATGACCGCCACGGCTGGCTCGGACGTAGTCTAATCTGGAGGTCCAATTTTCGATGACTTTTTCCAACATTTGTGGCCGTATATCGGCAATAACGCGGCGAATGTTGTCCTCCAAGTGGTCAATCGTTTCGGGCTTATCAGCATAGACTAGCGACTTCACATATCCCCACAGAAAATAGTCTAGCGGCGTTAAATCGCACGATCTTGGAGGCCAATTCACGGGTCCGAAACGTGAAACTATGCGGTTACCAAACGTTTCCTTCAATAAATCAATTGTGGCACGAGCTGTGTGACATGTTGCGCCGTCTTGTTAAAACCACAGCTCCTGCACATCATGGATGTTCAATTGATGAACGAAAAAGTCAGTAATCATGGCTCTATAGCGGTCACCATTGACTGTAACGTTTTGGCCAGCATCGTTTTTAAAGAAGTACGGACCAATGATTCCACCAGCCCATAAAGCACACCAAACAGTCAGTTTTTCTGGATGTAACGGTGTCTCAACATACACTTGAGGATTATCATCACTCCAAATACGGCAGTTTTGTTTATTGAAGTATCCATTCAAACAAAAGTGAGCTTCATCGCTAAACAAAATTCGCTTATGAAAATCGGGGTCAACAGCAATCTTGTTTTGGGCCCATTCACCGAATCTACGCCTTGCTAGGTGATCGTGTGGCTTCAATTGTTGCACAAGTTGGATTTTGTAAGCACGCAAACCAAGATCTTTCCGCAAAATCTTCCATAAAGTAGATGGACACATATCCAATTCCTGTGTACGATGGCGGATAGACTGATTCGGGTCTTCCTCTACGCTACGCTCTACAGCAGCAATGACTTCTTCTGTACGCACTGTACGACATCTCTGTGGACGCGTATTATCATTTACAGTAAACGTGGTGCGAAAACGTTCCATAGTTAATCGAATTAATTGCTCTGATGGACGATTATGTTGACCGTAAAATGGACCTAGTGCGCGTTACGTATTTTGAACAGAACCATGATTTTCAAAATAAATTTGCACAATTTGGAAGCGTTGTTCAGGCGTCAGTCTATTCATGTTAAAATGCCAAACCAAACTAAACATAAATCACTTGACAGCTGACAAAATGGCCGCCAGTTAAAAAAGTGTTGCCTTGCCAATTTAAAGTTTTATACCTCTATAAAAAACAGCCTTTACCAGATAAATTATTAAAGGTAATGCACTCGTGATAATTTTCGTTCAATCTACACCCCTGGAGAATATTCCAGAATTTTTCAAAATTTTTTGATAAGTACTTTTCGAGATAAGGCGCGATTTTTCGCGATTTTTTAAAAATAATACAAAGAAAAGTGCGCGCAAGTATTACATTATATATATATTTTTTACTCGTGTTTTCACAAGCTTTCATTTGATACCACACTCGATTACCTAGTAAAAAAAATTTTTTTTCACTTCTGATTTCACCCCCCAAAACTAACCCCTTAAGTCAAAATTTAACTTTCAAAACTACATGGCTCTGATGAGGCCATCAATTCCTATATTATTACCAAATTTTAACTTTCTATGACAAATAGTTTCGGAGAAAATTGGGTGTGACAGACGGACTGACAGATACCGAAGTGGTCTTATAAGTGTTCCGTATGGAACTGAACTCTTAGTCATTGCATAAACGATACCTTTCAGTTACAGTGGTTTTGGAAGTCAACTTTATGATTAATAAAACCAAAACTAACTTTTTTAATAGATTTACAAATTTTAAATAAACTAACTTAAACTTTGTTTCCAATATCTCTTTTAACTCTAAACCAACTCTTAATACACTTACATTTCTTCATCCTTTATGTCCAACGTTTCAGATTTTATTGAATTACAGTCCTCATAAAATGTGTTTACTGCTTGTTCTCTCACGTTTCACTTGGCTAAAAACAAACAAATTGTTATACATAATTTGTAACAGAAATACAAATTACCTTAACAAGCCGTGAAAGAACCAGATAAATCATGGGAATCAACACTAAAGGTGCAATTTTACTGGTTAGGGAAAAACAAAAATCTACATTCGGGCATTTGCCCAGCTGACAACTCCTTTGATTTGAACAGTAAATCGATATTATAATTTATTTTGATTCTAAATACTATGAGCTGTGACACACCATGTTAAGTTTAATTCAACCATGACAGTGTGTATGTACAATGTAAAATTATATATATTTTAGGAATAACTGAAATTTCAAACATAATTTGAGAAACTGTCACGTGATTATGGCTATTTTGATATTGTTTTGTTTAGAGGCGACAGAACAGTGTGTCTTTCTCTTTTTACAGAATTATGCAGATTGTAAACCAAATTTTTTCCTATTGTAGCAACTCACTGTTTTAAGTATCTTTATAACTGCTGCATTATGATGTTTTTCAATAACTTTTTAAAAAATATTGGATTCTCTAAAATTAAGTGTCATGATTCATGCCATAGCTTATCAATTAAACCTTGTACAAAACTTATGTGTTATAAAAAAAAACTTACTTATTTGGAGATACAACATATGTACCAGATGAATGATCTAATAATCCATTCTTTAAAATACCTTCCATCTCTAGACATTTCCAGTGATTTTCCATCTGACCCATTAGCTTAGTTTCTTGGCTGTTATAAGAATTTGCCGAAACACCTTCTGTGACATCTAATGGAACATTTTCAATTTTTGGTTCAACTTTTATTAACAATTCAGCATTATTATCATTTTGTGCTACCATGGTACCAGGTATATATTTTTGCTCTCTAGTTCATCTGAAACAATGGATGGCTGTATGCTATCAAAATGTGCTGTTTGTTTTACAGTCTCATAAGAGTCCATTACTTTTTCTTTAGGAAAATTTTCAAGTATTAAACTATCCATATCCATGGACATTTCTGTTGATTTCGGTAAAATTACTTTTTCATCACAATTATTTTCCATTTTTATTTTTAAAAATAACACTCAAATTATAAAGTGCCTATACAAACTTATAAAATTATAGGTTAGGAAACCGGACGCATCCAGAAATGAAAGCAGCAGATTTAGGCGTTTTCGATTGAAATATTTTAAGGGTTCAATCGCAATGATGCCATCCGCTATCGCACCAGCAACTCTAGTAAAGAACCCAGTGATTCGAGAGTGAACATGAACAAGAGTGCATCTTAATTTTCACAGAAAATCTAGTATATAGAAACACCTGCAATTTTCAGCGACTTTGTTAGTTCCAAACAGATTTTTACATACGTTAGTGTGAACTCGTCCATAGATGCGTTATATTAAAAACGTCGTGTATCATCCGGCGTCTGTTTTGTCACGAATAGTTAAGAGCAACAAGAATAGAAATATTACCAACATACTGGACGTTAGATCGGACTGAAATTCCCGGTTATGGTAATAAAATTTCATTAGTGTCCCTTTTTTTATATGTTGTTATAGAAATTTTTAATTATTTTAATCTCGATCATAACAAAGCTTTGATTGGAGTGTACTTATTTCCTCTTTCTCGTTGCTGCATAACAGAGGGCACAATAGAACGTAAAAAAAGTATATAGGCTGTAGCCTCACGTTGCGGCCATTTTGTATAGCCTCAACTTCCTTTGTTTTTAATAAATATTTTATTATTAAAAGCTGTTATTTGCCCCTTATGTATATCTTAATTTTTGAGAATGGTATGAGTGGATATTAACACTGAAAGAACAAAAATTAAATATAAGCTAGCTCGTTTTGTTTGGAGAGATTATGGATAAGAGATAATTTTTGTACGTCTTTTGAAAATAGTCTCTGTAGTTGTTTAAAGCTTGGTTGTACTGTTTTGGGCACCATTCATTTTAGAATAAATAGATTCTAAGTTCAGCTCTACTGAAGACTTATTTAGTTGTTGAATTAAAATTGAATTTTGTACAACTATTACGTCCTGAAAGATAAAGCGGGTAGTTTAGTGAAACGCTACATTTAAATAAAGAAGAGTATATTAACAAAAATAAAAATTCTTCCTCTTATTACACTCTTAAAATTACATAGACTTAATAAATAGCCTTTTATAAGGGTGCACACTTTTACAGAGAGTCTCTAAATCAGAATCATTTAGTTCTTAGCAAATGGCTTTAAAAAAACACGATATAAGAGTTTGAAAAATCGACTTCGCGGATTACACGTACGCAATCGTTGGAAACACACGTTGTAGACAGGAAGTGAGATATTTAAACTGGTGTACTTATGACTTACTGCTTGGCTTCTCCTCGTGGGTTTTCCATAAACTGCTTAGACTCTCCTAATGAGATTCTCATCAAAATAGTGCCTTATAAATTATTCTCCCATTCTTATTTGGGTAACTAATCACTTTTTGACCCGAAATGTCTTAGGATGAGTAGAATATTTTTAAAACGAAAAAAGGCCTCAAACTTGAGGTCTGTAAACGATCCCCACTCGGTGATAAAAAAACGCCTCCTTACATAATGGAGGACAATCTGCTACTAAGGCAAGACGGAGGAAACAGCCATTACTGCATCACGGATGCCCGTCTTTTTTTTATAAATCAGACTCATTCAATGCAAACTAAATAAGTTAAGTCGGCAACACGCTATACACTACTAGTTAAGTTAGACTGGTCAAAAATTTAAACTCACTGCTTAATCAAATATAAAAAGGCAATAAAATATAAATTATAGAAAAAAGCGGTGTTGTAACATGATCTCAAAATCTAGGAAAAAAAATGAATTTTACGAGGCTAAAACGTAATTTTAGCCTATATTTTTGTCGCATAGTACCAAACAATGGAAATAAAGAACACACGTAGCATAGTAATAAGGGTAAACTGGAAATTCCACCATCAGAATTATAAAGATTAGAGAAAAGTTACAACCCTGTATTTTTAGCGAAACAGCGGCCATCTATGAATCACCCGAGTTACTTATTTGGGATTCCAAGAAAAAAACACTATTCCCACAGTGGATGCCTGATATTATCTTAAGACAGAGGATCATACAACGCATTTTAATGAAGTTAGACACCAAAAAGCTTCTGACGTTGTTAGAATACCTGCTATAGTACTCACAAAATGCGCAAGCAAACGTATTCCAGTTCTCTATAGACTTTTTAATCTATCCTGTAGAAATGGAATAATTCCTACCTGCTGGAAATGCGCTAGAGTTCAGCCGATACCAAAAGAACGTAAGAACTTGTCAAAAGACTACCGACCATTGCTTTAAATATTATTGCAAGTTATGGAAAAGGGTAGAATTAATCAGCATCTTTTGAAATATTTATAAAGACTTAGCATTATTACTGATCATTAATATAGCTTTTATAAGCAAGGATCATCAAACATTGCTAAGTGGCGCTCTTATTATGTCTGAAACGTTTTCATTGACTCTCGGGTTTCTTCAGAGAGCGTTCTTTACGAGTGACAGCCGATAGATTTCTTTCTAATACCTTTACTATTAACTTCGGTGTGCTCCAAGGCTCCACACTGTGTCCTACTCTCTCATTTTCATTAACGATCTGCTGGAGAGGACAAGATATCTAATCTATAGCTTTGCAGATGATAATACGCCTAATTCTTCATTCACTTTAAACGCTCGAACATCGACAACTGATGCAAATATTCGCGTTCAAAAGTTCCTTGCTTAAAAGGTAGGAATATATTATATAATACCACATAATTATTACTGAGGTGGATTGACCTTTAAGTCAAATTGATATCATTACTTTTTAGTGTTCCGTACGGAACGCTTATAAGATCACTTCGGTGTCTGTCTGCCGGCCACACCCGATTTTCTCCGAAACTATTTGACATAGAAAGTTGAAATTTGGTACTAATATAGGAATTGATGGCCTCATCAGAGCCGTGTAGTTTTGAAAGTTAAATTCTGACTTAAGGGGTTAGTTTTGGGGGGTGAAATCAGAAGTGAAAAAAAAAAATTGTTACTAGGTCATCGAGTGTGGTGTCAAATGAAAGCTTGTGAAAACACGAGTAAAAATATATACATATATAAAGGGTTTTTTTATAGAGGTATAGAACTTTGAAATGGAATAAAACAAAGATGAATTTTTTAAATTGACATGAAATTTACTTTATTCGAAAGATAATCTTCTGGCATTATAATTTAAATATGACTTCTGGCATATGACCCCCACGGCTGGCTCGGACGTAGTCTAATCTGGAGGTCCAATTTTCGATGACTTTTTCCAGCATTTGTGGCCGTATATCGGCAATAACGCGGCGAATGTTGTCCTCCAAGTGGTCAATCGTTTCGGGCTTATCGGCGTAGACTAGCGACTTCACATATCCCCACAGAAAATAGTCTAGCGGCGTTAAATCGCACGATCTTGGAGGCCAATTCACGGGTCCGAAACGTGAAACTATGCGATTGCCAAACGTTTCCTTCAATAAATCAATTGTGGCACGAGCTGTGTGACATATTGCGCCGTCTTGTTGAAACCACAGCTCCTGCACATCATGGTTGTTCAATTGATGAACGAAAAAGTCAGTAATCATGGCTCTATAGCGGTCACCATTGACTGTAACGTTCTGGCCAACATCGTTTTTAAAGAAGTACGGACCAATGATTCCACCAGCCCATAAAGCACACCAAACAGTCAGTTTTTTCTGGATGTAACGGTGTCTCAACATACACTTGAGGATTATCATCACTCCAAATACGGCAGTTTTGTTTATTGTCGTATCCATTCAAACAAAAGTGAGCTTCATCGCTAAACAAAATTCGCTTATGCAAATCGGGATCAACGGCAATCTTGTTTTCGGCCCATTCACCGAATCTACGCTTGCTAGGTGATCGTGTGGCTTCAATTGTTGCACGAGTTGGATTTTGTAAGCACGCAAACCAAGATCTTTCCGCAAAATCTTCCATAAAGTGAATGGACACATATCCAATTCCTGTGCACGATGGCGGATGGACTGATTCGGGTCTTCCTCTACGCTACGCTCTACAGCAGCAATGACTTCTTCTGTACGCACTGTACGACGTCTCTGTGGATGCGTATTATCATTTAGAGTAAACGTGGTACGAAAACGTTCCATAGTTAATCAAATTAATTGCTCTGATGGACGATTATGTCGACCGTAAAATGGACGTAGTGCGCGATACGTATTTCGAACAGAACCATGATTTTCAAAATAAATTTGTGCAATTTGGAAGCGTTGTTCAGGCGTCAATCTATTCATGTTGAAATGCCAAACCAAACTAAACATAAATCACTTGACAGCTGACAAAATGGCCACCAGTTAAAAAAGTGTTGCCAACTTAAAGTTTTATACCTCTATAAAAAACACCCTTTTATATATATATATATATATATATATATATATATATATATATATATATATATATAATGTAATACTTTCGCGCACTTTTCTCTGTATTATTTTTAAAGAATCGCGAAAAATCGCTGTCCCCTCGCCTTATTTCGAAAAGTACTTATCAAAAAATTTTGACTACTAATTCATGATATCATCTAACTTTACAATAACCTACAAGGTACGTTTTGTAATTCTTAAGGTCGTGATTAGTCATTTTTCCAATTATCAGACACCATTACCAAATAACAGTCCTGTTTATACTTTTTTAACACATCCATTATTCTGAATTTCAGCTTTCATTTCCATGTATGCCAAGGCATACTTGTCTCACGTTATCGTCCTGCAAATTGAGGGATGTGAGTTTTGACTGTAGATTCCTTAAATTATATGTAACGTCAATCTGAAAATGATATCAGATATTTTTTACTACATACTGAGAACAGTGAGTGGTGTTTCCCTCTTGAAATAGACACCCGAGTGTGAAGCAGATTTCAGCAGAATCAATCAAGAAATCAACAGATCTTGCCGTAATACTGTATAACCGGACTTGTTCTTTTAAATTGGCCATACCCCCAGATGGTTACCATGTAGACCACCACAACCTTAGAGGCATTTTAGGTATTTCGACCCTGAAGACTAGAAGAGTCTGTTGTGACCTGCTTCTGGCTTTTAAGTTAATAGATGGGCTGGTTGATTGTCCCTATCTCTTGGACAAGTTAACATTTAATGTTTCTTGTCACACTAGAAGCAGAGACCTGTTTGGTATTCCCTTTCATGCGACTAATTAATTATGGCTATTATGAACCCATGTCCAGAATAATGAGGCATTTCAATCAGTTCGATCTCAGGATTAATGACTCCATTGACGGTTTTAAAGTGATTGTTAAAAAGTTGTAATATCTGCTTGCTGTGAAACTAGTTTTAATGATCTTGTGATGTTGGTTTCTGTGTATGTTTATGATTTTTATTATGTTTAGTTGTTTTAATTATGTTTATAATTGTGTAAATTCGCGTAACGTCGTTAATAAATGAATAAGTAAATAACAGCGTAAACAGTGGTAAAGCTGATTTACTGAATTTGAGCAACTACTTTAATCCAAAGAGATCTTAAATTGTTAGAATACCTACAAAGGCCTCAAATTTTTTTTATGTAATAACAGATGTCTCTTACATGTCTTGTATATTTTATTTGAAAATTACAATAACTACAACACATTTCAATTTCACTGGAATTTTTATGAAGTAACAGATGTCCTGTAAATAATAAACATATTACAAATTTAAACAAATACAAGTCTCAGCCATAAAATTCTTGCAAAGAATAAAAGGCATTTTAAATTAATTTTTTTTTAAAGAGTATACAGTCCCTGGCCAAATTATTAGACGCACTGTATTTTTTTTAGTAATTTTATGTTTCTTAAGAGTTTTTTTTTATGCAATAATGGTATATTTTAAACTACAATATTATTGATTTTTATTCAAAAGAATTGTTGTAGACTACATATTTGTATTTATTTTTAACATATGGCAACACTGTGTTGACAAAGTGATACATGAACGTAAACAAGTACAAACCTGTATCAGTCGCGATCGGAATCGAGTCAGGTACGGACGTGTTTCTATGGCTTTATGGACTGTGATTGTTTGTTTAACAGTTTTATACTACTCCACGGTCAGAGAGATGTTTGAAGGAAATTTGTGTAGAAAACAGATTTCCTACCACAAAGGTAATCAAATCACAACTCCAGGATGCTAGCGTAAATGCTTCTGAGCGCACTGTTCGAAGAAAATTGAAAGAATTAGATTTTAAGGCCTGTCGCCCCGCCAGGAAGCCCAAGTTAACAGCTGCAATCAAAGCAAAGCGCCTGAAGTGGGCCAAACAATGGCAAGACAAAGATGTGGACTTCTGGAGATCGGTAAGATACAGCAATTTAATCAATAATTGATACATTATTATCATTTTCAGTTAAATAAAGCAAATAAACATGGAAGTTTATATATTTTTCCTATTTTTGACAGGTCTGCTTCAGTGACGAAAGCACATTCGAAATTTTGCAGAATAAAGCTCAGTATGTGCGTCGTCGTCATGGAGAAAAGTTTCATCCTGATTATGTCGTCCCGACGGTTAAACATCCCACCAAAGTGATGATTTGGTCAGTCATCAGCGGCAAGGGCACTGGACGTCTGTACGTCGTCAAAGGAATAATGTGGCAAGATCAGTACAAAGAAGTATTACAAAATCGGTTAATTCCGCAGCTCAGAGAATGGTTTCCAAATGGGGAACCATTCACTTTCATGCAAGATGGAGCTCCCTGCCACACTGCTCGATCTGTTAAAGCTTTTTTGGCAGAAAAAAATATCTGCACATATGTTCTCTAGCCAGGTTATAGGATATATTTTATTGAGTTAAGTAACATAAAGAATGAGCAGTGACGATAATAGTGAATCAAGTCGGAAAAAAGTCTACCGTTAGCGCGTTCTCTTGCAATATATATCCTAAACCAATAAATATGGAACAATATCATGTTGTAAAGAATATAATATATATAAAATGCAACGTTTCTCTGTCTGTCTGTCCGTTAGTGCGCTTATCACTTGAGAACCACTTATCCGATTTACGTGTTTTTATAAATTTATACATATGATATGTTCTATATAATTCGATATAAGCCTAGATAATGGGAGATAGGTATAAATAATGGGAGATAAGGAGAAATATTGGGAGATAAGCAGAAATAAGTCTAAGTAATGGGAGTTATGGTGAGATAATGGGAGATAAGGAGAAATAATGGGAGATAAGGAAAAATATTACGAGATAAGTCGAGATAAGCCTAGATAATGGGAGATAAGTATAAATAATGGGAGATAAGTATAAATAATGGGAGATAAGTATAAATAATGGGAGATAAGTATAAATAATGGGAGATAAGCAGAAATAAGTCTAGGTAATGGGAGTTATGGTGAGATAATGGGAGATAAGGAGAAAGAATGGGAGATAAGGAGAAATATTGCGAGATAAGTCGAGATAAGCTTAGATAAGGTGAGATAATGGGAGATAAGGTGAGATAATGGGAGATAAGGAGAAATAATGGGAGATAAGGAGAAATAATGGGAGATGAGCAGAGATAAGTCTAGATAATGGAAACTATGTAGAGATAATGGGAGATAAGGAGAAATAATGGGAGATAAACAGAGATAAGTCTAAGTTATGGTGAAATAATGGGAGATAAGGAGAAATAATGGGAGATAATGAAAAATACTGCTAGATAAGTCGAGATAAGCCTAGATAATGGGAGATAAGGTGAGATAATGGGAGATAAGTATAAATAATGGGAGATAAGGAAAAATATTGCGAGATAAGTCGAGATAAGCCTAGATAATGGGAAATAACGTGAGATAATGGGAGATAAGTATAAATAATGGGAGATAAGCAGAGATAAGTCTAGGTAATTGGAGTTATTGTGAGATAATGGGAGATAAGGAGAAATAATGGGAGATAAGGAGAAATATTGCGAGATAAGTCTAGATAAGCCTAGATAATGGGAGATAAGGTGAGATAATAGGAGATAAGGAGAAATAATGGGAGATAAGGGGAAATAATGGCAGATATTTTATTACGTTAGGTAACATAAGGAATAAGCAGTAACGATAGTAGTGAATCAAATCCACGCGAGCGGAGCCGCGGGCACGGCTAGTATACTATATAACTTCATATTTGCTATATGTTTTATACATGGTGCAAGGTGATTAGACAATTTAATGCTCTAAAAAAAGAATGTACTTGTGGCAAGAGCTAGCTTTGCAATAGGTAAAAGAATATTATAAACGTTTCATACTAACTAACCATTCCAATACTACTGAACCGTTGTGAACAGAAGCTGCAGTTTTAATTATTAGCAGGCTAGGTAAGATTAGAATCTTTTGCTGGTAAAATAATGGTCTCCAACGGACTATAACCCTTGCTTTACACACACAGTGCATTGCTCTGTTTGCAAAATAAATACGGAATTAAACTGATATTCGGCGCGAGGGCTCTTATAAGTTCTTACTTGTTTAATCGAACTCAGTTTGTAGCCTACGACGGATTCAAATCAGAAAGATTTGTGGCTACCTCCGGCGTTCCACAAGGTTCAAATTTGGGACCCTTGCTCTTCATTATGTTCATAAATGACCTTTGCGAGGATTTAAAATGTAACAGGCTAATTTATGCTGATGATTTAAAAATGTTTATGCCAATAGAAAAAACTGAGGATTGTTCCTATCTACAAAGCCAGTTGAATTTCGTGCATTCTTGGTGTTGTGACAACAAACTACATCTAAATGCTCAAAAATGCAAAGTTCTAACATATACTAGGAGGGTAGCGTCAATAGAGTTTCAATATAGAATTCAAGACCATAATTTAAGTAGGTGTAGCACAGCCAAGGATTTGGGAGTTGTTTTTGATGCAATATAGCATTGAAAGTTTCTGAAGCAATGAAGTCTTACGGGTTCATCATTAGGAATTGTAGGGATTTCACTAATATTGCATCACTGAAGATTTTGTATTTCTGCTTTGTTCGCTCGAAACTGGAATATGCAAGTATTGTCTGGAGTCCAATGTACGAGGTGCATAGAGTTTCACTTGAAAAAGTGCAGAGGAGATTTCTGAAATTCTGAGATTAATGGAATGTATCCTGAACGGGGAATCAGCAGCGATTATTTGTGTGAACAGACAAATATTCTTAGCCTGGGAATCAGGAGAGTTTGTGCCTCAATATTATTCCTATATAAAGTATTGCACAATATGATTGATTGCACGGATATACTGTCTCGTATTAACATCAATGTGCCACGGATACACTCACGATCAAGTATGTTTTTTTAGATGTGACAGACCTAATACTAATTTGTTATTGAATTCACCTATTCATGTAATGTGTACTAATTTTAATCATATTTGTAGTGTTTGTGATATATACTGTTGTACTAAGAAGCAATTACTACAGACTGTCATTGAATATGTAAATGTTTAAATATTTACCCTATTAATGGGAAACTGTTGGGTAATAAAGCTATTATTATTTATTACAAAAAGTTCTTCTTTCTCACATTTGATCAATGTGGTTCCATGTTTGGCTGACGGGCCAAAACCAAGTCAGCACAAACGCTATTTACCATTCCGTATTAAGGAATGACCTGACAATGTTACATGTTTTCAAAATCACTGACTTCTGAATGTTTCTGTGTATGTCTGTGTTGAGTCCCAATTGCACTAAATGTGGTGTGAATGTTATTGGTGTAAGGCCTGTGGCTGATATAATGAGGGGGACAATGATGACTTTTTCTTGTCTCCATAGCCTTTTTATTTCCGTTGCAAGGTCTGTGTATTTGGAAATTTTTTCTGTGTATTTCGTTTGGATGTTTGTGTCGTTGGGGACAGCCATGTCAATTAGATAGGTGACTTTTCCTTTTTTGCACTGAAAAGTGATATCGGGTCTATTGGCGGAGACTGTTTTATCTGTATAGATACCGATGTCCCAGTAGAGCTTGTAATCTTCATTTTCAAGTATGGATGTTGGCGTGTATTTGTAGTAGGGATCTGTGTTTTCTATGAGTTTGTATGTTGTAGCTAGTGCTTGGTGAACCACTTTGGCAGCTGAATCATGCCTGGCTGTGTACTCCGTTCCGGCCAATATTTTACATCCGCTCGTTATGTGTTCGATCGTTTCTTTCTGCTGGTGGCATTTCCTACATCTGTCCTCTGCAATAGTAGGGTCTTTGATGATATGCTTTTGGTAGTTTCTGGTTAATATGACTTTATCCTGGATGGCAAGTAAGAAGCCTTCGGTCTCAGGGAATAGCTGCCCATCCTGTAACCAGGTGTATGATTGTTTTTTATTTACGTGGTCTTGTTCTATGTGGTATCTGTGTTTTCCATGGAGTGTTTTCTCTGACCACGTTTTCATCTTTTCCTGTTGTAATTGGGTGTGACTGTGAGTGTCTGCTGAGTGGTCTGCCCGGGCTAAGTCGAGAGGTGTGTAGTTTTTGTCTGCTTTCACTGTCGCTGTGTGGAGGCTGGTTTGCTTGCTGTGAAAGAATTTTCTAAGTGTTTGTATTTGTTTTGTGTGTAATGATCTGATGTCTATAATTCCTCTTCCTCCTGCCTTCCTCTCGATGGTAAGTCTTTCTTTACATGCGTTGGGGTGTAATTTCCTGTATTTGGTGAATTGAGATCGTATAAGGATGTGAATATTTTCTATGTCTGTTTGTGACCATTTGATGATACCAAATGAATATGTGAGTATAGGTATAGCGAACGTGTTGATGGCTTTAGTGAGATTCTTAGAGTTGAGTTTTGTTTGCAAAAGTTTCGTCAGTCTATTTTTGAATTCGGTTCTGAGCTCTATTATTATTATTCTCGTTTTTCTTTCTCACATTTGGTCAATGTGGTTCCATGTTTGGCTGACGGGCGCAAACCAAGTCAGCACAAACGCATTACTATTGTGTATTAAGGAATGACCTGACAATGTTACATGTTTTCAAAATCACTGACTTCTGAATGTTTTTGTGTATGTTTGTGTTGAGTCCTAATTGTACTAAGTGTGGTGTGAATGTTGTTGGTGTAAGGCCTGTGGCTGATATAATGAGGGGGACAATGATGACTTTTTCTTGTTTCCATAACCTTTTTATTTCCGTTGCAAGATCTGTGTATTTGGAAATTTTCTCTGTGTATTTCGTTTGGATGTTTGTGTCGTTGGGGACAGCTATGTCAATTAGATAGGTGACTTTTTCTTTTTTGCACTGAAAAGTAATATCGGGTCTATTGGCGGAGACTGTTTTATCTGTATGGATACCGATGTCCCAGTAGAGCTTGTAATCTTCATTTTCAAGTATGGATGTTGGCGTGTATTTGTAGTAGGGATCTGTGTTTTCTATGAGTTTGTATGTTGTGGCCAGTGCTTGGTGAACTACTTTGGCAGCTGAATCATGCCTGGCTGTGTACTCTGTTCCGGCCAATATTTTACATCCGCTCGTTATGTGTTCGATCGTTTCTTTCTGCTGGTGGCATTTCCTACATCTGTCCTCTGCAATAGTCGGGTCTTTGATGATATGCTTTTGGTAGTTTCTGGTTAATATGACTTTATCCTGGATGGCAAGTAAGAAGCCTTCAGTCTCAGGGAATAGCTGCCCATCCTGTAACCAGGTGTATGATTGTTTTTTATTTACGTGGTCTTGTTCTATGTGGTATCTGTGTTTTCCGTGGAGTGTTTTCTCTGACCACGTTTTCATCTTTTCCTGTTGTAATTGGGTGTGACTGTGTGTGTCTGCTGAGTGGTCTGCCCGGGCTAAATCGAGAGGTGTGTAGTTTTTGTCTGCTTTCACTGTCGCTGTGTGGAGGCTGGTTTGCTTGCTGTGAAAGAATTTCCTAAGTGTTTGTATTTGTTTTGTGTGTAATGATCTGATGTCTATAATTCCTCTTCCTCCTGCCTTCCTCTCGATGGTAAGTCTTTCTTTGCATGCGTTGGGGTGTAATTTCCTGTATTTGGTGAATTGAGATCGTATAAGGATGTGAATATTTTCTATGTCTGTTTGTGACCATTTGATGATACCAAATGAATATGTGAGTACAGGTATAGCGAACGTGTTGATGGCTTTAGTGAGATTCTTAGAGTTGAGTTTTGTTTGCAAAAGTTTCGTCAGTCTGTTTTTGAATTCAGTTCTGAGCTCTGTTTTGATGTGAGTGTGGTTGAGTTTGGTGCTTTGTTGGAAGCCTAGATATTTGTATGTTTCTTTGTCGAACATGTTATCGAGTGTTTCATTGTTAATGGTTTCTGTCTCATGGTGGCACTTCCATTGGCCTTTGTTGATGTGGAGCACTTTGCATTTACTTATACCAAATTCCATATTGACATCTAAGGTGAATATTTCTGTGATTTTGAGGAGTTCTTTCAGCTGTGTTTGTGTGGCAGCGTAGAGTTTTATGTCGTCCATATATAGGAGGTGGTTTATTTTATGTTGATTCACTTTTTGGTGTCTGATATTGAAGCCATGCTCTGTTCTGTTTAGTATATTTGAGAGTGGATTGAGGCAGAGGCAAAACCATAGAGCGCTGAGCGAGTCTCCCTGAAATATACCCCGTCTGATGTACAGCTCTTCTGTTTCGATGCGTTTGGTTGGTGTTTCTAGGCGTATTTTGGTTTTCCATGTTTTCATAATTTGCGCGAGAAACTGCCTGAGTTGTTGGTTGATTTTATAGATTTCTAGGGCTCTGATTAACCAGCTGTGGGGTATGGAGTCGAAGGCTTTTTTATAGTCTATGTAACCGATGTGAAGGTTTCTGTGTTCTTTTCTGGTTTGTCCCATAATCACGCTATCAATGATCAGCTGCTCTTTGCATCCTCGACTATTTTTCCTGCATCCCTTCTGCTCTTCTGTGATAATATTGTTGTCTGTTAGGTGTTGTTCTATTTTCTTGGAAATTGCGACTGTGATGATCTTGTATAGGGTTGGAAGACAGGTGATAGGTCGGTAGTTTGACGGGTTTGTGGTGTCTGAGCTTTTGGGTTTAACGTATGTTATTCCTTGTGTAAGGAAAGTGGGAAGTGTGTGTGGTTGTAGAATGGCTTTGTTGATTTGGTGTGTGAGTGCTTCGTGTGTGGTGGTAAACTGTTTGTACCAGAAGTTTTGTATATTGTCTATTCCAGGACATTTCCAGTTGTGTGTGTGTTTGATTGTTTCTGTAATTTCTTCTGTAGTTAGTGTGGAATTTTCTTGTTCTGTCACACGTTTGTGTTTATCTTCTTCGGCTTTGATCCAGGGGGTGTTATTATTATGTAGTTTGGGTTCTGACCAGACAGTTTTCCAATAATCTGCGATTTCTTGTTTGTTTTGGTGGTTTAGTTACTACTGTCTGCTCGTTGTACATAGTTTTTCGGTAGAACTGTTTTTCGCTTCTTCGGAAGAGGTTGTTGGTGTCTTTCCTCTCGTTTGATTCTTTGTATCTACGGAGTCTTGCAGCATATACGGATAGTTTTTGTTTCAAAGTATCAACGATTTCTGGCAGTGTTCGCTTGAGAGATTTAGATTTGATCTTGTCTACACCCTGTGTGACACGTTTTGGACGCGTTCCCGTTCATAAACTGGGTAAGGTGTCCCAGATCTCTTCTGATGTTGTTGATTTTGTTTTCTAGTCTTATTTGCCATTTAAATTTAGGTTTTCTGCTGTTGGGGTCTCTTTGTCGTTGCGGGAGTTTTTGATTATTTTGTGTTATAGTGGTGATTGCTGCTGCATATATTATTGTGTGAATGTCTCCGATCGTGCTTAAGTCTGTTATGTACTGTGGTATTATGTGCTTGTTTATTGTGTTGAGGATTATTTGTGTGTTCTGTTTGAAAATTAAACGAGGGATGGGATTTCTTGTTGTAGGATCGGTGCCTGACCATCGAGCTAGATGTGACTGCATTTCTGCTTTGAGTGTTTGTATGAGAGGTGATTCGGAGTGATGTTGTGTAGATGTTGTTGAGGGTGGTGAGTCATTCATTTTATCGTCTGTGATATGGTGTCGTGTGGTGCTTGCTATTTGCTTTGAAATATTATTTTGAGTTATGCTCCTGCTGGGTGGTGGGTCTTGTTGTTTTCGACTGGGTGGTTGTGTGTGTGAGATTGGTTCGGTATCTGCTCTACTGTTTCTATTGTTTGGTTGGTCTGTGTTCAGTTCAGCAGCTACTTGGTCTGTGTTCAGTTCAGCAGCTACTGTGTCTTTGATGGTCTGCAATTCGAAAGGTGTGAGGCGATTGTTCTTGGTAATAACTCTTTTTTTGGTCTATTACTCTCTGTTCTGTAACAAGTAATTGCAGATGTGGATATTCGGTCAAGAAAAGTCTGTGTAGTTCCAGTCTGTAGCCTGATGTCACTGTTTCTAGTTTGGTGGCGGTGTAGTAACAGCGCATCACTGTTCTATTCATTTCATCTGTCCACTTTAACCGCTGTCTTGGTTTGCCAGCCTTGGTAGTTGCATGTTGTCCTTGCAAAACATACGCGGTTTGGCCTGGCTTTGGTGGTTGTATTTGTCCCGCATCTACGTCGGTTGAGCTTGGGATTGGTGGTGGTGGGTCCAAGCGGCGAGTGATTCTCTTGTCAGTGATTTCTTTTTCAGGTGTGATTTCATTACAGCAACGCATGGCGTGTTCATTGATTCCTGTGGTGCAACTCATGCGTTGCTGTGACTTTCCCGCCTGGGTGGGTGTCGGCTTACTCGCCGGCACAACACTTTTGGCAGGTCCATTTTCGGTTGCCCGGTCTTCATCGTTTTGGTCGAGCTGCCATTTCCCGCGACGTCCTCGACCGTTACGTCGCTCGCCCGATGCTTCTTTTATTGGTCTGCTGTTGTCTGGAATGTTCTCAATGTTTTGTGGTGTCAGAAGCTCAAAGTGTCCCGACATTGTGTTGCCTGTTAGTAGAAGGTAAATAGTTTTGTTGTATTTTCCCGTGCTTATTATTGTTGGTCTGTCCGTAAAAGTTATTTTTATATGTCTTGTTCTTCGTTGTTTTGAGAAGATATGAAAGTTGCTATTTTGTGTTTCCGAGAGGGCAAGTATCTCTAGGCTCGTTCCATAGGTGCCATTTTTTCCTCATATAATTATAGTAGTTATTGAAGTCTTTTATATCGTCGACTTCAATTAATGAAAAAATGTGTGAAGTTCCGACCAGTTTTGTTGTAAATATCTTAGAGCAACCTCTCGGAGTTTCTCATGATGGTTTTGGTGGCCATACAAGTGTAAGCTAACTGCACGGAAAAGGCAATTTCCATCACCTACAATGTCGGATCTGGTAAAACTATCGGGAGTAGTTTCGGCTGAGGCGGTTGTTTGGGTCGTCTGTGGTTGTTGTTGTTGTGGTGTTGCCATAGCTGTTTGTACGACCGGAGTTCGCCTCCGCAACACCCTTCCATTATCATTACTATAATTATTATTCTTTGACATAGTATTCCCACGAGTATCCTAGGAAAGAGGGGTCGACTGCGGCAGAGCCTGGATGCCACAGCAAGGCTACTTACTCCCGGAGGGCGCCCGGTATCCGGGGGAACCGTTCGCGACTCATAAACGCTGAGCCATTCATCTTCTCGGCACGGTAAACACCTTAAGATTGCGTTTTTGTTACACATAATCTGGACAACACAAGACAGCACAACATGACTCAGGTACCTCGGGATCGTCAATGCCCGTACTAGGAGAAACCTGGGATTCCCCTAGCCCCTGAGGGGGCTAGGGGAAATTATTATTATTATTATTATAAAATCACCAAATCGGAGTACCATAACTCAAATGGGCGCCAACGTTTCTTTGCCATGCCACGTCCCAGTTCATTTGAAACCACTCGGATTGCATGGCAATCAGAGGGCAATTTGGCATTAACGACTTGAATATTATCAACAAATTTCAGCTCGTCTTCCAAACAAACAGTCGAGATCTTTTAGGTATTTCAAATTTCCAAGTAATTATGTTCGTTTCAGTGATGTCGAAACTGATCTAAAGGTATCCCTTTTAGATTTGTTTGATGTTTCGTCTACAAATTCCAATTCTACATTTAAACATTCTAACTTTGTTGAAGTTTTTATGACATAACGAAGTTGTTTTTATATTTTGTTTGATAATTATAATGGTCCCATATAAACATGTTCTTCTTCGCTGACATTTTTATGTTACAACAGAATATTCATTATATTTTGTTATAACAGCGCATTTAAATATTTAACAGAAATTTTTATGTACTAATAGATGCTGATTTACGAGGCTGGTTTGAAAAGTCCGTGCAAAAATAAAAACTACTTATGTGTTTGGGGTAAACCTTTTTTATTTTTCGACATAGTCTCCTTTTAGGCTTATACACTTCGTCCAACGATGTTCTAGTTTGTTGATCCCTTCCGAATAATAGGATTTGTCCAAGTCTGCAAAATATCCATTAGTGTCTGCAATCACCTCCTCGTTTGAATAAAATCTTTGTTCCGCCAGCCATTTCTTCAAATTGGGGAACAAATAGTAGTCCGAGGGAGCCAAGTCTGGAGAATAAGGGGGATGTGAAACGAGTTGGAATCCTATTTCCATTAATTTTGCGACCACAACTGCTGAGGTGTGTGCTGGTGCGTTGTCGTGATGGAAAAGGACTTTCTTGTGGGCCAATCGCGGGCGTTTTTCTTGCAGCTCGGTTTTCAAACGGTCCAATAACGATGAATAATATTCACCTGTAATAGTTTTACCCTTTTCCAGACAGGCGATGAGGATTATCCCTTGCGAATCCCAAAAGACAGTCGCCATAACCTTTCCGGCCGAAGGAACGGTCTTCGCCTTTTTTGGTGCAGATTCTCCCTTGGTAACCCATTGTTTAAATTGTTGTTTGGTCTCAGGAGTATAGTAATGTATCCATGGTTCATCCACAGTGACGAAACGACGCTTAAAGTCCTCCGGATTCTTCTGGAACAGCTGCAAACCATCCTTGCAACACTTCACACGATTCCGTTTTTGGTCAAGCGTGAGCAATCGCGGCACCCATCTTGCGGATAGCTTTCTCATGTCCAAATGTTTATGCAAAATATTATGTACCCGTTCAGTCGAGATGCCCACAGCACTAGCAATCTCACGCACCTTAACTCTTCTGTCATCCATCACCATATCATGGATTTGATCAATGATTTCTGGAGTCGTAACCTCCACAGGCCATCCAGAACGTTCAACGTCACTTGTGCCCATATGGCCAGTCCGAAAATTTTGAAACCACTTATAAACTGTTCTAATCGAAGGTGCAGAGTCACCATAATGTTTATCAAGCTTCTCTTTAGTCTCCTGAGGCGTTTTGCCTTTCATAAAGTAATGTTTAATCACCACACGAAATTCTTTTTCGTCCATTTCTTGAAAATCACTCGACTTCCTTGATTCACACGAATGCCAAACACAAAGAAATAGACCAATATGGCTGAAACTTGGTGTGCGTTCATTCAAGAGATGCTACTAACTAAACATGACCTCGATACGCGCCGGTGGTGCCATCTCTCGGACTTTGCACGGACTTTTCAAACCAGCCTCGTAAATACCAGGGCCCAATTACAGGAATAACGTTTATACTAATGAGCTACATATAAAAGAAGAACATGATGCAATTAAAATAATAACCAGAGTATACAAGTAAGAATATTTATACAGTTTGAACAATCTCCAAATTTAAAAAAAAAAAAATAGTTATAATAAAAAACTACAAATTTGAGCAACCTCTAAACACTGAGCAGAGAACCAATAAGTACCGACAGTCTACTGCAATGGAAATCACCGGAGTTTCCAATGACATTGCCGTTCTTGCACATTATATAAATAGGGCTGTGGAATAATATATTTGACCTAGCCCGGCCGAGGCTAAAAATAGGTGAGCACCTTGCCCCAAGGCGTGGTACATGGAAAGATACATTGCTTAACAGAAAATATGGTGATTTAACAGCTTACGAGGCTGGTTTGAAAAGTCCGTGCAAAGTCCGAGAGATGGCACCACCGGCGCGTATCGAGGTCATGTTTAGTTAGTAGCATCTCTTGAATGAACGCACACCAAGTTTCAGCCATATTGGTCTATTTTTTTGTGTTTGGCATTCGTGTGAATCAAGGAAGTCGAGTGATTTTCAAGAAATGGACGAAAAAGAATTTCGTGTGGTGATTAAACATTACTTTATGAAAGGCAAAACGCCTCAAGAGACTAAAGAGAAGCTTGATAAACATTATGGTGACTTTGCGCCTTCGATTAGAACAGTTTATAAGTGGTTTCAAAATTTTCGGACTGGCCATATGGGCACAAGTGACGCTGAACGTTCTGGACGGCCTGTGTAGGTTACGACTCCAGAAATCATTGATCAAATCCATGATATGGTGATGGATGACAGAAGAGTTAAGGTGCGTGAGATTGCTAGTGCTGTGGGCATCTCGACTGAACGGGTACATAATATTTTGCATAAACATTTGGACATGAGAAAGCTATCCGCAAGATGGGTGCCGCGATTGCTCACGCTTGACCAAAAACGGAATCGTGTGAAGTGTTGCAAGGATGGTTTGCAGCTGTTCCAGAAGAATCCGGAGGACTTTAAACGTCGTTTCGTCGTGGATGAAACATAGATACATTACTATACTCCTGAGACCAAACAACAATCTAAACAATGGGTTACCAAGGGGGAATCTGCACCAAAAAAGGCGAAGACCGTTCCTTCGGTCGGAAATGTTATGGCGACTGTCTTTTGGGATTCGCAAGGGATAATCCTCATCGACTATCTGGAAAAGGGTAAAACTATTACAGGTGAATATTATTCATCGTTATTGGACCGTTTGAAAACCGAGCTGCAAGAAAAATGCCCGCGATTGGCCCACAAGAAAGTCCTTTTCCATCACGACAACGCACCAGCACACACCTCAGCAGTTGTGGTCGCAAAATTAATGGAAATAGGATTCCAACTCGTTTCACATCCCCCCTATTCTCCAGACTTGGCTCCCTCGGACTACTATTTGTTCCCCAATTTGAAGAAATGGCTGGCGGGACAAAGATTTTATTCAAACGAGGAGGTGATTGCAGACACTAATGGATATTTTGCAGACTTGGACAAATCCTATTATTCGGAAGGGATCAACAAACTAGAACATCGTTGGACGAAGTGTATAAGCCTAAAAGGAGACTATGTCGAAAAATAAAAAAGGTTTACCCCAAACACATAAGTAGTTTTTATTTTTGCACGGACTTTTCAAACCAGCCTCGTATATAAGAATTTGATGGAGTGAATGTCCCTTCTCTTTGCAAGAGGCAACTCATTAAACCTTGACAAGATTAGTCCGTGATCAACACCGCGGTCTGGATAGACACCATCCTTCTTAAAAATAAGATATTTAATGAAGCTCCTCTGTATTGATTCGACTGAGTTGTTATGGCAATTGTATATTGGATACCAAACAATAGAAGCATAGTCAAACTTGGACCTAACGAAGGAATAATAGAGAAGCTTGATTGCAGATATGTTAGTAAAGTCTCTACAATTTCTAATCAGGAAACCCAGCATCCTTGATGCACCAGCAACCATTTGTTCAATATGGTCGGCAAAAGAGAATTTCTCGTCAAAGATGATACCCAAATCTCTAACTGAACGAAGATTCTGCAGAACAGTATCACCTACGGAATAATTGAAAAATATAGGGTTGTTACGATAGGAATATCGGACGACATTGCATTTGGAAACGTTTAAGGTGAGCCGGTTAGTAGAGCACCAGTTGATGAGAGCAATAATGCTGCTCTGTAATTCGTGGCAATCAGAAACCGAGCCTATGCGTTTAAAAATCTTAAAGTCATCGGCATAAGCAAGCTTCCGGCAACCTATCTCACTCAGCAAGTCGTCAACAAACATATTGAAAAGAAGAGGTCCCAGATTGGAACACCTGAAGTGGGAATATGGAGAGGTGATCTAAACCCATTGATTTCTACAAAAAAAACCTGCGATCCAGGAGGTATGAATTTAAAAGATCAATCAGGTTATTTGAGAGCCCAAAACGAGATCCGACTTTATCCGATAGTAAGTAGTGATCAAGTCGATCAAAGGTTTTGCGAAAATCCGTATAGACCACGTCAATATGGCTCCCATCATTGATACCGTCGCACACAAACTGCGAGAATGAGGCAAGATTTGTGGTGGTGGATCTGCCAGGCATAAAACCGTGTTGGTCAGTAGAAAGCGTATTTCTCACTTTTGAGAAAATAAATGTATGCAAAATAATTTCAAGAATTTTAGAGAAATTACATAAAATAGATATGGGTCGATAATTATCAACCACACCTGGATCCCCAGACTTCAAGATAGGTCGGAATTTGGCCACCTTCCAAGTAGCAGGAAACGTATGAGTTGTCAACACTAGATTAAAAATATGGAGTAAAGGACCGGATAGAGCGGACACGCAATCCTTGACAACAAAACTAGTAATGCCGTCCGAACCGGAGGTCAATTTATTCTTGAGAGACCTAGCCGCAGTTACAATATCCCTCTCGGAAATTTCGGGAACGTCAACAAAGAAAGGGGGAGCTCCCCAATAACTATATTCCTCAGGCCTAGACGACTTAATAAATACGCTGTGAAAGAAATCACCAAAGGCAGTGACTATGCTAGGTGGGTCATTATAGACATGATCACCACTTCTCATGTTATTAGGAATGCCAGATTGAGAGCGCTTACTCTGAATAAACGCCCAGAAGCTGGAGGGATCGTTAGAGATATTATTCTTGATAATTACAATGCTCACATTTAAACGATTTGATTTAACTGGAATTTTTATGTACTAATAGATGTCGAATTAAACTATGTTTACGTTTGGACTCATAATTACATTGCCCACAATTAAATGTTTTGATTTCACTGGAAATTTTATGTACTAATAGATGTTGATTTAAATACCTTTTATGTTTTGCTTGATAATTACATTGCCCACATTTAAACATTTTGATTTCACTGGAATTTTTATGTACTAATAGATGTTGTTTTAAATACTTTTTATGTTTTGCTTGATAATTACATTGCCCACATTTAAACATTTTGATTTCGCTGGAATTTTTATGTACTAATAGATGTTGATTTAAATACTTTTTATGTTTAGTTTGATGATTACAATCTTCACATTTAAACATTTTGATTTCACTGGAATTTTTATGGACTACTAGATGTTGATTTAAATAACTTTTATGTTTTGTTTGATAATTACAATGCTCACATTTAAACATTTCGATTTCACTGGAATTTTTATGTACTAATAGATGTCGAATTAAACCATGTTTACGTATGGACTCATAATTACATTGCCCACATTTAAATGTTTCAATTTCACTGGAAATTTTATGTACTAATAGATGTTGATTTAAATACCTTTTATGTTTTGTGTGTGATGATTACATTGCTCACATTTAAACATTTTGATTTCACTGGAATTTTTATGTACTAATAGATGTCGATTTAAACTCCTTTTATGTTTTGTTTGAAAATTACAATGAGAACATTCAAACTTGTCATCTTCGGGATTTTTACGCACAAAAGAATTTGTCGTCGTTGTTGTTTGATAACTACATTGGACAAATTTAAAAATTCGATCTTGTATAGATTTCGTATCATCAACAAGGTGATTTTGAATAGGCTCCTTCCGTATTATTTTATCGCCGTCATCTTCGGGAACTGTAGAACTACCCTGATTTTCTCTGATAAAATAACTTGAATACGCACTAAAAAAACAAAAAAATAGAAAGTTTACAATAAGTCAATTTTAGTATAATCAAAATTATATTTTGTTGTTAATCTATAACACAGGGCAACAAAAAAATATTTTTGTTTTGGTGCCTGGGATTTTAGAGCTGATTTTAACTATATTTGGGACGCTAAATCTATACATGCAATCCGTTTTTCTCTATCAGCTCTACTTTTTTAGATACATCAACTTATCTACCAATGTGGTTTTTATTCAGTATATTCATTTATGAGAGTTCTAAAATTATTATATATTCATTAATGTAGGTACAATGGTTTTATTGTCAGTCTGTAATTGAGTAAATTCCAGGTAAATCTATAAATAGTGGAACCTTTGCCTATCAGGTACCTGAACTGACCCTTTTAATCACCTAACTCGGGTAAGTCTCATCAGTTTGTGCGTTCTTACTAATGAGAGTAGATCGAATTCGGCGTGTTATTTTATGTTAAGAAAAGAGTGTTTTTGTGTTATTGAACAGAATTAAAATGAGTTCAGGTTCCAGTTCAAGAAGAAGTTGTGTAAATCAACCTGATGTGTTTTGCTATATATGCGGAGAATACATGTTTCAACAAAACAGACAAACTATTACTGACTTTGTAAAGCGAGCGTATCTTGGATACTTTGAGTTAAGCTTGGTGATCAGGACAAAACGTGGGCCCCGCATCTCGTATGTAATACTTGTACAGAGCATTTACGGCAGTGGACTACCGGGAAAAGAAAATGTCTAAAATTCGGCGTACCAATGGTTTGGAGAGAACCAAAAAACCACTTCAATGATTGTTATTTCTGTTTAGTAAATACTAATGGAACTAATCGAAATAACCGCAGTAAGTGGACTTATCCCAATTTAGACTCGGCAATACGCCCTATCCCGCACTCAGATGAAATACCGATTCCAACATTTCATCAGCTACCACATATCTCTGATGACGAATATTTTCCCTCTGATCGCTCTTCTGATGCTAATAAAAGTTCTGATGCTAATGAAACTAACAGTGAGTATGAGGGGACGTCATCAGTTCCTCAACGCTTCAATCAAAATGAATTAAATGATCTCACCAGGGATCTCAATTTATCGAAAAAAGCTTCTGAAGTACTGGCTTCTAGGTTGAACGACAAAAATTTACTGGAACAAGGAACCAAAATTACCTTTTACCGTACAAGAGAAAAAGATCTGCTACCATTCTTTTCTCAAGAAGACAATCTTGTATTTTGTCACGAAATTAGGGGACTCATGAAAGAAATGGGACTTTCTGAATATATTCCAGATGATTGGCGCCTATTTATTGACAGTTCAAAGCGAAGTTTAAAATGTGTCCTTCTACATAATGGGAATAAATATGGTTCAATACCACTAGCTTACTCAACGAAACTGAAAGAAGAATATAATACCATAGCTTTGGTCTTGCAGAAGATAAAGTATTACGAACATCAATGGATGATTTGTGTAGACTTAAAAATGGTAAACTTTCTTCTTGGGCAGCAAAGTGGTTACACGAAATATCCGTGTTTCTTGTGCCTCTGGGATAGTAGGGACAAAACACACCACTGGGTTAGAAAAGATTGGCCTCAGAGAGAAAACATGGACGTTGGGGAAAAGAATGTCATTAACGACGCTTTGGTTGAAAGAGAAAAAATCATACTTCCTCCGTTACATATAAAATTGGGCTTAATGAAGCAATTTGTAAAGGCTCTTGATAAGAATGGGTCTTGTTTTGCATATATAGGGGTAAAAATGCATCAGTTGAGCACAGAAAAACTCAAAGCAGGGATATTTGACGGCCCACAAATAAGACAATTAATTAAGGATCCTGCCTTCATAAATTCAATGAATCAAGTTGAACGAGAAGCTTGGACATCATTTGTTGCAGTTGTAGAAAATTTTCTAGGCAAACATAAAGCTCAAAACTATGTTGAAATGGTTAACAAGATGCTTAATAGTTTCAAATCCTTAGGGTGCAATATGAGTATTAAAATACACTATTTACACAGTCACTTAGACCGTTCTCCAGAAAATTTAGGAGACATGAGTGAGGAACAAGGTGAAAGATTTCACCAAGATATTAAAGTTATGGAGGACCGCTACCAAGGAAGATGGGACATGCACATGATGGCAGATTACTGCTGGAGTTTAAAAAGGGACTGTTTAAAAAAACATTCAAGAATGTCGCGGAAAAGAAGCTTTCCAAGTGTTGAGTGACTATTTCATTTCTTCAATGTTTTTTTTTTATTTGTAAGTACGACATAATATTGTATTTTGTATAACTAAAATAAAAATTTCGTATCTACTTTTGTTTACTACACTTACGGATTTGAGTTACAATAATGTAACTTATATTTCTCTAAAATTGTATATCTTAAAAATTTGAGCTCCTAGGTACAAATGAATACGTTATTTGAATTCAGGACATCAAATTGATATAGAATCAGCTCAAAAAACCTCGACACCAAAACAGCTGTTCCCCTGTGTAATTTATATAAAATGCAACGTCTCTCTGTCTGTCCGTTAGTGCGCTTATCACTGGAGAACCACTTATCCGATTTACGTGCTTTTTTTTAAAAAAACATACATATGTTTTCTGGCCAGGTTATAGGTTATATTTTATTACGCTCAATAGATGTGTTTCTAGTTAAACATGAATAACTATTAGCTTTCTACAAAAATACATCTGGAAAACGTAACAAACACCTAGCGAAACAAAAAGAAAAATTTCATGTTATTCGTTTTCAATTTCCGATAAAATACAACATTATTTTTCTTTTGTTTGAGTTTTTCCATAACAGGTTTTTGATTTTTCATCCAAAAATAATTAAAATTATCCGGAACTTTGAGTATTCTTAAAGTTGTTTGTGCCTTTTTAAGAAAGTATTTTTCAAAGAGAAAGAAACAAGGTAAATGATTAAAAGGCGAAACGGAAGAAGTAACAGGTTAATAACTAATAACGGGAGAGCGATTTAAAGAAAAAAGTTTTTATAGTAACCGATCTTTTTTTTGGAAAAACCATTTTGAAATGACACAGACAGCATTTGAAATTGTAAGAGCTCTTGTATAGATTTCTTATCATCGACAAGATGATTTTTAATAGGTTCTTTCCGTATTATTTTATCGCCGTCATCTTCGGGAACTGTAGAACTACCCTGATTTTCTCCGATAAAATAACTTGAATACGCACTAAAAAAACAAAAAAATAGAAAGAAAGTTTACAATAAGTCAATTTTAGTATAATCAAAATTATATTTTGTTGTTAATCTATAATATATATAAAATGCAACGTCTCTCTGTCTGTCCGTTAATGCGCTTATCACTGGAGAACCACTTATCCGATTTACGTGTTTTTTTTTTAAAAAAACATACATATGTTCTCTGGCCAGGTTATAAGTTATATTTTATTACGATAGATAGCATAAGAAATGAGCAGTGACGTTAATAGTGAATGAAGTCGGAAAAAAGTTTGCCGCTAGCGCGTTCCCTTGCAATACACAGCCTAAACCATTAAATATGGAACAATATTATGTAGCAAAGAATATCTATAATCTATAATATATATAAAATGCAATGTCTCTCTGTCTGTTTGTCTGTCCAGTAGTGCGTTTATCACGCGAGTACCACTTATCCGATTTACGTGTCTTTTTTTAAATTCATACATACGAGGCTGGTTTGAAAAGTCCGTGCAAAGTCCGAGAGATGGCACCACCGGCGCGTATCGAGGTCATGTTTAGTTAGTAGCATCTCTTGAATGAACGCACACCAAGTTTCAGCCATATTGGTCTATTTCTTTGTGTTTGGCAGTCGTGTGAATCAAGGAAGTCGAGTGATTTTCAAGAAATGGACGAAAAAGAATTTCGTGTGGTGATTAAACATTACTTTATGAAAGGCAAAACGCCTCAGGAGACTAAAGAGAAGCTTGATAAACATTATGGTGACTCTGCACCTTCGATTAGAACAGTTTATAAGTGGTTTCAAAATTTTCGGACTGGCCATATGGGCACAAGTAACGCTGAACGTTCTGGACGGCCTGTGGAGGTTACGACTCCAGAAATCATTGATCAAATCCATGATATGGTGATGGATGACAGAAGAGTTAAGGTGCGTGAGATTGCTAGTGCTGTGGGCATCTCGACTGAACGGGTACATAATATTTTGCATAAACATTTGGACATGAGAAAGCTATCCGCAAGATGGGTGCCGCGATTGCTCACGCTTGACCAAAAATGGAATCGTGTGAAGTGTTGCGAGGATGGTTTGCAGCTGTTCCAGAAGAATCCAGAGGACTTTAAGCGTCGTTTCGTCACTGTGGATGAAACATGGATACATTACTATACTCCTGAGACCAAACAACAATCTAAACAATGGGGGAATCTGCACCAAAAAAAGGCGAAGACCGTTCCTTCGGCCGGAAAGGTTATGGTGACTGTCTTTTGGGATTCGCAAGGGATAATCCTCATCGACTATCTGGAAAAGGGTAAAACTATTACAGGTGAATATTATTCATCGTTATTGGACCGTTTGAAAACCGAGCTGCAAGAAAAACGCCCGCGATTGGCCCACAAGAAAGTCCTTTTCCATCACGACAACGCACCAGCACACACCTCAGCAGTTGTGGTCGCAAAATTAATGGAAATAGGATTCCAACTCGTTTCACATCTCCCCTATTCTCCAGACTTGGCTCCCTCGGACTACTATTTGTTCTCCAATTTGAAGAAATGGCTGGCGGGACAAAGATTTTATTCAAACGAGGAGGTGATTGCAGACACTAATGGATATTTTGCAGACTTGGGCAAATCCTATTATTCGGAAGGGATCAACAAACTAGAACATCGTTGGACGAAAAGGAGACTATGTCGAAAAATAAAAAAGGTTTACCCCAAACACATAAGTAGTTTTTATTTTTGCACGGACTTTTCAAACCAGCCTCGTATATTCTTTGGCCAGGTTATGTAATAATAATAATAATCTATTTCTATAATATATATAAAAAGCAACGGACTGTCTGTCCGTTAGTACGCTTATCACTGGAGAACCTCTTAACTGATTTATGTACTTTTTTTTAAACATATATATGTTCTCTAGCCAGGTTATAGGATATATTTTATTACGTTAGGTGGACACAAGGAATAAGCAGTGACGATAATAGTGAATCAAGTCGGAGAAAAGTTTGCCGCTAGCGCGTTCTCTTGCAATACACTGCCTAAAGCATTAAATATGGAACAATATCATGTAGCAAAGAATATAATATATATAAAATACAACGTCTCTCTGTCTTTTTGTGTGTCCGTTACTGCGCTTATTACTTGAGAACCACTTATCCGATTTACGTGGGATCTAAGTATAAATAATGGGAGATAAAGAGAAATATTGCGAGATAAGTCGAGTCGAGATAATGGGAGATAAGGTGGGATAATGGGAGATAGGGAGAAATAATGGGAGATAAGGAGAAATATTGCGAGATAAGTGGAAATAAGCCTAGATAAGGGGAAATAAGGTGAGATAATGGGGATAAGGAGAAATAATGGGAGATAAGGAGAAATAATGGGAGACAAGGGGAAATAATGGCAGATATTTTATTACGTTAGGTAACATAAGGAATAAGCAGTGATGATAGCAGTGAATCAAGTCTACGCGAGCGGAGCCGCGGGCACGGTTAGTAAACAATAAACGAAGCTTCATCACTTCTTCTCACTTTAATCTGGAACATCACATGAATCTTGTTTTAAAGAACCACCTGCTTTCTTGAACTTTTGACGAGTAAAAAGAAACTTTTTCTTTTATTATGATAAAATCAGAAGAAAATGTTTAAACAGGTTTTTCATAGTAAATTTAATACCCACTGGCAATACTGTGAAAATAACCTTCTTGAAAATATAACAAAATGATATGAAACATTGAAAAATCATAGTTTTTGGAATCAGAACGTGTGTGACTCTCCAACGTTTGGTCTACGATTGTACGAGTCATTTTCAGGGATATTTCCTCTTCGAGATTAGAACACCAAATGAACTCCAAGAAAGTCAAGGATATATACCTGACCGGGGTCACTACTATCGTAGTTAGGGTGCTTGTAAATTTCGACTGATTCCCTAAATTTTCGTTTATAGAAATTGGAAGTAGAAACAAGAACTTTGATTTCTCTTAAATTGATGGTATGACCTGCAGAGTGTTAATGTTCAGGTACAAACGATTGCATAGCTTGTTTCTTCTTTATACATCGTTTTTCAAAGATCTGCATGCGCGCAAGTATTACATTATATATATATTTTTTACTTGTATTTTCACAAACTTTCATTTGACACCACACTCGATTACCTAGTAAAAAAAGTTTTTTTTCACTTCTGATTTCACCCCCCAAAACTAACCCCTTAAGTCAAAATTTAACTTTCAAAACTACAGGCCATCAATTCCTATATTATTAAAAAATTTTAACTTTCTATGACAAATAGTTTCGGAGAAAATCGGGTGTGACAGACGGACAGACAGTGACCTTATAAGTGTTCCTTACGGAACACTAAAAAATAAACTTTTAGTCATTGCATAAACAATACCTTTCAGTTACAGTGGTTTTGGAAGTCAACTTTATGATTAATAAAACCAAAACTAACTTTTTTAATAGATTTACAAATGTTAAATAAACTAACTTAAACTTTGTTTCCAATATCTCTTTTAACTCTAAACCAACTCTTAATACACTTACATTTCTTCATCCTTTATGTCCAACGTTTCAGATTTTATTGAATTACAGTCCTCATAAAATGTGTTACTGCTTGTTCTCTCACGTTTCACTTGGCTAAAAACAAACAAATTGTTATACATAATTCGTAACAGAAATACAAATTACCTTAACAAGCTGTAAAAGAAACAGATAAATCATGTGAATCAACACTAAAGGTGCAATTTTACTGGTTAGGGAAAAACAAAAATCTACATTCGGGCATTTGCCCAGCTGACAACTCCTTTGATTTGAACAGTAAATCAATATTATAATTTATTTTGATTCTAAATACTATGAGCTGTGAAACTAAGTTTAATTCAACCATGACAGTGTGTATGTACAATGTAAAATTATATATATTTTAGGAATAACTGAAATTTCAAACATAATTTGAGAAACTGTCACGTGATTATGCCCAAATGATGACTATTTTGATATTGTTTTGTTTAGATGTAAGAGGTCAGTGTGTCTTTCTTTTTTTACAGTATTATGCAGATTGTAAACCAAATTTTTTCGTATTGTAACAACTTAGTGTTTTAAGTATCTTTTATAACTGTTGCAATATGATGTTTTTCAATAACTTTTTTAACAAAATATTTGATTCTCTAAAATTAAGTGTCATGATTCATGCCATAGCTTATCAATTAACCCTTGTACACAACTTATGTGTTATAAAATAAACTTACTTATTTGAAGATACATTATAAGTACCAGATGAATGATCTAATAATCCATTCTTTGAAATATTTTCCATCTCTAGACATTTCCAGTGATTCTCCATCTGACCCATCAGCTTAGTTTCTTGCCCGTTATAAGAATTCGCCGAGACATCTACTGCGACATCTAATGGAACCTTTTCCATTTCTAGTTCAACTTTTATTAATAATTCAGCATTATTATCATTTCGTGCTACCATGGTACTAGGTATATTTTTGCCCTCTAGTACATCTTTGGCAATGGATAGCTCTATGTTATCAAAATGAGCTGTTTGTTTTACAATCTCACAAGAGTTCATTACTTTTTCTTTAGGAAAATTTTCAAGTATTAAACTATCCATATCCATGGACATTTTTGTTGTTTCGGTAAAATTACTTTTTCACCACAATTACCTTCCATTTTTATTTTGAAAATAACACTCAAATTGTAAGATGCCTATATAAACATAGAACGCAGTTGTATAAAATTATAGGTTAGGAAATCGGACGCATACAGAAATGGAAGCAGCTGGTTTAGGCGTTTTCGATTGAAATATCTTAACTTAAGGGTTCAATCGCAATGAAGATATCCGCTATCGCACCAGCAACTCTAGTAAAGAACTGAGTGATTCGAGAATGAGCATGAACAAGAGTGCATCCTAATTTTCATAAAAAACCTAGTATATAGAAACACCTGCAATTTCCAGTAACTTTGTTAGTTCCAAACAGATTTTTACATACATGTAGTGTGAACTCGTTCATAGATGCGTTATATTAAAAAGTCGTGCGTCATCCGGCGTCTGTCTTTGTTACGATAGTCAAGAGAAACAAGAACAGACATATTACTAACAATACTCGACGTTAAATCGGACTGAAATTTCCGGTTATGATAATAAACTTTTATCAGTGTCCATTCTAAATGTTACAGAAATTTTTAATTATTATTTTCTTTTAATTTCAATCATAACAAAGTTTTGATTGGAGTGTACATATTTCCTCTTTTTCGTCGCTGTATAATAGAGGGCATAAAAGAACGTAAAAAGTATATAGGCTAAAACATAGTTTTAGCCTATATTTTTGTCGCATAGTACCAAAGAATGGAAATAAAGAACACACGTAGCGTAGTAATAAGGGAAAACTGAAAATTCCACCATTAGAATTATAAAGATTAAAGAAAAGTTAAAACTCCGTATTTTTTGCGATACAGCGGCGATCTATGAATTCCCTGCGTTACTTATTTGGGATTCCAAGGAAAAACACTATTCCCACAGTGGATGCCCGATATTATCTTCAGACAGCGCATTTTAATGAAGTTAGAACCAAAAAACTTCTGACGTTGATAGAATAGCTCCCATAATACTCACAAAATGCGCAAGCAAACATATTCTAGTTCTCTATAGACTTTTTAATCCATCCTACAGAAATGGAATATTTCCTTCCAGCTGGAAATGGGCTAGAGTTCAGCCGATTCTAAAAAACGCAAGATTTTGTCAAAAGACTACCGACCAGTTGCACTGCTTTTAATACTATTGCAAGTTATGGAAAAGTCTATTAATCAGCATCTTTTGAAATATCTACGAGGAGTTAACATTATTACTGATCATCAATATAGCTTTCATAAGCAAGGATCATTAAAGATAGCTAAGTGGCGTTTTCTTTGACTCGGGTTTTCCCAGAGCGGTGGCCGATAAATTTCTTTCTAATACCTTCACTATTAACTTCGGTGTGCTCCAAGGCTATATATTGCCTCCTACTCTCTCGTTTACATTAACGATCTGCTCGAGAGGACCAGAAATCTAATCAATAGATTTGCAGATGATAATACGCAGGCTACATATCGCCTCCTACTCTCATTTACACGAACTATCTGCTGGGGAGGACCAGAAATCTAATCTATTACTTTGCGGATGACAGTACGCTTATTTCTTCATTAACTTTGAACGCTCGAACATCGACAATTCATGCAAATATCCGCATTCAAAAATTTCTCGCTTAAAAGGACAGAATATATTACATAGGACCACATGTGGATTTACCCTTAAGTCAAATTGATATCGTGACTTTTTTTAATATGTATCAATGTATTGATATTTTTCTTCTACTAATTCATGATAACTAATTTTATAACCTACAAGGTTTTTTTTTACAGGGAGAGATCCGCCTTATGGATTCTGAAGCAGTTTGCATCACCATAAGGGTGCTCCAAAATGCTTCAGACATGTGGGGCTCTCCAACCTGAAGGGTTGGCATACCCACTAAAACTCCTTGTGAGCTGGGAAAACCCTTTACTCCTTTTACAATTTCTGAACTTCTTAATGACTAGACTTTTGATGTGTTTTAACCTTAAGTTAATTACCTACAAGGTACATTCTGTAATTTTTGAGGTCGTGATTAGTCATTTTTCCGATTATCAGACACCATTACCAAATGACAATCCTGTTCATACTCTTTTAACACATCCATAATTTTGAATTTTAGCTTTCATTTCCATGTAACACATGGGCTGAAAAGTCCCGGGCCTAACAAAGAAAACACGGTTTTTTTGGTTCAAAATTAGCTTTTATTCATGAACGTAATCTCCATCAAGAGCAACGCAATCATTCCAGCGCCGCTCTAACATTTCAATACCACTTTTGTAGAACAATTTATCTTTTGCCTCAAAATAGGCCTCAGTTTCAGCGATAACCTCTTCATTCGTGCGAAATTTCTTACCGGCGAGCATTTTTTTCAGGTCTGCGAACAGCCAGTAGTCGCTGGGAGCCAAATCTGGCGAATACGGTGGATGTGGGAGCAATTCGAAGTTCAATTCATGTAGTTTTGCCATTGTTTTGATTGACTTGTGACACGGTGCGTTGTCTTGAAACAAAATTTTTTTCTTTGCCATATGCGGTCGTTTCTTTGCAATTTCGGCCTTCAAACGCTCCAATAACGCTATATAATATTCACTGTTGATGGTATTTCCTTTCTCAAAATAGTCGATGAATATTACACCACGCACATCCCAAAATACCGAGGCCATAACCTTTCCAGCCGATTGTTGTGCTTTCGGACGCTTTGGACGAGGTTCACCAGTTGCTGTCCACTCAGATGACGATCGTTTTGATTCCGGAGTGAAGTGATGGATCCATGTTTCATCCATTGTTACATATCGACGCAAAAATTCCGGTTTGTTACGTTTAAACATGGCCAAACACTGCTCAGAATCATCAACACGTTCTTGTTTTTGATCAACAGTGAGCAAACGCGGCACCCACTTTGAACAGAGCTTTCTCATAGTCAAATGCTGATGCAATATAAAGCCAACACGTTCTTTTGATATCTTTACGATGTCAGCTAACTCACGCAACTTCACTTTTCGATCCTTCAAAACGATTTTATGGATTTTTTTGATGTTTTCTGGTGTTACCGCCTCATTTGGACGTCCACTGCGTTCTGCATCATCGGTGTCTCTACGACCACGTTTGAAGTCAGCAAACCAACGTTTTATTGTTGTTTCTGATGGAGCGGAGTCCCCATAACACATTTCAAGCCATTGCTTCGCTTGAACGGTATTTTTTCCCATCAAGAAGCAGTGTAAAATTAAAACACGAAATTGTTTTTGATCCATTGTTTTGAAAATAACAAAAGTAGCGTCACTCTTAGCACAATAACTCACAAACTAATGAATAGAATATCATGAAATTTTAACAGCTGTCTTTTGAAGGTTAGTATTAACTGAAAAAAAGGTGACTGCAATAAAACTAGCGCCATCTATGTGTTAGGCCCGGGACTTTTCAGCCCATGTGTTATGCCAAGGCATACTTGCCTCACATTATCATCCTGCAAATTAAGGGATGTGAGTTTTGACTGTAGATTCAAATGTGAGTGGTGCTTTTTCTCTTGGAATAGACACCTGAGTGTGAAGCAGATTTCAGCAGAATCAATCAAGAAATCAACAGATCTCGAGATAATACTGTTTGATCGCGTAAGCAGTGCTAAAGCTGATTTACTGAAATTTTGAGCAACTACTTTAACGACTGACCAAAGAGATCTTAAATTGTTAGAATACCTACAAAGGCCTCCTTTAAACTTTATTTTTTATGTAATAATAAATGTCTCTTACATGTCTTGTATATTTTATTTGAAAATTACAATAAGTAGATTAACACATTTCAGTTTCACTGAAATTTTTATGTAGTAACAGATGTCCGATAAACTCATGCTGTTTTACTGAAAATTATACTGAGTGCTTTTAAACATTTAACCTTCACTTGAACTTTTTGTCATAACAGATGTCGATCTAAATTACTTTTACATTTTGTTTGAAAATTACAATGGACACATTTAAGCATCTTTTTTTTAATCACAAGTATATCTATTACAACCTTAGAACTCGAATAAAACTGACATGTTTAAATATGACATATCTTTTTTTAATCACTTTACTTGTAAAGAGTAAACTCTTATAAACAAGCTTCCATATCATTAAATCAATTTTACAATCAAAACAATAATCCAGACATAAACATAAGTCTACAGAGTATAAAATGTCAAATACAATAATTAAGTCAGGTAACACTACTAAAATCATATTCGGTCTACAAAAAATTTTAAAAAAATCATTAAAATTACAGTAAATAATAAACAAATTACAAATTTAAACAAATCCAGGTTTCAGTTATAAAACTCTTGCAAAAAATAAAAGGCATTTTGCACTAAATTTTTTTAAAGAGTATATACATATATATATATATATATATATATATATATATATATATATATATATATATATATATATATATATATATATATATATATATATATATATATATTATATATATATAGTATACGAGGCTGGTTTGAAAAGTCCGTGCAAAAATAAAAACTACTTATGTGTTTGGGGTAAACCTTTTTTATTTTTCGACATAGTCTCCTTTTAGACTTATACACTTCGTCCAACGATGTTCTAGTTTGTTGATCCCTTCCGAATAATAGGATTTGTCAAGTCTGCAAGATATCCATTAGTGTCTGCAATCACCTTCTCGTTTGAATAAAATCTTTGTCCCGCTAGCCATTTCTTCAAATTGGGGAACAAATGGTAGTCCGAGGGAGCCAAGTCTGGAGAATAGGGGGGATGTGAAACGAGTTGGAATCCTATTTCCATTAATTTTGCGACCACAACTGCTGAGGTGTGTACTGGTGCGTTGTCGTGATGGAAAAGGACTTTATTGTGAGCCAATCGCGGGCGTTTTTCTTGCAGCTCGGCTTTCAAACGGTCCAATAACGATGAATAATATTCACCTGTAATAGTTTTACCCTTTTCCAGATAGTCGATGAGGATTATCCCTTGCGGATCCCAAAACACAGTCGCCATAACCTTTCCGGCCGAAGGAACGGTCTTCGCCTTTTTTGGTGCAGATTCCCCCTTGGTAACCCATTGTTTAGATTATTCTTTGGTCTCAGGAGTATAGTAATGTATCCATGTTTCATCCACAGCGACGAAACGACGCTTAAAGTCCTCCGGATTCTTCTGGAACAGCTGCAAACTATCCTTGCAACACTTCACACGATTCCGTTTTTGGTCAAGCGTGAGCAATCGCGGCACCCATCTTGCGGATAGCTTTCTCATGTCCAAATGTTTATGTAAAATATTATGTACCCGTTCAGTCGAGATGCCCACAGCACTAGCAATCTCACGCACCTTAACTGTTCTGTCATCCATCACCATATCATGAATTTGATCAATGATTTCTGGAGTGGTAACCTCCACAGGCCGTCCAAAACGTTCAGCGTCACTTGTGCCCATATGGCCAGTCCGAAAATTTTGAAACCACTTATAAACTGTTCTAATCGAAGGTGCAGAGTCACCATAATGTTTATCAAGCTTCTCTTTAGTCTCCTGAGGCGTTTTGCCTTTCATAAAGTAATGTTTAATCACCACACGAAATTCTTTTTCGTCCATTTCTTGAAAATCACTCGACTTCCTTGATTCACACGAATGCCAAACACAAAGAAATAGACCAATATGGCTGAAACTTGGTGTGCGTTCATTCAAGAGATGCTACTAACTAAACGTGACCTCGATACGCGCCGGTGGTGCCATCTCTCGGACTTTGCACGGACTTTTCAAACCAGCCTCGTATAACTTCATATTTGCTATATGTTCTATACATGGTGGAAGGTGATTAGACAACTTAAGGCTCTAAAAAATGACTAGACTTGTGGCAAGTGCTAGCTTTGGAATAAGTAAAAGTATACTATATTATAAGCATTTCATATTAACAAACCATTCCAATACTCCTGAACCGTTTGTGAATAGAAGCTGCAGTTTCCATTATTAGCAGGCTAGGTAAGATTAGAATATTTTGCTGGTAAAATAATGGCTTCCAACGGACTATAATCGTTGCTTTACAACCCACGACCTTCTACGGAATGTTTCAAAAATACAGTGTCTGGTTTTTGGCAGGAGTGTTGGTCATTTTCTCACGTTTCCTTACAAGGATAACGATATTCAAACATCTCAGCATCTGTCTTTGCTGGGCGTCAATATTGATGCTAGACTTGATTGGAGACAGCACGTGAAGAATGTCGCGGCTGATGTCTTCAAATATTGTTATGCACCGAGAATCTTATCAAATAATGTGGGCGTTGATGCTGCCTTGACGGCCTATTATGCTTACGTGCAGTCCAGGTTCAGGTATGGTTTGATTTTTTGGGGAAATTCTCCCTAAGTAGATAAAATTTTTAAATTACAAAAAAAATGTATCAGAGCTACTTTTAAGATGCATTATCGTGAAAGCTGTAGGAATGTCTTTGTCAGTAAATCCCTTTTAACTAGTATGTATATACTGGACTCCCTTATGTGCTTCATCACTTCTTTTAATCTGGAAGGTCACATGAATCTTGTTTTAAAGAACCATCCCTTTTCTTGAATTTTGACGAGAAACGTTTTCTTTTATTATAATAATATCAGAAAGAATGTTTAAACAGGTGTTTCATAGTAAAATTAATACCAACTGGCCATACTGTGAAAATAACCTTCTTGAAAATATAATAAAACGATATGCAACATTGAAAAATCATAGTTTTTGGAATTATAACGTATGTGACTCTTCAACGTTTGGTCTACGATCATTCGTGTTAACAAGGATCTCTTTGAAAATGCGCAAAACAGACATAATTATGAAACTAGATATAAAACAGATCTTGTAATTGAGAAGTGTAATTTTAGTTATATCCAAAGAGGTGTACATTATTCTTCCGTTAAAATATTTAATAGTTTCCCAGAAAACGTTCAAAAATTACCGCAAATAAGAACCAAAACAAAGGTACGGAAGTTTGTATTATCAAAAGCTTATTATACTATAGACAGTTTCTTTAGTGATTCAGACAGACTTAACTTATGAATAAAAATGTTAATTTTATTGCTACTTGTTAAGGATGCTTTTCATCTTCCGTTGACTGTCTTCTGAGCCTTTTGTTTTTGTCATAAACATATGTATGTGTTTTATGTTCCATACCATTTTGTGTTTATAACTATAGTTATTCTTGGAACTAATAAATGATTATTATTATTATTATTATAGTGAATTGCTCTTTTTGCAAAACAAATACGGAATTTAACTGATATTCGCTGCAAAATCACCAAATCGAAGTACCATAACTCAAAAGGGCACCAACATTTCTCGCCATGCTACGTCCCAATTCATTTGAAACCACTCGGACTGCATAGCGACCAGAGGGCAATTTGGCAGCATTATTCATAAATTTCAGTTTGTCCGGAACTTTTACTGTTTTTGGGCCTGTGGTGATGATTTTGACTTCGATTCTGCATTTCGACGCCTTGTTTGTCCGTCATATTAAAAATATTTTGCTTCGTCACAAAAAATTCATTTAACTGGAATTTTTATGTACTAATAGATGTTCATTTAAACGCCTTTTATGTTTTGCTTGATAATTACAATGCTCACATTTAAACATTTTGATTTCACTGGAATTTTTATGTACTAATAGATGTCTAATTAAACCATATTTACGTTTGGACTCATAATTACATTGCCCACATTTAAATATTTTGATTTCACTGGAATTTTTATGTACTAATAGATGTTGATTTAAATACCTTTTATGTTTTGCTTGATGATTACAATACTCACATTTAAACATTTTGATTTCACTGGAATTTTTGTGAACTACTAGATGTTGATTTAAATAATTTTTATGTTTTGTTTGATAATCACAAAGCTCACATTTAAACATTCTAATTTCACTGGAATTTTTATGCAGTAATAAATGTCGAATTAAACCATATTTACGTTTGGACTCATAATTACATTGCCCACATTTAAACGTTTTGATTTCACTGGAATTTTTATGTACTAATAGGTGTTGATTTAAATACCTTTTATGTTTTGCTTGATGATTACAATGCTCACATTTAAACATTTTGATTTCACCGGAATTTTTATGTACTAATAGATGTCGATTTAAACTTCTTTTATGTTTTGTTTTAAAATTACAATGAGAACATTCAAACTTGTCATTTTCGGGATTTTTATGCACAAAAGAATTTGTCGTCGTTGTTGTTTGATAACTACATTGGGCAAATTTAAAAATCCGATCTTGTATAGATTTCGTATTATCAGCAAGATGATTTTTAATAGCTTCTTTCCATATTATTTTATCTCCGTCATCTTCGGGAACTGTAGAACTGTCCTGCTTTTCTTGGATAAAATAACTTGAATACGCACTAAAAAAACAAAAAAATAAATAAAAAGAAAGTTTAAAATAAGTCGATTTTAGTATAATTAAAATTATATTTCGTTGTTAATAAACAAGCAACGAAGCTTCATCACTTCTTCACACTTTTAATCTGGAAGGTCACATGAATCTTGTTTTAAACAACCATCCTTTTTCTTGAATTCTGACGAGAAACGTTTTCTTTTATTATAATAATATCAGAAAGAATGTTTAAACAGGTTTTTCATAGTAAAATTAATACCAACTGGCAATACTGTGAAAATAACCTTCTTGAAAATATAATAAAACGACATGAAACATTGAAAACTCAGTTTTTGGAATCAGAACGTGTGTGACTCTCCAACGTTTGGTCTACGATCATTTTCAGGGATATTTCCTTCGAGATTAGAACACCGAATGATCTCCAGGAGACACAAGTCAAGGATCTATACCTGACCTGGGTTACCACTATTGTAGTTAGGGTGCTTGCAAATTTCGACTGATTCCCTAAATTTTCGTTTATAGAAGTTGGAAATAGAAACAAGAACTTTGGTTTCTCTTAAATTGATGATATGAGCTGCACAGTGTTGATGTTCAGGTACAGACGATTGCATAACTTGTTTCTTTTTAGTGTTCCGTACGAAACACTTATAAGATGACTTCGGTGTCTGTCTGTCCGTCTGTGTGTCACACCCGATTTTCTCCGAAACTATTTGTCATAGAAAGTTGAAATTTTGTAATAATATAGGAATTGATGGCCTTATCAGAGTCATGTAGTTTTGAAAGTTAAATTTTGACTTAAGGGGTTAGTTTTGGGGGGTGAAATCGAAAGTGAAAAAAAAAATTTTTTACTAGGTAATCGAGTGTGGTGTCAAATGAAAGCTTGTGAAAACACGAGTAAAAAAATATATATATAATATAATTCTTGCGTGCACTTTTCTTTGTATTATTTTTAAAAAAATCGCGAAAAATCGCTGTCCACGCGCCTTATCTCGAAAAGTACTTATCAAAAAATTTTGAAAAAATTTTGGAATATTCTCCACGGGGTGTAGATTGAACGAAAATTATCACGAGTGCATTACCTTTAAAAATTTATCTGGTATATAAAAAAAACAAAAATTTCAAGGTCACCAGTTTTCAGTAAAGATTGGAAACAAACTTTGTTGAAAACTCATTTGGGGTGTGTTTTGTGAAGTCACTGATCATTTTATACTTCCGTTACAACATTTTTTTATTTTAAAAGCAATTAACGTACGGAACACTAATTGCGCAAGTTCAACTTGCACTTGACCGATTATTTATACATCGTTTCTAACACATCAAATCTGATCCTCCTGCTCCTGCTATCTGGCTGGTACGTCTGGCTCGGATTACAAGGCCATCAGCCTGCTTGCCGGACGTGAGACCATGTTGTCAGAGGTACACGTAATATTGCCGACTACTTTACAGAATGTACCCGAAATGTGCATTTTATTTGGCCAAGACTGTACAACCCATTTTGTTATCAAACGTACAAGTAATATTGCCGGCTAGTTAATAGAATGTGCCCGAAATGTAAATTTTGTTTGGCCACGACTGTACAACCTGATTGTTACCAGAAGTAGAATATTTCCGGCTAGTTAATAGAATGTGTCCGAAATGTACTTTGTATTGAGCCACGACTAGGCTATAATTTCTTAGATCAAAACATAACAAAGCTGAGAACCAATTTTAGACCAAATGGTTCGTGTAGGCCGGTGTGCCGTCCCGCTGAAAAGCAAATGACCTTTCGGACGCCACAGTGTTCATCCACGGGTGTACCACATCGCGTTTTTGTGCAACGTTGACCCTGGATCTTTTGAAATCAACCATTGAACCCTTTCGACGAGTCTTTGCACGGCGTACTTTGAAGTAACTCTTCCTCGGGGGTATACTGGAGCCTCCGCTGGACTGTGCTACAATGCATTCAACTCGGTTCAAATGAATCGTATTATGGAAGCACTAACTGAAAGCCGCAATTTCAAAAATATTATTTAATTGTGTATGTATATTTCATTTTGTGTAATGAGTATTAATTAATATTGCCTCCATTTCTTGCGTTTTTCGCTTAGAGTAACAACAGAAAAGATTTCTATCGCGAATTGTATTTTCTTTTATAAGCAAACAGGTACTAACTTTTTAAGAAAACATGTTATTTTGTACGAATTATCAGTTTTTTGAGGTACAGTCGGTCAAGTACAAAGGTGTCGCCTATAATTTGTAGCAGGTAAAAGAAATTCCTTTTTCTTCTTTTGGAGTTGTTGTTGGCACCCCTACAAGCAATGCTTTGTGGAAACAGATTCATTTCTAACAGTATTTATGGTGAAATAGTACATTACCGAATATGAGTGCAGCATGCGCCTCGTTCTTACGTAATTTATTTATTTACGGGTAACCCAGTATAATAAAAATTTGACAAATAAAAAATCAACAAAAAAATTTACCTACACTAACTAAGTAACTAACTTAACTAAGGTAATAAAAACAAACAAAGATTAACGAAATAAAACTTAAGAGTAAATATAAATGAAAGCCAAAAAAGCAACAACCGAAAGATAACCAACAAGAGACCTACTCAGTATATATCACCACAACACCAAACACGTTATTTTTGCACTCGACGCGCGGTTTCCCTAACAATGTTAGCTTCATCAGGAGCGATGATGATCAGTCAATCATCGCTCCTGATGAAGCTAAGATGGTTAGGGGAAACGTGCGTCGAGTGCAAAAATAAAGTGTTTGGTGTTGTGGTGGTATATACTGAGTAGTGTCATTGTGCCAAAAATTCCACATTCCCAACTTAGTAACAAGAGGCCTAGGCACAAAACTCAATGCACAAACATCCACACCTCAGAGTCATCCCATAATATTCGCCTGAGGCCGCCAAGTGACATATTAAGAAAACCAACATCGGCCATATTGCCTCTGGCGTGAAATCGTGCGATGGGGAAATGTACGGCATAGGTGGATCTATGAACAGAGTGTGAAAAGATGTAGTGACCCCTTGTATTTCTGAGTGGAACAAAAAAATCAATTTGAGCCAAGAGATCAGGACAGTCCAGCTGAGAATTAACAGTCTTATATAGAAACAACAGTTCTGTATTAGACCTTCTCACAGATACCCTAGGGATCCGGGTCACAGACCTCATGGCTGTTGCAGAAAAATTTGAATGGTGGATATTAAGCTTCCTAAAAACAAAACTAAGAACCTGTTCTGCACCAATTCAATTGAGTGAATATGGCACTCATAATACCGGGGAACAATATTCCAATAATGATCTCACCAAGAATTGATATAATAGTCTCAATGTGTCAAGACTAGAGAAATCCTTACCGGCTCTGCAGACAAAGCCGAGCATTCTAAACGCTTTATTGACCATGTAGTCATATGCAAGTGATAACTTAATTCTGGGTCAAGAATTACACCCAGATCTTTAACCTTATTCACAGTCTGCAAAATCGGACCATGGATGCTACAGAGGAATGCAACAGCAACACTGGATCTACAAAAAGACATCACCTGACACTTGTCAATATTCAGATCCAGGCCACTGGACTTACACCACACAGTGAAGGAATCAAGATCATCCTGCAAATGGTGACAATCCGTTAAAGAGCTCACAATTTTATAAATCTTGCAGTCATCTGCAAAAAGTAAGAAAGGACACTTTAAGCAAGTACTCACATCATTAATAGAAATGTTAGCCAAAAGAGGAGCCAAATGAGTGACCTGAGGCACGCCCGAAGTCAGAGCAAAATCATCAGAGACTGTACCCACTAAACGAACAGACTGAACCCTTCCAGATAGATAACACTGAAGCCATCTCAACAAACGACCCCTAATACCAAAAGAGCTTAATTTAGCGCATAGAATACCAATGACGATTGTATCAAAAGCCTTGGAGAAGTCGGTATAAATTGCGTTCACCTGTAAGTGATTTCCAAAAGTGCTCATAACAAAATGAGCGAAACACATTAAATTGGTGTTCACTGATCTAGTCCTACAGAAACCGTGCTACAACGGCTGCTAAGTATGTGAGCAAGTCGAGGGCATTCCTTAGCAAGAGAGTGAAACGATATTCTCAGTTAAAAAATATTGATGATCTATCAGAACGTGGTTCGGTAGGAAAACTGTCAGACAAGGACGAAACAATGATTATTAATATGCTTTCCTGAAATCCTGAGTGAAAAACACAGAGAGAAACGACTCGTCTGGGCAAAGGAAAATGTAGATCGAGACTGGAGCAATGCATTTTTTTCCCGATGAAGGTCCATTTTAGGTTTATGTTATCATCCCACGAGCCTTGACAATTTCCTCTAATATTGGTCCAGCGCATGGTGAAACACCGCGTGTGAAAAATCATGTCTGGGAATGTCTTTCGGAAAAAAATTATGGGAGATTCTTCATCTTTATCTACAATTTGAAAGCAGAAAAATGCTCCAGATTTATAGGTATTAGTATCGACTGCCAAACGGTGAATTGTCGATATAAATAAGGAGTGAGTTCTTCAAGAGTATAACGACTCCAAACATCGGCGTAAAACGGCTACACATGGAAAGAGGAATCCGCTATCGTCATACTAAAATGGCCATCCCAGTCGCCCGATGCAAACCCAATCGAGAATGTGTGGTCATACACCAAGCAGAAATTTCATAGTAAAAAAGTGTAACGAAGCAGTTGTCCCGGCAAATTCAGACAATTTGAAAACCTTTGTTCCAAGAACATGCGGAATATCTCGTCAAAAATAAGCTCTGGAAAACCTAATATATTATCGATATTTATAAAATATCATCAACCATTTTTAAAACTTACCTGTCCTTAGCATTGTCAGAAACTGAAGACGAATGATCCAAAATATACTTTCCATTTTCTTCGAGAACTTTAAGTTTATTCAAAACAATTAGTAACTCAGGTTCTTGTTTACATATAGATGAGCCAACTGAAAACAATTCAGTTTCAAAATTAGTGCACTCCAATTTGGCCTTTACCACAGAAGTACTGGTATTTTCTTTTTCCAATGTAGTAGAATAATGTTCTTGTGTTACTGATTCTAAGAACGAATCTATATTATCACTTTCCTCATCTTTAACAGCATCAGATGATAATAAGTTTGTTGCTTTATTAAATTCTTCTAATAGGTTTATATCTTGGTTGACTCCACTATTTTCAAATTTTTCTCTGCCTAAATGACTTGAAGATGTACTAAAAAATTAATCACATGATTTACTAAGTACTTTCCATACAAACACGTAGTTCTAAAATACATATTATATCATTCAAGAGTTATTGTGCCAGTCAATTGATAGATAGGCCCACAATGAGACAAACAGATCAAAGAAAATGGGAAAATGTGTTTAGGTTAGTTGTGGTGGTTATGTCTAAAACATCTCTTTTATGTATATTTTGAAATAAATATTACTCTTAATCTGGTTTTATTTTGCACAAAAAGCTTGTCAGGGTACCCAACTGAGTAATAAAGTATCCAACCAAATCAGTCAGATACTCAGTTTAGGCCACGTAGAGTACCAGTTATTACGTCTCTAAAAAAAAGCATTTAATTGAAACATTAATTAGAAGTGTAAATTAGCCTCTTATTGTACAGGTAACCCTAAACATGCAAATTTAGGTTAGTTCTCGTTCTGTCATGTGTTTTTAAATTTCAAACTTATTATATAAAAAAACTAAACTCTTTGTCACTTTATTAAATATACCTTTGATTTTGGAAGATAATTTTATAATTAATAAAACCAAAACTAACTTTTTTAATAGATTTACAAATTGTAAATGAACTAACCTAAACTTTGTTTCCAATATCTCCTTTAACTTTAAACGAACTCTTAATACACTTACATTTCTTCATCCCGTATGTCCAAAGCTTCAGACTTTACTAAATTACAGTCCTCATAAAATATATCACTGCTTGTTCTTTCATGTTTCACTTCACTAAAAACAAACAAATTGTTATATATAACACAGGTCTGCAACAAAAATGCTGTCTGGATGTTTTCAACTGATTTCTATGTATTTAGGTGTTCTGAAAACTAAAAAAATACTCAAAAAATTCCAGAACGTCAGGTTATTTTGCAAAACGCAAAATTTTATTTTAAAAAAGGGTTTTTTTGGGCTAACTTGAAGTCATAAATAAATAGGTACAATTTTATTTTGATTACTGTTTTTAAATGTATACAGGCCATAACTATCATTACTTTCTAAATAAAGAACGCCCTGTGTGAGCTAAATTAACAAACATAAACGTTGTAACCAGAACGTGCGCGCTCCGATAGTGTAGAAAGTGGCGCGGTACAATTACGTGTTAACTCGGTCATTGTTTTATAGATCTTGGTTCAATATAGTGCAATGTCATCTGTGCGGAATTGTGTGAATTCGTCTGACAGTTTCTGTTATATTTGTGGCGAATATATGGTATTAAAGCAACAACTTAATATTACAGACTTTGTAAAAAAAGTATACTTCACGTATTTTGGCTTAAAACTTGGAGATCAGGATAAAGTTTGGGCACCTCATAAAGTCTGCAAACGATGTGTTGAAGACCTTCGAAATTGGTTTAAGGGCAAGAAAAAAGCTTTCCGATATGCGATTCCTATGGTATGACGCGAGCAAAAGAACCATAGTGATGATTGTTACTTTTGTTCGTGTAATGTGAAAGGGTATAATTCAAAAGGGAAGCAGTCTATTTCATACCCCAATCTGCAATCAGCTATTCGTCCCATCCCTCATAGGACCGAAATACCAGTGCCCAAGGCCCCTGCTACCTTGGAAGAGATTCCAAGTTCTGACAAAGATGGTGCTGTACCTGAACCCGATGACAAGTCAAGTTTTCAATTTGAAGATGAGTTGTTTGGATCAAGGCTCAAAAGCAGGAACTTACTTTTGCTGGGAGTGTCTTCCTCCTGGTTTAGATATCGTGAGAAGCAGTTCACTTCCTACTTTGCCCAAGAGGACGAGTTGGTTTATTGTACCAATATTGAAGGTTTGATGGATACATTTAAGATCTCATATGACCCAGCATAGTGGCGTATTTTCATAGATTCTTCAAAAAGAAGCCTTAAAGCAGTTCTGGTTCACAATGGCGGTTTCTATGCTTCCATTCCTGTCGGTCATTCCGTACACCTAAAGGAAACCTACAAGAACTTGGAATTGGTTCTTTGCAAATTAAAATATAAAGACCACGGTTGGCACGTGTGCGGTGATTTAAAAATCTTGGGCATGTTGCTCGGACAACAATCTGGGTTTACCAAATTCTCTTGCTTTTTGTGTCTATGGGATAGTAGAGACCGAACAAATCACTGGACCAAAAAGTGTTGGCCTCCGAGGGAGCTTAAAATTGACGAAAAGAACGTCCTGCATGAAACTTTGGTCCTCCTCATAAAGTTCTTCTACCACCGCTTCACATAAAGCTGGGATTGATGAAGCAATTTGTAAAGTCACTTCCAAGAGATGGAAATTGCTTCAAATACTTAATATCAAAGTTTCCAGGCCTCTCGGAGGCAAAGTTGAAGGAAGGTGTTTGCGTTGGACCAGATATTAGACGGCTTATGGCTGATCCACAATTCATCACAACCATGACGGATCCTCAAAGAGAAGGGTGGATTGCCTTTAAAGAGGTCATAGAGAAATTTTTAGGCAATAACAAAGACCCTAACTACAAACAAATCGTCAAAAGAATGTTAAAAGCGACTACTTTCCAGAAAATTTAGGAGATCTGAGTGAAGAGCAAGGTGAACGATTTCACCAAGATATTAAGGAGATGGAAAAGAGATACCAGGGAATTTTTTTAGTCTTTTATCTTTTATTTTAAGATGATAACTTGTTTAACATAGATACCTACATTGTCAGAAAACGTGACGTTCTATGACAAAATGAAAGTCATTTTCGGATTCAGTACACCCAAAAACATAAGAATTACGCAAAAAAACCAAAACAGCTCTCAATTTTTTTTTTTTGCAGACTTGTGTAATTTGTAATAATAATACAAATTACCTTAATAGGCCATGACAGAAACAGGTAAATCATGTGAATCAACATTAAGCGTGCAATTTCAAGTAAAACAAAAATCTACTTTCAAGCATTTACCCAGCTGAAAACGATTCAGTACTTGCTCCTTTGATAAAAGTAAATCAATATTATAATTTACTTTGATTCTAAATACTATGAGCTGTAAAACAGCATGTTAACTTTAACTCAATCATGACAGTGTGTATGTACAATGTAAAATAATATATATTTTAGGAACAACTCAAATTTAAAACATGACTTGAGAAACTGTCACATGATTATGCCCAAATGAAAACTATTTTGATATTGCTTTGTTCAGAGGTGACAGACCGGTGTGTTTCTCTTTTTACAGAGTTATGCAGATTATAAAAAAAAACTTACTTATTTGGAGATACACCATAAGTACCCGATGAATGCTGTAGTAATCCATTCTTTGAAATATATTCTGTCTCTAGACAATCCCAGTGATACTCCATCTGACCCATCAGCTTAGTTTCTTGCCTGTTATAATCATAAGTATTTGCTGAAACACCTACTGTGACATCTAACGAAACATTTTCAATTTCTGGTTCAACTTTTATTAATAATTCAGCATTATTATCATTTTTTGTTACCATGGTACAAGGTATATTTTTACCCTCTAGTACATCTGAAGCAATGGATAGCTCTATGTTATCAAGATGTGCTGTTTGTTTTGCAATCTCATAAGAGTCCATTACTTTTTCTTTAGAAAAATTTTCAAGCATTAAACTAGCCATATCCATGGACACTGTTGATTTCGGTAAGATTACTTTTTCATCACAATTATTTTCCATTTTTATTTGTCTCTCTCTCTCTCTCTCTCTATGCTTTTTACGACCACAGCTGCCAGGGCTATTCGGTCGGGTGGCGGTTTATATTCCAAAACCCTTATCTTCTCCTTTTATCTTAAATGATATCCGACAAGGTCCACCTTGCAGTGTGTCTGGAATGTCTCCATAACCTTCTCGGATTAGTTAATTATTATGAATGAATCTGGGTGAGTTTGAGTAGCGTCAATCAAGGTGGATGGCGATGAGGGTGTCTATAATTTGATTTTGCGGTAATTTAGGAAAGATATAATTATTTTAACCAGATATTCATGGGATTGTAAAGCGTCTGATAAGGTTATAGGGGACCTGGTGTGGAAGTTGGAAATTGAATGATAAAGATTATTAGATTCAGCAGTAAAATTGGGGCATTCAAAAAGAAGGTGGTTAATATCACTTTCTTCTCCGCATGCACAGAGAGGGCTTTCCAAAACTTTTAATTTGTATAGGTGTTTAGGAGATGAACAGTGATTGCTTCTTTATCTACAAAAAGTAGAGATATATTTTCTACTAAGAGGAATATCTTTAAACCAGGGTCTCTTGTAAGGAGCCGAAATTAGGGATGCGTAAAAACGTCCCTTTGCTTCAGAAATAGTTTTCCATCTCTCTATCCAGATATTGCGGATTTTGCCTTTGAAAATGGATAAGAAGTCCCTATAATCCGTCTTCATATTTTCAGTGTTAGGTAATTCTCTCCCCATATTTGCTAGATGATCAGCTTTATCGTTTCCCGGTATCATCGTATGGCTGGGAATCCAAGCCAACTCAATATCATATCCGTCATTGATTAATTCACCTAACTTCTTTCTGATTTTAATAATTGTCGCTTCCTGTTTCGCATGACCTGCTTTTTGGATTTTTTTCAAGGAAACTAGACTATCAGAGAGGATTAGAGATTTCTTGATTGTATGATGTTCAACCAATTCCAACGCCCTAAAAATAGCTTCCGCTTCTGCAGAGTTGATCGAAAAATAGGTAGGGAGGGCAGAGAATTTTTCTATATTGAGTTTGGGGCAGGACAACCCAATTCCAATTTTGTGATTGGTCCCTTTAGAGGCATCAGTATACACTTGGGTCCTTGATTTGAATTTATCTTCTATAATTAATTTAAAGTCAATTGCGTTATTCGTTCCCTTCTGCAGATTAAATTGGTGAAATCGAAACGTTTTGACGTCCATTTCCGTGAGGAAGAAGGGAATATGGCTGTATTTTTCGATATGTTCAATAACCGGGAGTAACAAATCCATGGCCTCGACTATTGGTGAGGATTGGTACCTTTTCCAGAAATCGAAGCGAGCATTATAATTAATGTACATGCTTTGCGCCTGATTGAAAGAGGGATTGTTTGTTAAAGCTATTGCTTTGGTGAGGAATTTTATAGATAACCATATCCTGCGTAGATCCAGAGGCATTTCCCCCGCTTCAGACATCAGAACATTAATAGGGGTTGATTTCATCATACCCATGCAACTTCTCAGAGCCTGGTATTGAATGGTATCTAGTTTTTGAAGAAGTCGTTTGGCACATTTTTGTAAAACAAGGCTGCCATAGTCTAGGTGAGATCTGACAAAAGCATGGTAAAAGGTCAACAAGGTAGCCGGATGGGCTCCCCACCAGGTTCTACACAAAAATCTGATAATATTCACACCCTTGCTAGCCTTTTGAATCATTGAGTTGATTTGTTTATCCCAAGTGACCTTAGAATCGAAGATCACCCCGAGGTAAGAAAGGTGGTCTTTCCAGGGAATGGTTTCGTTGTTAATAATGATGTCTCGAAGGTCTGGTCTGGTAATGCTTTTTTGAATAAACATGGCCGAAGACTTAGCTGGAGAAAACTCCAGGCAGTGATTAGTTGCCCATCTGTGAAGGTTTGCTAGACAATAGTTGATCCTTTCAGTAATTTCTACTATATTAGTTCCCCTAGCTACAATCGCGATGTCGTCAGCATATTGAAGGGCAGTTATATTTGTAGGGATGGCTTCTATTATGGAGTTGACATAAATGTTAAATAGTATAGGAGCCAGGGGAGAGCCTTGGGCAACCCCTCTATTTGCCATTTGTGGGCCAATGAATTTATAATCTTTCTTATCCAGAATGTAAAGCTGTCTGTCTCGATGTAGAAATCTGATTATTTCAGAGATGTCTTGGGGTATTCCTAATTCGGCTAATTTTCTGTATAAAATATTTACATCTACACTGTCGTAGGCTCCCTTAATATCTAGGGTAACTAATATTCCTTTTTCATTGTTGGATATAATTTTGTTAAGTTCAGCCGTCAATATAATCAAGTTATCGTTAGTTCCCTTTCCTTTTCGGAACGCTGTTTGTATATTGTTTAGTTTGGATTCGTTCTCAATAAACCATTCAATTCTATTCTTTATAATCCCCTCAAATATTTTGCCGACACAAGAAGTTAAGGTAATAGGTCTGTAGGAGGAAACCAAGGAGGGGTCTTTATTGGTTTTAATTATGGGAATGACTAATCCCGTTTTCCAAGATTTGGGAATTTCTCTGGGGTTTACCAGAGCCTGGTTAAACTTACTGGTCAGGAAATTCAACATTTTGAGATCCAAATTCTTAATCATAGAATAAGAAATTCTGTCTAAACCGGGAGAGGAGTTTTTTCTGTCTAGAAGAAAGTTGTTTATTTCATTGATTGAAAAGGTCTTACTTTTCAACCGTGAGAAGTTTACCGTTGTTACTTCAATCGGATCTATGAGAGGAAGGGTGAGACTGTTTAGTAAATCTTGAGAGATAGAGTTATTCAATGGCCGTTGATTGGTGGATGCTTTGAATGAATTGGCAAAGTTTTTTAACAGATTTCCAGACTTTATCAATCGGGGTTTGAGAGGACAAGTTTTCACAAAAATTCTGGAAACTCAGTTTCCTTTTTTCTCTTAAGATTTTGCGGCAAGCTGCCCTGGATTTCCTAAAGTTAACATAGTTTTCCCAGGTGGGAGAGGTCAAATAAGCCTTTATAGATTCTCTTTTGCCTTGTATGGCTCTGTCACAATCGCTATCCCACCAGGTTTTTCCTTTATTTTTGTATCCTTTTACTAGAGGGATGGAAGCTGAACCAGCCTCTCGGATTATGTCGCAGAATGTATCATAGTTGTCAATAACTCGATTCTCTGTCAGACGCGTAATATTGTGGGAAAAGGACTCCCAATTAGCTTTCTTGAAATTGAATCTCTCAGGCGTTGGAGTCTGAATGGCAAAAGATCCTGTACTATTTATCTGGCATAGGGTAGGAAAGTGGTCGCTCATTCCTATGTGGTTGACTAGGACCTCGTATACAATTTTATGACTCATTGAGGAGCTACAAATGGCCATATCGGGAACGCTCTTGTGTTGGCTGGGGGTCGTTAGCCTGGGTGGGCTGACCGTTGTTAAGAAGAAAAAGGTTTAGGTCGTCTATATTTCCGTACAAGGTTTGGCCATTTCGGTTGGAGGTTCCTGAACCCCAGGTTATATGCTGAGTATTGAGGTCACCCACGATGAGAAAATTTGGTAAGGTGTTCCTAGTGATGTTGTAAATATAATCTTTAGGGAGGATTATATTGGGAGGAATATAAATGTTATGCAGGAACATTGAATTAATTTCAATACATAGATGTTGAATCTTCTTGTTAACTTGAACAGCAGGGGTTTTGATTTCTTTCCAGGGAATGCTGTCTTTCACAAGAAAGGCAATTCCTCCTTTCCCATCATCTCTATCTTTTCGCAAAAAACTATATTTATTAATTTTAATATTGTCCTCAGCCTTCAGCCATGTCTCATTAAGGCATATTATTTCAGGATTTATCTCATATACGAGCTTTAATAATGAATCTCTGTTAGATTTTATACTGCGAATGTTCCACTGAATAATTTTAAGTGAATTGAAATGGTTCACGAGGAAAGAGATTTTGGAGTCAATGGTCCGAAAGCCCTGAAGAAACCACGTGAGGGTTCTCCTGGGATAAATCTTTTAGGTATTTTTTAATATTTATATATTCTTCCTTTTTTGGGGAGGTGTCCTTATGTATTATTTGTTTTATGATGTTGATATGTTTATCTCTGTTGGTCGACTCCTTAGTTATCTGGCCATCGGTTTGCCCTTGATTGGAGAGGACAGATTCCATAGGGGGAAAAGGTGTTCTGGGGGTTAATGTAAAGAGTTGATCCCTATGCTCTTTTTTATTGTAACCTTGTGTTCTGACCGGAGAAGGCTTCCTCTTCTTTGTGACCATTGAGTAGTTTCTGGAAGGAGAGGTTTGTGACTTGTGCGGTATGGATTGATGTAAGGTATCAGGAAAATTGTTTAAATCAATGTTAGTATTGATTGAATTTTTTGGAAGTTGTAAGTTGGCTTCGTAAAAAGAAATATTGTATTTGGCTCTGAGTTCATTAATTTTAGTTTGTCTAATGTATTCTGGGCAGCTTTTACTTTGTTCAGGGTGACTGTCCCCGCAGTTAATGCATTTCCTGTTTTCATCCTGAGTAGTAATGGAGCAATCCCCCTGCTTGTGATTAAGGCCGCATTTACTGCATCGGTATTTCCCTCTGCAGTTGTTGACTCGATGCCCAAACCTTAAACAATTCCTACACAGAATGGTAGGATAAATATATGTGTTTACTTCCACTTTATTATTGAAGATTTCAATATCCGTTGGAAGCATGTTTCCAGCGAAAGTTAAAAGGTAAGTATTTGAAGGGACAAATTCTGTTTTCCCCGTCATCCATGGTTACTCTCCTGTTTAAATTGGTGAGCATCTATTATTTTGACTTTTTGATGGCCACGAATGCCATATCCCTGTTCTATTAGATCATCTTCAGTGACGTCGCTTCCTATTCTTTTGACGATACCTCTACATGTAAGCATCCTCTGGGGGATATAAATTTTGAGACCTCTATTTATGACTGCTTGATTGTCCAGAATATTGTTGGCTTGAGTCGGGCCGTGGAATTCAACGCCTACACGATTTCTACCCATTCTATCAATTTTTTTTTGATTCCTTCTACTTTAGATTCAAACAACATTTTACCCAAGTTCATTGGGTGAAGATTGCCGATGTTCTCATTAATACTTTCAATTATGGCTAAGAAAGGAGGAGCAGAGAATTCCTCATATTTAACAATTCTATTTTTGTACTTTCTAATTTGTTTTAAAATTCTTTTGCACTCATCTGTGATTTCAAGGTTGCTTTGTTTGTTCTTAGTAGAGCGGACTTCATTTTCCAAGAACGTCAGTTCTTCGAATTTGAGTCTTTCGTCAAAGGGGAGTTGTTTGTTATTTTGGTGTAAATTCGGAGGGCAAAGGGGGATAGAGGGATGATAGTGTGCCTTTTAGAATTGATGTTGCTGAATTCCGGGGACAGACCAGGAGGGTCCCCAGACCCTCCTGAAGATATGTCCATTTATAGGTTAGCAAAAGGCTAAGTGTTGAATTTCTGTTCCAGGGATGACTTCTGTTGTGGATCTTAGCAGATTATGATTAGGAGGGTCTTATCAATCAAAATATTCTTGTACAAATCACGTATCGCTTCAACAATCTCAAATTGAGCTGCGCAAATTCACTTTCGTTGACACGTCAATTTGGACCACCAAACTCAAAAAAAAAAGTAGTTGTAGAAAATTATAGGTTAGGAAATCGGACGCATACAGAAATGAAGGCAGCAGGTTTAGGCGTTTTCCATTGAAATATTCTCTTAAGAGTTCAATTGCAATGAAGCTATCCACTATCGCACCAGCAACTCTAGTAAAGAACTGAGGGATTTGAGAGCAAACATGAACAAGAACACATCCTAATTTTCATAGAAAATCTAGTAAAGGGTCTTCCATTTGGTACTTGACAACTTTGAAATTTCACTGTGAACGCACCTTAAGCCAATCACCGAACTGTCAATGTCAAAACATTCAGTAAAGTCAACATTTTCATCATGGTGAAGTACACGAACGAACAACGTTCACAAATAATTAAAATTTACTACTACCAAATTTGGAGTCGGTGACTGCAACTTTAAGAGCGTTAACGCCAATTTTTGGTCGTAATTCTCGTCCCAGTAGACAAGCAATTCATAGTCTAGTGAAAAAAATTTGAGTTAACATATTCGTTGCTGGATGTTCCCGTGCCAGTGAGACAACGGGTTGGTCGAAGTGGCCAGAATATTGCTGCCGTTCAAGCGTCCATCTCAAACGAACCAAAACAGTCGATTTCATGGCGTTCTCAAGAATTGGGCATCGCTCAGACCACACTATGGCGAATTTTGCGAAAAGATCTTGGCCTGCACCCTTATAAGTTAAAATTAACTCAAGAACTAAAGCCACTCGATCATATGAAGCGACGTACGTTCTCGAATTGGGCTCTAGAAATGTTGGAAGAAGATGACCAATTTCATCGCAAAATCATCTTTAGTGATGAAGCGCATTTTTGGATAAACGGCTTCGTCAACAAACAGAATATGCATTATTAGTCAGGTGAAAACCCTCATGTGCTTGAAGAAACATCACTTCATCCACAAAAAATTACTGTTTGGTGCGGTTTTCATGCCGGTGGTGTCACTGGGCCGTTCTTTTTCGTTGATGAAAATAACCGTCACGTTACGGTCAATGGAGATCGCTACAGAGGCATGTTGCAACGTTATTTCTTTGATCAATTGCATGGGCTAGACATTAATGACACGTGGTTTCAACAAGACGGCGCCACAAGCCACACAGCGGGTGTAACAATCGACTTACTGCAATCTAAATTCGATGAACGTGTTATATCGAGAAATAGTCTTGTCGAATGGCCGCCTAGATCGTGTGATTTAACACCTCTAGACTTCTTTTTATGGGGGTACATTAAATCATTGGTCTATGCTAACAAGCTTGCGTCGTTAGAGGAGCTCAGAGCCGTTTTATTTAAAAAAAAAGTTGTCAAGTTCTTAATGGAAGACCCGATATACATATAGTAATTTTAAACGATTTTGTTAGTTCGAAACTTCAGATTTTTACATTAGTGTGAACTCGTCCAATAGAAGCCTTATATACAAAACGTCGTGTGTCATCCGGCGTCTGTCTTAATTTTGGGATTCCAAGGAAAAACACTATTACCACACTGAATGCCCGATATTGTCGTTAGATAGCGTAACATACAACGCATTTTAATGAAGCTAGACATCAAGAAGCTTCTGATGTTGATAGAATACCTGCCACAGTACTTACAAAATGCGCAAGCGATAGATTTTTTAATAATCTATCCTACAAAAATGGAATATTTCCTTCCTGTTGGAAATGCACTAGACTTCAACCGATACCAAAAAAACCGAGCAGTTACACAGCTTTTAATATTATTGAAAGGTATGGAAGAGGCCATCAATCAGAATCTTTTGAAATATCTACGAGAAGTTAACATTATTATTGATCATCAATATAGCTGTCATAAGCAAAGATCAACTGGAGATCTTCTAACTTAGGTAATACGTGTTTGGAACAACGCATTTGAATATTTCGAGGAATTTCAAGCAGTTGCACTTAATAAACCGACCATGCATTCGACCATGTTTGCCATGACCGATTGTTCGTTAACTGACGGTCTTATTATATCTGAAACGTTTTGTTTATAACTCCCGAGTTTCCTCAGAGAGCGTTCTTTACGAGAAGCGGCCGATGGATTTCTTTCTTATACCTTCACTACGTCGGTGTGCTCGAAGGCCTCATACCGTCTCCTACTCTCATTTGCATGAACTATCTTCTGGGGAGGACCAGAAATCTAATGCAATGCATGCAAATGATAGTACGCCTATTTCTTCATTCACTTTGAACGATCGAACATCGACAATTCATGCAAATATCCGCATTCAAAAGTTGCTTGCTTAAGAGACAGAAATATATATTACCTAGCACCACATAATTATTACCGGGGTGGATTTACCTTTAAGTCAAATTGATATCGTTACTTTTTAGTGTTTCGTACGGAACACTTATAAGATGACTTCGGTGTCTGTCTGTTCGTCTGTCTGTCACATCCGATTTTCTCCGAAACTATTTGTCATAGAAAGTTGAAATTTGGTAATAATATAGGAATTGATGGCCTCATCAGAGCCATGTAGTTTTAAACAGTTAAATTTTGACGTAAAGGGTAGTTTTGAGGGGTGAAATCGGAAGTGAAAAAAAAAAAATTTTTTTACTAGGTAATCGAGTGTGGTGTCAAAGGAAAGCCTGTGAAAACACGAGTAAAAAATATATATATAATGTAATACTTGCGCGCACTTTTCTTTGTATTATTTTTAAAAAATCGCGAAAAATCGCTGTCCACCCCAAAAGTACTTATCAAAAAATTTTGAAAAAATTCTGGAATATTCTCCACGGGGTGTAGATTGAACGAAAATTATCACGAGTGCATTACCTTTAATAATTTGTCTGGTATATAAAAAAAAACTAAAAATTTCAAGGTCATCAATTCTCAGTAAAGATTGAAAACAAACTTTGTTGAAACACTTCCGGTCGACAGTTCGTGGCATGCGGACGCGTTTACCTGGTTGGGGCTTCTGAAGGCGAATTCGGGCGTTTTTGGGGCTTCGGATTGTGGATCGATGGTCAATACCGCTTGTTAGAGGTGCGAATCGCATAGGGTTGCTAAGCGCTGTGAGGATTGATTCCTAAAACGTCGGTTTAGGTTATGTGACTGGTGCAGTAGGTGAACACGTGTGGCCGTGTTTTTTTGTGCTAACTAAGTAATCGGACGGGCGGGCTGACAGAAAAGGTTATATCCAAAACCAGTAGCAGTTTCCCGAGGAGTTCCTTTAACAATGCCTTTGCAATAGATGAAATTTTTTGAACAATTAGGAGATCTGGAAGAGCGCTGAAGCTCGTCAATACTGGATTTCCATCGGGTCCCGACAAGGGGAGATCCAAACTCGAGAACGTGTAAAGCATCGCCGAGGGTCGCCGGCGCCCTGCCTAAGCGCGAGACGGATCTTGTGCTGGCAAATTGCCTTAGTGAGCAGTGCCATTAATATATCAATACAATACAATACAACTTTGTTGAAAACTCATTTGGGGTGTGTTTTGTGAAGTCACTGGTCATTTTATACCTCCGTTACAAAATTTTTTATTTTAAAAGCAATCAACGTACGGAACACTACTTGCGCAAGTTCAACTTGCACTTGACCGGTTATTTTAATATGAAACTATGTATTGATTTTTTCTTCTACTAGTTCATGATATCATCTAATTTTACAATAACCTACAAGATACATTTTGTAATTCTTGAGGTCGTGATTAATCATTTTTCCAATTATCAGACACCATTACCCAATGGCAATCCTGTTCATACTTTTTTTAACACCTGTATTATTCTGAATAATTTTAGCTTTCATTTCCATGTATGCCCAAGCATACTGGTCTCACGTTAAAGTCCTGCTAATTGAGGGAGGGAGAGTTTTGTCTATGATCCATTAAATTATGTAGTCTATCATAACTTGGTTAGCGAAACGCGCGTCGAGACAAAAATAAAGTGTTTCGTGTAATGGTGATATATTGAGTAATTAAATTATGTGTAATGTCAATCTGAAAATGATATCCGATATTTTTTACTACATATTGAGAACAGTCAGTGGTGCTTCTCTCTTGCGTAAGAAGTGGTAAACTTTTTTTTATGTAATAATATAAGTCTCTTTAAATGTCTTGTATATTTTATTTGAAAATTACAATAAGTAGATTAATACATTTCAATTCCACTTGCACTTTATGTCATAACAGATGTCGATCTAAATTACTTTTACGTTTTGTTTGAAAATTACAATAGACACATTTAAGCGTCTTTTTTTTTAATCGCAGGTATAGTATTTTTCAAGATCTAAGAAAGTGATTTGGCAAATTGATGCAATAATAACATTAAACGACCGTTAGGAACTTCATACCTACCTGGCCGTAACAGGGTCGTAATTGATATATATATATATATATATATATATATATATATATATATATATATATATATATATATATATATATATATATATATATATATATATATATATATATATATATATATATATATATATATATATATATATATATATATATATATATATATATATATATATATATATATACCACCCTTTCAATCTAACATTTTATTGGCTACTTCGTGTTTATAAATATAAAGAATATTCTTCATTTTATCTCCAGTATTATACTGAAATAGTGTGTATTATAAAGTTCAATAGTGTTTTAAACCGTCCGAAGTCCTTTCCATCAGAAGCCGCAATTTTTTTTTTTTTATGGGTCTAGCACACGGGCTGCAGGGAAGAAGTCCCTAAAGCGCTACAGGAGCGACACGTGTGCGAAAAAAAAAAAAGCGATTCACGTTGTTCTTGAATCGCTGTAAATTGTACTCGGTGGGAAACACAGTCCTGGGCAAATTATTCCAAAGGGATGATGTTCTCCATATAAAAGACTGCTTAAAAAGCGTTGTACGAGGAGTAACAAGCTGAACCTCATACGGATATGAAGAGGGGAGAAATTAAGCGGGCCACATCCTTCGAACACTTTCCATGAAAATACTTGTAGAATAGGCTCAAGTCGCCAACCGTTCTTCGATGTTCCAGCGAATCAAGGCCGTCGGTCAGTTCCGGGTCTCCAATCAGACGAACAGCTCTTCTCAGAATAGAATCCAACAAATGCAGTGTATGTTTGGGAGCGGAGCCCCAAACATGGGAGTAGTATTCCATAGTTGGTCGAATTTGAGCTTTGTAAAGAATTAACAGTTGTTGTGGAGTGTAAAGCTTTCTGGTTCGAAATAATATTCCCAACTTTTGAGAAGCTCCCCTTGCTATGCCTGCAACATGTTCATGCCAGGATATATTTGCTCCCAAATTAACGCCCAACAAATTGAGTGACGATTTAGAGGAATGGAGGGCCCCGACATAACTATGACGGGTTCAGCAACGTTAACTTTAACTGCCGCCTGGGTTTTTGTAAGCGTTAAATTCCACTTGGTTACTGTCACCCCAAGATAAAACTTCTTCCAGGCCTTTGTTAAGTTAAATGACTTCCTGCTGCCTGCGGATATTCGTCTGAGTAGCCGATGTCCGAGCGTTCAAAGTGAATGAAGAGATAAGCGTACTGTCATCTGCAAAGCTGTAGATTGGATTCTCGGTCTTTTCCAGCAAATCGTTAATGTAAATGAGAAAGAGAGTAGGAGACAGTATGGGGCCTTGAGGTACACTGGCGTTGATAGTGAAGGTGTTAGAAAGAAATCCGTCGACCGCCACTTGTAAAGAACGCTCTCTGAGGAAACATGAGAGCCACAAACAGAACATTTCAGACATACCATAAGAGAGTAGCTTAGCCAACAGCCCATCGTGCCAAACACGGTCGAATGCCTTGGATATGTCAAGAGCAACCGCTCGAGATTCTCCAAAGTGTTCAATTGCGTTGTACCAAACGTGTTACATAAGTCAGAAGATCTGTTGATCTATTTTTACGAAAGCCATATTGGCGATCGCTAATAATGTTGAATCCTTCAAGATATTTTAGAAGATGCTGATTGATAGCCTTTTCCATGACTTTCGATATTATTGAAAGCAGTGCGATTGGTCGGTAGTTATTTGGCAAGGTCTTCTTGCTTTTTTTAGGTATTGGCTGAACTGTGGCACATTTCCAGCAAGAAGGAAATATTCCCTTTCTGTAACATAGGTTGAAAAGTCTACAGAAGGCTGGTGTTAGTTCCCTCGCACAGATTTTAAGAACTATGGCAGGTATTCCGTCAGCGCCAGAAGCCTTTTTGGTGTCTAGCTTCATCAGAATATGCTTTATGATACGCTGTCTGAAGACAACATCGGGCATCCTTGACTGCACTATGGGAATAGTAGGTGGTGTTTTTCCTTGGAAATCGACAGTAGAATGTGAAGCAAAGAGTTCAGCGCTTTCTCAACAGGTGTCGTTGCAATAGAATTATCTGGCCGTGGGAGTGGTGGTATGGTGGATTTGGTGAAGTTTTGACTGACTGCCGTAGCGACTGACCAAAAGGACCTGGAATTGTTGGGACAGGCGAAAGTTTGTTTCTAATTCGTTGATTGTGTGCCTCCTTGGTTTCGTCGATAATTTCTTTGCATCTGTTCCAGACACGAACAAAGGTGTTACGGTTTATGGTGTTTTTTCACGCCATTGTCGGTAGGCAAAGTGTTTAGAAGCAGCAGCTTCTTTGCATTTTCGGTCAAACCAAGGCTTGGCGTTGAAAGGGCATTACAAATGTTTGCCGGTTGAGGCAAAAGTGATAGTTAAAAGTGTTTATTTAAAGTTAGTGGAGCGAGGTACTTTTCATTGATGGTGACATCAGCTTTAACAAGCATCCCTGAAAGTTGTTTGGAAAATTGTAAATAATTCGATAGCGCCTAAAAAAAACACGAAAGGACAAAGGTGTATCGAAACGTATTGATTTCTATTAAGAAGACTTAATCCGCCGCAAAATTTATGAAATGTATGTAGAACAAAAAGTTCCTACGTTATTGTCACTTTCACGGAGGCTGTCCGAGGATAGTTGTGACATAAATTGTTCCACTACAATTTTATGGTGTATTCTACGTTGTTTGGGGCTTTTGTTCAAAAAAAATAGACAAAAGACAAGTTATAATGGAATCACGGCACTTACAACAACCCAGAATGGAATATCTTGAGAAAATAAATACAGCTAGATCGTAAAAATCGAACGATAATCTACCTAGATGAGACTTTGTATGACACCCACGATACACCCAGTAAAGGATGGATTGATAAATCCAAAAAATGCCATACCAAAGCTCCATCAAATAAATGTAAAAGAATAACTATTTTACATGCGGGGTCAGAAGAAGGCTAGATACCAGAATGTCTATTTCTAGCAGCCAAGAATATTTGAGATTCCAGTTTGGATTATCATTGTGATTCAACCGCTAATGTTTTTGAGGATTGGCTTCAAAACAAGTTAATGCCTAATATACCACCGCATAGCTGTATTGTGATGGATAATGCATCCTATCATGGTCGCCAAATAAATAAGGTACCAAATATCACCAGTAGAAAAAGAGAAATACAAGCCTTTTTGTGCGAACGTGACATATATTTCCATGAAAGTTATACAGTTGAATAATCGTTAGAAGTTTTAAAATGTTACAATTTTTCAATGGAATATGTTTGTCATAAAATTCCAAAGGAAGCAAGACATGAAATACGAGTAATTCGGCTTCCACCATATTATTGTATCTTTAATGCGATCGAGTTGATATGGCATAAAATAAAGTCTACTGTACGTGCTCACAATAATACACCCACTTTAAACAGTAGTGTGATTGAGTTGATAAAGACAGAAGTCAAAAATGTAACCGATGAAAACTGGAGAAACTGTATTCAACACGTCAAAAAAATTGAAAACTCATATAGATGTATGTACATACGAGGCTGGTTTGAAAAGTCCGAGAAAACATAAAAACTACTTATGTGTTTGGGGTAAACCTTTTTTATTTTTCGACATAGTCTCCTTTTAGGCTTATACACTTCGTCCAACGATGTTCTAGTTTGTTGATCCCTTCCGAATAATAGGATTTGTCCAAGTCTGCAAAATATCCATTAGTGTCTGCAATCACCTCCTCGTTTGAATAAAATCTTTGTCCAGCCAGCCATTTCTTCCAATTTGGGAAACAAATAGTAGTCCGAGGAAGCCAAGTCTGGAGAATAGGGGGGATGTGAAACGAGTTGGAATCCTATTTCCATTAATTTTGCGACCACAACTGCTGAGGTGTGTGCTGGTGCGTTGTCGTGATGGAAAAGGACTTTCTTGTGGGCCAATCGCGGGCGTTTTTCTTGCAGCTCGGTTTTCAAACGGTCCAATAACGATGAATAATATTCACCTGTAATAGTTTTAATTACCCTTTTCCAGATAGTCGATGAGGATTATCCCTTGCGAATCCCAAAAGACAGTCGCCATAACCTTTCCGGCCGAAGGAACGGTCTTCGCCTTTTTTGGTGCAGATTCCCCCTTGGTAACCCATTGTTTAGATTGTTGTTTGGTCTCAGGAGTATAGTAATGTATCCATGTTTCATCCACAGTGACGAAACGACGCTTAAAGTCCTCCGGATTCTTCAGGAATAGCTGCAAACCATCCTTGCAACACTTCACACGATTCCGTTTTTGGTCAAGCGTGAGCAATCGCGGCCCCCATCTTGCGGATAGCTTTCTCATGTCCAAATGTTTATGCAAAATATTATGTACCCGTTCAATCGAGATGCCCACAGCACTAGCAATCTCACGCACCTTAACTCTTCTGTCATCCATCACCATATCATGGATTTGATCAATGATTTCTGGAGTCGTTACCTCCACAGGCCGTCCAGAACGTTTCAGCGTCACTTGTGCCCATATGGCCAGTCCGAAAATTTTGAAACCACTTATAAACTGTTCTAATCGAAGGTGCAGAGTCACCATAATATTTATCAAGCTTCTCTTTAGTCTCCTGAGGCGTTTTGCCTTTCATAAAGTAATGTTTAATCACCACACGAAATTCTTTTTCGTCCACTTCTTGAAAATCACTCGACTTCCTTGATTCACACGAATGCCAAACACAAAGAAATAGACCAATATGGCTGAAACTTGGTGTGTGTTCATTCAAGAGATGCTACTAACTAAACATGACCTCGATACGCGCCGGTGGTGCCATCTCTCGGACTTTGCACGGACTTTTCAAACCAGCCTCGTAAATAGTTTAGAACCTGTAAAAAAACTTATTATTGATTTGCAAGATAGTAGCGGTAGCGAAATTTAACTAGATATTAATTAATAACTAAAATTGTAACAAAAGTACGCGAGGACACTATACACTGTTTTAATATATTTGTGTAATTACTATATTGTGTATTATTCAGTACATAAAACATTAAAATTCAACTGTCTTATCACAATAAAATTTTAAACCCAACAATTATACAATCAGGTATAGTGCGGCCCCGCAGGATGCCTTGTCATTAAACAACCGTAAATTAATCACTTTCGAATCTTGTTGAATTCGGAATGGGTATAGGTAGCTAAGTCACTTTCTCAGATCATGAAAAATACAATACATCTATTACAACCTTAGAACTCGAATAAAACTAATACGTTTAAATACGACATATCTTTTTTTAATCGCTTCACTTTTTGTAAACTCTTATAAACCAGCTTCCATATCAACAATTTTACAATCAAAACAATAATCCAGACATAAACATAAGTCTATGTAGTATAAAATGTCAAAAACACTAATTAAGTCAGGTAATAATAATAAAATCATATTCAGTCTACAAAATAACTTAGAAAAATCATTAAAATTACACTAAATAATAAACAAATTAGAAATTTAGACAAATACAGGTTTCAGTCATAAAACTCTTGTAATGAATAAAAGGCATTTTCCACTAAAATTTTTTTTAAGGGTATATATACTATAGAACTTCATATTTGCTATATGTTTTATACAGGGTGAAAGGTGATTATACAACTTAAGACCCTAAAAAAAGAATGGACTTGTGGCAAATGCTAGCTTTGGAATAGGTAAAGGTATATTATAAGCGTTTCATATCAATAAACCATTCCAGTACTCCTGAACCGTTTGTAAATAGAAGCTGCAGTTTCCATTATCTGCACACTAAGTAAGATTAGAATCTTTTGGTGGTAAAATAATGGTCTTCAACGGATTATAACTGTTGCTTTACATATATAGTGAATTGCTCTTTTTGCAAAATAAATACATAATTAAACTACCATAATATTCGCTGCAAAATCACCCAATCGGAGTACCATAACTCAAATGGACACCAACCTAAAGTAAACATTTCTTGCCATGCCACGTCGCAGTTCATTTCAAACCACTCGGACTGCATGGCAACCAGAGGGCAATTTAGCATTAAGGACTTGAATATGTTCCATAAATTTCAGTTTGTCTTCCAAACAAACACTCAAGATCTTGTAGTTGTTTCAAATTTCCAAGTAATTATGTTCGCTTTACTGATGTTGAAACTGATCTAAAGGTATCAGTTTAGATTTACTTAATCTTCATCTACAAATTCCATTCCACATGTCATAACAGAATATTCATAAACATGTTTTATATTTTGAGAAGTCCAACAAGCGCATTTAAACATTTAACTGGAATTTTTATGTACTAATTCATGGCGATTTAAACAATATTTACGTTTGGATTCATAATTACAATGCCCACATTTAAACATTTTGATTTCACTGGAATTTTTATGTATTAATAGATGTTGACTTAAATACCTTTTTTGTTCTGTTTGATAATTACAATGCTCACATTTAAACATTTTGATTTCACTGGAATTTTTATGTACTAATAGATGTTGATTTAACCCACCTTTACGTTTTTGATTCATAATTACATTGCCCACATTTAAACATTTTAATTTCACTGGAATTTTTATGTACTAATAGATGTCGATTTAAACTACCTTTATGTTTTGACTCATAATTACAATGCAGGCATTTGAATATTTTAATTTCACTGGAATTCTTATGTAGTAACAGATGTGTATTTAAATTGTACTTATGTTTTGTTTGAAAATGACAATAAGTGCATTTAAACATTTTGATTTCACTGGAATCTTTATGTATTAATAGGTGTTGATTTAAACCACGTTTATATCTTGATTCATAATTACAATGGGCACATTTAAACATTCTGATTTCATTGGAATTTTTATGCACTAATAGATGTATATTTAAATTAGCTTTCAGTTTTGCTTGATAATTACAATGGACACATTTAAACATTTTGATTTCACTGGAATTTTTATGTACTAATAGATGTATATTTTTTAAATATCTTTTACGTTTCGTTTGATAATTACAATGCTTACATTTAAACATTTTGATTTCGTTGGAATTTTTATGTACTAACAGATGTTGACGTAAATACCTTTTATGTTCCGTTTGATAATTACAATGCTCACATTTAAACATTTTGATTTCACCCGAGTTTTTATGTACTAATAGATGTTGATTTAACCCATCTTTACGTTCTGATTCATAATTACAATGCCCACATTTAAACATTTTGATTTCACTGGAATTTTTATGTACTAATAGATGTCGATTTAAATACCTTTTATGTTTTGACTCATAATTACAATGCAAGCATTTGAACATTTTAATTTCACTGGAATTCTTATGTAGTAACAGATGTGTATTTAAATTACTCTTATATTTTGTTTGAAAATGACAATAAGTGCATTTAAACATTTTGATTTCACTGGAATCTTTATGCACTAATAGATGATGATTTAAACCACGTTTATATCTTGATTCATAATTACAATGGGCACATTTAAACATTCTGATTTCATTGGAATTTTTATGTACTAACAGATGTCGATTTAAACAATGTTTAAGTTTTGATTCATAATTACAATGCAGACATCGAAACTTTTTGATTTCTCTGGAATTTTCACCTTCGAGAACAGTAGAACTTCCCTGATTTTCTCGCATAAAGTAACTTGAATACACACTAAAAAAAAACAAAAAAATAAAAAGGAAGTTTAAAATAAGACGATGTTGGTATAACTAAAATTATATTTCGTTGTTAATAACAAGCGGGAGTCTCACAAGTCTCTTGGAGCTCTTAACCACCTTTAACTTGAGACCACATGTAAGTGAGTTCACAAGAGTGAGTGGCACTGGTAATTCTTGTATTGATAATATCATTAGTAACGTTCCGGGTGTGGTATCTTATCAAACTGTAATTACAGATATGTCTGATCACTAGGGTCAAAAAATAGCATTTAATCTATCTCATGACAAACCAAAGGATATATTTCTTAAGAGACGATTTTTCACCAGTTGTAATATCCTTAATTTTCAAAACCTGTTATCTACTGAGAATTGGGATAATATATTTTATCAAGAAGATCCAAACGTACAATATGATATATTTAAAAATATCTTCACTCATCACTTTACCATTGCTTTTCCAATTTGCTTGTCCAGAATAAAAAGTACCCCTACTTGGGTCAATACTGAAATTAAGAACTATGCAAATAGGATTAAGGATTTGTATATCTTTTATAAACAAACTAATAGTCAAAATATTTTGAACCAGTATAAAGAAGAGAAGAGAAAATATAAACAATTTATATTTGATTTTAAATGTAGTTTAAATGAAAACATAATAGCAAATGCGAAAAACAAAAATAGGGTAATGTGGAAAATTCTTAACAAAGAATGTAATAAAAATATCAAAAAAAAAACAATATTAGAATAAACTCTGCTCATAATTCATTGATTGAAGATCCAATAAATATCTTAAATACCTTTAAAGATCAATTTAATCTATCAAGTGATATTCACTACAATGTAAACAACTATTACTCTGAAGTTCCCAGGAACCCTCATTCACTGTTTCTTAAGCCTGTGGATGAACATGAGTTATTCAGAATCATAATGGCTCTGCCTAATAAATACTCCAGTGGAATGGATGAAAATCCTATATTTCTATTAAAACACATTGCTTACTACATTAGTAAACCATTAACATTTATAATAAACAACTGCTTTTCATCGGGAACTTTCCCAGATTCTCTTAAAATGGCGAAAGTAGTGCCCATTTTTAAAAAGGGTGATATTCATGATCCGACAAACTATAGGCCAGTGTCTCTTTTGTCGGCGGTGTCAAAGGTGTTTGAGAGATCAATTTACAACAGACTCTTGCCCTTTCTTTTACAGTGCAATATTCTCTCACCAAACCAATTTGGCTATTTACCAGGAAAATCCACGGAGATGGCTATTTATCAAGCCCTCACAGAAATCATTATGAAACTTGACAGAAATGAGAAAGTGGCTGGCCTGTACTTTGACCTCTCAAAGGCTTTTGATACCATAAATTTCTCACTGCTATTCATTAAGCTTGAGAGATATGGAGTGAGGGGAGTGGCCCTGGGGCTTCTGGAGTCATATTTACAAAACCGATCCCAGTCAATGAATGTTAGGATTAACCTCCGGGACTATTTCTCGGACCCTAACAGCATGTGTAGGGGTGTACCACAAGGATCGATACTAGGTCCATTGCTTTTCTTGTTGTATGTGAACGATTTACCGGACTATCTGCTGCGACAGTAGGACGTGGATGATGATGATGGGGATGGAATGGCTTGTCAATTTGTTGATGACACATCGGTCATTTTGTTAAGCTCTTCTATCGCTAGTCTGTCAGTGATCGTTCTCGTATAGTGGCAGGAATGGCAGAGTGGTGTGAAAAGAATTGCCTTTGTCTTAATGGAAATAAAACGGGCCTTATATTATTTAATAAAAATAAAATACCTACACAATCATTCTATGTGCGACATGAACTAAAGTCAATACCCAATATAGAGACGATAAAATTTTTGGGGGTTAATATTGACTCAAGTATTTGTTGGGAAATACATGCAGCGAAACTTCGGTCTAAGCTCAATAGTGCGTGTGCTCTTATTAGAAGACTTAGACATATTGTATCATCAAATAGCATACAACTTTTCTATTTTGCTTATGTTCAATCCTAATTAAACTATGGGATTTCTTTCTGGGGATCTTCAGGATTTGCTAGGGATATCTCTAGGGCACAAAAGAGAATTGTGAGATGCATGCGTCATCTACATCCTCTAACGTCGTGTCGACAATACTTTATTGAAATGGGGTTACTTACGGTCCCGGGTCTCTACTTCATGGTTTGGTCACCTTTGTTAAGAAGAATCCATCATTTTTCTTGACAAATAGGAATGAATATGCTCCAGATATGGCAATCACGACTAGAGGTAGAAACGAATTACGAGCGCCCTATCATGCTACTTCTTTCTTTGAAAAAGGGCCATATTTTAAAAGCATAAAGGCATATCGGCTTCTCCCACTGGAGATCAGGAACATTGAGGGGATTGAGAGATTCAAAAAGGAAGCAAAAAGGTTTTCTTTCTGAAAATGTTTCTATTCTCTTAATTTTGATCAATAATTTTAGTTATCAATAGTTGTAAGATTTTGTCCTTTGTACGGTGTCTTATATTTGTTGGCTATATGCATATATTCTACTCTTTTGTGACGTTGCTTTTTTTACATTATGTAATCTTGATGGCAATAAAGGAATAAATAAATAATTTATTAAACGAAAAGGGTTTCATCACTCTTAACACTTCAAATCTATAACGAGTGTGAATTAATTTTGATGGTGAAATACCATCGTTAGACTTTAATTTTTAATATATGTTATTTTGCCAAATTGAACATATTTTTTTTTTTAGCACTGAGGAGATTTCAATTTACCCTCTATTAAGTGGACTATAGAGGATAATGTACTTATTCCATCAGACTTAGCTTCACCTATGGCAGAATCCTTGATTACTGGTACATCTGAATGAGTTTGGCAGGTATCTAGACCTCATCTTCTGTGACGAATTCGACAACTGGACGGTCAGACCTGCTCATTTTCCACCAACATTCTGTTGGAAATGCAATTCTTGGTCTCAGCTCCTAATAATAAGCTTGCATATGACGATGAGGAACCTGAGTTCAAGTTCGAGAAAGCAGACTACAACAGACTAAATAACCACTTTTTATTATCTATTTATTGGAGCTAGATTCAAGAATGTACAAATGCCGACTCTATGATAGAGTCCTTCTATAAGATAATCTACAGAGGTATTGAAAGCTACGTACTAAGAAGGAATAAAAAACATAGGAAATATCCCCAATGGTATACAGCAGATACTAAAATAATAAATTCAAAGAAAAATAGGGCATATCAAAAATTTAACGTTACAAAATCATTGGAGGATTACAGACAATACTTCAAGCTACATAGGGAGTCAAAACATTTTATCCAGCTTAGCTACCTTTTGTATGTTACTAACATGGAACAAATGATTCCTAAGAACATCAAATTCTTTTGGGCCTTTGTTAACTCATTAAAAAAAGGACTCCGGTATCCCAGCTTGGACACCACCAAGAGTACACGACTGGATGGATTATTGGCATTGTTCCTTAAGAAGTGTTGTGATTTCTTAACGCTTCCTCTGAGCCTTATTTATCAATCCTCGTTTGATTATGATTCATTCCCAGGGCTGTAGAGGCATTCATGGGTTATTCCAATATTCAAGTCCGGTTCAAAGAGGGATATTAAGAAGTATAGAGGGATTTTGTTACTGCCCATATTATCTAAGATTTTTGAATCCCTAATAAAGAATGAGCTGTTTGAAGCTTTCAAATACCACATAGCAGTCAACAAATATGGTTTTTTTAAAGGATGATGATGATCAACCGGTATAAATCTAAGAGTGTTTCAGGACTATGTTGTGAACGCCGTCGAGAGTGGTTCTTAGGTTGATGCCATCTACACTGACTTGACCAAGGCCTTCTATAGGGTATCCCACCAATTACTCATCAAAAGACTGTGTAGGCTGGAGTGTGCGCGGGCTAAATATTCAATGGATTGAGTCCTAAGTAACAAAACGACAACAGTGTGTTAAAGTTGGTAGTACCGTATCCCGTGAAATAAACGTGTTGTCGGGTGTACCACAGGGATCTCACCTAGGTCCGGTCTTATTTTTTAATATTTATTAATGGTATTACCTCTGTCTTTCGAAAATGTAAATGTTTACTGTATGCCGACAATCTCAAACTTTTCTGTGCGGTTGATTCTTCAAAAGACTCTGTAGACATACAAACTGATTTGAACAATTTAGTCAAATGGTGTTCCTTAAATAACTTAGAAATTAATACCTCAAAATGTAGGATTCTTAATTTTTATAAACGCAAAGGTCTTATTAATTTTAATTATTGTTTTGACAGCAAGCCTTTACGAGCTGTTAATAGTTTCAATGATAATATATTACTGAAAGCATCTTGTGGGTTGGGTTTTCTACACCATACCTGTTACAATATCTGTGATACTAGAGCTAGTAAGTCTACGAGGCTGGTTTGAAAAGTCCGTGCAAAGTCCGAGAGATGGCACCACCGGCGCGTATCGAGGTCATGTTTAGTTAGTAGCATCTCTTGAATGAACGCACATCAAGTTTCAGCCATATTGTTAAACATTACTTTATGAAAGGCAAAACGCCTCAGGAGACTAAAGAGAAGCTTGATAAACATTATGGTGACTCTGCACCTTCGATTAGAACAGTTTATAAGTGGTTTCAAAATTTTCGGACTGGCCATATGGGCACAAGTGACGCTGAACGTTCTGGACGGCCTGTGGAGGTTACGACTCCAGAAATCATTGATCAAATCCATGATATGGTGATGGATGACAGAAGAGTTAAGGTGCGTGAGATTGCTAGTGCTGTGGGCATCTCGACTGAATGGGTACATAATATTTTGCATAAACATTTGGACATGAGAAAGCTATCCGCAAGATGGGTGCCGCGATTGCTCACGCTTGACCAAAAACGGAATCGTGTGAAGTGTTGCAAGGATGGTTTGCAGCTGTTCCAGAAGAATCCGGAGGACTTTAAGCGTCGTTTCGTTACTGTGGATGAAACATGGATATATTACTATACTCCTGAGACAAAACAACAATCTAAACAATGGGTTACCAAGGGGGAATCTGCACCAAAAAAAGCGAAGACCGTTCCTTCGGCCGGAAAGGTTATGGCGACTGTCTTTTGGGATTCGCAAGGGATAATCCTCATCGACTATCTGGAAAAGGGTAAAACTATTACAGGTGAATATTAGTCATCGTTATTGGACCGTTTGAAAACCGAGCTACAAGAAAAACGCCCGCGATTGGCCCACAAGAAAGTCCTTTTCCATCACGACAACGCACCAGCACACACCTCAGCAGTTGTGGTCGCAAAATTAATGGAAATAGGATTCCAACTCGTTTCACATCCCCCCTATTCTCCAGACTTGGCTCCTTCGGACTACTATTTGTTCCCCAATTTGAAGAAATCGCTGGCGGGATAAAGATTTTATTCAAACGAGGAGGTGATTGCAGACACTAATGGATATTTTGCATCCTATTATTCGGATGGGATCAACAAACTAGAACATCGTTGGACGAAGTGTATAAGCCTAAAAGGAGACTATGTCGAAAAATAAAAAAGGTTTACCCCAAACACATAAGTAGTTTTTATTTTTGCACGGACTTTTCAAACCAGCCTCGTATGTATAACTGTCTTGTTAGGAGTGTGTTGGGGTATAATAGTGTCATATGAAGCACTGTTTATAACTGTCATAGTAATCATTTGGAGTCTGTCCAAAATAAGTTTGCAAAATTCATTTGATACAAACTAAAATTTCCCTACAGCAATGTACCCTACTTGACTCGTACTCAATTGGTGGGTATAGAAACACTTGAAACTACCAATTAACATATTATCTCATTCGAGAGTTACTGTGCCAGCAAACTGACAGACAGATAAGTCTACAGACAGATCAATGAAAATGGGAAAATGTGTTTAGGTTTGCTGTGGTCGTTATGGCTAATTTTGAAATACATGTTACTTTTAATCTGGTTTTACAGGGTACACGAATGAGTAATAAAGTATCCAGCCAAATTAGCCAGATACCCAGTTTACACCAAGTAAAGTACCAGTTATTACATCTCTAAAAAGAACATTTAAACGAAATATTAATTAGAAGTGTAAACTAGCCTCTTCTTATACAGGCAAGTCTGAACATGCAAATTTAGGTTAGTTCTCGTCCTATTGCGTGTTTTTACAATTTCAAACTTAATATATAAAAAAACTGAACTCTTAGTCATTGTACTAAATATACCTTTCAGTTACATTAGTTTTGGAAGTTAATTTTATTATTAATAAAACCAACACTAACTTTTTTGATAGATTTACAAATTTTAAATGAACTAACTTAAACTTTGTTTCCAATATCTCTTTTAAGTCTAAACCAACTCTTAATACACTTACATTTCTTCTTCCTTTATGTCCAAAGTTTCAGATTTTATTGAATTACAGTCCTCATAAAATGTGTTACTGCTTGTTCTCTCGTGTTTCACTTGGCTAAAAACAAACAAATTGTTATATATAATTTGTAATAGAAATACAATTACCTTAAGAGGCCATTAATGAAACAGATAAACAATGTGAATCAATACTAAAGATGCAATTTCACTGGTTCGGGTAAAACAAAAAGCTACATTCGAGTATTTGCCTAGCTGAAAACTCCTTTGATTTAAACAGTAAATCGATCTTTCTCTGTTTACAGAATTATGCAGATTGTAAACCAGATTTTTTCCTATTGTGACAACTGACTGTTTTAGGTATTTTTATAATGATTGCATTATGATGTCTTTCAATAACTTTTTTACCAGAATATTTGATTCTCTAAAATGAAGTGTCATGATTTATGTCACAGTTTTATCAATTAAACCTTGTACACAACTTACATGTTATAAAAAAAAACTTAATTATTTGGAAATCCAACATAAGTGCCAGATGAATGATCTAATAATCCATTCTTTGAAATATCTTCCGTCTCTAGACAATTCCAGTGATTCTCCATCTGACCCATCAACTTAGTTTCTTGACTGTTATAAGAATTCGCTGAAACACCTACTGTGACAACTAATGGAACATTTTCAATTTCTGGTTCAACTTTTATTAATAATTCAGCATTATTATCATTTTGTGCTAACATGGTACCAGGTATATTTTTGCCCTCTAGTATATCTGAAGCAATGGATAGCTGTATGTTATCAAAATGTGCTGTTTGTTTTACAATCTCACAAAAGTCCATTACTTTTTCTTTAGGAAAATTTTCAAGTATTAAACAATCCGTGGACATTTTTGTTGATTTCGGTAAAATTACTTTTTCACCACAATTATTTTCCATTTTTATTTTGAAAATAACTCCCAAATTGTAAAATGCCTATACAAACTTAGAACGCAGTTTTATAAAATTATAGGTTAGGAAATTGGACGCATTCAGAAATGAAAGTAGCAGGTATCTCAACTTAAGGGTTCAATCCCAATCCCCCATCCGCAATCGCAACAGCAATTTTAGTAAAGAACTGAGTGATTCGAGAGTGAGCGTGAACAAGAGTGCATCCTAATTTCCATAGAAAACCTAATATATAGAAACACCTGCAATTTTCAACGATTTTGTTAGTTCCAAGCAGATTTTTACATACATTAGTGTGAACTCGTCCATAGATGCGTTATATTAAAAACGTCGTGTATCATCCGGCGTCTGTCTTTGTCACGATAATCAAGAGAAACAAGAACAGAAATATTACCAACAATACGCGACGGACTGGAATTCCCGGATATAGTAATAAACTGTCATCGGTGTCCGTTTCATACGTTGTTACAGAAATTTTTAATTATTTTATTTTTTTATTTCAATCATAACAAACTTTTAATTGGAGTGTACAAACTGGAAATTCTTCCATTAAAATTATAAAGATTAGAGAAAAGTTACAACCCTGTATTTTTAACGGCCATCTATAAACCATCTGCGTTACTCTTTTGGGATTCCAAGGAAAAACACTATTACCACAGTAGATGCCCGATATTGTTGTCAGACAGACGCATTTTAATAAAGTTAGACACCCTGCCATAGTACTCACAAAATGCGAACGTATTTAAATTCTCTATAGACTTTTTAATCTATCCTACAGGAATGGAATATTTCCTTCCTGTTGGAAATGCACTAGGGTTCAACCGATACCAAAAAAAACGCGGATCTTGTCAAAAAATTACCGAGCAGTTGCACTGCTTTTAATATTACTGAAAGTTATGGAAAAGGTTATCAATCAGAATCTTTTGAAATATCTACGAGAAGTTAACATTATTATTGACCATCAATGTAACTTTCATAAGCAAAGATCTTCTAACTTATGTAACACATGTTTGGAACAACGCATTTGAATATTTCGAGGAATCTCAAGCAGTTGCATTTGATAAACCCAAGGCATTCGACCATGTTTGCCATTTCCGATTGTTCGTTTACTGACGGTCTTATAATGTCTGAAACATTTTGTTAACGACTCTCGAGTTTCCTCGGAGAGCGTTCTTTACGAGAGTAGGCCGATGGATTTCTTTCTTATACCTTCTCTACGTCGGTGTGCTCCAAGGCCCCATACAGTCTCCTACTCTTATTTACATGAACTATCTACTGGGGGGAGGACCAGAAATGTAATCTATAGCTTTGCGGATGATAGTACGCCTATTTCTTCATTCACTTTGAACGCTCGAACATCGACAATTCATTCAAATATCCGCATTCTAAAGTTGTTTGCATAAAAGACAGGAATAATAATTTTAGCTTTCATTCCCATGTATGTCAAGGCATACTTGTCTCACGTTATCGTCCTGCAAATTGAGGAATGAGAGTTTTGACCACAGATTCATTACATTATGTAGTTAGCAAAACACACGTCGAGTGCAAAAATAAAGTGTTTGGTGTAGTGGTGATATATACTGAGTAATTAAATTATGTGTAATGTCAATGTAAAAATGATATCCGATATTTTTTACTACATATTGAGAGCAGTGAGTGGTGCTTCCCTCTTGCGTAAGAAGAGGTAAAGTTGATTTACTGAAATTTTGAGCAACTACTTGAACGACTTACCAAAGAAATCTTAAATTGTTAGAATACCTACAAAGACCTCGTTTACACTTTTTTTAATGTAATAATAGATGTCTCTTTAAATATCTTGTAAATTTTATTTGAAAATTACAATAAGTAGATTAACACATTTCAATTTCACCGGAATTCTTATGTAGTAACAGATCTGCCGTAAACTGATTTTATGTTTTGTAGAAACATTATACCGAGCGCTTTTAAACATTTCACCCACACTTGAACGTTTTGTCATAACAGATGTTGATCTAAATTACTTTTACGTTTTGTTTGAAAATTACAATGGACACATTTAAGCATCTTTTTTTTTTAATCACAGGTACATCTATTACAACCTTAGAACTCGGATAAAACTGATACGTTTAAATACGCCATATGTTTTTTTAATCGCTTTACTTTTAAAGAGTAAACTCTTATAAATCAGCTTCCATATCATTAAAACAATTTTATAATCAAAACAATAATCCAGACATAAACCTAAAAATAAATCCGGGTAAGACTGAAGTAATGTTTTGTTCAAGAAGGTGTCGCCAGATGTTGGAAGAAGTTATTAAACTTCATTTGAGTGACGTTAATTTCAGTTTCACGGGGTGTAGTAAAAATTTGGGGCTGTATATTGACGTGGACTTGAGGTTTAGGAAGTATGTTAGTACGCTGCTTCGGAGAAGCTATGCGAGAATGAAAATCCTGTATGCAAATCGGTACATCTTAAATTATAAAATGAAGAAAAAATTATATGAATCCTTGATCCTGCCCATATTCCATTATTATTGTATAGTCTACTCTGCATGCTTGGATATGATTACTAAAAATCACCTGCAGATTGTTCAGAATACATGTTGCCCTTTTGTTTTCAACCTTAGAAAGTATGATCATGTATCAATTAAAATTAATGAACTAAAATGGTTAGATATGACAAATACAGTTAAATTACATTTTGCAGTATTCCTAATGAAACTCCTGCGCAATGACGGGCCAGCGTACTTAAGAAAAAAACTTATATTCCGCTCTTCTGTTCACGACCGTGACCTGAGACATCGAGATCATCTCACTATGCCACATCAGTCTGCTTTGTTTCGACGTTGCGTACAGTCCCTGGCCAAATTATTAGACGCACTGTATTTTTTTTAGTAATTTTATGTTTCTTAAGAGTTTTTATGCAATAATGGTATATTTAAACTACAATATTATTGATTTTTATTTAAAAGAATTGTTGTAGACTATATATTTGTATTTATTTTTAACATATGGTAACACTGTGTTGACAAAGTGATACATGAACGTAAATAAGTACAAACCTGTATCAGTCGCGATCGGAATCGAGTCAGGTACGGACGTGTTTCTGTGGCTTTATGGACTGTGATTGTTTGTTTAACAGTTTTTATACTACTCAGTTATTAGTTTATTTTGTATGCAGTGTTTTAAAAAAGTAATTGGACTATTTTCATTATGGGTAGAAAAGGCGATCTTTCACCACGTAAAAAAGCTGAAGTGAAGGCCCTTGTGATTGCGAAAACATTTACAAACCGAGAAATATCACGAAGATTGGAGGTTTCTGAAGCTAGTGTACGACGCATAAAAAAGAAAATTGAGTCAGGGAAGGAATTAAGCCCGAAAAGAAAGAAAAGATGCGGTAGAAAACCAATTTTTACTCCACGGTCAGAGAGATGTTTGAAGAAAATTTGTGTAGAAAACAGATTTGCTACCACAAAGGTAATCAAATCACAACTCCAGGATGCTAGCGTAAATGCTTCTGAGCGCACTGTTCGAAGAAAATTGAAAGAATTAGATTTTAAGGCCTGTCGCCCCGCCAGGGAGCCCAAGTTAACAGCTGCAATGAAAGCAAAGCGCCTGAAGTGGGCCAAACAATGGCAAGACAAAGATGTGGACTTCTGGAGATCGGTAAGATACAGCAATTTAATCAATAATTGATACATTGTTATCATTTTCAGTTAAATAAAGCAAATAAACATGGAAGTTTATATATTTTTCCTATTTTTGACAGGTCTGCTTCAGTGACGAAAGCACATTCGAAATTTTGCAGAATAAAGCTCAGTATGTGCGTCGTCGTCATGGAGAAAAGTTTCATCCTGATTGTGTCGTCCCGACGGTTAAACATCCCACCAAAGTGATGATTTGGTCAGTCATCAGCGGCAAGGGCACTGGACGTCTGTACGTCGTCAAAGGAATAATGAGGCAAGATCAGTACAAAGAAGTATTACAAAATCGGTTGATTCCGTAGCTCCGAGAATGGTTTCCAAATGGGGAACCATTCACTTTCATGCAAGATGGAGCTCCCTGCCACACTGCTCGGTCTGTTAAAGCTTTTTTGGCAGAAAAAAATATCCCTCTGTTGGATTGGCCGGGTAATAGCCCATTGAAAATGTGTGGGAGCTGATGAAAAGAAAAGTGGCTAAAGATGTGATTACCAACAAAACCCAGCTCCTAGAAAAGATTCTTCATGTGTGGAATCATCATCCTCAAATGCAGGAGACAGTACAATCTTGCATTGATAGCATGCCGCGCAGAATTAAAGCTTTGATAGCGGCTAAAGGTGGCTCAACTAAATATTGACTTTTACTAACATTAATTTCACTTTTCTTTAAAACTTAATAAACTTATGCTTTTCTAAATTAATGCTGTTTTATTTATGTCAAATAAATAGGTAATTGATTGGATAATATAAAAATAAAAAACAAATCAATTTAAAATAATAAAACGGTACAATATCACTCGGTAATTAATATTTTACATGAAATCTTGCAGTGCGTCTAATAATTTGGCCAAGGACTGTATAATGCAGTGTCTATAATTCGCTTGATCAGGAGTTGAAATTGTGCAATAACAATATTTTGCGCTCGAGCTAAAAATCTTGCTCACTAGGTCTACAACATGTGTAGTGCTGTACCAAGGATTGCAGAATTTTTCTGTAGGCCTTGGCTATATGTGGTTTACAGATATTTATAATATGTAATACAGTGCGTACGATTTGGATTCTTATTGTATTATCAAAGTTTTCTATATGTCTCTTTATTCTCTTATTTTATTTTCTTGGTATTGTGTTTTCTTTTGGTTTCTTTTATACATTGGATTGGGCTTAAATAAGGACGGAAATGGTCGAGTGTAAGAGTAGCCCGTGGCTAAACTCCGCCATTTCTTCTCCTTCTGCGGTAATTGTAATTGTGTATGTGTATTTAGAAATTGTCTATTATATATATTTTGGATTTTGTTTTGTATTGATTTTGTGGATACCGAATTAAAGACGATATTTATTTATTTATTTATAAACATAAGCCTACGTAGTACAAAATGTTAAAAATAATAATTAAGTCAGGTAACAATAATAAAATTATATTCAGTCTACAAAAAATGTTAGAAAAATTATTAAGATTACGCTAAATAATAATCAAATTACAAATTTAAACAAATACTGTTTTGGGTCATAAAACTCTTGCCAAGAATAAAAGGCATTTTTCACTAAAATTTTTTTAAAGAGTATATATACTATATAACTTCATATTTTCTGTATGTTTTATACATGGTGGAAGGTGGCCTAAGGCCCTAAAAAAAGAATGGACTTGTAAGGGCTAGCTTTGGAATAGGTAAAGGTATATTATAAACGTTTCATATTAATAAACTATTTGAATACTCCTGAACCGTTTGTGAACAGAAGCTGCAGTTTCCATTATTTGCACGCTAATTAAAATTAGAATCTTTTGGTGGTAAAATAATGATCTCCGACGGATTATAACTGTTGGTTTACATATATAGTGAATTGCTCTTTTTGCAAAATAAATACGGAAATAAACTAATATTCGCTGCAAAATCACTAAATCGGAGTACCATAACTCAAATGGACACCAACCTAAAGTAAACATTTCTTGCCACGCCCCGTCGGAGTTCATTATAATCAATAAATTTCAGTTTGTCTTCCAAACAAACACTCAAGATCTTTTAGTCTCCTTTGAAGTAGGTTTCCCAGAAACAATTGCGATGATGAAGACCAGCTCTCATACCATCTTATTGGTGGTCTTCCAAGCGGTCGAGGTGTGTTTGGGCGCTTCTCTTTTGCCAACCGGTCATTTGGCATTCTGTCCCCATGGTCTCTCCATTCTCTTCTCCTATTTCTTGCTCATCTCACCACATCCTGTATTTCGCACATTTCCCTTATTTCTTCACATCTCTTCCGGTCAAATAAGGTATGTCCTGTTATCGATCTAAGTGTTCGTATTTCTGTTGTTCTTAGGAGTCGTTTTGTTATTGTGTTCTCTGCTCTGGTTTCTATAGCGTACGTCATGATCGGTCTTACGCATGTTTTGTATATTCTTACTTTGCTCCTGGTGCTCATATATTTGTTTCTCCAAATTATATCTCTTAACCCAGATATGCCCAATGACCTATATGTAGTACGCTTCAAACTCGGCGAATCTCAGCGACGATCGGCGGCAAATATCGCAGTATGTGGAATTTTTAGGTAGTTTGATCTTATGCGCCGTTGGTGATAGCACGGTATTATATTTCTAGAGAGAAATCTTGTTTATTGCGAAGCGTCAGTTAGTGGTTTTCTGCGAATGGCCGAGTTCGGCGTGAAGTTTGTAAGGTAGGTTATGTTTCGGCTATTTTTAAATTATCTAATATTTTATAGATAAGTTTAGTACGCTAACAATGTAAGCAATTGATTTTTGTATGATAAACATGTTGATTTCAAGTAGTTGTTTGTCTATTAGTAATTAAAAACAGCCGTCCTATATTTAGTACATTGGGCATATATAATACTATCAATATTATAGTATATTATAATACATCCGGGTTCCATAGAGAATTAAAAAATTGTTATAATTATTCAAAACAATTGTTAAAGTCTTTCGCCACATACCAAAAATGTATTGCCAATGTTTACCTACGTCATTATTTAAGAAATAATTTTTACGAGTATCTTTTTTGTAGGGGGTTCTCCTTACACGAAGCTCTCGCAATGATTGAAGACAACGAAATAAATGCAGATACAATAACTCTATTTCCTCCCAACAATGCTACGGAAAATTTGACGGATGAGGACTCCGGCGATGAGGACAATGTTGACATAAACAATTTACCAGCCTCACAAATGCAGAACGAAGTCGAAGTTACTGCAAAGTACGTTTTAGAAGATCAAGAATGGGAGTCCGAAGATGAGGTCACTTTAGCGAGACTGATAAGAAGGAAAGAATCAACTCTAAAAACCACAAAAAAGAAGAAGAAATACCAATACGTGAAAGAGGACTTAGCCACCAACGTTGTTCATGTTGAAGAACCCGAAGTTTTTCATAGACCTGAGTATTCTCCCTCTGAATTGTTTTCTTTATTTTTTGACCATGAACTCGTAGAAAAAATTGCAGAGGAAACCAATCGCCTCACAGAAAAATCAAGCAACTCGTGTCGATATTTGTGAAATAAAATGTTTTTTAGGAGTCCTTCTACTAAGTGGAGTTATTCCGATTCCAAGAAGGCGAATGTTTTGGGAACGTTCAAAAGACTCACACAATGAATTAGTATCTGAAGCAATATCCAGAAACAAATTTGAATTTATTGTGTCAAACATTCATCTAGATGATAATAATAAATTGGATACGTCTGATAAATAACCAATACGGTATGGCTATAAATTATGGGTTGGCACTACCCGCCAAGGTTATATAAATTGGTTCGAGCCTTATCAAGGAGCTTCCACGAATATTAGTCAAATTTATAAGGATCTTGGAGTTGGAACGGCTGTTGTTTTGGAATACGCTGATGCTCTTAGGTCAAATTGGAAGGATTTGAAGTTCCATTTATTTTTTTGACAATTTTTTTTCCTCTGTTCCTCTGTTAGAATATTTGAACGAAAAAGATATGTTCGGGACCGGAACTATACGTGAAAATCGTATTCCTTGTAGTACATTGCACGATTCAAAGACCATGAAGAAGTGTAAACGTGGGACTCATGACTATATAAAGATTAAGGATGACAATATTATATTTGTAAAATGGAATGATAACAACATAGTTACTTTTTGCTCTAATGCCGGTGGTGTAAATCCGTTACATTTCGTGAGAAGATACTCTCAGGAGGAGAAAAAATTTATTCAAGTGGAACAACCCCATGTGGTGAAGTTATACAACAGGAGCATGGGAGACGTCGACCGATCAGACCAAAACATAAGTTTGTATCGCACCGCCATAAGAGGGAAGAAATGGTATTTTCCTCTTATAGCTCATTGCGTAGACATGGCAGTTCATAATGCATGGCAGATTCATAAATATCATGGCGGGACAATGGACCAGCTTTCATTTAGACGCGCCATTGCTAATGCATTGTTAGTGCAGAACAAAAAAAAATTTGTGTATCAGAAAGGACATGCGTCAAAAAATCATAATTTAGAACTAAGGTATGACAGGTTGGACCATTTAGTGATATCGCAAAATAAACAAACAAGGTGTGCAGGATGTCATCAAAAAACGACAACCAGATGTCAAAAATGTGACATTGGGTTACACGTTAAATGTTTTTTATCTTATCATACTAAATAAATATTTTTTGAAGTGTATTATATGCCCATTGTCCTATATATAGTACGGCTACAAAACTATATTTTTTAAATACATAACTGTACAGCAAGAACAAAAATGTGTTTTATTTGCTATTTTAATCTCATTGAACATTAAAATAATAAAATGTAATTGTAATTATTTTGGGCATATCTGGGTTAAGTATCCTGATATTAATGATGCCTTTGTTGTTTGAGTTTTTACTTCCTCCTTAAGGTTCCTGGTATTTGTTATGTTTGCCCCTAGATATCTGAAGGACATCACTTGTTCTACACTCTGATCATAAATCGCGAGTTTGCATCTTTTCGGTTCTTTAGATATTGTAAGGGATTTTGTTTTCTTTACAGATATTTACATATTAAACACTTTTGCTGTTTGTTGGAACTTATGTAGGAGTCTCTGTAAGTTATCTTCGTCTTCTGATATGATTACTGCAACATCGGCGTAGCATATTATTTTTATTTCTTTGTCTCCCAGTCGATATCCTCTCCCAATTTTCTTTACTTCGTTTATTATTTCATCCATTATAATGTTAAATAAGATTGGGCTTAGGCTATCTCCTCGTCTGATTCCGGTTGTCATAGGTATTTAATTGCTTAATTTATTTGCCACTCTTACATATGTGTGGTTGTTGATGTTCAACTCTTCGATAGTTTTTATTATATTCGGGTGAATTCCCCTTTTTCGTAGTAGAGTTATGACATCAGTTAACCGTACCCTATCGAATGCCTAGGTGAGATCAATGAAACACATAAAGGCTATCTTATTTAACTCTATGGCTTTTTCGGTAATTTGGCGGATTATAAATATGGCGTCTATAGTAGACCTATTCTTTCTGAACCCTTGCTGTTCTTCACAGATTCCGGTTAACATTATTTCTTCTGCTAAAACTTTAGTGAAAATTTTAGAACCGCACTCATTAAGCTGATACCTCGATAGGTTTTTGGATCTGTACTTTCTCCTTTTTTGAAAATTGGTATCAAGATGCTTTCTTTGCATTCGGATGGTATAATCTTGGCTGTGAGTATTTTGTTAAAGAAAACCTGTAATTCTTCCAGTAATTTATCACCTCCATATTTGATCATTTCGTTCTTAATTTCGTCCATGCCCGGGGCTTTTCTGTTTTAATATAAATTCTTATTTGTTTCTAATAAATGTTTAAACATTATAAAACTGCTTCATTCATACTATTCGCAAATAATACGTATACGCTCAGGCGCACCACCACTGGCCAGAACCATTTCAGACTATTTAGCCCCACGCAACAAAAAAAGGGTCGGTTTCCTATTGTATTCGAATATAAGAGATTGTGAATATTAGACCGATGCCAGATGGTATTCCCATAAAGTTGTTGAACTGCTGTATTGCAGGTAAAATGTAGGTAAAGCTCTGAGGCCCTTATTACTGTTTGATGCAAATTTGCATAATTCTAAACGATTTATTGCTGTCAGTTTCAAATAAATAGAGTATTAGAGAATAGTAGAAGAGTTACTGGTGCATAAAGTCTTCAGAGGTTTTCATTATTTTTTTATAAATATTTAAAAAGTATTTTGTTTACGTTACGCCTTACATAAAACTAGTTATAACACATATTTTTCTTAAAATAAAAAGAAAATAAAAAAATATGGCGTCTATAGTAGACCTGTTCTTTCTGAACTCTTACTGTTCTTCACAGATTCCGGTTAACATTATTTCTTCTGCTAAAACTTTAGTGAACAATTTTAGAACCGCACTCATTAAGCTGATACCTCGATAGTTTTTTGGATCTGTCGTTTCTCCTCTTTTGAAAATTGGTATTAAGATGCTCTCTTTCCATTCGGATGGTATAATCGTGGCTGTGAGTATTTTGTTAAAGAAAATCTGTAATTCTTCCAATAATTTATCACCTCCATATTTGATCATTTCGTCCATACCCGGGGCTTTTCTGTTTTAATATAAATTCTTATTTGTTTCTAATAAATGTTTAAACATTATAAAACTGTTTCATTCATACTATTCGCAAATAATACGTATACGCTCAGGCGCACCGCCACTGACCAGAACCATTTCAGACTATTTAGTCCCACGCAACAAAAAAAGGGTCGGTTTCCTATTGTATTCGAATATAAGAGATTGTGAATATTAGACCGATGCCGGATGGTATTCCCATAAAGTTGTTGAACTGCTGTATTGCAGGTAAAATGTAGGTAAAGCTCTGAGGCCCTTATTACTGTTTGATGCAAATTTGCATAATTCTAAACGATTTATTGCTATCAGTTTCAAATAAATAGAGTATCGTAGAAGAGTTACTGGTGTATAAAGTCTTCAGAGGTATTCATTATTTTTTTATAAATTTTTAAAAAGTATTTTGTTTACGTTACGCCTTACATAAAACTAGTTATAACACACATTTTTCTTAAAATAAAAAGAAAATAAAAAAACGATCTTGAGATTGTGGGTCTCTATGGCTTTTTCGGTAATTAGGCGGATTATAAATATGGCGTCTATAGTAGCCCTGTTCTTTCTGAACTCTTGCTGTTCTTCACAGATTCCGGTTAACATTATTTCTTCTGCTAAAATTTTTCTGAACAATTTTAGAACCGCACTCATTAAGCTGATACTTCGATAGGTTTTTGGATCTGTACTTATTCCTTTTTTGAAAATTGGTATCAAGATGCTTTCTTTCCATTCGGATGGTATAATGTTGGCTGTGAGTATTTTGTTAAAGAAAATCTGTAATTCTTCTAGTAATTTAGCACCTCCATATTTGATCATTTCGTTCTTAATTTCGTCCATGCCCGGGGCTTTTCTGTTTTAATATAAATTCTTATTTGTTTCTAATAAATGTTTAAATATTATAAAACTGTTTCATTCATACTATTCGCAAGTAATACGTATACGCTCAGGCGCACCGCCACTGGCCAGAATCATTTCAGACTATTTAGCCCCACGCAACAAAAAAGGGGTCGGTTTCCTATTGTATTCGAATATAAGAGATTGTGAATATTAGACCAATGTCAGATGGTATTCCCATAAATTTTGTTGAACTGCTGTATTGCAGGTAAAATGTAGGTAAAACTCTGAGGCCCTTATTACTGTTTGATGCAAATTTGCATAATTCTAAACGATTTATTGCTATCAGTTTCAAACAAATAGAGTATAGTAGAAGAGTTACTGGTGTATAAAGTCTTCAGAGGTTTTCATTATTTTTTTATAAATATTTAAAAAGTATTTTGTTTACGTTACGCCTTACATAAAACTAGTTATAACACATATTTTTCTTAACATAAAAAGAAAATAAAAAAATATGGCGTCTATAGTAGACCTGTTCTTTCTGAACTCTTGCTGTTCTTCACAGATTCCGGTTAACATTATTTCTTCTGCTAAAACTTTAGTGAACAATTTTAGAACCGCACTCATTAAGCTGATACCTCGATAGTTTTTTTGGTTCTGTCCTTTCTTTTTTGAAAATTGGTATTAAGATGCTTTCTTTCCATTCGGATGGTATAATCTTGGCTGTGAGTATTTTGTTAAAGAAAATCTGTAATTCTTCCAGTAATTTATCACCTCCATATTTGATCATTTCGTCCATGCCCGGGGCTTTTCTGTTTTAATATAAATTCTTATTTGTTTCTAATAAATATTTAAACATTATAAAACTGTTTCATTCATACTATTCGCAAATAATACGTATACGCTCAGGCGCACCGCCACTGACCAGAACCATTTCAGACTATTTAGCCCCACGCAACAAAAAAAGGGTCCGTTTTCTATTGTATTCGAATATAAGAGATTGTGAATATTAGACCGATGCCAGATGGTATTCCCATAAAGTTGTTGAACTGCTGTATTGCAGGTAAAATGTAGGTAAAACTCTGAGGCCCTTATTACTGTTTGATGCAAATTTGCATGATTCTAAACGATTTATTGCTATCAGGTTCAAACAAATAGAGTATAGTAGAAGAGTTACTGGTGTATAAAGTCTTCAGAGGTTTTCATTATTTTTTTATAAATATTTAAAAAGTATTTTGTTTACGTTACGCCTTACATAAAACTAGTTATCACACATACTTTTCTTAAAATAAAAAGAAAATAAAAAAACGAGCCTGAGATTGTGGGTCTCTATGGCTTTTTCGGTAATTAGGCGGATTATAAATATGGCGTCTATAGTAGACCTGTTCTTTCTGAACTCTTGCTGTTCTTCACAGATTCCGGTTAACGTTATTTCTTCTGCTAAAACTTTAGTGAACAATTTTAGAACCGCACTCATTAAGCTGATACCTCGATAGTTTTTTGGATCTGTCTTTTCTCCTTTTTTGAAAATTTGTATTAAGATGCTTTCTTTCCATTCGGATGGTATAATCTTGGCTGTGAGTATTTTGTTAAAGAAAACCTGTAATTCTTCCAGTAATTTATCACCTCCATATTTGATCATTTCGTTCTTAATTTCGTCCATGCCCGGGGCTTTTCTGTTTTAATATAAATTCTTATTTGTTTCTAATAAATGTTTAAACATTATAAAACTGCTTCATTCATATTATTCGCAAATAATACGTATACGCTCAGGCGCACCACCACTGGCCAGAACCATTTCAGACTATTTAGCCCCACGCAACAAAAAAAGGGTCGGTTTCCTATTGTATTCGAATATAAGAGATTGTGAATATTAGACCGATGCCAGATGGTATTCCCATAAAGTTGTTGAACTGCTGTATTGCAGGTAAAATGTAGGTAAAACTCTGAGGCCCTTATTACTGTTTGATGCAAATTTGCATAATTCTAAACGATTTATTGCTATCGGTTTCAAATAAATAGAGTATAGTAGAAGAGTTACTGGTGTATAAAGTCTTCAGAGGTTTTCATTATTTTTTTATAAATATTTAAAAAGTATTTTGTTCACGTTACGCCTTACATAAAACTAGTTATAACACATATTTTTCTCAACATAAAAAGAAAATAAAAAATATGGCGTCTATAGTAGACCTGTTCTTTCTGAACTCTTGCTGTTCTTCACAGATTCCGGTTAACATTATTTCTTCTGCTAAAACTTTAGTGAAAATTTTAGAACCGCACTCATTAAGCTGATACCTCGATAGTTTTTTGGTTCTGTCCTTTCTTTTTTGAAAATTGGTATTAAGATGCTTTCTTTCCATTCGGATGGTATAATCTTGGCTGTGAGTATTTTGTTAAAGAAAATCTGTAATTCTTCCAGTAATTTATCACCTCCATATTTGATCATTTCGTCCATGCCCGGGGCTTTTCTGTTTTAATATAAATTCTTATTTGTTTCTAATAAATGTTTAAACAATATAAAACTGTTTCATTCATACTATTCGCAAATAATACGTATACGCTCAGGCGCACCACCGCTGGCCAGAAACCATTTCAGACTATTTAGCCCCACGCAACAAAAAAAGGGTCGGTTTCCTATTGTATTCGAATATAAGAGATTGTGAATATTAGACCGATGCCAGATGGTATTCCCATAAAGTTGTTGAACTGCTGTATTGCAGGTAAAATGTAGGTAAAACTCTGAGGCCCTTATTACTGTTTGATGCAAATTTGCATGATTCTAAACGATTTATTGCTGTCAGTTTCAAATAAATAGAGTATTAGAGTATAGTAGAAGAGTTACTGGTGCATAAAGTCTTCAGAGGTTTTCATTATTTTTTTATAAATATTTAAAAAGTATTTTGTTTACGTTACGCCTTACATAAAACTAGTTATAACACATATTTTTCTTAAAATAAAAAGAAAATAAAAAAATATGGCGTCTATAGTAGACCTGTTCTTTCTGAACTCTTGCTGTTCTTCACAGATTCCGGTTAACATTATTTCTTCTGCTAAAACTTTAGTGAACAATTTTAGAACCGCACTCATTAAGCTGATACCTCGATAGTTTTTTGGATCTGTACTTTCTCCTTTTTTGAAAATTGGTATTAAGATGCTTTCTTTCCATTCGGATGGTATAATCGTGGCTGTGAGTATATATATCTGTAATTCTTCCAATAATTTATCACCTCCATATTTGATCATTTCGTCCATACCCGGGGCTTTTCTGTTTTAATATAAATTCTTATTTGTTTCTAATAAATGTTTAAACATTATAAAACTGTTTCATTCATACTATTCGCGAATAATACGTATACGCTCAGGCGCACCGCCACTGACCAGAACCATTTCAGACTATTTAGTCCCACGCAACAAAAAAAGGGTCGGTTTCCTATTGTATTCGAATATAAGAGATTGTGAATATTAGACCGATGCCAGATGGTATTCCCATAAAGTTGTTGAACTGCTGTATTGCAGGTAAAATGTAGGTAAAACTCTGAGGCCCTTATTACTGTTTGATGCAAATTTGCATGATTCTAAACGATTTATTGCTGTCAGTTTCAAATAAATAGAGTATTAGAGTATAGTAGAAGAGTTACTGGTGCATAAAGTCTTCAGAGGTTTTCATTATTTTTTTATAAATATTTAAAAAGTATTTTGTTTACGTTACGCCTTACATAAAACTAGTTATAACACATATTTTCTTAAAATAAAAAGAAAATAAAAAAATATGGCGTCTATAGTAGACCTGTTCTTTCCGAACTCTTGCTGTTCTTCACAGATTCCGGTTAACATTATTTCTTCTGCTAAAACTTTAGTGAACAATTTTAGAACCGCACTCATTAAGCTGATACCTCGATAGTTTTTTGGATCTGTACTTTCTCCTTTTTTGAAAATTGGTATTAAGATGCTTTCTTTCCATTCGGATGGTATAATCGTGGCTGTGAGTATATATATCTGTAATTCTTCCAATAATTTATCACCTCCATATTTGATCATTTCGTCCATACCCGGGGCTTTTCTGTTTTAATATAAATTCTTATTTGTTTCTAATAAATGTTTAAACATTATAAAACTGTTTCATTCATACTATTCGCGAATAATACGTATACGCTCAGGCGCACCGCCACTGACCAGAACCATTTCAGACTATTTAGTCCCACGCAACAAAAAAAGGGTCGGTTTCCTATTGTATTCGAATATAAGAGATTGTGAATATTAGACCGATGCCAGATGGTATTCCCATAAAGTTGTTGAACTGCTGTATTGCAGGTAAAATGTAGGTAAAACTCTGAGGCCCTTATTACTGTTTGATGCAAATTTGCATGATTCTAAACGATTTATTGCTGTCAGTTTCAAATAAATAGAGTATTAGAGTATAGTAGAAGAGTTACTGGTGCATAAAGTCTTCAGAGGTTTTCATTATTTTTTTATAAATATTTAAAAAGTATTTTGTTTACGTTACGCCTTACATAAAACTAGTTATAACACATATTTTTCTTAAAATAAAAAGAAAATAAAAAAATATGGCGTCTATAGTAGACCTGTTCTTTCTGAACTCTTGCTGTTCTTCACAGATTCCGATTAACATTATTTCTTCTGCTAAAACTTTAGTGAACAATTTTAGAACCGCACTCATTAAGCTGATACCTCGATAGTTTTTTGGATCTGTACTTTCTCCTTTTTTGAAAATTGGTATCAAGATGCTTTCTTTCCATTCGGATGGTATAATGTTGGCTGTGAGTATTTTGTTAAAGAAAATTTGTAATTCTTCTAGTAATTTATCACCTCCATATTTGATCATTTCGTTCTTAATTTCGTCCATGCCCGGGGCTTTTCTGTTTTAATATAAATTCTTATTTGTTTCTAATAAATGTTTAAACATTATAAAACTGCTTCATTCATATTATTCGCAAATAATACGTATACGCTCAGGCGCACCGCCACTAGCCAGAACCATTTCAGACTATTTAGCCCTACACAACAAAAAAAGGGTCGGTTTCCTATTGTATTCGAATATAAAAGATTGCGAATATTAGACCGATGCCAGATGGTATTCCCATAAAGTTGTTGAACTGCTGTATTGCAGGTAAAATGTAGGTAAAACTCTGAGGCCCTTATTACTGTTTGATGCAAATTTGCATAATTCTAAACGATTTATTGCTATCAGTTTCAAACAAATAGAGTATAGTAGAAGAGTTACTGGTGTATAGTCTTCAGAGGTTTTCATTATTTTTTTATAAATATTTAAAAAGTATTTTGTTCACGTTACGCCTTACATAAAACTAGTTATAACACACATTTTTCTTAAAATAAAAAGAAAAAAAAAAACGAGCTTGAGATTGTGGGTCTCTATGGCTTTTTCGGTAATTAGGCGGATTATAAATATGGCGTCTATAGTAGCCCTGTTCTTTCTGAACTCTTGCTGTTCTTCACAGATTCTGATTAACATTATTTCTTCTGCTAAAATTTTTGTGAACAATTTTAGAACCGCACTCATTAAGCTGATACTTCGATAGGTTTTTGGATCTGTACTTTTTCCTTTTTTGAAAATTGGTATCAAGATGCTTTCTTTCCATTCGGATGGTATAATGTTGGCTGTGAGTATTTTGTTAAAGAAAATCTGTAATTCTTCTAGTAATTTATCACCTCCATATTTGATCATTTCGTTCTTAATTTCGTCCATGCCCGGGGCTTTTCTGTTTTAATATAAATTCTTATTTGTTTCTAATAAATGTTTAAATATTATAAAACTGTTTCATTCATACTATTCGCAAGTAATACGTATACGCTCAGGCGCACCGCCACTGGCCAGAATCATTTCAGACTATTTAGCCCCACGCAACAAAAAAAGGGTCGGTTTCCTATTGTATTCGAATATAAGAGATTGTGAATATTAGACCGATGCCAGATGGTATTCCCATAAAGTTGTTGAACTGCTGTATTGCAGGTAAAATGTAGGTAAAACTCTGAGGCCCTTATTACTGTTTGATGCAAATTTGCATAATTCTAAACGATTTATTGCTGTCAGTTTCAAATAAATAGAGTATTAGAGTATAGTAGAAGAGTTACTGGTGCATAAAGTCTTCAGAGGTTTTCATTATTTTTTTATAAATATTTAAAAAGTATTTTGTTTACGTTACGCCTTACATAAAACTAGTTATAATACATATTTTTCTTAAAATAAAAAGAAAATAAAAAAATATGGCGTGTATAGTAGACCTGTTCTTTCTGAACTCTTGCTGTTCTTCACAGATTCCGGTTAACATTATTTCTTCTGCTAAAACTTTAGTGAACAATTTTAGAACCGCACTCATTAAGCTGATACCTCGATAGTTTTTTGGATCTGTACTTTCTCCTTTTTTGAAAATTGGTATCAAGATGCTTTCTTTCCATTCGGATGGTATAATGTTGGCTGTGAGTATTTTGTTAAAGAAAACCTGTAATTCTTCCAGTAATTTATCACCTCCATATTTGATCATTTCGTTCTTAATTTCGTCCATGCCCGGGGCTTTTCTGTTTTAATATAAATTCTTATTTGTTTCTAATAAATGTTTAAACATTATAAAACTGTTTCATTCATACTATTCGCAAATAATACGTATACGCTCAGGCGCACCGCCACTGGCCAGAACCATTTCAGACTATTTAGCCCCACGCAACAAAAAAAGGGTCGGTTTCCTATTGTATTCGAATATAAGAGATTGTGAATATTAGACCGATGCCAGACGGTATTCCCATAAAGTTGTTGAACTGCTGTATTGCAGGTAAAATGTAGGTAGGTCTGTACTTTCTCCTTTTTTGAAAATTGGTATTAAGATGCTTTCTTTCCATTCGGATGGTATAATCTTGGCCGTGAGTATTTTTGATTTCAATCGGAATTTTTATGGATTAATACATGGCGATCTAAACAATATTTACGTTTGGATTCATAATTACAACGCCCACATTTAAACATTTTGATTTCACTAGAATTTTTATGTACTAATAGATGTTGACTTAAATACCTTTTCTGTTCTGTTTGATAATTACAATGCTCACATTTAAACATTTTGATTTCACTGGAATTTTTATGTATTAATAGATGTTGATTTAACCCACTTTTACGTTTTGATTCATAATTACAATGCTCACATTTGAACATTTTGATTTCAGTGGAATTTTTATGTACTAATAGATGTCGATTTAAACTACTTTTACGTTTTGACTCGTAATTACAATGCAGGCATTTGAACATTTTAATTTCGCTGGAATTCTTATGCAATAACAGATGCGTATTTAAATTGTACTTATGTTTTGTTTGAAAATCACAATAAGTACATTTAAAGATCTTGATTTCATTGGAATCTTTATGTATTAATAGATGTTGATTTAAACCATGTTTATATCTTGATTCATAATTACAATGTGCACATTTAAATATTCTGATTTCATTGGAATCTTTATGTACTAATAGATGTCGATTTAAACAATATTTATATTTTGATTCATAATTACAATGCAGACATCGAAACTTTTTGATTTCACTGGAATTTTTATGTACTAATAGATGTATATTTTTTAAATATCTTTTATGTTTCGTTTGATAGTTACAATGCTTACATTTAAACATTGTGATTTCATTGGAATTTTTATGTACTAATAGATGTTGACGCAAATACCTTTTATGTTCCGTTTGATAATTACAATGATCACATTTAAAGATTTTGACTTCACTGGAATTTTTATGTACTAATAGATGTTGATTTAACCCACCTTTACGTTTTGATTCATAATTACAATGATCGCATTTAAACATTTTAATTTCACTGGAATTTTTATGTACTAATAGATGTCGATTTAAACAATATTTATATTTTGATTCATAATTACAATGCAGACATCGAAACTTTTTGATTTCACTGGAATTTTTATGTACTAATAGATGTATATTTTTTAAATATCTTTTATGTTTCGTTTGATAGTTACAATGCTTACATTTAAACATTGTGATTTCATTGGAATTTTTATGTACTAATAGATGTTGACGCAAATACCTTTTATGTTCCGTTTGATAATTACAATGATCACATTTAAAGATTTTGACTTCACTGGAATTTTTATGTACTAATAGATGTTGATTTAACCCACCTTTACGTTTTGATTCATAATTACAATGATCGCATTTAAACATTTTAATTTCACTGGAATTTTTATGTACTAATAGATGTCGATTTAAATTGATTTCATGTTTTGTTTGAAAGTTACAATGAGAACATTGAAACTTGTCATCTTCGGGATTTTTATGCACAAAAGAATTTGTCGTTGTCATTTGATAACTATACTGGCCAAATTTAAAAATTCGATCTTGTATAGATTTCGTATCATCTTCGGGAACAGTAGAACTTCCCTGATTTTCTCGTATAAAGTAATTTGAATACACACTGAAAAAAAAAACAAAAAAATAAAAAGAAAGTTTAAAATAAGACGATGTTGGTATAACTAAAATTATACTTCATTGTAAATAAACAATTTATTAACCAAAAGGTATTTCATCACTCTTAGTTAATCTGTAACGTGTGTGAATTAATTTTGATTATGAAGCATCATCATTACACTTTAATTTTTATTAATAATAATAATAATTTTATTTTTTAGGCTTCCAACAAAGCACCAAACTCAACCATACTCACATCAAAACAGAGCTCAGAACCGAATTCAAGAACAGACTGACGAAACTTTTACAAACAGGAAATTACACCCCAACGCATGCAAAGAAAGACTTACCATCGAGAGGAAGGCAGGAGGAAGAGGAATTATAGACATCAGATCATTACACACAAAACAAATACAAGCACTTAGGAAATTCTTTCACACCAAGCAAACCAGCCTCCACACAGCAACAGTCAAAGCAGACAAAAACTATACCCCACTCGACTTATCCCGGGTAGACCACCCAGCAGATACACACAGTCACATCCAATTACAACAAGAAAAGATGAAAACATGGTCAGAAAAAACATTCCACGAAAAACACAGATACCACATAGAACAAGACCACGTAAATAAAAAACAATCATACACCTGGTTACGGGATGGGCAGCTATTCCCGGAAACAGAAGGCTTCTTACTTGCCATCCAGGATAAAGTCATATTAACCAGAAACTACCAAAAGCATATCATCAAAGACCCAACTATTACAGAAGACAGATGCAGAAAATGCTACCAGCAGAAAGAAACGATCGAACACATAACAAGCGGATGTAAAATATTAGCCGGAACGGAATACACAGCCAGACATGACTCAGCGGCAAAAGTAGTTCACAAAGCACTAGCCACAACATACAAGCTGATAGAAAACACAGATCCCTACTACAAATACACACCAACATCCGTACTTGAAAATAAAGATTACAAACTCTACTGGGACATCAGTATCCATACAGATAAAACAGTCTCCGCCAATAGACTCGATATTACTTTTCAGTGCAAAAAAAGAAAAAGTCACCTATCTAATTGACATAGCTGTCCCCAATGACACAAACATCCAAAAGAAATACACAGAAAAAATTTCCAAATACACAGACCTTGCAACGGAAATAAAAAGGCTATGGAAACAACAAAAAGTCATCATTGTCCCCCTCATTATATCAGCCACAGGCCATACACCAACAACATTCACACCACACTTAGTACAATTAGGACTCAACACAAACATACACAAAAACATTCAGAAGTCAGTGATTTTGAAAACATGTAACATTATCAGGTCATTCCTTAATACACAATGGTAAGGCGTTTGTGCTGACTTGGTTTGCGCCCGTCAGCCAAACATGGAACCACATTGACCAAATGTAAGAAAGAAAAACGAGAACAGTCATAATAATTTATCGATCATAAAGAATACATAGTATTAACAGACACGTCAAAAGATTTAAAAACTAAAAGTGTAGATCACAAAATACTGTACATCTAAATGTTAAGGATCGATACAAACAAATAGAAACTCCACACATATCACACAACTTAAAAGGTTTGGTCTATATCTATAGTTAAATGTAGTGCTTAAAATTCTCTCTATTCCTAGTCAGTGTATAAAATTCACTGAAATTATAGATAGCGGCATTGATTATAATTTTTTTTAAGCTACTTTTAAATCGATCGAGCTGTTGCAATCTCATCTCTCGAGGCAAAGCATTAAATAATTTAATCTTTTCCATGTTTGTGTTCTTACTAATCTAGTTACGAGCAAGAGCAGATTGTCTCGACTCCTGGTACCATGTGCATGAATATGCGATAATGTACAATACCTAGCAACATTCTTTCTGACATATATGAGTTTTTGGTAAATAATCAAACCATATAGAGTCATTATTTTCAGTGACTTAAAATAAGTTTGCAATGCATCTTATAGCAGATTTTTGCACTCTAAAAACTTTTTCAAGGTGAGTGCTTGCTGCAGAACTCCATACTAGGATTCCATAACGCAATATTGAATCAAAAAGAGAGTGGTATGTTGTAAGTGCAGCTGCTTCGTTTATTGTATTTTTAATTCGTCTTATAGCATATATTGCTTTGTTTAGTTTGTTACATACATTATTTACATGATCGGTATATAAAAGGTTGGTGTCTACAGTAACCCCTAGGAATTTTATTTTATTTTTTACATCAGTGCTAATAGTTTTGCTTCAAATATTATGGACTCTTAATATATATTATTTTGCTGAAGTGAATATATTTTTTTTGAGCATTGAATATATCAAATTACGTGCCAATAAAACACCATTTGTGGAAAGCGTTACATCGATTCACGCCGCAAACCTAGGGTGATCATATTTGATCGAAAAACATTCTAAATAGTGGTTGGTTGCTTGTGGATTTATGACTCATATATTGTCTACGATGCTTTAAAATTCTATTATAAATGTAGTGGTTTAAATCATTTTTCAAAAAATTGTAAATCCACAGTTGAATACTGTCCTAATTGTTCTCTAATCACAGTATTTCTAAATGTAAATCTGATCATTTTAAATGCATTAACCGTGTTAATGCAAAAGCTGAAACAGATATTAACCATAAGCTCTCTCTAAAAAAGAGCATTTAACAAAATATTAATTAGAAGTGTAAACTAACCTTTTATTGTACAGGCAACCCTAAACATGCAAATTTAGGTTAGTTCTCGTTCTGTCATGTATTATTATAATTTTAAGCTTAATATATAAAAAAAATACTGAACTCTTAGTCATTGTATAAAATATACCTTTCAGCTACATTTGTTTTAGAAGTCAATTTTATGACTAATAAAACCAAAACTAACTTTTTTAATAGATACTACAAATTTTATTAGAACTAACTTAAACTTTGTTTCCAATATCTCTTTTAACTCTAAACCAACTCTTAATATACTTACACTTCTTCATCCTTTATGTCCAAAGTTTCAGATTTTATTGAATTACAGTCCTCATAAAATGTGTTACTGCTTGTTCTCTCGTGTTTCACTTGGCTAAAAACAAACATATTGTTATATATAATTTGTAACAGAAATATAAATTACCTTAACAACCCATGAAAGAAACAGATAAATCTTTGTGAATATGTGAATCAACACTAAAGGTGCAGCTGAAAACCTCCTTTGATTCGAACAATAAATCGACAGTGTGTATATGCAATCTAAAATTATATATATTCTGGGAATAACTGAAATTTCAAACATAATTTGAGAAACTGTCACGTAATTATGCCCAAATGATGGCTGTTTTGATATCGTTTTGTTTAGAGGCGACAGGTCAGTGTGTCTTTCTCTTTTTACAGAATTATGCAGATTGTAAACCAAATTTTTTCCTATCGTGGCAACTGACTGTTTTAAGTATCTTTATAAATGTTACATTATGATGTTTTTCAATAACTTTTTAAAAGAATATGGGATTCTCTAAAATTAAGTGTCATGATTCATGCCATAGCTTAACAATTAAACCTTGTACACAACTTACTTATTTGGAGATACAACATATGTACCAGATGAATGATCTAATAATCCATTCTTTAAAATACCTTCTGTTTCTAGACATTTCCAGTGACTTTCCATCTGACCCATCAGCTTAGTTTCTTGCCTGTTATAAGAATTCGCTGAAACACCTACTGTGACATCTAATGGAACATTTTCAAATTCTGGCTCAACTTTTATTAACAATTCAGCATTATTACCATTTTTTGCTCCCATAGTACCAGGTATATTTTTGCTCTCTAGTTCATCTGAAGCAATAGATCGCTGTATGTTATCAAAATGTGCTGTTTGTTTTACAAACTCACAAGAGTCCATTATTTCTTCTTTAAGAAAATTTTCAAGTATTAAACAATCCATATCCATGGACATTTCTGTTGATTTCGGTAAAATTACTTTTTCACCACAATTATTTTCCATTTTTATTTTGAAAATAAGATTCAAATTGTAAAACGTCTGTACAACATAGAACGCAGCTGTATAAAATTATAGGTTAGGAAATCGGACGCATCCAGAAATGAAAGCAGCAAGTTTAGGCGTTTTCGATTGAAATACCTTAACTTAAGGGTTCAATCCCAATGAAGCCATCCGCTATCGCACCAACAATTCTAGTAAAGAACTCAGTGATGCGAGTATGAGCATGAACAAGAGTGCATTCTAATTTCCATAGAAAACCTAGTATATGGAAACACCTGCAATTTTTAACGACCTTGTTAGAGCCAAGCAGATTTTTACATACATTAGTGTGAACTCGCCCATAGATGCGTTATATTAAAAACGTCGTGTGTCATCCGGGTCTGTTTGTCACGATAATCAAAAGAAACAAGAACAGAAATATTACCAACCCTACTCGACGTTAGATTGGACTGGTATGGTAATAACTATGAGAGTACACACTTTTGCAGAGAGTCTCTAAATTAGAATCATTTAGTTCTTAGTAAATGGCTTTAAAAAACACGACATAAATGATGACGTACGCTATAATTTGCGCAAAGCGGACTATTTGTCTTTCTCTCTCTCTCTCTCTATGCTTTTTACGACCACAGCTGCCAGGGCTATTCGGTCGGGTGGCGGTTTATATTCCAAAACCCTTATCTTCTCCTTTTATCTTAAATGATATCCGACAAGGTCCACCTTGCAGTGTGTCTGGAATGTCTCCATAACCTTCTCGGATTAGTTAATTATTATGAATGAATCTGGGTGAGTTTTTGAGTAGCGTCAATCAAGGTGGATGGCGATGAGGGTGTCTATAATTTGATTTTGCGGTAATTTAGGAAAGATATAATTATTTTAACCAGATATTCATGGATTGTAAAGCGTCTGATAAGGTTATAGGGGACCTGGTGTGGAAGTTGGAAATTGAATGATAAAGATTATAGATTCAGCAGTAAAATTGGGGCATTCAAAAAGAAGGTGGTTAATATCACTTTCTTCTCCGCATGCACAGAGAGGGCTTTCCAAAACTTTTAATTTGTATAGGTGTTTAGGAGATGAACAGTGATTGCTTCTTAATCTACAAAAAGTAGAGATATATTTTTCTACTAAGAGGATATCTTTAAACCAGGGTCTCTTGTAAGGAGCCGAAATTTGTCTTTATATCATATGTTAATCTAGCCCTCAACGGTTTCTAGGAGAAACTATATGATATATTTAATAAGTGCATATCTAAAACTAATAATAAATCAAAAAATTATCCTACTTGGGTTAACATAAAAATAATTAATAAATTCAGGAATAAAGCAAAATTAAGAAAAAAATATAAAAGGACTAATGATTTACTGGTACTGTTAGAATTAAAAAAAAATACAAGCTCAATTCAAAAAGGATATAAGAAGTGCTCAATGTTTATACTTGATAACAGTACAGAATGATACTGGAATAAGCCCTCGTTTATTTTGGTCTTTTATAAATAACAAAACGGGTCATTGCACATACCAAATAAAATGTTTTTCAATATAAAGGAGTTTAATGGAGGGGATGAAATATCTAATGCATTTACTAATTACTTTGAAAGCGTCTACTCTAATGATTTAGGTAGCAGTAATGATAGTGTTGGAAGTGTCAATCATCAAGGTGTTCTAACTGACAAAATTCATAATGTTAATGTTGTAGAGACATTGAGGGAGTTGTAAGATGATAGAGCAACAGGTCCGGATGGCATTTTCCCATACATATTTAAGGGCTTTGAGAATATATTATGTTATCAGCTACTTTTTTTGTTTAATTTAAGTCTTAAAACAAAAATGTTTCCTCACCTGTGGAAAAGAACAAGTATATGTCCAGTTTTTAAAAAGGGTAACAAAAACGATATAAGGAGCTATCGACCAATTGCAATACACTCAACGGCAGCTAAAGTTTTTGAAAAGATTCAATTTCACTGGATTTCTTATACAGTAACAAATGTGCCGTAAACTGATTTTATGTTTTGTAGAAAATTATACCGAGCGCTTTTAAACATTTCACCCACACTTGAACTTTTTGTCATAACAGATGTCGATCTAAATTACTTTTATGTTTTGTTTGAAAATAACAATGGACACATTTAAGCATCTTTTTTTTTTAATCGCAAGTATATTTATTTATACATTCCATTCCAACAGGCCAGGGCCCAATTACAGCAATAACGTTTATACTAATGAACTACATATAAAAGAAGAACAAGATACAATTAAAATAAAATAAAATTAAAATGTTTGAACAATCTCCAAATAAAAAAAAATAAAAATAGTAATAAAAAACTACAAATTTGAGCAACCTCTAAACACTGAGCAGAAAACCAACAAGTACGGACAGCCTACTGCAATGGAAATCACCGGAGTTTCCAATGACATTGCCGTTCTTGCACATTATATAAATAGGGCTGCGGAATAATATAAACTGCGCCGCAAAATTAACGCATAATTTTAAAAATTGAAAAATTGATTTTATATATTTTTTTTAACCGACGCCAATGGATTTAAATTGTGTCTTTATGATATCTTTTCAATGTTTTTAGACTCGGTGTAAATATCGAGTAGATAAAAAGCAGTATTTTCTAACAATATTGAAAAAAATGACAATTACACAAAAATTTTATTTTAGAAATTGTTAAAAAAATAAATGATATTACAATAGAAACAATAAATCAATAACGTGTATTGCCTCCTCTTGCCCTGATTACTGCTTCACATCTTCTAGGCATACTTAAAATCAGGTTTCTAATTGTATCCTGATCCATATCATCCCACATTTCCGTCAACCTTACTGAAAGCTCATTTAGGTCCCTAGGTGGAGGCAGTAAGGCTCTAACACTTCGACTTAGATTGTCCCACAAGTGTTCGATAGGGTTAAGGTCAGGACTTCTTGCTGGCCAAGGTAATGTTGCAATTTCCACGTCCTGGAGGTAATCTTGTACCACTCTAGCGACGTGCGGGCGTGCATTATCGTGCATAAATAAAAATTCTTGTCCGATAAAGGGGCATATGGTATCACATGTGGTTCTAAAATGTCCGTTATGTATCGATCAGCTGTTAAACGACCTCCCTGAATTATAACCAATTCTGTACGGGCCTCCAAACTAATGCCACCCCACACCATAAACAGATCCCCCACCATAGCTTACTGTTTCGACAATGTTGCATTGGGCATATCGCTCGCCAGGACGTCGGTATACTCTTCTACGGCGATCATCACTAAAACGGCAAAATCTACACTCATCGCTGAACAATACATTGCCCCATTCGCGGTCTCCCCAATTTTGATGTTCTTGTGCAAACTGACGACGCTGCCTTCGATGATCTGCAGTTAGAAGGGGACCAGTTGCGGCTCGATAGGGAGTAACTTCGACTTCTGCCAACCTTCTTCGCACTGTATCTCTACTAATACGGTAATTATACCTGCGGGAAAATTCTTGCTGCAGTGATGTGGTCGTAACAAACCGAGTTCGTATTGCCTGCAATCTCAAAAATCGGTCTTGATTATTTGTTGTCACCCTATGGCGACCTTGTCCAGGTCTTCTTTGATTGCTGTTGGTCTCCCGAAATCGTTCCAGTATCCTGGACACAGTAGATTGTGTCACTCCAAGACGAAGTGCCACTTGAACTTGGGACAAGCCTTCTTCTACAAACGCTATGGCAACAGCACATTCCTCAGGCGAAAGATTCCTATTTTCACGGGCATTTTGGGCCATTTTAACACTACAAACGTTGAACGTTGCCAATACAAGCGTAGAAGCAAATTTAACACACATAGGCCAAATTGCAATTTTATGGAATTTTGTTTATTGACCATTGTTCTGTATTGTAAACAAATACTGCTTTTTATCTACTCAATACTTCTACATTTTAAATATATCATAAAGACCTGATTAAGAACCATTGGCGTCGCTTTAAAAAATTTCATAAAGTCGATTTTTCGATTTTTAAAATTATGCGTTAATTTTGCGGCGCAGTGTATTTGATCTAGCCCGGCCGAGGCTAAAAATAGGTGAGCACCTTGCCCCAAGGCATGGTACATGGAAAGATACATTGCTTAATAGGAAAGGGCAATCAATATGGTGATTTAACAGCTTATATAGGAATTTGATGGAGTGACTGTCCATCCTCTTTGCACGAGGCAACTCATTAAATCTTGAAAAGATTAGTCCGTGATCAACACCGCGGTCCGGATAGACACCATCCCTCTTGAAAATAAGATATTTAATGAAGCGCCTCTGTATCGATTCGATTGAGTTGTTGGGGCAATTGTATATTGGATACCAAACAATAAAAGCATAGTCAAACTTAGACCTAATGAAGGAATAATAGAGAAGCTTGATTGCAGATATGTTAGTAAAGTCTCTACAATTTCTAATCAGAAAACCCAGCATCCTTGATGCACCAGCAACCATTTGTTCAATATGGTCAGCAAAAGAGAATTTCGCGTCAAAGATGATACCCAAATCTCTAACTGAACGAAGATTCTGTAGAACAGTATCACCTACGGAATAATTGAAAAAATATAGGGTTGTTATGATAGGAATATCAGACGACATTGCATTTGGAAACGTTTAAGGTGAGCTTGTTAGCAGAGCACCAGTTGGTGAGAGCATTAATGCTGCTCTGTAATTCGTGGCAATCAGAAACCGAGTCTATGCATTTAAAAATCTTATGGTCATCTATTACAACCTTAGAACTCGAATAAAACTGATACGTTTCTATATCATTAAACCAATTTTACAATCAAAACAATAATCCAGACATAAACATAAGCCTACGTAGTACAAAATGTTAAAAACAATAATTAAGTCAGGTAACAATAATAAAATCATATTCAGTCTACAAAAAATTTTAGAAAAATCATTAAAATTACGCTAAATAATAAACAAATTACAAATTTAAACAAATACCGGTTCGAGTCATAAAACTCTTGCAAAGAATAAAAAGCACTAGAAGAAGAATGTACTTGTAAGGGCTAGCTTTGGAATAGGTAAAGGTGTATTATAAGCGTTTCATATTAATAAACCATTCCAATACTCCTGAACCGTTTGTGAACAGAAGCTGCAGTTTCCATTATTTGCACGCCAAGTAAGATTAGAATCTTTTGGTGGTAAAATAATGATCTCCGAGGCATTATAACTGTTGCTTACTTATATAGTGAATTGCTCTTTTTGCAAAATAAATACGGAATTAAACTAATATTCGCTGCAAAATCACCAAATCGGAGTACCATAACTCAAATGGACACCAAACTAAAGTAAACATTTCTTGCCATGCCCCGTCGGAGTTCATTTGAAACCACTCGGACTGCATGGCAACCAGAGGGCAATTTGGCATTAAGAACTTGAATATGATCGATAAATTTCAATTTGTCTTCCAAACAAACACTCAAAATCTTTTAGTTATTTCAAATTTCCAAGTAATTATGTTCGCTTTACTGATGTTTAAACTGATCTAAAGGTATCCTTTTAGATTTGTTTAATGTTTCGTCTACAAATTCCATTCCACATGTCATAACAGAATATTCATAAAACATGTTTTATATTTTGTTTGAGAATTCCAATAAGCGCATTTAAACATTTCAGTTTAACTGGAATTTTTGTGCACTAATAGATGTTGATTTAAATACTTTTTATATTTTGCTTGATAATTACAATGTTCATATTTGAACATTTTCATTTCACTGGAATTTTTATGTACTAACACATGGCGATTTAAACAATATTTATGTTTCGATTCATAGTTACAATTGCTCACATTTAAACATTTTGATTTCACTGGAATTTATATGTACTAATAGATGTTTATTTAACCCACCTTTACGTTTTGATTCATAATTACAATATCCACATTTAAACATTTTGATTTCACTGGAATTTTTATGTACTAATAGATGTCGATTTAAACAACCTTTACGTTTCGCCTCATAATTACAATGCGGGCATTTGAACATTTTAATTTCGCTGGAATTCTTATGCAGTAACATATGTTTTTTTAAATTGTACTTATGTTTTGTTTGAAAATGACAGTAAGTGCATTTAGACATTTTGATTTCACTGGAATCTTTATGTATTAATAGATGTTGATTTAAACCATGTTTATATCTTGATTCATAATTACAATGGACACATTTAAACATTCTGATTTCATTGGAATTTTTATGTACTAATAGATGTCGATTTAAACAATGTTTATGATCTGATTCATAATTACAATGCAGACATCGAAACTTTTTGATTTCACTGGAATTTTTATGTACTAATCGATGTATATTTTTTAAATATCTTTTATGTTTCGTTTGATAGTTACAATGCTTACATTTAAACATTGTGATTTTCACTGGAATTTTTATGTACTAATAGATGTTGATTTAACCCACCTTTACGTTTTGATTCATAATTACAATGCCCACATTTAAACATTTTGATTTCACTGGAATTCTTATGTACTAATAGATGTTTATTTAACTCACATTTACGTTTTGATTCATAATTACAATGCCCGCATTTAAACATTTTGATTTCACTGGAATTTTTATGTATTTTAAGATGTCGATTTAAATTGATTTCATGTTTTGTTTGATAATTACAATGAGAACATTCAAACATGTCTTCTTCGGGATTTTTATGCACAAAGGAATTTGTCGTTTGATAACTACATTGGCCAAATTTAAAAATTCCATCTTGTATAGATTTCGTATCATCAGCAAAATGATTTTCAATAGGCTCTTCCCACATTATTTTATCGCCGTCATCTTCGGAAACAGTAGAACTTCCCTGATTTTCTCGTATAAAGTAACTTGAATACACACTGAAAAATAAATAAAAAGAAAGTTTAAAAAAAGACGATGTTGGTATAACTAAATTTATACTTCATTGTAAATAAACAATCTGTTAAACAAAAGTTATTTCATTACTCTTAGTTAATCTATAACCAGTGTGAATTAATTTTGATTATGAAGCATCATCATTAGACTTTAATTTTTAATACATATTATTTTTGCCGAAGTGTCGTGTATTTTTATAATTTTAAGCTTAATATATAAAAAAAAAAACTGAACTCTTAGTCATTGTATAAAATATACCTTTCAGCTACATTTGTTTTGGAAGTCAACTTTATGATTAATAAAACCAAAACTAACTTTTTTAATAGATTTACAAATTTTAAATAAACTAACTTAAACTTTGTTTCCAATATCTCTTTTAACTCTAAACCAACTCTTAATACACTTACATTTCTTCATCCTTTATGTCCAAAGTTTCAGATTTTATTGAATTAGAGTCCTCATAAAATGTGTTACTGCTTGTTCTCTCACGTTTCACTTGGCTAAAAACAAACAAATTGTTATACATAATTCGTAACAGAAGTACAAATTACCTTAACAAGCTGTGAAAGAAACAGATAAATCATGTGAATCAACACACAAAATTTTACTGGTTAGGGAAAAACAAAAATCTACATTTGGGCATTTGCCCAGCTGACAACTCCTTTGATTTTGAACAGTAAATCGATATTATAATTTATTTTGATTCTAAATACTATGAGCTGTGAAACTAAGTTTAATTCAACCATGACAGTGTGTATGTACAATGTAAAATTATATATATTTTAGGAATAACTGAAATTTCAAACATAATTTGAGAAACTGTCATGTGATTATGCCCAAATGATGGCTATTTTGATATTGTTTTGTTTAGAGGCGACAGAACAGTGTGTCTTTCTCTTTTTACAGAATTATGCAGATTGTAAACCAAATTTTTTCCTATTGTAGCAACTCACTGTTTTAAGTATCTTTATAACTGTTGCATTATGATGTTTTTCAATAACTTTTTAAAAAATATTGGATTCTCTAAAATTAAAGTGTCATGATTCATGCCATAGCTTGTCAATTAAACCTTGTACACAACTTATGTGTTATAAAAAAAAACTTACTTATTTGGAGATACAACATATGTACCAGATGAATGATCTAATAATCCATTCTTTAAAATACCTTCCATCTCTAGACATTTCCAGTGATGTTCCATCTGACCCATTAGCTTAGTTTCTTGGCTGTTATAAGAATTTGCCGAAAAACCTTCTGTGACATCTAATGGAACATTTTCAATTTTTGGTTCAACTTTTATTAACAATTCAGCATTATTATCATTTTGTGCTACCATGGTACCAGGTATATTTTTGCTCTCTAGTTCATCTGAAGCAATGGATGGCTGTATGCTATCAAAATGTGCTGTTTGTTTTACAATCTCATAAGAGTCCATTACTTTTTCTTTAGGAAAATTTTCAAGTATTAAACTATCCATGGACATTTCTGTTGATTTCGGTAAAATTACTTTTTCACCACAATTATTTTCCATTTTTATTTTAAAAAATAACACTCAGATTATAAAATGCCTGCCTATAATTATAGGTTAGGAAACCGGACGCGTCCAGAAATGAAAGCAGCAGATTTAGGCGTTTTCGATTGAAATATGTCAAGGATTCAATCGCAATGATGCCATACGCTATCGCACCAGCAACTCTAGTAAAGAACCCAGTGATTCGAGAGTGAGCATGAACAAGAGTGCATCTTAATTTTCATAGAAAAACTAGTATATAGAAACACCTGCAATTTTCAGCGACTTTGTTAGTTCCAAACAGATTTTTACATACATTAGTGTGGACTCGTCCATAGATGCGTTATATTAAAAACGTCGTGTATCATCCGGCGTCTGTCTTTGTCACGAATAGTCAAGAGAAACAAGAATGGAAATATTACCAACATACTGGACGTTAGATCGGACTGAAATTCCCGGTTATGGTAATAAAATTTCGTTAGCGTCCCTTTTTTTACATGTTGTTACACAAATTTTTAATTATTTTAATCTCGATCATAACAAAGTTTTGATTGGAGTGTACTTATTTCCTCTTTCTCGTCGCTGCATAACAGAGAGCACAATAGAACGTAAAAAGTATATAAGCTGTAGCCTCACGTTGTGGCCATTTTGTATAGCCTCAACTTCCTTTGTTTTTAATAAATATTTTATTTATTAAAAGCTGTTATTTGCCCCTTATGTATATCTTAATTTTTGAGAATGGTATGAGTGGATATTAACACTGAAAGAACAAAAAATTAAATATAAGCTAGCTCGTTTTGTTTGGAGAGATTATGGATAAGAGAAAATTTTTGTACGTCTTTTGAAAATAGTCTCTATAGTTGTTTAAAGCTTGGTTGTACTGTTTTGGGCACCATTCATTTTAGAATAAATAGATTCTAAGTTCAGCTCTACTGAAGACTTATTTAGTTGTTGAAATAAAATTGAATTTTGTACAACTATTACGTCCTGAAAGATAAAGCGGGTTGTTTAGTGAAACGCTACATTTAAATAAAGAAGAGTATATTAACAAAAATAAAAATTCTTCCTCTTATTACACTCTTAAAATTACATAGACGTAATAAATAGCCTTTTATAAGGGTGCATACTTTTACAGAGAGTCTCTAAATCAGAATCATTTAGTTCTTAGCAAATGGCTTTAAAAAACACGATATAAGAGTTTGAAAAATCGACTTCGCGGATTACACGTACGCAGTCGTTGTAAACACACGTTGTAGACAGGAAGTGAGATATTTAAACTGGTGTACTTATGACTTACTACTTGGCTTCTCCTCGTGGGTTTTCCATAAACTGCTTGGCCTCTCCTATTAAGATTTCCATCAAAATATTGCCTTATAAATTATTCTCCCATTCTTATTTGGGTAACTAATCACTTTTTGACCCGAAATGCCTTAGGATGAGTAGAATATTTTTAAAACGGAAAAAGGCCCCAAACTTGAGGTCTGTAAACGATCCCCATTCGGTGATAAAAAAACGCCTCCTTACATAATGGAGGACAATCTGCTACTAAGGCACGGCGGAGGAAACAGCCGTTACTGCATCACGGAGGAAACAGCCCTGAAAAAACGAAGATGGGTGCCTAAATATTTTCTCCCTACGTCTTGGTTCACTTCCTGAACGCAAAATCAGACGTGAGTATTAAACTCGCGACTTGATAGACAAGGACCTATGATGCCAGTCTTTTTTTTTAATAAATCAGACGCATTCAATGCAAACTAAATAAGTTAAGTCGGTAACACGCTATACACTACTGGTTAAGTTAGACTGGTCAAAAATTTAAACTCACTGCTTAATCAAATATAAAAAGGTAATAAAATATAAATTATAGAAAAAAAGCGGTGTTGTAACATGATCTCAAAATCTAGGAAAAAATGAATTTAACGACGCTAAAACGTAGTTTCAGCCTATATTTTAATCGCATAGTACCAAACAATGGAAATAAAGAACACACGTAGCATAGTAATAAGGGTAAACTGGAAATTCCACCACTAGCATTATAAAGATTAGAGAAAAGTTACAACCCTGTATTTCTAGCGAAACAGCGGCCATCTATGAATCACCCGTTACTTATTCCAAGGAAAAACACTATTCCCACAGTGGATGCCTGATATTATCTTAAGACAGCGGATCATACAACGCATTTTAATGAAGTTAGACACCAAAAAGCTTCTGACGTTGTTAGAATACCTGCTATAGTACTCACAAAATGCACAAGCAAACGTATTCCAGTTCTCTATAGACTTTTTAATCTATCCTATAGAAATGGAATAATTCCTACCTGCTGGAAATGCGCTAGAGTTCAGCCGATACCAAAAGAACGTAAGAACTTGTCAAAAGACTATCGACCAATTGCACTGTTTTAGATATTATTGCAAGTTATGGAAAAGGGTATTAATCAGCATCTTTTGAAATATCTATGAAGACTTAACATTATTACTGATCATTAATATAGCTTTTATAAGCAAGGATCATCAAACATTGCTAAGTGGCGCTCTTTTTATGTCTGAAACGTTTTCTTTGACTCTCGGGTTTCTTCAGAGAGCGTTCTTTACGAGTGACGGCCGATAGATTCCTTTCTAATACCTTTACTATTAACTTCGGTGTGCTCCAAGGCTCCACACTGTCTCCTACTCTCACATTTTCATTAACGATCTGCTGGAGAGGACAAGATATCTAATCTATAGCTTTGCAGATGATAATACGCCTAATTCTTCATTCACTTTAAACGCTCGAACATCGGCAACTGATGCAAATATTCGCGTTCAAAAATTCCTTGCTTAAAAGGTAGGAATATATTATATAAGACCACATAATTATTACTGAGGTGGATTGACCTTTAAGTCAAATTGATATCATTACTTTTTAGTGTTCCGTACGGAACGCTTATAAAATCACTTCGGTGTCAATAGCTCATCCCACCCGTATCCTCACAAAATGGCAGATTTTAACTCTTTCATACATAGATTGTTACATATCCCTATGACTAAAAGTAATTTTAACAAAGAATTCAACATAATCAAACAAATAGCAATTAATAATGGATATGACCCCAACATTATAGATAATATCTTGAATAAAAAATCCTTTAAACAAGCAATCTCTCTAATTTATCCCACAATTAATGACAAAAAAAGGAAAATTTAGTACACTCACATACACAGGGAAAATAACTAGAACAATTTCCAAACATTTAATAAAAAAACACAATAAAATAGCATTCAAAACCAGTAATTCCTTAGAGAGTATAATTTTGAATAACAAAACCAAATCTAAGAATTCCTTGAAATCAGGAGTTTACTTATTAAATTGTGGATCTTGTACTAAAACCTACGTAGGACAAACTGGTAGATCTTTTGAAACTCGCATTAAAGAACATAAACATAGTTATTTAAAAAATAGGAACAATTAACATTACGCAACTCATATAATAAACGAATCTCATAATTTTGATGTTACGTTAAAAATCCTACATGTAGAAAATAAATCGAAAAAATTAAATTTGCTTGAATGTCTTGAAATTAACAAACGGAAAAACTCCAATCAATTATTAAACGAACAGGTAGACTTAAACCATTCACCCTTACTTAATCTTTATTAATTCTCGGAGATAGTACCACAGATTTGCATTCTTAAAATAAATCTGTCTGTAAATAATATAATAAAATGATTAGCATAATCTTAGGTAATTAAGGATAGTTTTAAGCACTATTTAACCAGGATTACTACCAAATATTTTTCTTTCTTATTTACTTCTGAAGAAGCCATTGTACTCGTATGGTGAAACAATTGTCAAGTGACTTTAAATATATTGGAAATTAAAACATCGTGTTGTTTTTATATATTTATATCATAATTTCTCAGAATGGATTGAGTGGATATTAATACTGAAAGAACTAGAGAAATTAGACATAAACTAGCTCCGTTTTTTGGTAGGGAAATATGGATAAGAGATAATTTTTGTACGTCTTTTGAAAATAGCCTCTATAGTTGTTTAAAATTTTGGTTCTACAGATTTTGGGCACCACTCATTTTAAAATAAAAAGAATCTAACTTCAGCTCAAAAAAATGAAAAAATACTGAAGGGTTATGTAGTTGTTAAAACAATTTTTCATATGGTACAACCGTTGCGTCCTAAAAGGTAAAACGGGTGATTCAGTGAAACGCTAGATTTAAATAAAGAAAAGGGTTTATTAATGACAAAATTAAAAGTTCTAACTTCGCTACACTTAAATTCCTTAGTCTAGTAGATGGTACGATTATATAGAGTCTTTAAACCAGGATTCTAATTAAAGGCTTAGCTAAACACGATGTTAAAAGTTCGTGGGATTAACTTCACGAGTTACCCGTTTTGAATAGACGATGAAAAACGTACTTGTCAGCAGGAAGCTAGGTCTATGGATTGATATACTGATGACTTACGGTTTTTCTATGAGTTTTTGGCCTGTCCTGGTGAGATATTCATAACACTGATGTGTCCACCTTGGCTACCCCAGTTCCCTTTGGGCAGCTAAACATTTCTCGACCCCTAAAGGTCTGGGAATAAGAAAGATATTTCAAGGAAAAGGCCTTGAACTTGAAAACTAAAACCGTTTCTGCACTACTACATCACTAATAAACGAGTACGGCAACGTGATAAAAAATCCTACTGGGCGGCTTACTGAAGGAAAAGCCCTCTCTGGCTACATGATCAAAAGGAGAGCTCACTGCGGCTCTATGATGGGAAAAAAGCCACTACGGCATTCTGATGGAAAAAGCCTTTAGTACATCTCGGCTGAAAAAAGCCTATATTCATGCCATCCGGACCGTTAAATATTTTTCTCCCTTCCTTAAAATCATGTCTTCAAGATGGCTACTTCCCGGATACAAATCTTTAGTCAATCGGCGCATTCGATGCAAATTAAATGAGTCCAGTAGGTAACCCGCAATGCACACTGTAAAATAAACGGCTCAAAAATTCAAAACACTATTTTAAACTACACTGCTTAAAAGTTAGTAAGTAAGCAAAGTAAAGTAAAAAAAAATATAAATTATAAGTGGAAACAGTGTCGTAACATGAGCTTAAAATCTAGAAAAAAATGAATGTTACAATGTTTAAATGAATTTATTGGACTTCTCAAACAAAATATGAAACATGTTTTATGAATATTCTGTTATAACATAAAAATGTGGAATTTGTAGACGGAAGGTTAAATAAATCTAAAATGATACCTTTGGATCAGTTTCAACATCAGTAAAACGAACATAATTACTTTGACATTTGAAATAACTACAAGATCTTGAGTGTTTGTATGGAGGACAAACTGAAATTTATTGATCATATTCGCTTGAATGTCTTGAAATTAACAAACGGAAAAACTCCAATCAATTATTAAACGAACAGGTAGACTTAAACCATTCACCCTTACTTAATCTTTATTAATTCTCGGAGATAGTACCACAGATATGCATTCTTAAAATAATTCTGTCTGTAAATAATATAATAAAATGATTAGCATAATCTTAGGTAATTAAGATTAGTTTTAAGCACTATTTAACCGGGATTACTACCAAATATTTTTCTTGCTTATTTACTTCTGAAGAAGCCATTGTATGGTGAAACAATTGTCAAGTGACTTTAAATATATTGGAAATAAAAACATAGTGTTGTTTTTTTATATAATTTTATTATGAATTTCCAACAAGTATCGGCTAACACAATCAAAGAAAATATGATATAGTTAAGGGGAAAATAACGACTTCTATTTAATAAATATAATATTTATTAAAAGCAAAGAAGTTAAAACGTTTCAAAATTGCGCCTCAACGTGCGGGCGTTATTAAAAGGTAACAAAATTGCGCCCAAACGGGAGGGCATTTTTTTTTAACACGCGACATTTCAATTTAATTGGATTTTTTGTGTACCAACAGTTGTTGATTTAAATAACTTTTATGTTTTACTTGATAGCTCACATTTAAACACTTTGATTTCACTGGAATTTTTATGTACTAATAGATGTTGATTTAAATTTCTTTTGCGTTTTGCTTGATGATTACACTGCATTTTGATTTCACTGAAGTTTTTATGTATTAATACATGTTCACTTAAGGCCTTAGGCCACTCTAGAACGAAAAAAAAAATGCCTTTTTTGGCTTAAACGATACTTTAATATGTCTAGAATAAGGGACCATAAGTATTATAGCCGGCACGGAACTCTTTGTGCCTCAAATCTGGGTCAGCGCTTACCGGCTGCTAGCGCGCTTAGAGCTCCCGCTGAGACGGCTCGGCGGGCCCTGCCTTCCTTTCTGTGTCGCTCGAGTTTCATTATCATAATTCTTAGGGTAACTTTACCGATCATTTTCTGACGAATTGGGCTGCCCTTTTTCAACACTAGATGTCGTTTATAGTATGAGTTTCACTTTTGATTGCTTTGTTCTATTACATTCAGTATAACTGTTAAACAGCTACGAGTTGTTTCGTTGCAGTTCAAATCGAAGAAAATCGGATTTTGTGAGTGAAGTTGTATAAGAAACATGACGAAAAAAGTGTACTCAAATAAAAAGGGATTGAGAGGAGGTTACAGCAGTGTAAAACGACCAAAAATTACAAATCGAACGGCTACCAAACCGTACCTCGTTGGAAACCTCAGATAATCAGAGCGTTGGTACATCTGCGAATAAATTGAAACTCGCTGAGAACTATTACAATGTTGAAGTAAATCCTAACGTGGCATACTGTATATTGAATTTTATGACAGTTTTCAGTGCAATTGCGGAAAAAATTGTGTGTAAAACATGTAAATCAAATGTGAAATTCACTCAAAGCAGTATACGTGGTTTAGGATTTAAAGTAGTTATTTCATGTTTTAACTGCGGACAAACAATGATTCCGAATTGCCCATTCATTGGTACAGGATATGAAATAAATCGCAGAATTATTCTTGCAATGCGATTAATAGGAGTTGGTCTTCACGGTATTCAAAAGTTTTGCGCCTTCATGGATCTACCTCATCCGATTTTTCATTCGTTTTACGATAAACTTACGACAAGATTCGTACTGCAAGTGAACTTGTTTGCAAAATGAGTATGCAAAAAGCAGCAGAACAGGAAAAAAGTGAGTCTTTTCGAAATAATGAAAACGGTTTGACTGTCTCAGGTGACGGGTCGTGGAGAAAAACGTGGCTTTTCGTCTTTGTTCGGATTAGTGTCGCTTATCGGTTGGTTTACCGGGAAAGTTGTTGACATATGTGTGAAATCCAAGTACTGTAAATTGTGTGAGCTCTGGAAACAAAAAGCTGATACACAGGAATATATCGAATGGGCAGAAACACACGCGGAATCATGTCAGGCGAATCACGAGGGCTCTTCCGGTAAGATGGAATGTGATGCAGTCGTTGAAATGTTTCAGCGGTCGCAGGAACTTCATTCTGTTAATTATTCGAATTACATCGGAGATGGCGATTCGAAAACTTTCAAACATATTCTTGATGCAGACCCATACACAGATACTGTCGTCAAAAAAAGGAATGTATCGATCACGTTCAAAAACGAATGGGCACACGTCTTCGGAATCTGAAGAAAAATACCAAAGGACTCGGAGGAAAAGGCAAGCTGACCGGAAAACTTATTGACGAATTGACAATTTACTATGGATTAGCAATTCGTCGCAATCACGATTCGATAGAGAAAATGAGATTTTGGGCCACATTATACCATAAAATTTCTACTGATGATAAGCCGCAACACAGATGTCCACCTGGTACTCATTCCTGGTGCTCGTGGCAAAAGTCGAAATCCATGAATACTTTACACGAATATACGCACAAACCTGCTCTCTCGAAACAAGTTTTTGATGCAATCAAGCCCATATACGAAGATCTAAGCAATGATGATCTCCTTAGTCGCTGTGTCGGAGGATATACGCAAAACAGCAACGAAAGTTTTTCAATTCTGTTGTTTGGTCCTTGGCTCCAAAATCTACATCAAGTGGCAAAAATGTATTGGACATTGCTGTAAATACTGCCGTATGCATGTTCAATGACGGCTTGAATAGCATTATGAAGATTATGGAAGTTTTGGGCTTCGAAATCGGCACCAATTGTTACAACTTCTGCACTTCCGTTGACGCGCGCCGAATCGAGCTGTCAGATAATTCCTTGACAGAGGCTGCCAAAGAAGCACGAATGGCCCAGAGAGCTGCCAGAAAGGAGCAAGATGACTCGGAGATAAATTTAGAAGGAAGATTCTATGGCGCAGGCATCGCAGACTAAAGGTAAAAGCAATAATTTGATCAAAAACTATAACTTAAACTTTAAACGCGTTTTTCTCGAAACCATGTTTTTCAAACTGGGCGGACACGTAACTTTTAAACTAATCAACGAATTGAAATGAACTTTTTTGCCATTGACGCAGAATACTTTTTTCTAGAGAAGTACCTGAGATTTTATTTTTAAAATGCATAGTTTTTTTTTATAAACAATTTTATGATGAATTTTTTATGTGAAAATTGAACTTTTTTTTCAAATATGTCCTATTTCTTCACATTTGCATATTTTTCAAATCGGCTTGGTACTTCTGTAGTTTAATAAGAATAAAGGGATATTTTTGTTTTTGTTCTAGGTCATTACCTGGGTGTGCCCCGAGTCCGCCCGACAGACGCTACATCGCCGGAGACCCCTCCGAATTATTTATATACAGGCCCTATTTTATGCTCGAAGTCGTTAAAAAATTTCGAAAATATACTTCAAGACTTACTGAATAAAGATATAAAAAAAGATTTTTAAATTGCATATTACTTACGCTGAAAAAAAAATTCTTGAAAAACAGCTTTTTTTTTTTCGCCGCTCTAGGGTCGCCTAGGGCCTTAAATTACTTTTTACGTTTTGTTTGATAATTACAATGCCCACATTTAAACATTTTGATTTCGCTGGAATTTTTATGTACTAATAGATGTGCATTTGAATATCTTTTATGTTCTGTTTTATAATTACAATGCTCACATTTAAACATTTTGATTTCACTCGAATTTTTATGGACTAATAGATGTTTATTTAAATTACTTTTATATTTTGCTTGATAATTACAATGCCCACATTTAAACATTTCGATTTCACTGATATTTTTATGTACTAACATATGTATATTTATATTCGTTTTATATTTTGTTTGATAATTACAATGTTCACATTTAAACATTTTAATTTCACTAGGATTTTTATGTACCAATAGATGTATATTCAAATTACTTTTCTGTTTTGCTTGATAATTACAAAGCCCACATTTAAACATTTTGATTTCACTGACGTTTTTATGTACTAACAGATGTATATCTTTATTCTTTTTATATTTTGTTCGATAATTACAATGCTCACATTTAAACATTATGATTTCGCTGGGATTTTTATGTACTAATAGATGTCTATTTAAATTACTTTTCTGTTTTGCTTGATAATTACAAAGCCCACATTTAAATATTTTGATTTCACTGAATTTTTTATGTACTAACAGATGCAAATTTAAATTCATTTTATATTTTGTTTGATAATTACAACGCTCACATTTAAACATTTTGATTTCACTGGAATTTTTATGTACTAATAAATGTTGAATTAGACAATCTTTGCGTTTGGACTCATAATTACAATGCTCACATTTAAACATTTTAATTTCACTGGAATTTCTATGTACTAACAGATGTTTATTTAAATTACTTTTATGTTTTGTTCGAAAATTACAATGAGAACATTGAAACTTGTCATCTTTGGGATTTTTTATGCACAAAAGAATGTGTCGTTATTGTTGTTGTTTCGTAACCGCACTGACCAAATTTAAAAATCCGGTCTTGTATAGATTTCATATCATCAGCAAGATGATTTTTAATAGGCTCTTCCCATATTATTTTATCGCCGTCATCTTCGGGAACTGTAGAACTTCTCTGATTTTCTCGGATAAAATAACTGGAATACCCACTACAAAAAACAAAAAAATAAAAAGGAAGTTTAAAATAAGACGATTTTAGTATGTTGTTAATAAACAAGTAATAAAGCTTCATTACTTCTTTGCATTTTTAATCGGAAACATCACAGGAATCTTGAATTTTTGAAGGGTAAAAAAGAAACGTTTTTCTTTTATTATAATAATATCAGAAAAAATGCTTGAACAGGTTTTTCATAGTAAATTTTAATACCTGCCAATACTATGAAAATAACCTTCTTGAAAATACGAGGCTGGTTTGAAAAGTCCGTGCAAAGTCCGAAAGATGGCACCACCGGCGCGTATCGAGGTCATGTTTAGTTAGTAGCATCTCTTGAATGAACGCACACCAAGTTTTAGCCATATTGGTCTATTTCTTTGTGTTTGGCATTCGTGTGAATCAAGGAAGTCGAATGATTTTCAAGAAATGGACGAAAAAGAATTTCGTGTGGTGATTAAACATTACTTTATGAAAGGCAAAACGCCTCAGGAGACTAAAGAGAAGCTTGATAAACATTATGGTGACTCTGCACCTTCGATTAGAACAGTTTATATGTGGTTACCAAGGGGAATCTGCACCAAAAAAGGCGAAGACCGTTCCTTCGGCCGGAAAGGTTATGGCGACTGTCTTTTGGGATTCGCAAGGGATAATCCTCATCGACTATCTGGAAAAAGGGTAAAACTATTACAGGTGAATATTATTCATCGTTATTGGACCGTTTGAAAACCGAGCCGCAAGAAAAGCGCCCGCGATTGGCCCACAAGAAAGTCCTTTTCCATAACGACAACGCACCAGCACACACCTCAGCAGTTGTGGTCGCAAAATTAATGGAAATAGGATTCCAACTCGTTTCACATCCCCCCTATTCTCAAGACTTGGCTCCCTCGGACTACTATTTATTCCCCAATTTGAAGAAATGGCTGGCGGGACAAAGATTTTATTCAAACGAGGAGGTGATTGCAGACACTAATGGATATTTTGCAGACTTGGACAAATCCTATTATTCGGAAGGGATCAACAAACTAGAACATCGTTGGACGAAGTGTATAAGCCTAAAAGGAGACTATGTCGAAAAATAAAAAAGGTTTACCCCAAACACATAAGTAGTTTTTTATTTTTGCACGGACTTTTCAAACCAGCCTCGTAGAATAAAACGACATGTAAGATTGAAAAAAATGTGGTTTTTGGAATTAGAGTGGGTGTGACTTTCCAACGTTTGATTTACGATTGCAAGAGGCATTTTCAGAGATATTTCCTCTTCGAGATTAAAATACCGACGGGTGGACTGGGGACGCCATCTTTCCCCCCGAGCTTAAACCACAACAACAACAACAACAAAAGGAAACGGCAATCGTCGGTCTGCGCGGGAACGACAATGGAAAACAAGGGGGACATGGGGAAGAGTGAAGCTATGTTTCAACAAATAAATACGGGCATGAAACAGATAAATAAAAAAAAATGGATAGGATGAGTCAGGACATGAACGAGGTGAAAGAAAAAAATGTACAGTTTAAAAAAACAACTGGAGGAATAGGCGGAAAAAATAGAAGAACTAGAGCGAGAAGTTAGACGGAAAACAATTATAAGAAGAATAAGAGAAACAGAAAATGAAAGCAAAAGGGAGATGGAAGAGAAAGTAGACACGCTACTGCAAAGGTTGGAGATGGAGGTGGATGGAAACACAGACAAGAACGAGACAGACCGATACGAGTAAAGTTTACAAAAGAGAGCCTGAGATATAAAGCTATCAGAAATACAAACAATCTGAAGGGACTAGATATTTGGGTAGAAGAGGATTACTTTAAGGACATACGGGAGCAAAGAATAATACTAGTACCATACTTGAAGGAAGCAAGAAGCAAAGGGCACAAAGCCTTCTTGATGTAAAATAAATTGATTGTAAATGACAGGTCATAGATGGCTAAAGATATAAAAGCACGACAGACATGATACAGAAACAAACACAAGGCCAAAAAGAACCGTATATGAAAGATCACCGGAGAGCCTGGACCTAAAATACGAGGCTGGTTTGAAAAGTCCGTGCAAAGTCCGAGAGATGGCACCACCGGCGCGTATCGAGGTCATGTTTTTAGTTAGTAGCATCTCTTGAATGAACGCACACCAAGTTTCAGCCATATTGATCTATTTCTTTGTGTTTGGCATTCGTGTGAATCAAGGAAGTCGAGTGATTTTCAAGAAATGGACGAAAAAGAATTTCGTGTGGTGATTAAACATTACTTTATGAAAGGCAAAACGCCTCAGGAGACTAAAGAGAAGCTTGATAAACATTATGGTGACTCTGCACCTTCGATTAGAACAATTTATAAGTGGTTTCAAAATTTCCGGACTGGCCATATGGGCACAAGTGACGCTGAACGTTCTGGACGGCCTGTGGAGGTTACGACTCCAGAAATCATTGATCAAATCCATGATATGGTGATGGATGACAGAAGAGTTAAGGTGCGTAAGATTGCTAGTGCTGTGGGCATCTCGACTGAACGGGTACATAATATTTTGCATAAACATTTGGACATGAGAAAGCTATCCGCAAGATGGGTGCCGCGATTGCTCACGCTTGACCAAAAACGGAATCGTGTGAAGTGTTGCAAGGATGGTTTGCAGCTGTTCCAGAAGAATCCGGAGGACTTTAAGCGTCGTTTCGTCACTGTGGATGAAACATGGATACATTACTATACTCCTGAGACCAAACAACAATCTAAACAATGGGTTACCAAGGGGAATCTGCACCAAAAAAGGCGAAGACCGTTCCTTCGGCCGGAAAGGTTATGGCGACTGTCTTTTGGGATTCGCAAGGGATAATCCTCATCGACTATCTGGAAAAGGGTAAAACTATTACAGGTGAATATTATTCATCGTTATTGGATCGTTTGAAAACCGAGCTGCAAGAAAAACGCCCGCGATTGGCCCAGAAGAAAGTCCTTTTCCATCACGACAACGCACCAGCACACACCTCAGCAGTTGTGGTCGCAAAATTAATGGAAATAGGATTCCAACTCGTTTCACATCCCCCCTATTCTCCAGACTTGGCTCCCTCGGACTACTATTTGTTCCCCAATTTGAAGAAATGGCTGGCGGGACAAAGATTTTATTCAAACGAGGAGGTGATTGCAGACACTAATGGATATTTTGCAGACTTGGACAAATCCTATTATTCGGAAGGGATCAACAAACTAGAACATCGTTGGACGAAGTGTATAAGCCTAAAAGGAGACTATGTCGAAAAATGAAGAATATACGTTGGTGGTGGCGTATGGGCCAACAGAGGATGCAAAAAAAAAGAGGAAAAGGAGAAATTCTTCGAGGATTTACAAAAAGAAATGGATGACAGTAAGAGCAGCACGATTATCCTAGGAGACCTAAACGGGAGAGTAGGAAACGTAAATAGAGATATCGAGTGGTGCCTAAGAAAGGAAGGGGAACATGCTAAAAAACACAAATGGGGAAAGAATAATAAACTTCTGCGGAGAAAACGAGCTGATCATAACAAATAGCCACGTCAAACACAAGGACGTAAACAAATACACAAGAGAAATCGCCAGCAGAAAAGAAAAGTCAATAATAGATTACTTCTTGGTAACTAAAAATATATGGAAAAGAGTAAGAGACACAGAAGTCAGGAGAGGAGCAGAAATTGGTAGTGACCACTATTTAGTGGTTATGAAGTGGCAAAACGAGACAGTGGAAATGAAGAAAGAGAAGAAAACAAAAGTGGAAAATAGGAAGATAAGATGCTATAGACTAGAAAAACAGGAATTCAGAGATAAATACCGAAAGCAATACAACAAGACATGCGAGGCATAACGGGGCGGGAAACAATAGAAGATACGTGGGCGAAGATAAAGGAGGCAATACTAAAAGCAACCGAAGGGGTGTGTGGGACCGCAAGGATCGCAAACAAAGAATACAAAAAGACACAGTGGCGGAACGAAAAAATAAAGAACGCAGTTAAAGTAAAAAGGAGAAAATGGAAGAACTATCTAAGCAAGAAGACGCAACAGGATTACAAAGAATATAAAAAAGAAAGGAAGATAGTTAAGGACCTAGTAAAAGATGGAAACAGAGCAATGTATATAGAGTTTGGGGGAAAAAAAAGAAGAAGGCGTACAACGAAAATCAAAAATTGTTCTATGGAGTGATGAGAAATCAAAGAAAAAAAAACAAGGAAACCATACAAAGAAACATAAAAGATGAACAAGGGACAATATTAACAAAAAACCAAGAAATCATGAAGAGATGGACGCAATACCTCAAGAACCTTTTAGAAGGGAGAGATATACACCACAAATAAACAGAGCAAACAACCTGAAGCAGACAAGGGGGAGAGAGAGAGAGAGAGATGAACATGAAGAACAGATAACCAAAGAAGAAATTAAAGCAGCAATAATCAAAATGAAAGCAGGCAAAGCGCCAGGACAGGACAACATAACAGCGGAAATGATAAAAGCCGGAAACGAAGAAATGGTAAGAATATTGCAAATATTGATGAACAAAATATACACGGAAGGATCCGCACCAACAGAATGGCAAGTGGGAATCACAGTACCCATACACAAAAAAGGAGAGACAAGAGATTGTAATAACTTCCAAGGAATCACACTACCCAGCGTAGTAGGAAAAACTATACGCACAAGTGAAGGCTGAGAGAAAAACTGGAGGAAACACTAGAAGACACACAATTTTGTTTCAGACCAAACAGAGGGGTGACCAATGCCAACTTCATAGTCAGGCAAGTGAGCGAAAAAGTCCCAAGAGAAGCAGGAGAAGTACACCTATGTTTCATAGACCTGGAAAAGGCTTTTGACAGAATAGACAGAGAAGACATCTAGAGGACCCTGAAGAAGAGAGGAATCAATGGAAAGACAATAAATGGAATAAAATGTCACACAATAAACAACAAATTATGTTAGAGTAAGACATACGAGGCTGGTTTGAAAAGTCCGTGCAAAAATAAAAACTACTTATGTGTTTGGGGTAAACCTTTTTTATTTTTCGACATAGTCTCCTTTTATGCTTATACACTTCGTCCAACGATGTTCTAGTTTGTCGATCCCTTCCGAATAATAGGATTTGTCCAAGTCTGCAAAATATCCATTAGTGTCTGCAATCACCTCCTCGTTTGAATAAAATCTCTGTCCCGCCAGCCATTTCTTCAAATTGGGGAACAAATAGTAGTCCGAGGGAGCCAAGTCTGGAGAATAGGGGGGATGTGAAACGAGTTGGAATCCTATTTCCATTAATTTTTACGACCACAACTGCTGAGGTGTGTGCTGGTGCGTTGTCGTGATGGAAAAGGACTTTCTTGTGGGCCAATCGCGGGCGTTTTTCTTGCAGCTCGGTTTTCAGACGGTCCAATAACGATGAATAATATTCACCTGTTCCAGATAGTCGATGAGGATTATTCCTTGCGAATCCCAAAGAAGACAGTCGCCATAACCTTTCCGGCCGAAGGAACGGTCTTCGCCTTTTTTGGTGCAGATTCCCCCTTGGTAACCCATTGTTTAGATTGTTGTTTGGTCTCAGGAGTATAGTAATGTATCCATGTTTCATCCACAATGACGAAACGACGCTTAAAGTCCTCCGGATTCTTCTGGAACAGCTGCAAACCATCCTTGCAACACTTCACACAGGCCGCCCAGAACGTTCAGCGTCACTTGTGCCCATATGGCCAGTCCGAAAATTTTGAAACCACTTATAAATTGTTCTAATCGAAGGTGCAGACTCACCATAATGTTTATCAAGCTTCTCTTTAGTCTCCTGAGACGTTTTGCCTTTCATAAAGTAATGTTTAATCACCACGCGAAATTCTTTTTCGTCCATTTCTTGAAAATCACTCGACTTCCTTGATTCACACGAATGCCAAACACAAAGAAATAGACCAGTATGGCTGAAACTTGGTGTGCGTTCATTCAAGAGATGCTACTAACTAAACATAACCTCGATACGCGCCGGTGGTGCCATCTCTCGAACTTTGCACGGACTTTTCAAACCAGCCTCGTATATCAATATTTTTAAAATCTCATCAGTCATTTCTAAAATCACCTGTCCTCAGCACTGTCAGAAACTGGCGATGAACAATCCAAAATATACTTTCCACTTTTTTCTTCAACTTTAAGTTCATTTGAAACAATTATTAACTCAGATTTTTGTTTACAAATAGATGAGTCGACTGAAAACAATTCAGTTTCAGAATTAGTGCGCTCCAATTTGTCCTTTACCATAGAGGTATTGGTATTTTCTATTTTCATTGTAGTAGAGCATTGTTCTTGTGTTACTGATTCTAATAACGAATCTATATTATCACTTTCCTCGTCCTTAATAGCATCAGATGATAATAAGTTTGTTGCTTTATTAAATTCTTCTAACAGCTTTATATCTTGGTTAGCTCCACTATTTTCAAATTTTTCTCTGTCAAAATAACTTGAAGACGTACTAAAAAAAATCCATCACGTAATTTATTAAGTACTTTCCATGCAAACAGATAGTTCTAGAATAAGTACCGAAATTGACTTTCTTAAGTAAAAAGTAAGCATTATTCCGCCTGTTTAACTCTCTTACCCTGAAACACTGTCAACATATCTCAGTCAAGAGTTATTGTGCCAGCAAATTGACAGACAGATAGGCCTACAGTCAGATAAACAGATAGACCTATGGTGATAGACAGATTGATGAAAATGAGAAAATTTGTTTAGGTTTGTTGTGGTTTTTATGTCTTAAATGTTTCTCTTATGCATCTTTTGAAATAAATTTTACTGTTAATTTGGTTTTATTTGACAGGGTACCCGAAGAGTAATAAAATATCCAGCCAAATCAGCCAGATACCCAGTTTAGGTCTGGCAGAGTATCAGTTATTACATCTCTAAAAAGAGCATTTAATCGAAATATTAATTGGAAGTGTAAACTAGCGTCTTATTGTACAGGCAACCCTAAACATGCAAATTTAGGTTAGTTCTCATTCTATAATGTGTTTTTACAATTTTAAATTTAATATATAAAAAAACTGAACTCTTAATCATTATATTAAATACTAGCCGGGCCCGCAGCTCCGCTCGCGTGGACTTGATTCATTACTATCGTCACTGCTTATTGCTTATGTTACCCAACGTAATAAAATACCTCCCATTATTTCTCCTTATCTCCCAATATTTCTCCTTATTTCCCATTATCTCTACATCATTTCCATTATCTAGGCTTATCTCTGCTCATCTCCCATTATTTCCCCTTATCTCCCATTATTTCTCCTTATCTCCGATTATCTCACCTTATTTTCCATTATCTAGGCTTATCTCGACTTATCTCCCATTATTTCTCCTTATCTCCCATTATCTCACCATAACTCCCATTATCTAGACTTGTCTCTGCTTATCTTCCATTATCTCTCCTTATCTCCCATTATTTATACTTATCTCCCATTAGCTCACCTTATCTCCCATTATCGAGGCTTATCTCGACTTATCTCCCATTATTTCTCCTTATCTCCCATTATCTCACCTTATCTAGGCTTATATCGAATTATATAGAACATATGTATAAATTTATAAAAACACGTAAATCGGATAAGTGGTTCTCGAGTGATAAGCGCACTAACGGACAGACAGACAGACAGAAAGACGTTGCATTTTATATATATTGTATTCCTTGCTACTTGATATTGTTCCATATTTAATGCTTTAGGGAGTGTATTGCAAGAGAACGCGCTAGCGGCAAACTTTTCTCCGGCTTGATTCACTATTATCGTCACTGCTTATTCTTTATGTCACCTAATAAAATATATTCTATAACCTGGCCAGAGAACATACGTATGTTTAAAAAAAAAGCACGTAAATCGGATAAGTGGTTCTCCAGTGATATGTACACTAACGGACGAACAGACAGACGGACAGAGAGACATTGCATTTTATATATATTATAGATATTCTCTGCTACATAATATTGTTCCATATTTAATGGTTTGAACTGTGTATTGCAAGAGAACGCGCTAGTGGCAAACTTTGTCCGACTTCATTTACTATTATTGTCACTGCTCATTTCTTATGCTACCTATCATATTAAAATATAGCCTATAACCTGGCCAGAGAACATATGTATGTTTTAAAAAAAAAAGTACGAAAATCGGATAAGTGGTTCTCCAGTGATAAACGCACTAACGGGCAGACAGACAGAGATACGTTGCATTTTATATATATTATAGATGTAATAAAATATATACCTATAACCTGGTCAGAAAACATAAGCGCATTAACGGACAGACAGACAGACAAACATTGCATTTTATATATATTGTAGATATAGATTTATTATTATTTATATAACCTCGCCAAAGAATATATGTATGAATTTAAAAAAAAGAGAGGTAAATCGGATAAGTGGTTCCCGCGTGATAAACGCACTAATGGACAGACAGACAGACAGAGAGACATTGCATTTTATATATATATATATATATATATATTATAGATTATACATTACAAATATTCTTTGCTACATAATATTGTTCCATATTTAATGGTTTAGGCTGTGTATTGCAAAGGCACGCGCTAACGGCAAGCTTATTTCCGACATCATTCACTATTTTACGTCACTGCTCATTCCTTATGCTACTTATCATAATAAAATATAGCCTATAACCTGGTCAGAGAACATATGTATGTTTTTAAAAAAAAGTATGTAAATTGGACAAGTGGTTCTTCAGTGATAGGCGCACTAACGGACAGACAGACAGACAGAGAGACGTTGCATTTTATATATATTATAGATACCTTTCAGTTACATTTATAATTAATAAAACCAAAACTAACTTTTTTAGTAGATTTACATATTGTAAATGAACTAACTTGAATTTTGTTTTCAATATCTCTTTTAACTCTAAACCAACTCTTAATACACTTGGCTTGGCTTGATTATTAATGGTACTGCTGCTGAGGCAATTTGCCAGCTCAAGATCCATCTCGCGCTTAGGCACGTTCCCGAGTTTGGATCGCCCCTTTTCGGGTCCCAAGGGAAATTCAGCATTGACGAGTGTCCGTTCTACTAGATCTCCAAATTGTTCTTTATTGTATTGTATTTAGTTTGAATATCAGTATTCACTTATTGGTGTGTATTAGTTGCGGATGTGGGGAATATATGTAGTTTAACAAAGACACAAACATAGGAATTTGTTGAGAAGGGGGCCATTGCGTCAGATGGGATTAGGTTGTGATGGAATATGGTTTGTTGAATCCATTACTAAAGCTTTATTTTGTTGTAAATGAAAAACCACACAATCTGTGGGTTCAATTTGGCCAGAATATTGTCAATAGTGAATGGTGTCTGAATGCCTAGTTTTGAAATTGAACTAACTTGAACTTTGTTTCCAATATCTTTTAACACTAAACCAACTCTTAATACACTTACATTTCTTCATCTTTTATGTCCAAAGTTTCAGATTTGATTGTATTGCAGCCCTCATAAAATGTGTCACTGCTTGTTTCCTCTCGTTTCAGTTCACTAAAAACAAACAAATCGTCATATATAATTAGCAATAAAAATACAAATTACGTTACACTGATTCGGGTAAAATAAAAATCTACATTTGAGCATTTGTCCAGCTGAAAACAATACAGTATTTGCTCCTTCAATTCAAACAGTACATCAATATTATAATTTACCTTGATTCTAAATACTATGAGCTGTAAAACAGCATGTTATGTTTAATTCAACCATGACAGTGTGTATGTGCAATGCAAAAATTATATATATTTTAGGAACAACTCAAATTTCAAACATAATTTCAAAAAACTGTCATGTGATTATGCCCAAATGATGGCCATTTTGATATTGTTTTGTTTAGAGGTGACAGCTCGGTGTGTCTTTCTCATTTTACAGAATTATGCAGATTGTAAACTAAATTTTTTTCTACCATGACAGCTTACTGTTTTAAGTAACTATATAAGTTTTGCATTATGATGTTTTTAAATAACTTTTTTAACAAAATATTTGATTCTCTAAAATTAAATATCATGATCCATGCCATAGTTTATCAATTAAACCTTGTATACAACTTATGTGTTATAAACAAAACTTACTTTTTTGGAGATACACTGTAATACCAGATGAATAATCTAGTAATCCATTCTTTGAAATATCTTCGGTCTTTAGACATTCCCAGTGATTCTCCATCTGACCCATCAGCTTAGTTTCTTGCCTGTTATAAGAATTCGCTGAAACACCTACTGTAACATCTAAACAATACATTTTTATTTGCCGCTTCAACTTTTATTAATAATTCAGCATTATTATCATTTTGTGCTACCATGGTACCAGGTATATTTTTGCTCTCTAGTTCATCTGAAGCAATGGATCCCTGTATGTTATTAAAATGTACTGTTTGTTTTACAACCTCACAAGAGTCCATTACTTTTTCTTTAGAAAAATTTTCAAGTATTAAACAATCTATATCCGTGGACATTTCTATTGATTTTGGTAAAATTACTTTTTTCACCACAATTATTTTCCATTCTTATGTTCAAAATAATAAATTGTAAAATGCCTATACAAACATAGAACAACACAGTTGTCTCTCTCTCTCTCTCTATGCTTTTTACGACCACAGCTGCCAGGCTATTCGGTCGGGTGGCAACACAGTTGTAGAAAATTATAGGTTAGGAAGTCAGACGCACTAAGGGACGCATCCAGAAATGAGAGCAGCAGGTTTAGGCGTTTTCGATTAAAATATTATCTTAATTTAAGGGTTCAATGACAATAAGCATGAACAAGACCGCATCTTTATTGTCGTACAAAACTTAGTATATACGAGGCTGGTTTGAAAAGTCCGTGCAAAAATAAAAACTACTTATGTGTTTAGGGTAAACCTTTTTTATTTTTCGACATAGTCTCCTTTTAGGCTTATACACTTCGTCCAACGATGTTCTAGTTTGTTGATCCCTTCCGAATAATAGGATTTGTCCAAGTCTGCAAAATATCCATTAGTGTCTGCAATCACCTCCTCTTTTGAATAAAATCCTTGTCCCGCCAGCCATTTCTTCAAATTGGGGAACAAATAGTAGTCCGAGGGAGCCAAGTCTGGAGAATAGGGGGATGTGAAAACGAGTTGGAATCCTATTTCCATTAATTTTTGCGACCACAACTGCTGAGGTGTGTGCTGGTGCGTTGTCGTGATGGAAAAGGACTTTCTTGTGGGCCAATCGCGAGCGTTTTTCTTGCAGCTCGGTTTCAAACGGTCCAATAACGATGAATAATATTCACCTGTAATAGTTTTACCCTTTTCCAGATAGTCGATGAGGATTATCCCTTGCGAATCCCAAAAGACAGTCGCCATAGCCTTTCCGACCGAAGGAACGGTCTTCGCCTTTTTTGGTGCAGATTCCCCCTTGGTAACCCATTGTTTAGATTGTTGTTTGGTCTCAGGAGTATAGTAATGTATCCATGTTTCATCCACAGTGACGAAACGACGCTTAAAGTCCTCCGGATTCTTCTGGAACAGCTGCAAACCATCCTTGCAACACTTCACACGATTCCGTTTTTGGTCAAGCGTGAGCAATCGCGACACCCATCTTGCGGATAGCTTTCTCATGTCCAAATGTTTATGCAAAATATTACGTACCCGTTCAGTCGAGATGCCCACAGCACTAGCAATCTCACGCACCTTAACTCTTCTGTCATCCATCACCATATCATGGATTTGATCAATGATTTCTGGAGTGGTAACCTCCAGAGGCCGTCTAGAACGTTCAGCGTCACTTGTGCCCATATGGCCAGTCCGAAAATTTTGAAACCACTTATAAACTGTTCTAATCGAAGGTGCAGAGTCACCATAATGTTTATCAAGCTTCTCTTTAGTCTCCTGAGGCGTTTTGCCTTTCATAAAGTAATGTTTAATCACCACACGAAATTCATTTTCGTCCATTTCTTGAAAATCACTCGACTTCCTTGATTCACATGAATGCCAAACACAAAGAAATAGACCAATATGGCTGAAACTTGGAGTGCGTTCATTTAAGAGATGCTACTAACTAAACATGACTTCGATACGCGCCGGAGGTGCCATCTCTCGGACTTTGCACGGACTTTTCAAACCAGCCTCGTAAAAAGCCTACAATTTTCAACGACTTTGTTAGTTCCAAACTCCATATTTTTACATTAATGTGAACTCGTCCGTCTCGTCCGGTCATCCGGCGTCTGTCTTTGTCATGATAGTCAAGAGAAACAAGAATAGAAATATTACCAACAATACGTGACGTTAGATCGGACTGGAATTCTCGGATATGGTAATAAACTTTCATCAGTGTCCGTTTTATAGTTGTTACAGAAATTTTTAATTTTCGGTGATTTCATGTGTATTGCGAAGCCTTAAAGACCAAGAATAAAATTCCTTAGCAGTTAGCGACATGCAGTTTGAACAGGGTTATACAAAAAGACATTCTTTAACATATTTTGTAGCAGAGAATGTGCGAGGAAGCCCGGTTCTTGTATAAAAATATTTTAATTATTAATTTATTTTAAATTTTCGGTGATTTCATGTGTATTGCGAAGCCTTAAAGACCAAAAATGAAATTCCTTAGCAGTTAGCGACATGCAGTTTGCACAGGGTTATACAAAAAGACATTCTTTATTTTTTTTCAATGACAACAAAGTTTTGACTGGAATGTACATATTTCCTCTTTTTAGTCGCTGCATAATAGAGGGCACAAGAAAATGTGAAAAGTATATGGTCTAAAAACGTAGTTTTGGCCTATATTTTTATTGAATAGTACCAAAGAATGGAAATAAAGAACATATGTAGCGTAGTACTAAAGAAAAACTGGAAATTCCACCATTAGAGTTATAAAGATTAGAGAAAAGTTACAACCCTGTATTTTTATCGAAACAGCGGCCATCTATGAACCACCTGCGCTACTCATTTGGGATTCAAAGTAAAAACACTATTCCCACAGTGGATGCACGATATTGTCTTCAGACCATAGAGAAATTAGAATAGAAGAAAGTACATGGCATGCTGTAAGCGTATAATCCTTAAAAGGAGAAGGAAATAACGTGAGACAATTCTGTCTTTCTTACTTTTCCTTGTCGTTCGTTGGCTCCGGACGAAATACGAATAACATGATAGAATTCTTGCCAAATACCGACTAGTTGCATTGCTAACTTATGTAACACATGTTTCGAACGCAAGTGAAAATTTCAGAGAATTTCGAGCAGTTGCACTTGATAGATCTAAGGCATTCGACCGCGTTTGGCATGTCGGATTATTGGCTAAGTGACGCTCTTATTATGTCTGAAAACGTTAATTTTTTGTTTATGACTCTCGGGCTTCTTCAGAGAGCGTTCATTACAAGTGGCGGCCGATGGATTTTTTTCTAATACCTTCACTATCAGCGCCGGTGTACTCCAAGGCTCCATACTGTCTCCTATTCTCTTCCTCATTTACATTAACCATCTGCTGGAGAGAACCAGAAATCTAATCTATAGCTTTGCAGATGATAGTACTCTAGTTCTTCTTCACTTTGAACACTCGAACATCGGCAACTCATGCAAATATCCGCATTCAAAAGTTGCTTGCTTAAAAGACAGAAATATATTACATAGAACAACATAATTATTACTGAGGTGGATTTACCTTTAAGTCAAATTGATATCGTTACTTTTTTAATATGTAACTATGTATTGATCTTTTTCTTCTACTAATTCAAGATATCCTCTAATTTTACAGTAATCTACAAGGTAGATTGTAGTTCTCGAGGTCGTGATTAGTAATTTTTTCGGATTACCAAATGGCACTCCGGTTCATACTTTTTTAACACATTGTTGTAATTCAACCATTTTTGCTAATATTTTACTTTATTATTTTAGTCATTTATATAAATAGTTACCCTTAAGCTACGCCTATGAGTTCATATAAAACCAAAGCACAGTAAACATACTACAGTAGCGAAACCGACCTCCAATTTGGTGACCAGATTTTGACGGCGCGTGCGTCGACGGGTCCTTTTTCAAAATGGCCGCTCAGTGTTTACATCCGATCTCGGGATGTGTCTTTGGAAATGTATTGTCCATCGTTTCTTGATGTGACTGCAGTTTATATGAATATAAAGACAGAAGGAAAAGAGAGTTTGTAGAAAAAGAGAATTAAAAACGTTTGTAAGTGAAGAGAATCGAAAACGTTGAGAAACAATTTATATAATCATGGGGAAAGGAGGTTATTGTTGTGCCGTTGAGAATTGCAATATTCCATATAATTATTTTCGCAAATTATTTGCTCGAGTCACACTTTTTTATGCTCTAAAATTTGCAAATAAGAAATTTCTAACTCAATCAGGGCGCGCTAAGATTATTATTCTAAATCATAACTAAATTTAATTATGCCTTATTTACATCACATGTAATCATCAACAGTATTTATTCGTCAAAGTTTAAGTTGCTGCATTAATGATTTTTTTTTTGCAGTTCCTCTGTTTTTAGTTGAAACAATGATTTCATAGAAATCATGGTATGCGATTAAAGTTGTTGGAGTTGTTGATTATTTCAATAAATTTCTATTGCTTGCTTTCACAAGCAACTTTTCACTATCTTAAATGCATTTTTAAAAAAAACATGTATGAAACAATATTATCATTACTAATGTACATTTTGTTTAGGCGTATTTGCTCAAGAGACGGCCTTCCAGGGAACCTTGATTGATTTAATAAAACGTTTGTGTTGGTAGAGTGATTTGGTCATTAAAGCTTGAAATTTATTTCTAAACTTAGTTCGGCTGGTTATTTAAAAATCCTGACGTGATTGCTCGATTCTGACCTCGAATTCGGTTTCAGCGCCTAAAAATACATATAGGTATAGCGATCTGTTCGGTAGTGAAAAATTTTTTTTTGTGTACCTGTGTAATTTTTTTATGATTAAAAAATAATCCTCCAAATTCTGGTTTTTAGAAAGATTTATTTTTGTGTAAACTAGTATTCAGTTATTTAAAACTATTTATATTTGATAAATTATAAATAAAACATATAATTTTTTTCAAAAAGGTGTATTCTCAAGGAGCTTCTAGTTTTCAATAACTTCATCTGAATTAATTGTTTGACACACCTTTTCTTATAATAAACCCGATAAATTTAACACTGTTTAATTGCAAGTACAATTAATACTCTGAAAGTGACTTTTTTTTTCTATTTTTCTCTATAAATTACATTGCTCCTTTTTCATGCCAATCTTTCAAAAGTTTCTGTGAATATATTGTAAGGAATACAGAACCTATAACAACATATTTATTATTTTCAAATTTTAGACAGTATATTTTATTTTCTTATAAGCTGGGTTTGAAAGTTTAAATATTAAGTGTCGTGTTGAGATCACAAAACCACTGGGGAATGGGATTATTGAAATAACTGATATAAATGGATTATTGAATCAAATATGCTATTAAAATAAGAAAAATTTTAATGTGATTCCAAAGAAATTTTTGTAATATGATTTTGTCAGACGATGTGTGCCAGAGAGTAAAATATTCTGAAAATAAGTTCGTTAAATGGAACATAGTACACCTAATCGAAGTCCATTTTGATGGTAATTATGGTTACTATTAAAATTTTGAAGATTTAGTTACCTGTTAATAATATTCCTCCTATAAAGAACTTATTTCTATTGTTCTATACCTATATTATAAATTAAATATAGTTATTTTTCTTTTAAACTATAATTGATAATACTTAGTATATATGAGTCAATCATTTCTCCTAATGAAGCTAATATGGTTAGCGAAACGCGCGTCGAGTGCAAAAATAAAGTGTTTGGTGTAGTGGTGATATATACTGAGTAGTGTCATTGTGCCAAAGATTCCACATTCCCAATATAGTTGTAATTGACAAGTCAGCTTGGTCATAACCAAGTATTGTATGTAACTATAATTACGAAATTACTGTATTGACTCTTTGATCTAAATATTAATTCACTGTAAATAAAAGTAAGCATTAATTACATTATCAAAAAGCAATACAGATAACAGAACACAAAATGGTATAGAACCTCTAAGAATCATTAACATAGAAAATAGAGGTCTATACATATACGTTCATAATTCATTAATAATATTATATTAACCTTTCTCGAAGTTACACAATATAGTTTTGTAGTTTAAGAAAAAATAAGTACCAAAAAAGTAGATACAGTGTTTTTTAATTAACGAGAGATCTATCACACCAAACCACACAATACTGCTTAGAAAAAAATGCTCTTATTTCAGAAGATGTTGACATCTTAGTAATGACAATTAAAATTAAATTAATTTAGTCCTTAAAAAACATCTTTAATCACAAATTTACTTGAAAAATGATGTAAATAAAACTTTAACCTCAAACAGTGACGTTTAACTTTGATAGACTTTTGAATTTCTGGATAAGGTTATTAAAAACTGAAGTTGAATATGAAGAATTCCATCAAATACTTTCCTATGTTTTTCACCTGTATTCATTTATTTTCTAACAAAGTGCTCCATTCTTTTTGTTTTTTTTTATATTACTCATGCTGCATTAAGTTTTATATTACTCACTCTGTATTAAATAACAAATCAAAAATTTTCAAACATTTCTATATCTATGATTTTGAATGATAAAACTTTGCACAACTTTATTTGTATTTCAAATCTCGCGCTGGTCCACTTTTAACATGGCGGATTGCCACGTGACCTTCTGAAAACGAACCTGATTTTCCTATGCGATTATCCTCGAGTTTCGCTACTGTATAGTATGTTTACTGTGGTATGGTTCTTTATTAAAATCCGCGCGCCTGTCCTACAACGCGCGCGCCCGTCCTGTAATTTATTTTTCTCTCAAATACTATACACATGCGCCAGTGTCTCGAGAGATGCGCAAATCGTCATTGAAACAGTTATAATAAGCAGATTAATATATTTATTTAATTTGCAGTGCAATTTCCCTCTATATTTTTTTATATTTACCCTTTAAATTTTGTTTTTATTTATCATTTAAAATTTATATTAAAAAGTCCCAAAATTCCTTTTAATATGTAATTACAAAAACTTAAAAAAAATAATTTTGGTAGTACATATGAAATTTTTGATTTTTAACCTGACAGACAATAAAAGTGATCCAAAAAAACCTCAAGAATTAAAAATTTTAAACAATTAAAACTTATAATAATTTTGGCCGCATTCGGTTAATGTCAATACAATGACCGAATACTCCATCAGCCAACCGGGTTTCCCTGTGTTCTTTTTAAACTTTCAGCATTGCGGTGACACTCTAGTGTACGTTATGTATTTTTTGGGTCGCAGAATCCGATCTGCAATTGGTTTTTTGAACTTTATAATAACGAAATCTAAGTTTAATAAGCACTCTACCCAAATTTGTTTAGACATATTTCAATCCACTGAATCTATTTTTACAAATACTTAACCTCTTTATTGTTATAAATAATTTATTATAAACAATCATGCTAACAAACAGAACTTCATAGAATTTATCTCCATAACAGCAAAATCTAAGCTTTTTACGAGATCTACCCAAGTTTTTTTACATGAATTTTGTCCTACTGTCTAATTAAAAATTAAGAGCTAATAAGTTTATTTATATACAATTAAATAAAAAATATTTGCGTTAAATTCCCAAAGAAAAATTAATATAATTCTAATAAATTGTCAGTAATAATAAAATAATTGAGATTTTGAAAAAATGAACAGAAAATTTAAATTTAGCGAGTTAAATAATATTATATTAAGTTATTATAGAAAAAAATTATTTATTTGTAACGAAAATTAATAAATTTTTAGCAAAAATGGATTAGAAATTCGACTTTAACTTGTCAAAAAACTCATGCGTCAGAGCTATGTTAAGTAATAATGGGAATAGAGGAAATCAATTTGTTTAGAACTTAAGCTTTGCCTTAAAAAAATACAGAAATTCTGTTGATAAAAGCAGGGATTGGACTTCATGTATGTATATACTTTTTTTACTTATTACTTTTATTGACTAATTAGCTAGTTTCTACATAATTGGTGAGAACATGATTTACGACTGGATTCTTAAGATATCTACATGACAGGAACCTAACTAACTTAACATAGGTAAGGAGTTTATATAAATGTATAAAATATTTCACGAACAGAAAACTTATATTAATTAAAATTAAACTTAATATTTATTAAAATTAATTTAAGCTAATCCGGCGGCAGGAAGTCGGTGGATATATACATAAAATAAATAAATATATATATATATATATATATATATAATATATATATATATATATATATATATATATATATATATATATATATATGGAAAAACAAGAAAAGAAAAAAGATTGACTTACCAAATCGGTTTTTCTTATAACAAAGAAACAAGCATCATTAGCAAAAAAGGACATTCCCTTATATACTGTTTTGCTTTGCTACTTTGTGCTGATTGCTTGTTTCTTTATTATTATAAAAAAAAACACTTTTGTAAGTCAATCTTTTTTTTTCCTGTTTTTCCATCATTTCCAGCCTCACTAAATTGAGAGTATATTTTTTCATAACTAGTCAGTCGCGACTACTACTTCTGTATATATATTATATATATATATATATATATATATATATATATATATATATATATATATATATATATATATATATATATAGTGGCGTGCAAAAGTTTCCGGCCAGTGACATTTCGTACTCTAATTTATTAAAAAAAAAAAGAGACTAATGATTTTTAATCATTACGAGATGTGAGTATGAGATATAGGAAACAAAGAAATAAAAGAATATTATTTATGTTTGTGAATATATTTATTATTATTATTCTTATATGTGCAAAAGTTTCCCGCCACTTTGTACTATGAGAAAAATTACTAGTCCATATGCTCTATAATAGACTTAAATTATATTTTTATGTTAATATTTTGTAGCCATACCCTTTGCAGCGATAACAGCCGCACAACGATGTGGCATTGACTCCATTAATCGATTAATACAAGCAGGTGAAATTTTATCCCATTCTTTCTTCAATGATTTGAATAATGCGGCTTTTTTTGAATATGTATGCTTTCGAACTTGACGATCTAGCGTTTCCCATAAGTGTTCTATTGGGTTCAAGTCCGATGATTGAGATGGCCAGCTTAAAACTCTCACATTTGAAGAGAAAACCACTGTTTTAACAACTTGGATGTATGTTTGGGGTCATTATCCTGCTGAAATATCCAATTCTGCGGCAATTTCTTCAGTATATGATAACAAATTGTTTTCTAAAATGTCCTTGTAAATATCAGCGTTCATTTTTTTCCGTTGATCTCGATCAATGGACCGACTCCTTGTGCAGAGAAAATTCCCCAAACCATCACACTTCCTCTGCCGTGTTTCACAGTAGGAATTTGGCACCGAACATCATTTCTCGTACCAGTAGGACATCGTACATATTGTCTACCATCGCTTCCAAAAAGATTAAATTTAGATTCGTCTGAGAAAGCTACTTTTTCCAATCTTTGAATGTCCAATTTAGGTGATCTTTGGTAAATGGTAATCGGGCCTTCTTATTCTTTTTACTGATTAATGGTTTTTTAATACCTATACGGCCAAAAAGTCCCACATCATGTAGTCTTCATGTCACAGTACTACGACTAACATTAGCTAGGTTTTCATCCTTTAGCTCGCGTGCAATTTCGGCAGCAGTTTTCTTGACATCCGCAGTTGATTTGCGTTTAATGATACGATCTACTTTTCTAGACGTTTTTCTTGGTCTTCCACTACGCGGATGATCTTTTAAACCATATCCACAACGGTATTTTACAATAATATCGTTCACGGTTGATTTACCTATCGATAATAATGAAGAAATCTCACGAGAAGACTTTCCTTCTTTTGAAAATTTTATTACTCTCTCATGAATTTCGATTTGCATATGCCGAGCCATGTTTATGCTCCCACGACCTTTTATGAACTAAATGTGAACGTTCAACTCGCTAGTATTCGTAAATACGTCTTTGAACGTCCTACTGCGTCAATGTATATTATGTGGCCGGAAACTTCTTTGTATTTGCTAGACCATCCCAAGACGCGTTTCGCCGTGTCATGGCTCATCAGTTGGGCTAGCTTCAGCAAATACAAGAACACAGTTTTCAGTCCTTATCCAGGTACTAACGGAAAACAATAACAAAATAGATGCTTATACTGCACGGCTGACACTTAATTGCAGAAGCGCACCTTCTCGAGCTTCCCGCTCGAAGGCATAGATGGCATTGGTGAAGCAACGAAAGATTCGCACTTTTTAATGCAACTGAAATTAATAGTTTGAGTATTACCATTTTAAATTAAGGCCCATTTCAAGTGATTTCTAAAAGTAAAAAAATATTTTATTGGAAATGATAGCAGACATTTTTAACGACGGCCCGACTGCAAGAAAGAATATAAGATGCAGTTTCCAGTATTACCAAGCTGGGTAAAGGTTAGAAGCTTTTGCTGGTACAACAATCTATATAACCTTTGCCTTATACATAAAGTAAACTGTTCTTTTTGCAAAATAAATACAGAATTAGATTGATATCGACTGTAAAATCACCAAATCAGAGTACCATAACTCAAATGAGCACCAACCTAAAGTAAGTTCATTTCAAACAACTCGGACTACCTGGCAACCAGAGGGCCATTTGGCATTAAGGGCTCGAATATGATCAATAAATTTCAGTTTGTTGTCAATCCAAACGCTCAAGATTTTGACAGTTATTTCAAATTTTATGTTTGATTTACAAATTCCAATGAAGATATCTAAACATTCTAACTTCGTTGCGGTTTTTATGTCATAACGAAATTATTTTTGTATTTTGTTTGATAATTACAATGGTCCGATATAAACATTTCCTTCTTCCATTGGCATTTTTATGTAATAATGGAATATTCGTAAAATATGTTTCATATTTTGTTTGAGAATTCCAGTAAGTAAGGACAGACGACGAAAATCAAATGTAGCAATATTAGAAGTTGATAATGTAACATATGGTCAGATAAGCAGAAGAGATGTCTTGCATATAGGATGGAGAAGATGTAGGTATTTTGACCATGTTAACATCATTCAATGCTTTAAGTGTTGGAAATTTGGGCACATAGCACAACAGTGTACAAGCAGAGAGGTAGTCTGTCCTAAATGTAGTCAGAATCATAAAAAAGAGGAATGTACAAGTGAAGTTGAAATCTGTACTAACTGCAAACATGCAAAGGAGGTATTGAAAATTGCAAATATAGATTACCACCATTCAGCTTACAATAGAAAATGTGAAGCATTCAAAAGATTATTCGAACAATTACAATTAAGAGTTAATTATCCAGATGCATTTGAGAAATCAGCAAAGTAGCAATTAAAAAAACAAAATATGATGTATCTTAATATAAATAGTTTAACCGCAAATAAAACAGAACTTGAATGGACAGTTACTCAGTGGAAGCCTACAGTAATTTGTTTGGTAGAAACACATATTACCAAAGACTTGGAAGACAGCGAAATAAACATTAATGGCTATAAAGCTGTTCATGCACTTTCAACAAGTAGGCATACAGGAGGAGCTTCTATATACGTGAAAGAAGAACTTCATTACAGGTCAACTATAAATATAGTAATAGATGGGAATTTATGGTTGGTTGGTATAAACCTATGTGTTAATGGCAAAAAATACAATGTTCTTAATGTCTACCATTCTCCTAATGCCAGTGATATTGTATTCTTGGATAAATTAGAAGAAATAATAGGAGAATATGCTGTAAAACCTGACGGGTTTTTTTTAACAGGGGATTTCAACATTAATGTTGCAAAAGATTCATATTATTCCAAAAAACTTAAAGATATTATAAAAAGTAATGGTATGTATCAAATCGTTCAAAACTTTACAAGAATTACACAGAATACAGCAACAATGATTGATCTTATAATAACTAATGAAAAAAAGTATTGAATATCAAATTCACCACTCACCCAAAATAGCGGATCACTCCATTATAACTACAGAATTTCCTTCTTTTAAAAGAGTTAAGCAAAAAACAAGTGTCAGAGATACGAAAAACTTTAATGAACTTCAGTTTCAATTGGACATTATGAGCTGTGTATGGCCTATAACCTTGAAGTCCACAAACGAGATTGCAAACTATCCGGTATAAATTATAACTGAGAAATTAAACAAGCATGCTCCAATAGTAGAAAGAGAGGCAATGTGCAAATGGGAAAACAAAAAATGGTGGACGCTCGGAATTAAAGATGCAATTTCTAATAGAGACAGATTGTATAGAAGAGCAATGATAACTAGACTTGAAGATGACTGGATAAGCTATAAACAGAATAGAAACAGAGTGGTTCAGCTTATTAAAGAAAAAAAGCAAGCATATTATAATAGAAAAATAGATGAAGCTAAAGGAGATTCTAAAGAAATGTGGAGGACTCTGAAGGGTCTAATCATTTCTAGTAAAAACAATAAACGACAAGAAGGCATTTTTTTCAAGGGAAAGATGGAAAAGGATAACAAAATAATAGCAGAAAAATTTAATGACTACTTTTTGCAAAGTATTGGTGTCATAACAAAAGACATTGAGGAAATTGAAACCCAGGAAGTTCTAAACAATATCGAAACCCCAATAAATAAGTTTAATAATTTTGATACATTAGAACTAGCTGACCTTAGAAAAATTGTAAAAAATTTAAAAAATAAGACAAGTAGTGTTGATGGAATTAATGTCAGAATTTTAAAACTAGCATTTTGAAGTAATAGGTGATTGCTTTCTGAAACTAATTAACACTAGCCTAGTAAGAGGAATATTCCCCCAAGAATGGAAAATGACAACGATTATTCCTATTGAGAAGGTAACTAACACTAATAGATGTGAAGAATATCGACCAATTAATATGGTAGCTACATATGAAAAACTTCTTGAAACTATTGTAAGCAAACAAATGAGAACATACGTAGAGGAAAACAAGTTGCTAACATATTGTCAGGCTGGTTTTAGGAAAAATCATTCTTGTGAAAGTGCACTACAGACTGTTATTTCCAAGTGGAAGTCTTCTATAGGTGAGAAAAAATTGGTTGGTGTACTTCTACTTGACTTTCAAAGGGCTTTTGAAACTATAAACAGAAAGTTGTTGGTTCAGAAATTGGAAAAATATGGTTTTGAGGGAAATGTGTTAAAATGGTTCTGTGAATATCTGGACAGCAGAACACAACAAACAAAATATAATGGAGCGTTATCTTCTATTAGGATCAACAGTCATGGTGTTCCACAGGGCACAGTGCTAGGACCTGACTTATTCATATTATATATAAATGATATAGTGAAAGTCATAAAAAAATGTGAATTACAGCTATTTGCAGATGACACAATCCTCTATTATGAAAGTGATAACATAACAGATCTAGTGCAAACAATAAATGACGACTTAGATAGGTTACACAAGTGGCTGTGTTGTAATAGTCTTAGTGTCAATGTTAAAAAAACCAAATTTATGATACTAAAAGGCAAAAATAATACTCTAGATAACACTACTCATAATGGCATTGTGATAGACAATGACAGAATTGAACAAGTTAAAGAATGTAAATATTTGGGTGTAGTTATTGATGAAAATCTATCATTTTCTAGTCATGCCACTTATATAACAAAAAAAGTATCAAAAAAAATTTATTTTTTATGTAGAATAGGTAAAAAATTTAAGTACTTGGACTAAATTGCTAATATATAAGTCGATAATAATGCCCCACCTCAATTATTGTTCCACAATTCTCTATATGTTCAACAAAAGAGATATAGACAATCTCCAGAAAAAGCAAAACTGGGCATTAAGATGTATAATAGGTTGTAATAGGTATTCAAGAATAAAAGATATGTTGAAAACAACAGACTTATTAAGTGTAAAACAAAATATCTTTTTAAATACAATGATAGTTGTTTTTAAAATTAAAAATAGAATGTACCCTGAACATATTTTAGAAAAATTACAATATGTCAATGACATTCACGCATATAACACTAGAAATAGATTGGACTTTTATGTTCCCACTGTGAATTCATCATATGCTGAAAATTGCTTATTCCATCGAGGACTTATAGAATTTAACAATCTTCCAATAAATTTGAAAAATGCAAACTTTGTAAACTTTAAAAAATTGTTAAGAAGCTACATAATAGATAACCATAGCATTTAAGTTAGTTTGTAATTATATATATTGTAATTGTACTTGTTTTAGCTTTGCCAATAATAAAGATTATTATTATTATTACATAAGTGCATTTAAACATTTCAATTTAACTGGAATTTTTATGTAGCAATAGATGTCCTTGTAAATGACCTTTATGTTTTGATTCATAATTACAATGCTCACATCTGAACATTTTGGTCTGACTAGAATTTTTATGTACTAACAGATGTTTATTTAAATTACTTTTATATTTTGATTGATAATTACAATGCTCGCATTTAAACAATTTGATTTCACTGGAATTTTTATGTATTAATACATGCCGACTTAAATGACATTTACGTTTTGTTTGATAATTACAATGCTCACATTTAAACATTTTTGATTTCACTGGAATTTTTATGTACTAATAGATGTCTAATTAAATTACTTTTATATTTTGTTTGATAATTACAATGCTCACATTTAAACAATTTGATTTCACTGGAATTTTTATGTATTAATAGATGTGAAATTAAACTTCTTTTATATATTGTTTGATAATTACAATGCTCACATTTAAACATTTTGATTTCATGGGAATTTTTATGTACTAATAGATGTGTAATTAAACTACTTTTATATATTGTTTGATAATTACAATGCTCACATTTAAACATTTTGATTTCACTGGAATTCTTATGTACTAATAGATGTTTATTTAACCCACATTTACGTTTTGATTCATACTTACAATGCCCGCATTTAAACGTTTTGATTTCGCTGGCATTTTTATGTACTTTAAGATGTCGATTTAAATTGATTTCATGTTTTGTTTGATAATTACAATGAGAACATTCAAACTTGTCTTCTTCGGGATTTTTATGCACAAAGGAATTTGTCGTTTGATAACTACATTGGCCAAATTTAAAAATTCCATCTTGTATAGATTTTGTATCATCAGCAAAATGATTTTCAATAGGCTCTTCCCACATTATTTTATCGCCGTCATCTTCGGAAACAGTAGAACTTCCCTGATTTTCTCGTATAAAGTAACTTGAATACACACTGAAAAAAAAAACAAAAAAATAAAAAGAGAGTTTAAAAGTAAGAAGATGTTGGTATAACTAAAATTATACTTCGTTGTAAATAAACAATCTGTTAAACAAAAGGTATTTCATCACTCTTAGTTAATCTGTAACGTGTGTGAATTAATTTTGATTATGAAGCATCATCATTACACTTTAATTTTTAATAATAATAATAATAATTTATCGATCATAAAGAATACATAGTATTAACAGACACGTCAAAAGATTTAAAAACTAAAAGTGTAGATCACAAAATACTGTACATCTAAATGTTAAGGATCGATACAAACAAATAGAAACTTCACACATATCACACAACATAAAAGGTTTGGTCTATAACACATGGGCTGAAAAGTCCCGGGCCTAACACATAGATGGCGCTAGTTTTATTGCAGTCACCTTTTTTTCAGTTAATACTAACCTTCAAAAGACAGCTGTTAAAATTTCATGATATTCTATTCATTAGTTTGTGAGTTATTGTGCTAAGAGTGACGCTACTTTTGTTATTTTCAAAACAATGGATCAAAAACAATTTCGTGTTTTAATTTTACACAGAAACAACAATAAAACGTTGGTTTGCTGACTTCAAACGTGGTCGTAGAGACACCGATGATGCAGAACGCAGTGGACGTCCAAATGAGGCGGTAACACCAGAAAACATCAAAAAAATCCATAAAATCGTTTTGAATGATCGAAAAGTGAAGTTGCGAGAGTTAGCTGACATCGTAAAGATATCAAAAGAACGTGTTGGCTTTATATTGCATGAGCATTTGACTATGAGAAAGCTCTGTTCAAAGTGGGTGCCGCGTTTGCTCACTGTTGACCAATGTCAAAAACAAGAACGTGTTGATGATTCTGAGCAGTGTTTGGCCATGTTTAAACGTAACAAACCGGATTTTTTGCGTCGATATGTGACAATGGATGAAACATGGATCCATCACTTCACTCCGGAATCAAAACGATCGTCATCTGAGTGGACAGCAACTGGTGAACCTCGTCCAAAGCGCCCGAAAGCACAACAATCGGCTGGAAAGGTTATGGCCTCGATATTTTGGGATGTGCGTGGTGTAATATTCATCGACTATCTTGAGAAAGGAAATACCATCAACAGTGAATATTATATAGCGTTATTGGAGCGTTTGAAGGCCGAAATTGCAAAGAAACGACCGCATATGGCAAAGAAAAAAATTTTGTTTCATCAAGACAACGCACCGTGTCACAAGTCAATCAAAACAGTGGCAAAACTACATGAATTGAACTTCGAATTGCTCCCACATCCACCGTATTCGCCAGATTTGGTTCCCAGCGACTACTGGCTGTTCGCAGACCTGAAAAAAATGCTCGCCGGTAAGAAATTTTTCGCACGAATGAAGAGGTTATCGCTGAAACTGAGGCCTATTTTGAGGCAAAAGATAAATCGTTCATTCTTTCTGACATATATGAGTTTTTGGTAAATAATCAAACCATATAGAGTCATTATTTTCAGTGACTTAAAATAAGGTCGACTGGACTCATCCTGTTTTAAGTTTGCAATGCATCTTATAGCAGATTTTTGCACTCTAAAAACTTTTTCAAAGTGAGTGCTTGCCGCAGAACTCCATACTAGGATTCCATAACGCAATATTGAATCAAAAAGAGAGTGGTATGTTGTAAGTGCAGCTGCTTCGTTTATTGTATTTTTAATTCGTCTTATAGCATATATTGCTTTGTTTAGTTTGTTACATACATTATTTACATGATCGGTATATAAAAGGTTGGTGTCTACAGTAACCCCTAGGAATTTTTATTTTGTTTTTTACATCAGTGCTAATAGTTTTGCTTCAAATATTATGGACTCTTAATATATATTATTTTGCTGAAGTGAATATATTTTTTTTGAACATTGGATATATCGAATTACGTGCCAATAAAACACCATTTGCGGGAAGCGTTACATCGATTGATGCCGTAAACCTAAGGTGATCATATTTGATCAAAAAACTTTCCATATAGTGGCCAGTTGCTTGTGGATTATGACTCATGTATTGTCTACGATACTTTAAAATTCTGTTACAAATGTAGTGGTTTAAATCATTTTTCAAAAAATTGTAAATCCACAGTTGAATACTGTCCTAATTGTTCTCTAATCACAGTATTTCTAAATGGAAATCTGATCATTTTAAATGCATTAACTGTGTTAATGCAAAAGGTGAAACAGATATTAACCATAAGCTCTCTCTAAAAATATTAATTAGAAGTGTAAACTAGCCTTTTATTGTACAGGCAATCCCAAACATGTAAATTTGGGTTAGTTCTCATTCTGTCGTGTGTTTTTATAATTTTAAACTTAATATATAAAAAACCGCTCAAGTGTAAGTTGAACTTGCACAATTAGCGTTCCGTACGTTAGTTGTTTTTAAAATAAAAATTGTTATGGTGGTATAAAATGATCAGTGACTTCACAAAACACACCAATCTTTACTGAAAACTGATGACCTTGAAATTTTTGTATTCCAGAATTTTCTCAAAATTTTTTAATAAGTACTTTTCGAAATAAGGCGGGGCGACAGTGATTTTTGGCGATTCTTTAAAAATAATTACTGAAAATTGATGACCTTGAAATTTTTGTTTTTTATATAAAGGGTGTTTTTTATACAGGTATAGAACTTTGAAATGGAATAAAACAAAGGTGAATTTTTTTAAACTGACATGAAATTTACTTTATTCAAAAGGTAATCTTCTGGCATTATAATTTAAATATGACTTCTGGCATATGACCGCCACGGCTGGCTCGGACGTAGTCTAATCTGGAGGTCCAATTTTCGATGACTTTTTCCAACATTTGTGGCCGTATATCGGCAATAACGCGGCGAATGTTGTCCTCCAAGTGGTCAATCGTTTCGGGCTTATCGGCATAGACTAGCGACTTCACATATCCCCACAGAAAATAGTCTAGCGGCGTTAAATCGCACGATCTTGGAGGCCAATTCACGGGTCCGAAACGTGAAACTATGCGGTTACCAAACGTTTCCTTCAATAAATCAATTGTGGCACGAGCTGTGTGACATGTTGCGCCGTCTTGTTAAAACCACAGCTCCTGCACATCATGGTTGTTCAATTGATGAACGAAAAAGTCAGTAATCATGGCTCTATAGCGGTCACCATTGACTGTAACGTTTTGGCCAGCATCGTTTTTAAAGAAGTACGGACCAATGATTCCACCAGCCCATAAAGCACACCAAACAGTCAGTTTTTCTGGATGTAACGGTGTCTCAACATACACTTGAGGATTATCATCACTCCAAATATGGCAGTTTTGTTTATTGAAGTATCCATTCAAACAAAAGTGAGCTTCATCGCTAAACAAAATTCGCTTATGAAAATCGGGGTCAACAGCAATCTTGTTTTGGGCCCATTCACCGAATCTACGCCTTGCTAGGTGATCGTGTGGCTTCAATTGTTGCACAAGTTGGATTTTGTAAGCACGCAAACCAAGATCTTTCCGCAAAATCTTCCATAAAGTAGATGGACACATATCCAATTCCTGTGTACGATGGCGGATAGACTGATTCGGGTCTTCCTCTACGCTACGCTCTACAGCAGCAATGACTTCTTCTGTACGCACTGTACGACATCTCTGTGGATGCGTATTATCATTTACAGTAAACGTGGTGCGAAAACGTTCCATAGTTAATCGAATTAATTGCTCTGATGGACGATTATGTTGACCGTAAAATGGACCTAGTGCGCGTTACGTATTTTGAACAGAACCATGATTTTCAAAATAAATTTGCACAATTTGGAAGCGTTGTTCAGGCGTCAGTCTATTCATGTTGAAATGCCAAACCAAACTAAACATAAATCACTTGACAGCTGACAAAATGGCCGCCAGTTAAAAAAGTGTTGCCTTGCCAATTTAAAGTTTTATACCTCTATAAAAAACACCCTTTACCAGATAAATTATTAAAGGTAATGCACTCGTGATAATTTTCGTTCAATCTACACCCCTGGAGAATATTCCAGAATTTTTTCAAAATTTTTTGATAAGTACTTTTCGAGATAAGGCGCGATTTTTCGCGATTTTTTAAAAATAATACAAAGAAAAGTGCGCGCAAGTATTACATTATATATATATATTTTTTACTCGTGTTTTCACAAGCTTTCATTTGATACCACACTCGATTACCTAGTAAAAAAATTTTTTTTCACTTCTGATTTCACCCCCCAAAACTAACCCCTTAAATCAAAATTTAACTTTCAAAACTACATGGCTCTGATGAGGCCATCAATTCCTATATTATTACCAAATTTTAACTTTCTATGACAAATACTTTCGGAGAAAATTGGGTGTGACAGACGGACTGACAGATACCGAAGTGATCTTATAAGTGTTCCGTATGGAACTGAACTCTTAGTCATTGCATAAACGATACCTTTCAGTTACAGTGGTTTTGGAAGTCAACTTTATGATTAATAAAACCAAAACTAACTTTTTTAATAGATTTACAAATTTTTAAATAAACTAACTTAAACTTTGTTTCCAATATCTCTTTTAACTCTAAACCAACTCTTAATACACTTACATTTCTTCATCCTTTATGTCCAACGTTTCAGATTTTATTGAATTACAGTCCTCATAAAATGTGTTACTGCTTGTTCTCTCACGTTTCACTTGGCTAAAAACAAACAAATTGTTATACATAATTCGTAACAGAAATACAAATTACCTTAACAAGCCGTGAAAGAAACAGATAAATCATGTGAATCAACACTAAAGGTGCAATTTTACTGGTTAGGGAAAAACAAAAATCTACATTCGGGTATTTGCCCAGCTGACAACTCCTTTGATTTGAACAGTAAATCGATATTATAATTTATTTTGATTCTAAATACTATGAGCTGTGAAACTAAGTTTAATTCAACCACGACAGTGTGTATGTACAATGTAAAATTATATATATATTTTAGGAATAACTGAAATTTCAAACATAATTTGAGAAACTGTCACGTGATTATGCTCAAATGATGGTTATTTTGATATTGTTTTGTTTAAAGGCGACAGAACAGTGTGTCTTTCTCTTTTTACAGAATTATGCAGATTGTAAACCAAATTTTTTCCTATTGTAGCAACTCACTGTTTTAAGTATCTTTATAACTGTTGCATTATGATGTTTTTCAATAACTTTTTAAAAAATATTGGATTCTCTAAAATTAAGTGTCATGATTCATGCCATAGCTTATCAATTAAACCTTGTACACAACTTATGTGTTATAAAAAAAAACTTACTTATTTGGAGAGACAACATATGTATCAGATGAATGATCTAATAATTCATTCTTTAAAATACCTTCCATCTCTAGACATTTCCAGTGATTTTCCATCTGACCCATTAGCTTAGTTTCTTGGCTGTTACAAGAATTTGCCGAAACACCTTCTGTGACATCTAAAGGAACATTTTCAATTTTTGGTTCAACTTTTATTAACAATTCAGCATTATTATCATTTTGTGCTACCATGGTACCAGGTATATTTTTGCTCTCTAGTTCATCTGAAACAATGGATGGCTGTATGCTATCAAAATGTGCTGTTTGTTTTACAATCTCATAAGAGTCCATTAGTTTTTCTTTAGGAAACTTTTCAAGTATTAAACGATCCATATCCATGGACATTTCTGTTGATTTCGGTAAAATTACTTTTTCACCACAATTATTTTCCATTTTTATTTTAAAAATAACACTCAAATTTTAAAATGCCTATACAAACTTAAAACGGGGTTGTATAAAATTATAGGTTAGGAAACCGGACGCATCCAGAAATGAAAGCAGCAGATTTAGGCGTTTTCGATTGAAATATTCTAAGGGTTCAATCGCAATGATGCCATCCGCTATCGCACCAGCAACTCCAGTAAAGAACCCAGTGATTCGAGAGTGAGCATGAACAAGAGTGCATCTTAATTTTCATAGAAAATCTAGTATATAGAAACACCTGCAATTTTCGGCGACTTTGTTAGTTCCAAACAGATTTTTACATACATTAGTGTGAACTCGTCCATAGATGCGTTATATTAAAAACGTCGTGTATCATCCGGCGCCTGTCTTTGTCACGAATAGTCAAGAGAAACAAGAATAGAAATATTACCAACATACTGGATGTTAGATCGGACTGAAATTCCCGCTATGGTAATAAAATTTCATTAGTGTCCCTTTTTTATATGTTGTTATAGAAATTTTTAATTATTTTAATCTCGATCATAACAAAGTTTTGATTGGAGTGTACTTATTTTCTCTTTCTCGTCACTGCGTAACAGAGGGCACAATAGAACGTAAAAAGTATATAGGCTGTAGCCTAACGTTGCGGCCATTTTGTATAGCCTCAACTTCCTTTGTTTTTAATAAATATTTTATTTATTAAAAGCTGTTATTTGCCCCTTATGTATATCTTAATTTTTGAGAATGGTATGAGTGGATATTAACACTGAAAGAACAAAAATTAAATATAAGCTAGCTCGTTTTGTTTGGAGAGATTATGGATAAGAGATAATTTTTGTACGTCTTTTGAAAATAGTCTCTATAGTTGTTTAAAGCTTGGTTGTACTGTTTTGGGCACCATTCATTTTAGAATAAATAGATTCTAAGTTCAGCTCTACTGAAGACTTATTTAGTTGTTGAAATAAAATTGAATTTTGTACAACTATTACGTCCTGAAAGATAAAGCGGGTTGTTTAGTGAAACGCTACATTTAAATAAAGAAGAGTATATTAACAAAAATAAAAATTCTTCCTCTTATTACACTCTTAAAATTACATAGACTTAATAAATAACCTTTTATAAGGGTGCACATTTTTACAGTGAGTCTCTAAATCAGAATCATTTAGTTCTTAGCAAATGGCTTTAAAAAAACACGATATAAGAGTTTGAAAAATCGACTTCGCGGATTACACGTACGTAGTCGTTGGAAACACACGTTGTAGACAGGAAGTGAGATATTTAAACTGGTGTACTTATGACTTACTGCTTGGCTTCTCCTCGTGGGTTTTCCATAAACTGCTTGTACTCTCCTAATGAGATTCTCATCAAAATATTGCCTTATAAATTATTTCTCCCATTATTATTTGGGTAACTAATCACTTTTTGACCCGAAATGCCTTAGGATGAGCAGAATATTTTTAAAACGGAAAAAGGCCTCAAACTTGAGGTCTGTAAACAATCCCCATTCGGCGATAAAAAAAAAAACGCCCCCTTACATAATGGAGGACAATCTGCTACGAAGGCAAGACGGAGGAAACAGCCGTTACTGCATCACGGAGGAAAAAGCCCTGAAAAAACGAAGATGGGTGCCTAAATATTTTCTCCCTACTTCTTGGCTCACTTCCGGAAAGAAAAATCAGACGTGAGTATTAAACTCGCAACTTGATAGACAAGGACCCATGATGCCCGTCTTTTTTTTTAATAAATCAGACGCATTCAATGCAAACTAAATAAGTTAAGTCGGCAACACGCTATACACTACTGGTTAAGTTAGACTGGCCAAAAATTTAAACTCACTGCTTAATCAAATATAAAAAGGCAATAAAATATAAATTATAGAAAAAAGCGGTGATGTAACATGATCTCAAAATCTAGGAAAAAATTAATTTTACGAGGTTAAAACGTAGTTTTAGCCTATATTTTTGTCGCATAGTACCAAACAATGGAAATAAAGAACACACGTAGCATAGTAATAAGGGTAAACTGGAAATTCCACCATTAGCATTATAAAGATTAGAGAAAAGTTACAATCCTGTATTTTTAGCGAAACAGCGGCCATCTATGAATCACCCGAGTTACTTATTTGGGATTCCAAGGAAAAACACTATTCCCACAGTGGATGCCTGATATTATCTTAAGACAGCGGATCATACAACGCATTTTAATGAAGTTAGACACCAAAAAGCTTCTGACGTTGTTAGAATACCTGCTATAGTACTCACAAAATGCGCAAGCAAACGTATTCCAGTTCTCTATAGACTTTCTAATCTATCCTATGGAAATGGAATAATTCCTACCTGCTGGAAATGTGCTAGAGTTCAACCGATACCAAAAGAACGTAAGAACTTGTCAAAAGACTACCGACCAATTGCACTGCTTTAAATATTATTGCAAGTTATGGAAAAAGGTATTAATCAGCATCTTTTGAAATATCTATGAAGACTTAACATTATTACTGATCATTAATATAGCTTTTATAAGCAAGGATCATCAAACATTGCTAAGTGGCGCTCTTATTATGTCTGAAACGTTTTCTTTGACTCTCGGGTTTCTTCAGAGAGCGTTCTTTACGATTGACGGCCGATAGATTCCTTTCTAATACCTTTACTATTAACTTCGGTGTGCTCCAAGGCTCCACACTGTCTCCTACTCTCTCATTTTCATTAACGATCTGCTGGAGAGGACAAGATATCTAATCTATAGCTTTGCAGATGATAATACGCCTAATTCTTCATTCACTTTAAACGCTCAAACATCGGCAACTGATGCAAATATTCGCGTTCAAAAGTTCCTTGCTTAAAAGGTAGGAATATATTATACAAGACCACATAATTATTACTGAGGTGGATTGACCTTTAAGTCAAATTGATATCATTACTTTTTAGTGTTCCATACGGAACGCTTATAAGATCACTTCGGTGTCTGTCTGTCTGCCGGCCACACCCGATTTTCTCTGAAACTATTTGACATAGAAAGTTGAAATTTGGTACTAATATAGGAATTGATGGCCTCATCAGAGCCGTGTAGTTTTGAAAGTTAAATTCTGACTTAAGGGGTTAGTTTTGGGGGGTGAAATCAGAAGTGAAAAAAAAATGTTATTAGGTCATCGAGTGTGGTGTCAAATGAAAGCTTGTGAAAACACGAGTAAATATATATATATATATATATATATATATATATATATATATATATATATATATATATATATATATATATATATATATATATATATATATATTAATGTAATACTTGCGCGCACTTTTCTTTGTATTATTTTTAAAGAATCGCGAAAAATCGCTGTCCCCCGCCTTATTTCGAAAAGTACTTATCAAAAAATTTTGAAAAAAAATTCTGGAATATTCTTAACGGCGTGTAGTTGGAACGAAAATTATCACGAGTGCATTACCTTCAATAATTTATCTGGTATATATTAAAAAACAAAAATTTCAAGGTCATCAGTTTTCATTAAAGATTGGGAACAAACTTTGCTGAAAACTCATTTGGGGTGTGTTTTGTGAAGTCACTGATCATTTTATACCTCCGTAACAAATTTTTTTATTTTAAAAGCAATCAACGTACGGAACACTAATTACACTTGATCGGTTATTTTTAGTAGGTATTAATGTATTGATGTTTTTCTTCTACTAATTCATGATATCATCTAATTTTACAATAACCTACAAGGTGTATATATATATAATATATATATATATATATATATATATATATATATATATATATATATATATATATATATATCAATCGGTTTTATAACGTCTTCCGATGCCTAATTTCCACTCCTCCCGGTTTCTCCATCCCTCCTCCTCCAGATCTCTCTCTAGTACTTTCTTGTTGATTCCTGCTCTCCAGCTTTGGCGTGGTCTTCCTCGCTTTCTTTTTCCATGAGGGTTCCAATTTAAAATCTTTTTAGGTAGTCGGTTTTGTGACATTCTCTGTACATGTCGGTACCATACCAACTGTTGGGTTCTGATTTCGTCCACTATATCGTGCTTTATTTCTAAAGCTCGTCTTATCGTGTCATTTGGTATGCGGTCTTTTCTGGATTTTCTGGCTGCTCGTCTCCAGAAATCCATTTCTGTAGCTTTTAGTATTTTTAGGATTTCCCTATTAGACCAGTTGTATCGTTTGTTACGGCACCATCAATCAAACTATCACAAAAAACTCATCCTTTTACTACGACAACATTGCAAATTTAAACCGAAATATAGTATAGCCAATACCTATGAACTAATCGATAAAATTAAAAATATTAACTTACCGGAAAATTCTAGAATTATCTCATTTGATGTACAAAACTTATTTCCTAGTATCCCACCATACGAAGTCATAGAATTAGTAGATAAGCTCTTAATCAAGAATAAAGTAAACGAAATTATTAAACGGGATATTTTAGATTAACTTACGACGTGCTTGGATCAAAACTATTTTAAATTCAACGACAACTTTTATACATCTAAAGAAGGTCTAATAATGGGTAATCCTTTAAGTCGTTACTAGCGGAAATTTTCATGGATCATTTAGAGCTAAAAATTCATCAAAACGCGGTAAGCAAAAATATTGTTTACTGGTATAGATATGTTGACGATATCATTTCCTGTTTCACGTGAACAGGTAGACAACTAACAATCTTCCTTAACTTCCTAAATAATTTGCATCCTAATATTAAATTTACCATAGAATTAGAAACCAATAACTCTATAAATTTCTTAGACATATCTATATCAAAAGTGAACAATAAACACGATTTCTCGATTTTTCACAAACCGTCACATACTGACACAGTCATACACAATAGCTCATCCCACCCGTATCCTCACAAAATGGCAGCTTTTAACTCATTTATACATAGATTGTTACATATCCCTATGACTAAAACTAATTTTAACAAAGAATTCAACATAATCAAACAAATAGCAATTAATAATGGATGTGACCCCAACATTATAGATAATATCTTGAATAAAAAATCCTTTAAACAAGCAATCTCTCTAATTTATCCCACAATTAATGACAAAAAAAGGAAAATTTAGTACTCTCACATACACAGGGAAAATAACTAGAACAATTTCCAAACATTTAATAAAAAAGAACAATAAAATAGCATTCAAAACCAGTAATTCCTTAGGGAGTACAATTTTGAATAACAAAACCAAATCTAAGAATTCCTTAAAATCAGGAGTTTACTTATTAAATTGTGGATCTTGTACTAAAACCTACGTAGGACAAACTGGTAGATCTTTTGAAACTCGCATTAAAGAACATAAACATAGTTATTTAAAAAATAAGAACAATTCACATTACGCAACTCATATAATAAACGAATCTCATAATTTTGATGTTACGTTAAAAATCCTACATGTAGAAAATAAATCTAAAAAATTAAATTTGCTTGAATGTCTTGAAATTAACAAACGGAAAAACTCCAATCAATTATTAAACGAACAGGTAGACTTAAACCATTCACCCTTACTTAATCTTTATTAATTCTCGGAGATAGTACCACAGATTTGCATTCTTAAAATAATTCTGTCTGTAAATAATATAATAAAATGATTAGCATAATCTTAGGTAATTAAGATTAGTTTTAAGCACTATTTAACCGGGATTACTCCCAAATATTTTTCTTGCTTATTTACTTCTGAAGAAGCCATTGTATGGTGAAACAATTGTCAAGTGACTTTAAATATATTGGAAATTAAAACATAGTGTTGTTTTTATATAATTTTATTATGAATTTCCAACAAGTATCGGCTAACACAATCAAAGAAATTATGATATAGTTAAGGGGCAAATAACGACTTCTATTTAATAAATATAATATTTATTAAAAGCAAAGAAGTTAAAACGTTTCAAATTGCGCCTCAACGTGCGGGCGTTATTAAAAGGTAACAAAATTGCGCCCAAACGGGAGGGCATTTTTTTTAACACGCGACATTTCAATTTAATTGGATTTTTTGTGTACTAACAGTTGTTGATTTAAATACCTTTTATGTTTTACTTGATAGCTCACATTTAAACATTTTGATTTCACTGGAATTTTTATGTACTAATAGATGTTGATTTAAATTTCTTTTGTGTTTTGCTTGATGATTACAATGCATTTTGATTTCACTGAAGTTTTTATGTATTAATACATGTTCACTTAAGGCCGTAGGCCACTTTAGAACGAAAAAAAAAAGCCTTTTTTTTTGGCTTAAACGATACTTTAATATGTCTAGAATAAGGGACCATAAGTATTATAGCCGGCACGGAACTCTTTGTGCCTCAAATCTGGGTCAGCGCTTACCGGCTGCTAGCGCGCTTAGAGCTCCCTTCCTTTCTGTGTCGCTCGAGTTTCATTATCATAATTCTTAGGGTAACTTTACCGATCATTTTCTGACGAATTGGGCTGCCCTTTTTCAACACTAGATGTCGTTTATAGTATGAGTTTCACTTTTGATTGCTTTGTTCTATTACATTCAGTATAACCGTTAAACAGCTACGAGTTGTTTCGTTGCAGTTCAAATCGAAGAAAATCGGATTTTGTGAGTGAAGTTGTATAAGAAACATGACGAAAAAAGTGTACTCAAATAAAAAGGGATTGAGAGGAGGTTACAGCAGTGTAAAACGATCAAAAATTACAAATCGACGGCCACCAAACCGTACCTCGTTGGAAACCTCAGATAATCAGAGCGTTGGTACATCTGCGAAGAAATTGAAACTCGCTGAGAACTATTACAATGTTGAAGTAAATCCTAACGTGGCATACTGTATATTGAATTTTATGACAGTTTTCAGTGCAATTGCGGAAAAAATTGTGTGTAAAACATGTAAATCAAATGTGAAATTCACTCAAAGCAGTATACGTGGTTTACGATTTAAAGTAGTTATTTCATGTGATAACTGCGGACAAACAATGATTCCGAATTGCCCATTCATTGGTACAGGATATGAAATAAATCGCAGAATTATGCTTGCAATGCGATTAATAGGAGTTGGTCTTCACGGTATTCAAAAGTTTTGCGCCTTCATGGATCTACCTCATCCGATTTTTCATTCGTTTTACGATAAACTTGTCGACAAGATTCGTACTGCAAGTGAACTTGTTTGCAAAATGAGTATGCAAAAAGCAGCAGAACAGGAAAAAAGTGAGTCTTTTCGAAATAATGAAAACGGTTTGACTGTCTCAGGTGACGGGTCGTGGAGAAAAACGTGGCTGTTCGTCTTTGTTCGGATTAGTGTCGCTTATCGGTTGGTTTACCGGGAAAGTTGTTGACATATGTGTGAAATCAAAGTACTGTAAATCGTGTGAGTTCTGGAAACAAAAAGCTGATACACAGGAATATATCGAATGGGCAGAAACACACGCGGAATCATGTCAGGCGAATCACGAGGGCTCTTCCGGTAAGATGGAATGTGATGCAGTCGTTGAAATGTTTCAGCGGTCGCAGGAACTTCATTCTGTTAATTATTCGAATTACATCGGAGATGGCGATTCGAAAACTTTCAAACATATTCTTGATGCAGACCCATACACAGATACTGTCGTCAAAAAAAAAGGAATGTATTGATCACGTTCAAAAACGAATGGGCACACGTCTTCGGAATCTGAAGAAAAATACCAAAGGACTCGGAGGAAAAGGCAAGCTGACCGGAAAACTTATTGACGAATTGACAATTTACTATGGATTAGCAATTCGTCGCAATCACGATTCGATAGAGAAAATGAGATTTTGGGCCACATTATACCATAAAATTTCTACTGATGATAAGCCGCAACACAGATGTCCACCTGGTACTCATTCCTGGTGCTCGTGGCAAAAGTCGAAATCCATGAATACTTTACACGAATATACGCACAAACCTGCTCTCTCGAAACAAGTTTTTGATGCAATCAAGCCCATATACGAAGATCTAAGCAATGATGATCTCCTTAGTCGCTGTGTTGGAGGATATACGCAAAACAGCAACGAAAGTTTCAATTCTGTTGTTTGGTCCTTGGCTCCAAAATCTACATCAAGTGGCAAAAATGTATTGGACATTGCTGTAAATATTGCTGTGTGCATGTTCAATGACGGCTTGAATAGCATTATGAAGATTATGGAAGTTTTGGGCTTCGAAATCGGCACCAATTGTTACAACTTCTGCACTTCCGTTGACGCGCGCCGAATCGAGCTGTCAGACAATTCCTTGACAGAGGCTGCCAAAGAAGCACGAATGGCCCGGAGAGCTGCCAGAAAGGAGCAAGATGACTCGTAGATAAATTTAGAAGGAAGATTCTATGGCGCAGGCATCGCAGACTAAAGGTAAATGCAATAATTTGATCAAAAACTATAACTTTAAACGCGTTTTTCTCGAAACCATGTTTTTTCAAACTGGGCGGACACGTAACTTTTAAACTAATCAACGAATTGACATGAACTTTTTTGCCATTGACGCAGAATACTTTTTTCTAGAGAAGTACCTGAGATTTTATTTTTAAAATGCATAGTTTTTTTTTATAAACAATTTTATGATGAATTTTTTATGTGAAAATTGAACTTTTTTTTCAAATATGTCCTATTTCTTCACATTTGCATATTTTTCAAATCGGCTTGGTACTTCTGTAGTTTAATAAGTCAAGAATAAAGGGATATTTTTGTTTTTGTTCTAGGTCATTACCTGGGTGTGCCCCGAGTCCGCCCGACAGACGCTACATCGCCGGAGACCCTCCGAATTATTTATATACAGGCCTTATTTTATGTTGTCGTTAAAAAATTTCGAAAATATACTTCAAGACTTACTGAATAAAGATATAAAAAAGATTTTTAAATTGCGTATTATTTACACTGAAAAACAGCTTTTTTTCGCCGCTCTAGGGTGGCCTAGGGCCTTAAATTACTTTTACGTTTTGTTTGATAATTACAATGCCCACATTTAAACATTTTGATTTCGCTGGAATTTTTATGTACTAACAGATGTGCATTTGAATATCTTTTATGTTCTGTTTTATAATTACAATGCTCACATTTAAACATTTTGATTTCACTCGAATTTTTATGGACTAATAGATGTTTATTTAAATTACTTTTATATTTTGCTTGATAATTACAATGCCCACATTTAAACATTTCGATTTCACTGATATTTTTATGTACTAACATATGTATATTTATATTCGTTTTATATTTTGTTTGATAATTACAATGTTCACATTTAAACATTTTAATTTCACTAGGATTTTTATGTACCAATAGATGTATATTCAAATTACTTTTCTGTTTTGCTTGATAATTACAAAGCCCACATTTAAACATTTTGATTTCACTGACGTTTTTATGTACTAACAGATGTATATCTTTATTCTTTTTATATTTTGTTCGATAATTACAATGCTCACATTTAAACATTATGATTTCGCTGGGATTTTTATGTACTAATAGATGTCTATTTAAATTACTTTTCTGTTTTGCTTGATAATTACAAAGCCCACATTTAAATATTTTGATTTCACTGAATTTTTTATGTACTAACAGATGCAAATTTAAATTCATTTTATATTTTGTTTGATAATTACAACGCTCACATTTAAACATTTTGATTTCACTGGAATTTTTATGTACTAATAAATGTTGAATTAAACAATCTTTGCGTTTGGACTCATAATTACAATGCTCACATTTAAACATTTTAATTTCACTGGAATTTCTATGTACTAACAGATGTTTATTTAAATTACTTTTATGTTTTGTTCGAAAATTACAATGAGAACATTGAAACTTGTCATCTTCGGGATTTTTATGCACAAAAGAATGTGTCGTTATTGTTGTTGTTTCGTAACTGCACTGACCAAATTTAAAAATCCGGTCTTGTATAGATTTCATATGATCAGCAAGATGATTTTTAATAGGCTCTTCCCATATTATTTTATCGCCGTCATCTTCGGGAACTGTAGAACTTCTCTGATTTTCTCGGATAAAATAACTGGAATACCCACTACAAAAAACAAAAAAATAAAAAGGAAGTTTAAAATAAGACGATTTTAGTATGTTGTTGATAAACAAGTAATAAAGCTTCATTACTTCTTTGCACTTTTAATCGGGAACATCACAGGAATCTTGAATTTTTGAAGGGTAAAAAGAAACGTTTTCTTTTTAGTGTTCCGTACGGAACACTTATAAGATCACTTCGGTGTCTGTCCGTCTGTCTGTCCGTCTGTCACACCCGATTTTCTCCGAAACTATTTGTCATAGAAAGTTGAAATTTGGTAGTAATATAGGAATTGATGGCCTCATCAGAGTCATGTAGTTTTGAAAGTTAAATTTTGACTTAAGGGGTTAGTTTTGCGGGGTGAAATCGGAAGTGAAAAAAAATTTTTTTTACTAGGTAATCGAGTGTGGTGTCTAAATGAAAGCTTGTGAAAACACGAGTAAAAAATATATATATAATGTAGTACTTGCGCGCACTTTTCTTTGTATTATTTTTAAAAAATCGCGAAAAATCGCTGTCCACCCGCCTTATCTCGGAAAGTACTTATCAAAAAATTTTGAAAAAATTCTGGAATATTCTCCACGGGGTGTAGATTGAACGAAAATTATCACAAGTGCATTACCTTTAATAATTTATCTGGTATATAAAAAAAACAGAAATTTCAAGGTCATCAATTTTCAGTAAAGATTGGAAATAAACTTTGTTGAAACTTATTTGGGGTGTATTTTGTGAAGTCACTGATCATTTTTATATCACCGTAACATAAATTTTGACTTAAGGGATTCGTTTTGAGGGGGTGAAATCGGATGCGAAAAAAAAATTTTTTTACTAGATCATCGAGTGTGGTGTCAAATGAAAGCTTGTGAAAACACGAGTAAAAAATATATATATAATGTAATACTTGCGCACACTTTCCTTCGTATTACTTTTAAAAAATCGTGAAAAATCGCTGTCCCCTACCTTATCTCGAAAAGTACTGATCAAAAAATTTTGAAAAAATCCTGGAATATTCTCCACGGGGTATAGATTGAACGAAAATTATCATTACCTTTAATAATTTATCTGGTATAGAAAAAAAAAACAAAATTTCAAGGTCACCCGTTTTCAGTAAAGATTGGAAATAAACTTTGTTGAAAACTCATTTGGGGTGTGTTTTGTGAAGTCACTGATCATTTTATACCACCCTAACAAAATTTTTTATTTTAAAAACAATCAACGTACGGAACACTAATTGTGCAAGTTCAACTTGCACTTGACCGGTTTTTATTATAATAATATCAGAAAAAATGCTTGAACAGGTTTTTCATAGTAAATTTAATACCTGCCAATACTATGAAAATAACCTTCTTGAAAATACGAGGCTGGTTTGAAAAGTCCGTGCAAAGTCCGAGAGATGGCACCACCGGCGCGTATCGAGGTCATGTTTAGTTAGTAACATCTCTTGAATGAACGCACACCAAGTTTTAGCCATATTGGTCTATTTCTTTGTGTTTGGCATTCGTGTGAATCAAGGAAGTCGAATGATTTTCAAGAAATGGACGAAAAAGAATTTCGTGTGGTGATTAAACATTACTTTATGAAAGGCAAAACGCCTCAGGAGACTAAAGAGAAGCTTGATAAACATTATGGTGACTCTGCACCTTCGATTAGAACAGTTTATATGTGGTTACCAAGGGCGCACCTGCACCCAAAAAAGGCGAAGACCGTTCCTTCGGCCGGAAAGGTTATGGCGACTGTCTTTTGGGATTCGCAAGGGATAATCCTCATCGACTATCTGGAAAAGGGTAAAACTATTACAGGTGAATATTATTCATCGTTATTGGACCGTTTGAAAAACCGAGCTGCAAGAAAAGCGCCCGCGATTGGCCCACAAGAAAGTCCTTTTCCATAACAACAACGCACCAGCACACACCTCAGCAGTTGTGGTCGCAAAATTAATGGAAATAGGATTCCAACTCGTTTCACATCCCCCCTATTCTCAAGACTTGGCTCCCTCGGACTACTATTTATTCCCCAATTTGAAGAAATGGCTGGCGGGACAAAGATTTTATTCAAAAGAGGAGGTGATTGCAGACACTAATGGATATTTTGCAGACTTGGACAAATCCTATTATTCGGAAGGGATCAACAAACTAGAACATCGTTGGACGAAGTGTATAAGCCTAAAAGGAGACTATGTCGAAAAATAAAAAAGGTTTACCCCAAACACATAAGTAGTTTTTATTTTTGCACGGACTTTTCAAACCAGCCTCGTAGAATAAAACGACATGTAAGATTGAAAAAAATGTGGTTTTTGGAATTAGAGTGGGTGTGACTTTCCAACGTTTGATCTACGATTGCAAGAGGCATTTTCAGAGATATTTCCTCTCCGAGATTAGAATACCGACGGGTGGACGGGGGACACCATCTTTCCCCCCGAGCTTAAACCACAACAACAACAAAAGGAAACGGCAATCATCGGTCTGCGCGGGAACGACAATGGAAAACAAGGGGGACATGGGGAAGAGTGAAGCTATGTTTCAACAAATAAATACGGGCATGAAACAGATAAATGAAAAAATGGATAGGATGACTCGGGACATGAACGAGGTGAAAGAAAAAAATGTACAGTTTAAAAAACAACTGGAGGAATAGGCGGAAAAAAAAATAGAAGAACTAGAGCGAGAAGTTAGACGGAAAACAATTATAAGAAGAATAAGAGAAACAGAAAATGAAAGCAAAGGGGAGATGGAAGAGAAAGTAGACACGCTACTGCAAAGGTTGGAGATGGAGGTGGATGGAAACACAGACAAGAACGAGATAGACCGATACGAGTAAAGTTTACAAAAGAGAGCCTGAGATATAAAGCTATCAGAAATACAAAAAATCTGAAGGGGCTAGATATTTGGGTAGAAGAGGATTACTTTAAGGACATACGGGAGCAAAGAATAATACTAGTACCATACTTGAAGGAAGCAAGAAGCAAAGGGCACAAAGCCTTCTTGGTGTAAAATAAATTGATTGTAAATGACAGGTCATAGATGGCTAAAGATATAAAAGCACGACAGACATGATACAGAAACAAACACAAGGCCAAAAAGAACCGTATATGAAAGATCACCGGAGCGCCTGGACCTAAAATACGAGGCTGGTTTGAAAAGTCCGTGCAAAGTCCGAGAGATGGCACCACCGGCGCGTATCGAGGTCATGTTTAGTTAGTAGCATCTCTTGAATGAACGCACACCAAGTTTCAGCCATATTGATCTATTTCTTTGTGTTTGGCATTCGTGTGAATCAAGGAAGTCGAGTGATTTTCAAGAAATGGACGAAAAAGAATTTCGTGTGGTGATTAAACATTACTTTATGAAAGGCAAAACGCCTCAGGAGACTAAAGAGAAGCTTGATAAACATTATGGTGACTCTGCACCTTCGATTAGAACAGTTTATAAGTGGTTTCAAAATTTTCGGACTGGCCATATGGGCACAAGTGACGCTGAACGTTCTGGACGGCCTGTGGAGGTTACGACTCCAGAAATCATTGATCAAATCCATGATATGGTGATGGATGACAGAAGAGTTAAGGTGCGTAAGATTGCTAGTGCTGTGGGCATCTCGACTGAACGGATACATAATATTTTGCATAAACATTAGGACATGAGAAAGCTATCCGCAAGATGGGTGCCGCGATTGCTCACGCTTGACCAAAAACGGAATCGTGTGAAGTGTTGCAAGGATGGTTTGCAGCTCTTCCGGAAGAATCCGGAGGACTTTAAGCGTCGTTTCGTCACTGTGCATGAAACATGGATACATTACTATACTCCTGAGACCAAACAATAATCTAAACAATGGGTTACCAAGGGGGAATCTGCACCAAAAAAGGCGAAGCAAAGACCGTTCCTTCGGCCGGAAAGGTTATGGCGACTGTCTTTTGGGATTTGCAAGGGATAATCCTCATCGACTATCTGGAAAAGGGTAAAACTATTACAGGTGAATATTATTCATCGTTATTGGACCGTCTGAAAACCGAGAGAGCTGCAAGAAAAACGCCCGCGATTGGCCCAGAAGAAAGTCCTTTTCCATCACGACAACGCACCAGCACACACCTCAGCAGTTGTGGTCGCAAAATTAATGGAAATAGGATTCCAACTCGTTTCACATCCCCCCTATTCTCCAGATTTGGCTCCCTCGGACTACTATTTGTTCCCCAATTTGAAGAAATGGCTGGCGGGACAAAGATTTTATTCAAACGAGGAGGTGATTGCAGACACTAATGGATATTTTGCAGACTTGGACAAATCCTATTATTCGGAAGGGATCAACAAACTAGAACATCGTTGGACGAAGTGTATAAGCCTAAAAGGAGACTATGTCGAAAAATGAAGAATATACGTTGGTGGTGGCGTATGGGCCAACAGAGGATGCAAAAAAAGAGGAAAAGGAGAAATTCTTCGAGGATTTACAAAAAGAAATGGATGACAGTAAGAGCAGCACGATTATCCTAGGAGACCTAAACGGGGAGAGTAGGAAACGTAAATAGAGATATCGAGTGGTGCCTAGGAAAGGAAGGGGAAAATGCTAAAAACACAAATGGGGAAAGAATAATAAACTTCTGCGGAGAAAACGAGCTGATCATAACAAATAGCCACGTCAAACACAAGGACGTAAACAACTACACAAGAGAAATCGCCAGCAGAAAAGAAAAGTCAATAATAGATTACTTCTTGGTAACTAAAAATATATGGAAAAGAGTAAGAGACATAGAAGTCAGGAGAAATTGGTAGTGACCACTATTTAGTGGTTATGAAGTGGCAAAACGAGACAGTGGAAATGAAGAAAGAGAAGAAAATAAAAGTGGAAAATAGGAAGATAAGATGCTATAGACTAGAAAAACAGGAATTCAGAGATAAATACCGAAAGCAATACAACAAGACATGCGAGGCATAACGGGGGCGGGAAACAATAGAAGATACGTGGGCGAAGATAAAGGAGGCAATACTAAAAGCAACCGAAGGGGGTGTGTGGGACCGCAAGGATCGCAAACAAAGAATACAAAAAGACACAGTGGCGGAACGAAAAAATAAAGAACGCAGTTAAAGTAAAAAGGAGAAAATGGAAGAACTATCTAAGCAAGAAGACGCAACAGGATTACAAAGAATATAAAAAAGAAAGGAAGATAGTTAAGGACCTAGTAAAAGATGGAAACAGAGCAATGTATATAGAGTTTGGAGGAAAAAAAGAAGAAGGCGTACAACGAAAATCAAAAATTGTTCTATGGAGTGATGAGAAATCAAAGAAAAAAAACAAGGAAACCATACAAAGAAACATAAAAGATGAACAAGGGACAATATTAACAAAAAACCAAGAAATCATGAAGAGATGGACGCAATACCTCAAGAACCTTTTAGAAGGGAGAGATATACACCACAAATAAACAGAGCAAACAACCTGAAGCAGACAAGGGGGAGAGAGAGAGAGATGAACATGAAGAACAGATAACCAAAGAAGAAATTAAAGCAGCAATAATCAAAATGAAAGCAGGCAAAGCGCCAGGACAGGACAACATAACAGCGGAAATGATAAAAAGCCGGAAACGAAGAAATGGTAAGAATATTGCAAATATTGATGAACAAAATATACACGGAAGGATCCGCACCAACAGAATGGCAAGTGGGAATCACAGTACCCATACACAAAAAAGGAGAGACAAGAGATTGTAATAACTTCCAAGGAATCACACTACCCAGCGTAGTAGGAAAACTATACGCACAAGTGAAGGCTGAGAGAAAAACTGGAGGAAACACTAGAAGACATACAATTTTGTTTCAGACCAAACAGAGGGGTGACCAATGCCAACTTCATAGTCAGGCAAGTGAGCGAAAAAGTCCCAAGAGAAGCAGGAGAAGTACACCTATGTTTCATAGACCTGGAAAAGGCTTTTGACAGAATAGACAGAGAAGACATCTAGAGGACCCTGAAGAAGAGAGGAATCAATGGAAAGACAATAAATGGAATAAAATGTCACACAATAAACAACAAATTATGTTAGAGTAAGACATACGAGGCTGGTTTGAAAAGTCCGTGCAAAAAATAAAAACTACTTATGTGTTTGGGGTAAACCTTTTTTATTTTTCGACATAGTCTCCTTTTATGCTTATACACTTCGTCCAACGATGTTCTAGTTTGTTGATCCCTTCCGAATAATAGGATTTGTCCAAGTCTGCAAAATATCCATTAGTGTCTGCAATCACCTCCTCGTTTGAATAAAATCTCTGTCCCGCCAGCCATTTCTTCAAATTGGGGAACAAATAGTAGTCCGAGGGAGCCAAGTCTGGAGAATAGGGGGGATGTGAAACGAGTTGGAATCCTATTTCCATTAATTTTACGACCACAACTGCTGAGGTGTGTGCTGGTGCGTTGTCGTGATGGAAAAGGACTTTCTTGTGGGCCAATCGCGGGCGTTTTTCTTGCAGCTCGGTTTTCAGACGGTCCAATAACGATGAATAATATTCACCTGTTCCAGATAGTCGATGAGGATTATTCCTTGCGAATCCCAAAAGACAGTCGCCATAACCTTTCCGGCCGAAGGAACGGTCTTCGCCTTTTTTGGTGCAGATTCCCCCTTGGTAACCCATTGTTTAGATTGTTGTTTGGTCTCAGGAGTATAGTAATGTATCCATGTTTCATCCACAGTGACGAAACGACGCTTAAAGTCCTCCGGATTCTTCTGGAACAGCTGCAAACCATCCTTGCAACACTTCACACGATTCCGTTTTTGGTCAAGCGTGAGCAATCGCGGCACCCATCTTGCGGATAGCTTTCTCATGTCCAAATGTTTATGCAAAATATTATGTACCCGTTCAGTCGAGATGCCCACAGCACTAGCAATCTCAGGCACCTTAACTCTTCTGTCATCCATCACCATATCATGGATTTGATCAATGATTTCTGGAGTCGTAACCTCCACAGGCCGTCCAGAACGTTCAGCGTCACTTGTGCCCATATGGCCAATCCGAAAATTTTGAAACCACTTATAAACTGTTCTAATCGAAGGTGCAGAGTCACCATAATGTTTATCAAGCTTCTCTTTAGTCTCCTGAGGCGTTTTGCCTTTCATAAAGTAATGTTTAATCACCACACGAAATTCTTTTTCGTCCATTTCTTGAAAATCACTCGACTTCCTTGATTCACATGAATGCCAAACACAAAGACATAGACCAATATGGCTGAAACTTGGTGTGCGTTCATTCAAGAGATGCTACTAACTAAACATGACCTCGATACGCGCCGGTGGTGCCATCCTCGAACTTTGCACGGACTTTTCAAACCAGCCTCGTATATCAATATTTTTAAAATCTCATCAGTCATTTCTAAAACTTACCTGTCCTCAGCACTGTCAGAAACTGGCGATGAACAATCCAAAATATACTTTCCACTTTTTTCTTCAACTTTAAGTTCATTTGAAATAATTATTAACTCAGATTTTTGTTTACAAATAGATGAGTCGACTGAAAACAATTCAGTTTCAGAATTAGTGCGCTCCAATTTGTCCTTTACCATAGAGGTATTGGTATTTTCTATTTTCATTGTAGTAGAGCATTGTTCTTGTGTTACTGATTCTAATAACGAATCTATATTATCACTTTCCTCGTCCTTAATAGCATCAGATGATAATAAGTTTGTTGCTTTATTAAATTCTTCTAACAACTTTATATCTTGGTTAGCTCCACTATTTTCAAATTTTTCTCTGTCAAAATAACTTGAAGACGTACTAAAAAAATCCATCACGTGATTTATTAAGTACTTTCCATGCAAACACATAGTTCTAGAATAAGTACCGAAATTGACTTTCTTAAGTAAAAAGTAAGCATTATTCCGCCTGTTTAACTCCCTTATCCTGAAACACTGTCAACATATCTCAGTCAAGAGTTATTGTGCCAGCAAATTGACAGACAGATAGGCCTACAGTCAGATAAACAGATAGACCTACGGTGATAGACAGATCGATGAAAATGAGAAAATTTGTTTAGGTTTGTTGTGGTCTTTATATCTAAAATGTTTCTCTTATGCATCTTTTGAAATAAATTCTACTGTTAATCTGGTTTTATTTTACAGGGTGCCCGAAGAGTAATAAAGTATCCAGCCAAATCAGCCAGATACCCAGTTTAGGTCTGGCAGAGTATCAGTTATTACATCTCTAAAAAGAGCATTTAATCGAAATATTAATTGGAAGTGTAAACTAGCGTCTTATTGTACAGGCAACCCTAAACATGCAAATTTAGGTTAGTTCTCATTCTATAATGTGTTTTTACAATTTTAAATTTAATATATAAAAAAACTGAACTCTTAGTCATTATATTAAATACTAGCCGGGCCCGCAGCTCCGCTCGCGTGGACTTGATTCATTACTATCGTCACTGCTTATTGCTTATGTTACCCAACGTAATAAAATACCTCCCATTATTTCTCCTTATGTCCCAATATTTCTCCTTATTTCCCATTATCTCTACATCATTTCCATTATCTAGGCTTATCTCTGCTCATCTCCCATTATTTCCCCTTATCTCCCATTATTTCTCCTTATCTCCGATTATCTCACCTTATTTTCCATTATCTAGGCTTATCTCGACTTATCTCCCATTATTTCTCCTTATCTCCCATTATTTCTCCTTATCTCCCATTATCTCACCATAACTCCCATTATCTAGACTTATCTCTGCTTATCTCCCATTATCTCTCCTTATCTCCCATTATTTATACTTATCTCCCATTAGCTCACCTTATCTCCCATTATCGAGGCTTATCTCGACTTATCTCCCATTATTTCTCCTTATCTCCCATTATCTCACCTTATCTAGGCTTATATCGAATTATATAGAACATATGTATAAATTTATGAAAACACGTAAATCGGATAAGTGGTTCTCGAGTGATAAGCGCACTAACGGACAGACAGACAGACAGAGAGACGTTGCATTTTATATATATTGTATTCCTTGCTACTTGATATTGTTCCATATTTAATGCTTTAGGGAGTGTATTGCAAGAGAACGCGCTAGCGGCAAACTTTTCTCCGGCTTGATTCACTATTATCGTCACTGCTTATTCCTTATGTCACCTAATAAAATATATTCTATAACCTGGCCAGAGAACATACGTATGTTTAAAAAAAAAGCACGTAAATCGGATAAGTGGTTCTCCAGTGATAAGCACACTAACGGACGAACAGACAGACGGACAGAGATACATTGCATTTTATATATATTATAGATATTCTCTGCTACATAATATTGTTCCATATTTAATGGTTTGGACTGTGTATTGCAAGAGAACGCGCTAGCGGCAAACTTTGTCCGACTTCATTTACTATTATTGTCACTGCTCATTTCTTATGCTACCTATCGTATTAAAATATAGCCTATAACCTGGCCGGAGAACATATGTATGTTTTAAAAAAAAAAGTACGAAAATCGGATAAGTGGTTCTCCAGTGATAAACGCACTAACGGGCAGACAGACAGAGATACGTTGCATTTTATATATATTATAGATGTAATAAAATATATACCTATAACCTGGTCAGAAAACATAAGCGCATTAACGGACAGACAGACAGACAAACATTGCATTTTATATATATTGTAGATATAGATTATTATTATTATTATATAACCTCGCCAAAGAATATATGTATGAATTTAAAAAAAGAGAGGTAAATCGGATAAGTGGTTCCCGCGTGATAAACGCACTAATGGACAGACAGACAGACAGAGAGACATTGCATTTTATATATATATATTATAGATTATACATTACAAATATTCTTTGCTACATAATATTGTTCCATATTTAATGGTTTAGGCTGTGTATTGCAAAGGCACGCTCTAGCGGCAAGCTTATTTCCGACATCATTCACTATTTTACGTCACTGCTCATTCCTTATGCTACTTATCATAATAAAATATAGCCTATAACCTGGTCAGAGAACATATGTATGTTTTTAAAAAAGAAGTATGTAAATTGGATAAGTGGTTCTTCAGTGATAGGCGCACTAACGGACAGACAGACAGACAGAGAGACGTTGCATTTTATATATATTATAGATACCTTTCAGTTACATTTATAATTAATAAAACCAAAACTAACTTTTTTAGTAGATTTACATATTGTAAATGAACTAACTTGAATTTTGTTTTCAATATCTCTTTTAACTCTAAACCAACTCTTAATACACTTGGCTTGGCTCGATTATTAATGGTACTGCTGCTGAGGCAATTTACCAGCTCAAGATCCATCTCGCGCTTAGGCAGGGCGCCGGCGACCCTCAGCGATGCTTTACACGTTCCCGAGTTTGGATCTCCCCTTTTCGGGTCCCAAGGGAAATTCAGCATTGACGAGTGTCCGTTCTACTAGATCTCCAAATTGTTCTTTATTGTATTGTATTTAGTTTGAATATCAGTATTCACTTGTTGGTGTGTATTAGTTGCGGATGTGTGGAATACGAGGCTGGTTTGAAAAGTCCGTGCAAAAATAAAAACTAGTTATGTGTTTGGGGTAAACCTTTTTTATTTTTCAACATAGTCTCCTTTTAGGCTTATACACTTCGTCCAACGATGTTCTAGTTTGTTGATTCCTTCCGAATAATAGGATTTGTCCAAGTCTGCAAAATATCCATTACTGTCTGCAATCACCTCCTCGTTTGAATAAAATCTTTGTCACGCCAGCCATTTCTTCAAATTGGGGAACAAATAGTAGTCCGAGGGAGCCAAGTCTGGAGAATAGGGGGGATGTGAAACGAGTTGGAATTCTATTTCCATTAATTTTGCGACCACAACTGCTGAGGTGTGTGCTGGTGCGTTGTCGTGCGTGCGTTTCTTGTGGGCCAATCGCGGGCGTTTTTCTTGCAGCTCGGTTTTCAAACGGTCCAATAACGATGAATAATATTCACCTGTAATAGTTTTACCCTTTTCCAGATAGTCGATGAGGATTATCCCCTCGCGAATCCCAAAAGACAGTCGCCATAACCTTTCCGGCCGAGGAACGGTCTTCGCCTTTTTTGGTGCAGATTCCCCCTTGGGAACCCATTGTTTAGATTGTTGTTTGGTCTCAGGAGTATAGTAATGTATCCATGTTTCATCCACAGTGACGAAACGACGCTTAAAGTCCTCCGGATTCTTCTGGAACAGCTGCAACACTTCACATGATTCCGTTTTTGGTCAAGCGTGAGCAATCGCGGCATCCATCTTGCGGATAGCTTTCTCATGTCCAAATGTTTATGCAAAATATTATGTACCCGTTCAGTCGAGATGCCCACAGCACTAGCAATCTCACGCACCTTAACTCTTCTGTCATCCATCACCATATCATGGATTTGATCAATGATTTCTGGAGTCGTAACCTCCACAGGCCGTCCAGAACGTTCAGCGTCACTTGTGCCCATATGGCCAGTCTGAAAATTTTGAAACCACTTATAAACTGTTCTAATCGAAGGTGCAGAGTCACCATAATGTTTATCAAGCTTCTCTTTAGTCTCCTGAGACGTTTTGCCTTTCATAAAGTAATGTTTAATCACCACACGAAATTCTTTTTCCTCCATTTCTTGAAAATCACTCGACTTCCTTGATTCACACGAATGCCAAACACAGAGAAATAGACCAATATGGCTGAAACTTGGTGTGCGTTCATTCAAGAGATGCTACTAACTAAACATGACCTCGATACGCGCCGGTGGTGCCATCTCTCGAACTTTGCACGGACTTTTCAAACCAGCCTCGTATATGTAGTTTGACAAAGACACAAACATAGGAATTTGTTGAGAAGGGGGCCATTGCGTCAGATGGGATTAGGTTGTGATGGAATATTGTTTGTTGAATCCATTACTAAAGCTTTATTTTGTTGTAAATCAAAAACCACACAATTTGTCGGTTCAATTTGGTCAGAATATTGTCAATAGTGAATGGTGTCTGAATGCCTAGTTTTGAAATTTCAGTATATAAATCTACATTGGGGATTGTAGACAAGGGACATTCATATGATTTAGGTCCTCCTCCGAACCACACTCGCAATTAGTATCTTGAGTTACTTTAATTTTAAATAAGTGTTTTTTAATAAGACCTGTGCACATTCTTATTATAGTATTGACATGACGTCTATTAACGTAGGGAAATTTACCATTTTTGTTTCAGGAATTCATTTACTATTTTACTGTAATTCTTTCCTTTCTGTTCAAGAATATTCTTCCATTCCGAATTTATTTTTTCTTTGATTTTGTTTAAAATGTCATTGGTATTTAATTGTAACTTTTTGGGGATGTTGCGGTTTTTGCCGATGTTGGCTAATTTGTCCACAGTCATGTTGCCAGGTATGTCTGAGTGGCCCGGGATCCAGCAGAGCACAATGTAGTACACAACTGAGTAAATAAAGTATCTAGCCAAATCAGCCAGATACTCAATTTAGGCCTGGTAGAGTACCACTTTTTTAATAGATTTACAAGTTGTAAATGAACTAACTTGAACTTTGTTTCCAATATCTTTTAACTCTAAACCAACTCTTAATACACTTACATTTCTTCGTCTTTTATGTCCAAAGTTTCAGATTTGATTGTATTGCAGCCCTCATAAAATGTGTCACTGCTTGTTTCCTCTTGTTTCAGTTCACTAAAAACAAACAAATCGTCATATATAATTAGCAATAAAAATACAAATTACGTTACACTGATTCGGGTAAAATAAAAATCTACATTTGAGCATTTGTCCAGCTGAAAACAATACAGTATTTGCTCCTTCAATTCAAACAGTACATCAATATTATAATTTACGTTGATTCTAAATACTATGAGCTGTGAAACAGCATGTTATGTTTAATTCAACCATGACAGTGTGTATGTGCAATGTAAAATTATATATATTTTAGGAACAACTCAAATTTCAAATATAATTTCAAAAACTGTCATGTGATTATGCCCAAGTGATGGCCATTTTGATATTGTTTTGTTTAGAGGTGACAGCTCGGTGTGTCTTCCTCATTTTACAGAATTATGCAGATTGTAAACTAAATTTTTTCCTACCATGACAGCTTACTGTTTTAAGTAACTTTATAAGTTTTGCATTATGATGTTTTTAAATAACTTTTTTAACAAAATATTTGATTCTCTAAAATTAAATATCATGATCCACGCCATAGTTTATCAATTAAACCTTGTACACAACTTACAGTCCCTGGCCAAATTATTAGACGCACTGTGTTTTTTTTTTAGTAATTTTATGTTTCTTAAGAGTTTTTATGCAATAATGGTATATTTAAACTACAATATTATTGATTTTTATTTAAAAGAATTGTTGTAGACTACATATTTGTATTTATTTTTAACATATGGCAACACTGTGTTGACAAAGTGATACATGAACGTAAACAACTACAAACCTGTATCAGTCGCGATCGGAATCGAGTCAGGTACGGACGTGTTTCTGTGGCTTTATGGACTGTGATTGTTTGTTTAACAGTTTTATACTACTCAGTTATTAGTTTATTTTGTATGCAGTGTTTTAAAAAAGTAATTGGACTATTTTCATTATGGGTAGAAAAGGCGATCTTTCACCACGTAAAAAAGCTGAAGTGAAGGCCCTTGTGATTGCGAAAACATTTACAAACCGAGAAATATCACGAAGATTGGAGGTTTCTGAAGCTAGTGTACGACGCATAAAAAAGAAAATTGAGTCAGGGAAGGAATTAAGCCCGAAAAGAAAGAAAAGATGCGGTAGAAAACCAATTTTCACTCCACGGTCAGAGAGATGTTTGAAGAAAATTTGTGTAGAAAACAGATTTGCTACCACAAAGATAATAAAATCACAACTCCAGGATGCTAGCGTAAATGCTTCTGAGCGCACTGTTCGAAGAAAATTGAAAGAATTAGATTTTAAGGCCTGTCGCCCCGCCAGGAAGCCCAAGTTAACAGCTGCAATGAAAGCAAAGCGCCTGAAGTGGGCCAAACAATGGCAAGACAAAGATGTGGACTTCTGGAGATCGGTAAGATACAGCAATTTAATCAATAATTGATACATTATTATCATTTTCAGTTAAATAAAGCAAATAAACATGGAAGTTTATATATTTTTCCTATTTTTGACAGGTCTGCTTCAGTGACGAAAGCACATTCGAAATTTTGCAGAATAAAGCTCAGTATGTGCGTCGTCGTCATGGAGAAAAGTTTCATCCTGATTGTGTCGTCCCGACGGTTAAACATCCCACCAAAGTGATGATTTGGTCAGTCATCAGCGGCAAGGGCACTGGACGTCTGTACGTCGTCAAAGGAATAATGAGGCAAGATCAGTACAAAGAAGTATTACAAAATCGGTTGATTCCGCAGCTCAGAGAATGGTTTCCAAATGGGGAACCATTCACTTTCATGCAAGATAGAGCTCCCTGCCACACTGCTCAGTCTGTTAAAGCTTTTTTGGCAGAAAAAAATATCCCTCTGTTGGATTGGCCGGGTAATAGCCCTGATATGAACCCCGTGGGAGCTGATGAAAAGAGAAGTGGCTAAAGATGTGATTACCAACAACACCCAGCTCCTAGAAAAGATTATTCATGTGTGGAATCATCATCCTCAAATGCAGGAGACAGTACAATCTTGCATTGATAGCATGCTGCGCAGAATTAAAGCTTTGATAGCGGCTAAAGGTGGCTCAACTAAATATTGACTTTTACTAACATTAATTTCACTTTTCTTTAAAACTTAATAAACTTATGCTTTTCTAAATTAATGCTGTTTTATTTATGTCAAATAAATAGGTAATTGATTGGATAATATAAAAATAAAAAACAAATCAATTTAAAATAATAAAACGGTACAATATCACTCAGTAATTAATATTTTACATGAAATCTTGCAGTGCGTCTAATAATTTGGCCAGGGACTGTATGTGTTATAAAAAAAAACTTACTTTTTTGGAGATACACTGTAAATACCAGATGAATAATCTAGTAATCCATTCTTTGAAATATCTTCGGTCTTTAGACATTCCCAGTGATTCTCCATCTGACCCATCAGCTTAGTTTCTTGCCTGTTATAAGAATTCGCTGAAACACCTACTGTAACATCTAACAATACATTTTTATTTGCCGCTTCAACTTTTATTAATAATTCAGCATTATTATCATTTTGTGCTACCATGGTACCAGGTATATTTTTGCTCTCTAGTTCATCTGAAGCAATGGATCCCTGTATGTTATTAAAATGTACTGTTTGTTTTACAACCTCACAAGAGTCCATTACTTTTTCTTTAGAAACATTTTCAAGTATTAAACAATCTATATCCGTGGACATTTCTATTGATTTTGGTAAAATTACTTTTTCACCACAATTATTTTCCATTCTTATGTTCAAAATAATAAATTGTAAAATGCCTATACAAACATAGAACAACACAGTTGTCTCTCTCTCTCTCTATGCTTTTTACGACCACAGCTGCCAGGGCTATTCGGTCGGGTGGCAACACAGTTGTAGAAAATTAAAGGTTAGGAAGTCAGACGCACTAAGGGACGCATCCAGAAATGAGAGCAGCAGGTTTAGGCGTTTTCGATTAAAATATTATCTTAATTTAAGGGTTCAATGACAATAAGCATGAACAAGACCGCATCTTTATTGTCGTACAAAACTTAGTATATACATCTTTGTTTTATTCCATTTCAAAGTTCTATACCTCTATAAAAAACACCCTTTACTATACACATGCGCCAGTGTCTCGAGAGATGCGCAAATCGCCATTGAAACAGTTATAATAAGCAGATTAATATATTTATTTAATTTGCAGTGCAATTTCCCTCTATATTTTTTTATATTTACCCTTTAAATTTTGTTTTTTTTATTTAAAATTTATATTAAAAAGTCCCAAAATCCCTTTTAATATGTAATTACGAAAACTTAAAAAAAAAATTTTGGTAGTACATATGAAATTTTTGATTTTTAACCTGACAGACAATAAAAGTGATCCTAAAAAACCTCAAGAATTAAAATTTTAAACAATTAAAACTTATAATAATTTTGGCCGCATTCGGTTAATGTCAATACAATGACCGAATACTCCATCAGCCAACCGGGTTTCCCTGTGTTCTTTTTAAACTTTCAGCATTGCGGTGACACTCTAGTGTACGTTATGTATTTTTGGGTCGCAGAATCCGATCTGCAATTGGTTTTTTGAACTTTATAATAACGAAATCTAAGTTTAATAAGCGCTCTACCCAAATTTGTTTAGACGTATTTCAATCCACTGAATCTATTTTTGCAAATACTTAACCTCTTTATTGTTATAAATAATTTATTATAAACAATTATGCTGACGAACAGAACATCATAGAATTTATCTCCATAACAGCAAAATCCAAGCTTTTTACGAGATCTACCCAAGTTTTTTAGATGAATTTTGTCCTACTGTCTAATTAAAAATTAAGAGCTAATAAGCTTATTTATATACAATTAAATAAAAAATATTTGTGGTAAATTCCCAAAGAAAAATTAATATAATTCTAATAAATTGTCAGTAATAATAAAATAATTGAGATTTTGAAAAAATGAACAGAAAATTTAAATTTAGCGAGTTAAATAATATTATATTAAGTTATTATAGAAAAAAATTATTTATTTGTAACGAAAATTAATAAATTTTTAGCAAAAATGGATTAGAAATTCGACTTTAACTTGTCAAAAAACTCATGCGTCAGAGCTAAGTAATAATGGGAATAGAGGAAATCAATTTGTTTATAACTTAAGCTTTGCCTTAAAAATACAGAAATTCTGTTGATAAAAGCAGGGATTGGACTTCATGTATGTATATACTTTTTTTACTTATTACTTTTATTGACTAATTAGCTAGTTTCTACATAATTGGTGAGAACATGATTTACGACTGGACTCTTAAGATATCTACATGACCGGAACCTAACTAACTTAACATAGGTAAGGAGTTTATATAAATGTATAAAATATTTCACGAACAGAAAACTTAAAATTAAACTTAATATTAATTAAAATTAAACTTAATATTTATTAAAATTAATTTAAGCTAATCCGGCGGCAGGAAGTCGGTGGATATATACATAAAAATATATACATATATATATATATATATATATATATATATATATATATATATATATATATATATATATATATATATATATATATATATATGGAAAAAAAAAAACAAGAAAAAAAAAAAAGAAAAAAGATTGACTTACCAAATCGGTTTTTCTTATAACAAAGAAACAAGCATCATTAGCAAAAAAGGACATTCCCTTATATACTGTTTTGCTTTGCTACTTTGTGCTAATGATTGCTTGTTTCTTTATTATAAAAAAAACACTTTTGTAAGTCAATCTTTTTTTTTTCCTGTTTTCCATCATTTTAATGTACTCAAAAAAGTTGCACCTAACATTATAAAGAAAGAAGAAAATTTTGTCTTTCCAGATGTCCTGAAAAAGAACCAATGCAATAAATAATTAAAAAAACACTGCAGCCCCACTAAATTGAGAGTATATTTTTTCGTAACTAGTCAGTCGCGACTACTACTTCTGTATATATATATATATATATATATATATATATATATATATATAGTGGCGTGCAAAATTTTCCGGCCAGTGACATTTCGTACTCTAATTTATTAAAAAAAAAAGAGACTAATGATTTTTAATCATTACGAGATGTGAGTATGAGATATAGGAAACAAAGAAATAAAAGAATATTATTTATGTTTGTGAATATGTATATTTATTATTATTATTCTTATATGTGCAAAAGTTTCCGGCCACTTTGTACTATGAGAAAAATTACTAGTCCATATGCTCTATAATAGACTTAAATTATATTTTTATGTTAATATCTTGTAGCCATACCCTTTGCAGCGATAACAGCCGCACAACGATGTGGCATTGACTCCATTAATCGATTAATACAAGCAGGTGAAATTTTATCCCATTCTTTCTTCAATGATTTGAATAATGCGGCTTTTTTTGAATATGTATGCTTTCGAACTTGACGATCTAGCGTTTCCCATAAGTGTTCTATTGGGTTCAAGTCCGATGATCCGAGATGGCCAGCTTAAAACTCTCACATTTGAAGGAGAAAACCACTGTTTTAACAACTTGGATGTATTTTTGGGGTCATTATCCTGCTGAAATATCCAATTCTGCGGCAATTTCTTCAGTATATGATAACAAATTGTTTTCTAAAATGTCCTTGTAAATATCAGCGTTCATTTTTCCGTTGATCTCGCTCAATGGACCGACTCCTTGTGCAGAGAAAAATTCCCCAAACCATCACACTTCCTCTGCCGTGTTTCACAGTAGGAATTTGGCACCGAACATCATTTCTCGTACCAGTAGGACATCGTACATATTGTCTACCATCGCTTTCAAAAAGATTAAATTTAGATTCGTCTGAGAAAGCTACTTTTTTCCAATCTTTGAATGTCCAATTTAGGTGATCTTTGGTAAATGGTAATCGGGCCTTCTTATTCTTTTTACTGATTAATGGTTTTTTAATACCTATACGGCCAAAAAGTCCCACATCATGTAGTCTTCATGTCACAGTACTACGACTAACATTAGCTAGGTTTTCATCCTTTAGCTCGCGTGCAATTTCGGCAGCAGTTTTCTTGACATCCGCAGTTGATTTGCGTTTAATGATACGATCTACTTTTCTAGAGGTTTTTCTTGGTCTTCCACTACGCGGATGATCTTTTAAACCATATCCACAACGGTATTTTACAATAATATCGTTCACGGTTGATTTACCTATCGATAATAATGAAGAAATCTCCCGAGAAGACTTTCCTTCTTTTGAAAATTTTATTACTCTCTCATGAATTTCGATTTGCATATACCGAGCCATGTTTATGCTCCCACAACCTTTTTTTGAACTAAATGTGAACGTTCAACGCGCTATTATTCGTAAATACGTCTTTGAACGTCCTACTGCGTCAATGTATATTATGTGGCCGGAAACTTCTTTGTATTTGCTAGACCATCCCACGCCGTATCACGGCTCATCAGTTGGGCTAGCTTCAGTAAATACAAGAACACAGTTTTCAGTCCTTATCCAGGTACTAACGGAAAACAATAACAAAATAGATGCTTATACTGCACTATGTCGGTGACTTATTTAGTTTTTCCAAAAAAAGCGTTCAGCACGGCTGACACTTAATTGCAGAAGCGCACCTTCTCGAGCTTCCCGCTCGAAGGCATAGATGGCATTGGTGAAGCAACGAAAAATTCGCACTTTTTAATGCAACTGAAATTAATAGTTTGAGTATTACCATTTTAAATTAAGGCCCATTTCAAGTGATTTCTAAAAGTAAAAAAATATTTTATTGGAAATGATAGCAGACATTTTTAACGACGGTCCGACTGCAAGAAAGAATATAAGATGCAGTTTCCAGTATTACCAAGCTGGGTAAAGGTTAGAAGCTTTTGCTGGTACAACAATCTATAACCTTTGCCTTATACATAAAGTTAACTGTTCTTTTTGCAAAATAAATACGGAATTAGATTGATATCGACTGTAAAATCACCAAATCAGAGTACCATAACTCAAATGAGCACCAACCTAAAGTAAGTTCATTTCAAACAACTCGGACTACCTGGCAACCAGAGGGCTATTTGGCATTAAGGGCTCGAATATGATCAATAAATTTCAGTTTGTTGTCAATCCAAACGCTCAAGATTTTGGCAGTTATTTCAAATTTTATGTTTGATTTACAAATTCCAATGAAGATATCTAAACATTCTAACTTCGTTGCGGTTTTTATGTCATAACGAAATTATTTTTGTATTTTGTTTGATAATTACAATGGTCCGATATAAACATTTCCTTCTTCCATTGGCATTTTTATGTAATAATGGAATATTCGTAAAACATGTTTCATATTTTGTTTGAGAATTCCAGTAAGTAAGGACAGACGACGAAAATCAAATGTAGCAATATTAGAAGTTGATAATGTAACATATGGTCAGATAAGCAGAAGAGATGTCTTGCATATAGGATGGAGAAGATGTAGGTATTTTGACCATGTTAACATCATTCAATGCTTTAAGTGTTGGAAATTTGGGCACATAGCACAACAGTGTACAAGCAGAGAGGTAGTCTGTCCTAAATGTAGTCAGAATCATAAAAAAGAGGAATGTACAAGTGAAGTTGAAATCTGTACTAACTGCAAACATGCAAAGGAGGTATTGAAAATTGCAAATATAGATTACCACCATTCAGCTTACAATAGAAAATGTGAAGCATTCAAAAGATTATTCGAACAATTACAATTAAGAGTTAATTATCCAGATGCATTTGAGAAATCAACAAAGTAGCAATTAAAAAAAACAAAATATGATGTATCTTAATATAAATAGTTTAACCGCAAATAAAAACAGAACTTGAATGGACAGTTACTCAGTGGAAGCCTACAGTAATTTGTTTGGTAGAAACACATATTACCAAAGACTGAATACAGCAACAATGATTGATCTTATAATAACTAATGAAAAAAGTATTGAATATCAAATTCACCACTCACCCAAAATAGCGGATCACTCCATTATAACTACAGAATTTCCTTCTTTTAAAAGAGTTAAGCAAAAAACAAGTGTCAGAGATACGAAAAACTTTAATGAACTTCAGTTTCAATTGGACATTATGAGCTGTGTATGGCCTATAACCTTGAAGTCCACAAACGAGATTGCAAACTATCCGGTATAAATTATAACTGAGAAATTAAACAAGCATGCTCCAATAGTAGAAAGAGAGGCAATGTGCAAATGGGAAAACAAAAAATGGTGGACGCTCGGAATTAAAGATGCAATTTCTAATAGAGACAGATTGTACAGAAGAGCAATGATAACTAGACTTGAAGATGACTGGATAAGCTATAAACAGAATAGAAACAGAGTGGTTCAGCTTATTAAAGAAAAAAAGCAAGCATATTATAATAGAAAAATAGATGAAGCTAAAGGAGATTCTAAAGAAATGTGGAGGACTCTGAAGGGTCTAATCATTTCTAGTAAAAACAATAAACGAGGGAAAGATGGAAAAGGATAACAAAATAATAGCAGAAAAATTTAATGACTACTTTTTGCAAAGTATTGGTGTCATAACAAAAGACATTGAGGAAATTGAAACCCAGGAAGTTCTAAACAATATCGAAACCCCAATAAATAAGTTTAATAATTTTGATACATTAGAACTAGCTGACCTTAGAAAAACTGTAAAAAATTTAAAAAATAAGACAAGTAGTGTTGATGGAATTAATGTCAGAATTTTAAAACTAGCATTTGAAGTAATAGGTGATTGCTTTCTGAAACTAATTAACACTAGCCTAGTAAGAGGAATATTCCCCCAAGAACGGAAAATGACAACGATTATTCCTATTGAGAAGGTAACTAACACTAATAGATGTGAAGAATATCGACCAATTAATATGGTAGCTACATATGAAAAACTTCTTGAAACTATTGTAAGCAAACAAATGAGAACATACGTAGAGGAAAACAAGTTGCTAACATATTGTCAGGCTGGTTTTAGGAAAAATCATTCTTGTGAAAGTGCACTACAGACTGTTATTTCCAAGTGGAAGTCTTCTATAGGTGAGAAAAAATTGGTTGGTGTACTTCTACTTGACTTTCAAAGGGCTTTTGAAACTATAAACAGAAAGTTGTTGGTTCAGAAATTGGAAAAATATGGTTTTGAGGGAAATGTGTTAAAATGGTTCTGTGAATATCTGGACAGCAGAACACAACAAACAAAATATAATGGAGCGTTATCTTCTATTAGGATCAACAGTCATGGTGTTCCACAGGGCACAGTGCTAGGACCTGACTTATTCATATTATATATAAATGATATAGTGAAAGTCATAAAAAAATGTGAATTACAGCTATTTGCAGATGACACAATCCTCTATTATGAAAGTGATAACATAACAGATCTAGTGCAAACAATAAATGACGACTTAGATAGGTTACACAAGTGGCTGTGTTGTAATAGTCTTAGTGTCAATGTTAAAAAAACCAAATTTATGATACTAAAAGGCAAAAATAATACTCTAGATAACACTACTCATAATGGCATTGTGATAGACAATGACAGAATTGAACAAGTTAAAGAATGTAAATATTTGGGTGTAGTTATTGATGAAAATCTATCATTTTCTAGTCATGCCACTTATATAACAAAAAAAGTATCAAAAAAAATTTATTTTTTATGTAGAATAGGTAAAAATTTAAGTACTTGGGCTAAATTGCTAATATATAAGTCGATAATAATGCCCCACCTCAATTATTGTTCCACAATTCTCTATATGTTCAACAAAAGAGATATAGACAATCTCCAGAAAAAGCAAAACTGGGCATTAAGATGTATAATAGGTTGTAATAGGTATTCAAGAATAAAAGATATGTTGAAAACAACAGACTTATTAAGTGTAAAACAAAATATCTTTTTAAATACAATGATAGTTGTTTTTAAAATTAAAAATAGAATGTACCCTGAACATATTTTAGAAAAATTACAATATGTCAATGACATTCACGCATATAACACTAGAAATAGATTGGACTTTTATGTTCCCACTGTGAATTCATCATATGCTGAAAATTGCTTATTCCATCGAGGACTTATAGAATTTAACAATCTTCCAATAAATTTGAAAAATGCAAACTTTGTAAACTTTAAAAAAATTGTTAAGAAGCTACATAATAGATAACCATAGCATTTAAGTTAGTTTGTAATTATATATATTGTAATTGTACTTGTTTTAGCTTTGCCAATAATAAAGATTATTATTATTATTACATAAGTGCATTTAAACATTTCAATTTAACTGGAATTTTTATGTAGCAATAGATGTCCTTGTAAATGACCTTTATGTTTTGATTCATAATTACAATGCTCACATCTGAACATTTTGGTCTGACTAGAATTTTTATGTACTAACAGATGTTTATTTAAATTACTTTTATATTTTGATTGATAATTACAATGCTCACATTTAAACAATTTGATTTTACTGGAATTTTTATGTAATAATAGATGTACATTTAAATTACTTTTCCGCATTGCTTGATAATTACAATGCTCACATTTAAACATTTTGACTTCACTGGAATTTTTATGTAATAATAGATGTACATTTAAATTACCTTTCTGTCTTGCTTGATAATTACAATGTGCACATTTAAACATTTTGACTTCACTGGAATTTTTATGTATTAATACATGCCGACTTAAATAACTTTTACGTTTTGTTTGATAATTACAATGCTCACATTTAAAAATTTTGATTTCATGGGAATTTTTATGTACTAATAGATGTGTAATTAAACTACTTTTATATATTGTTTGATAATTACAATGCTCACATTTAAACAATTTGATTTCACTGGAATTTTTATGTATTAATACATGCTGATTTAAATAATATTTATGTTTTGTTTGATAATTACAGTGCTCACATTTAAACATTTTGATTTCACTAGAATTTTTATGTAATAATAGATGTATATTTAAATTACCTTTCCACTTTGCTTGATAATTACAATGTTCACATTTAAACATTTTGATTTCATGGGAATTTTTATGTACTAATAGATGTGTAATTAAACTTCCTTTATATATTGTTTGATAATTACAATGCTCACATTTAAACATTTTGATTTCATGGGAATTTTTATGTACTAATAGATGTGTAATTAAATTACTTTTATATTTTGTTTGAAAATTACAATGCTCACATTTAAACATTTTGATTTCATGGGAATTTTTATGTACTAATAGATGTGTAATTAAAGTTCCTTTATATATTGTTTGATAATTACAATGCTCACATTTAAACATTTTGATTTCATGGGAATTTTTATGTACTAATAGATGTGTAATTAAATTACTTTTATATTTTGTTTGAAAATTACAATGCTCACATTTAAACATTTTGATTTCACTAGAATTTTTATGTACTAATAGATGTGTAATTAAACTACTTTTAAGATTTGTTTGATAATTACAATGCTCACATTTAAACATTTTGATTTCACTGGAATTCTTATGTACTAATAGATGTTTATTTAACCCACATTTACGTTTTGATTCATACTTACAATGCCCGCATTTAAACGTTTTGATTTCACTGGCATTTTTATGTACTTTAAGATGTCGATTTAAATTGATTTCATGTTTTGTTTGATAATTACAATGAGAACATTCAAACTTGTCTTCTTCGGGATTTTTATGCACAAAGGAATTTGTCGTTTGATAACTACATTGGCCAAATTTAAAAATTCCATCTTGTATAGATTTTGTATCATCAGCAAAATGATTTTCAATAGGCTCTTCCCACATTATTTTATCGCCGTCATCTTCGGAAACAGTAGAACTTCCCTGATTTTCTCGTATAAAGTAACTTGAATACACACTGAAAAAAAAAAAAACAAAAAAATAAAAAGAAAGTTTAAAATAAGGTGATGTTGGTATAACTAAAATTATACTTCGTTGTAAATAAACAATCTGTTAAACAAAAGGTATTTCATCACTCTTAGTTAATCTGTAACGTGTGTGAATTAATTTTGATTATGAAGCATCATCATTACACTTTAATTTTTAATAATAATAATAATAATTTATCGATCATAAAGAATACATAGTATTAACAGACATGTCAAAAGATTTAAAAACTAAAAGTGTAGATCACAAAATACTGTACATCTAAATGTTAAGGATCGATACAAACAAATAGAAACTCCACACATATCACACAACTTAAAAGGTTTGGTCTATAACACATGGGCTGAAAAGTCCCGGGCCTAACACATAGATGGCGCTAGTTTTATTGCAGTCACCTTTTTTTCAGTTAATACTAACCTTCAAAAGACAGCTGTTAAAATTTCATGATATTCTATTCATTAGTTTGTGAGTTATTGTGCTAAGAGTGACGCTACTTTTGTTATTTTCAAAACAATGGATCAAAAACAATTTCGTGTTTTAATTTTACACTGCTTCTTGATGGGAAAAAATACCGTTCAAGCGAAGCAATGGCTTGAAAAGTGTTATGGGGACTCCGCTCCATCAGAAACAACAATAAAACGTTGGTTTGCTGACTTCAAACGTGGTCGTAGAGACACCGATGATGCAGAACGCAGTGGACGTCCAAATGAGGCGGTAACACCAGAAAACATCAAAAAAATCCATAAAATCGTTTTGAATGATCGAAAAGTGAAGTTGCGTGAGTTAGCTGACATCGTAAAGATATCAAAAGAACGTGTTGGCTTTATATTGCATGAGCATTTGACTATGAGAAAGCTCTGTTCAAAGTGGGTGCCGCGTTTGCTCACTGTTGACCAATGTCAAAAACAAGAACGTGTTGATGATTCTGAGCAGTGTTTGGCCATGTTTAAACGTAACAAACCGGAATTTTTGCGTCGATATGTGACAATGGATGAAACATGGATCCATCACTTCACTCCGGAATCAAAACGATCGTCATCTGAGTGGACAGCAACTGGTGAACCTCGTCCAAAGCGCCCGAAAGCACAACAATCGGCTGGAAAGGTTATGGCCTCGGTATTTTGGGATGTGCGTGGTGTAATATTCATCGACTATCTTGAGAAAGGAAATACCATCAACAGTGAATATTATATAGCGTTATTGGAGCGTTTGAAGGCCGAAATTGCAAAGAAACGACCGCATATGGCAAAGAAAAAAATTTTGTTTCATCAAGACAACGCACCGTGTCACAAGTCAATCAAACCAATGGCAAAACTACATGAATTGAACTTCGAATTGCTCCCACATCCACCGTATTCGCCAGATTTGGTTCCCAGCGACTACTGGCTGTTCGCAGACCTGAAAAAAATGCTCGCCGGTAAGAAATTTCGCACGAATGAAGAGGTTATCGCTGAAACTGAGGCCTATTTTGAGGCAAAAGATAAATCGTTCTACAAAAGTGGTATTGAAATGTTAGAGCGGCGCTGGAATGATTGCGTTGCTCTTGATGGAGATTACGTTGATGAATAAAGCTAATTTTGAACCATGAAAAAAAAAAAACGTGTTTTCTTTGTTAGGCCCGGGACTTTTCAGCCCATGTGTTATCTATAGTTAAATGTAGTGCTTAAAATTCTTTCTATTCCTAGTCAGTGTATAAAATTCACTGAAATTATAGATAGCGGCATTGATTATAATTTTTTTTTAAGCTACTTTTAAATCGACCGAGCTGTTGCAATCTCATCTCTCGAGGCAAAGCATTAAATAATTTAATCTTTTCCATGTTTGTTCTGGCCAATCTAATTACGGGCAAGAGCAGATTGTCTCGACTCCTGGTACCATGTGCATGAATATACGATAATGTACAATACCTAGCAACATTCTTTCTGACATATATGAGTTTTTGGTAAATAATCAAACCATATAGAGTCATTATTTTCAGTGACTTAAAATAAGGTCGACTGGACTCATCCTGTTTTAAGTTTGCAATGCATCTTATAGCAGATTTTTGCACTCTAAAAACTTTTTCAAGGTGAGTACTTGCCGCAGAACTCCATACTAGGATTCCATAACGCAATATTGAATCAAAAAGAGAGTGGTATGTTGTAAGTGCAGCTTCTTCGTTTATTGTATTTTTAATTCGTCTTATAGCATATATTGCTTTGTTTAGTTTGTTACATACATTATTTACATGATCGGTATATAAAAGGTTGGTGTCTACAGTAACCCCTAGGAATTTTATTTTGTTTTTTACATCAGTGCTATTAGTTTTGCTTCAAATATGATGGACTCTTAATATATATTATTTTGCTGAAGTGAATATATTTTTTTTGAACATTGAATATATCGAATTACGTGCCAATAAAACACCATTTGCGGGAAGCGTTACATCGATTGATGCCGTAAACCTAAGGTGATCATATTTGATCAAAAAACTTTCCATATAGTGGCCAGTTGCTTGTGGATTATGACTCATGTATTGTCTATGATACTTTAAAATTCTGTTACAAATGTAGTGGTTTAAATCATTTTTCAAAAAATTGTAAATCCACAGTTGAATACTGTCCTAATTGTTCTCTAATCACAGTATTTCTAAATGTAAATCTGATTATTTTAAATGCATTAACTGTGTTAATGCAAAAGGTGAAACAGATATTAACCATAAGCTCTCTCTAAAAATATTAATTAGAAGTGTAAACTAGCCTTTTATTGTACAGGCAATCCCAAACATGTAAATTTGGGTTAGTTCTCATTCTGTCGTGTGTTTTTATAATTTTAAACTTAATATATAAAAAACCGCTCAAGTGTAAGTTGAACTTGCACAATTAGTGTTCCGTACGTTAGTTGTTTTTAAAATAAAAATTTTGTTATGGTGGTATAAAATGATCAGTGACTTCACAAAACACACCAATCTTTACTGAAAACTGATGACCTTGAAATTTTTGTATTCCAGAATTTTCTCAAAATTTTTTAATAAGTACTTTTCGAAATAAGGCGGGGCGACAGTGATTTTTGGCGATTCTTTAAAAATAATTACTGAAAATTGATGACCTTGAAATTTTTGTTTTTTATATAAAGGGTGTTTTTTATACAGGTATAGAACTTTGAAATGGAATAAAACAAAGGTGAATTTTTTAAACTGACATGAAATTTACTTTATTCGAAAGATAATCTTCTGGCATTATAATTTAAATATGACTTCTGGCATATGACCGCCACGGCTGGCTCGGACGTAGTCTAATCTGGAGGTCCAATTTTCGATGACTTTTTCCAACATTTGTGGCCGTATATCGGCAATAACGCGGCGAATGTTGTCCTCCAAGTGGTCAATCGTTTCGGGCTTATCGGCATAGACTAGCGACTTCACATATCCCCACAGAAAATAGTCTAGCGGCGTTAAATCGCACGATCTTGGAGGCCAATTCACGGGTCCGAAACGTGAAACTATGCGGTTACCAAACGTTTCCTTCAATAAATCAATTGTGGCACGAGCTGTGTGACATGTTGCGCCGTCTTGTTAAAACCACAGCTCCTGCACATCATGGTTGTTCAATTGATGAACGAAAAAGTCAGTAATCATGGCTCTATAGCGGTCACCATTGACTGTAACGTTTTGGCCAGCATCGTTTTTAAAGAAGTACGGACCAATGATTCCACCAGCCCATAAAGCACACCAAACAGTCAGTTTTTCTGGATGTAACGGTGTCTCAACATACACTTGAGGATTATCATCACTCCAAATATGGCAGTTTTGTTTATTGAAGTATCCATTCAAACAAAAGTGAGCTTCATCGCTAAACAAAATTCGCTTATGAAAATCGGGGTCAACAGCAATCTTGTTTTGGGCCCATTCACCGAATCTACGCCTTGCTAGGTGATCGTGTGGCTTCAATTGTTGCACAAGTTGGATTTTGTAAGCACGCAAACCAAGATCTTTCCGCAAAATCTTCCATAAAGTAGATGGACACATATCCAATTCCTGTGTACGATGGCGGATAGACTGATTCGGGTCTTCCTCTACGCTACGCTCTACAGCAGCAATGACTTCTTCTGTACGCACTGTACGACATCTCTGTGGATGCGTATTATCATTTACAGTAAACGTGGTGCGAAAACGTTCCATAGTTAATCGAATTAATTGCTCTGATGGACGATTATGTTGACCGTAAAATGGACCTAGTGCGCGTTACGTATTTTGAACAGAACCATGATTTTCAAAATAAATTTGCACAATTTGGAAGCGTTGTTCAGGCGTCAGTCTATTCATGTTGAAATGCCAAACCAAACTAAACATAAATCACTTGACAGCTGACAAAATGGCCGCCAGTTAAAAAAGTGTTGCCTTGCCAATTTAAAGTTTTATACCTCTATAAAAAACACCCTTTACCAGATAAATTATTAAAGGTAATGCACTCGTGATAATTTTCGTTCAATCTACACCCCTGGAGAATATTCCAGAATTTTTTCAAAATTTTTTGATAAGTACTTTTCGAGATAAGGCGCGATTTTTCGCGATTTTTTAAAAATAATACAAAGAAAAGTGCGCGCAAGTATTACATTATATATATATATTTTTTACTCGTGTTTTCACAAGCTTTCATTTGATACCACACTCGATTACCTAGTAAAAAAATTTTTTTTTTCACTTCTGATTTCACCCCCCAAAACTAACCCCTTAAGTCAAAATTTAACTTTCAAAACTACATGGCTCTGATGAGGCCATCAATTCCTATATTATTACCAAATTTTAACTTTCTATGACAAATAGTTTTCGGAGAAAATTGGGTGTGACAGACGGACTGACAGATACCGAAGTGATCTTATAAGTGTTCCGTATGGAACTGAACTCTTAGTCATTGCATAAACGATACCTTTCAGTTACAGTGGTTTTGGAAGTCAACTTTATGATTAATAAAACCAAAACTAACTTTTTTAATAGATTTACAAATTTTAAATAAACTAACTTAAACTTTGTTTCCAATATCTCTTTTAACTCTAAACCAACTCTTAATACACTTACATTTCTTCATCCTTTATGTCCAACGTTTCAGATTTTATTGAATTACAGTCCTCATAAAATGTGTTACTGCTTGTTCTCTCACGTTTCACTTGGCTAAAAACAAACAAATTGTTATACATAATTCGTAACAGAAATACAAATTACCTTAACAAGCCGTGAAAGAAACAGATAAATCATGTGAATCAACACTAAAGGTGCAATTTTACTGGTTAGGGAAAAACAAAAATCTACATTCGGGTATTTGCCCAGCTGACAACTCCTTTGATTTGAACAGTAAATCGATATTATAATTTATTTTGATTCTAAATACTATGAGCTGTGAAACTAAGTTTAATTCAACCACGACAGTGTGTATGTACAATGTAAAATTATATATATATTTTAGGAATAACTGAAATTTCAAACATAATTTGAGAAACTGTCACGTGATTATGCTCAAATGATGGTTATTTTGATATTGTTTTGTTTAAAGGCGACAGAACAGTGTGTCTTTCTCTTTTTACAGAATTATGCAGATTGTAAACCAAATTTTTTCCTATTGTAGCAACTCACTGTTTTAAGTATCTTTATAACTGCTGCATTATGATGTTTTTCAATAACTTTTTAAAAAATATTGGATTCTCTAAAATTAAGTGTCATGATTCATGCCATAGCTTATCAATTAAACCTTGTACACAACTTATGTGTTATAAAAAAAAACTTACTTATTTGGAGATACATCATATGTACCAGATGAATGATCTAATAATCCATTCTTTAAAATACCTTCCATCTCTAGACATTTCCAGTGATTTTCCATCTGACCCATTAGCTTAGTTTCTTGGCTGTTATAAGAATTTGCCGAAACACCTTCTGTGACATCTAATGGAACATTTTCAATTTTTGGTTCAACTTTTATTAACAATTCAGCATTATTATCATTTTGTGCTACCATGGTACCAGGTATATTTTTGCTCTCTAGTTCATCTGAAACAATGGATGGCTGTATGCTATCAAAATTTGCTGTTTGTTTTACAATCTCATAAGAGTCCATTACTTTTTCTTTAGGAAAATTTTCAAGTATTAAACTATCCATATCCATAGACATTTCTGTTGATTTCGGTAAAATTACTTTTTCACCACAATTATTTTCCATTTTTATTTTAATTGTATAAAATTATAGGTTAGGAAACCGGACGCGTCCAGAAATGAAAGCAGCAGATTTAGGCGTTTTCGATTGAAATATTTTAAAGGTTCAATCGCAATGATGCCATCCGCTATCGCACAAGCAACTCTAGTAAAGAACCCAGTGATTCGAGACTGAACAAAAGTGCATCTTAATTTTCATAAAAAAATCTAGTATATAGAAAACACCTGCAATTTTCAGCGACTTTGTTAGTTCAAAACAGATTTTTACATACGTTATATTAAAAACGTCGTGTATCATCCGGCGTCTGTCTTTGTCACGAATAGTCAAGAGAAACAAGAATAGAAATATTACCAACATACTGGACGTTAGATCGGACTGAAATTCCCGGTTATGGTAATAAAATTTCGTTAGTGTCCCTTTTTTTATATGTTGTTACACAAATTTTTAATTATTTTAATCTCGATCATAACAAAGTTTTGATTGGAGTGTACTTATTTTCCCTTTCTCGTCGCTGCATAACAGAGGGCACAATAGAACGTAAAAAGTATATAGGCTGTAGCCTCACGTTGCGGCCATTTTGTATAGCCTCAACTTCCTTTGTTTTTAATAAATATTTTATTTATTAAATGGAAGCTGTCATTTGCCCCTTATGTATATCTTAATTTTTGAGAATGGTATGAGGATATTAACACTGAAAAAACAAAAATTAAATATAAGCTAACTCGTTTTGTTTGGAGAGATTATGGATAAGAGATAATTTTTGTACGTCCTTTGAAAATAGTCTCTATAGTTGTTTAAAGCTTGGTTGTACTATTTTGGGCACCATTCATTTTAGAATAAATAGATTCTAAGTTCAGCTCTACTGAAGACTTATTTAGTTGTTGAAATAAAATTGAATTTTGTACAACTATTACGTCCTGAAAGATAAAGCGGGTAGTTCAGTGAAACGCTACATTTAAATATAGAAGAGTATATTAACAAAAATAAAAATTCCTCTTATTACACTCTTAAAATTACATAGACTTAATAAATAGCCTTTTATAAGGGTGCACACTTTTACAGAGAGTCTCTAAATCAGAATCATTTAGTTCTTAGCAAATGGCTTTAAAAAACACGATATAAGAGTTTAAAAAATCGACTTCGCGGATTACACTTACGCAGTCGTTGGAAACACATGTTGTAGACAGGAAGTGAGATATTTAAACTGGTGTACTTATGACTTACTGCTTGGCTTTTCCGCGTGGGTTTTCCATAAACTGCTTGGCCTCTGCTAGTGAGATTCGCTTCAAAATATTGCCTTATAAATTATTCTCCCATTCTTATTTGGGTAACTAATCACTTTTTGACCCGAAATGCCTTAGGATGAGTAGAATATTTTTAAAACGGAAAAAGATCTCAAACTTGAGGTCTGTAAACGATCCCCACTCGGTGACTAAAAAAAACGCCTCCTTGCATAATGGAGGACAATCTGCTACTAAGGCAAGACGGAGGAAACAGCCGTTACTGCATCACGGAGGAAAAAGCCCTGAAAAAACGAAGATGGGTGCCTAAATATTTTCTCCCTACTTCTGGGTTCACTTCCGGAAGGCAAAATTAGACGTGAGTATTAAACTCGCGACTTGATAGACAAGGACCCATGATGCCCATCTTTTTTTTAATAAATCAGACGCATTCAATGCAAACTAAATAAATTAAGTCGGCAACACGCTATACACTACTGGTTAAGTTAGACTGGTCAAAAATTTAAACTCACTGCCTAATCAAATATAAAAAGGTAATAAAATATAAATTATAGAAAAAAGCGGTGTTGTAACATGATCTCAAAATCTAGGAAGAAATGAATATTACGAGGCTAAAACGTAATTTTAGCCTATATTTTTGTCGCATAGTACCAAACAATGGAAATAAAGAACACACGTAGCATAGTAACAAGGGTAAACTGGAAATTCCACCATTAGAATTATAAAGATTAGAGAAAAGTTACAACCCTGCAGTTTTAGCGAAACAACGGCCATCTATGAATCACCCGAGTTACTTATTTGGGATTCCAAGGAAAAACACTATTCCCACAGTGGATGCCTGATATTATCTTAAGACAGCGGATCATACAACGCATTTTAATGAAGTTAGACACCAAAAAGTTTCTGACGTTGTTAGAATACCTGCTATAGTACTCACAAAATGCGCAAGCAAACGTATTCCAGTTCTCTATAGACTTTCTAATCTATCCTATGGAAATGGAATAATTCCTACCTGCTGGAAATGCGCTAGAGTTCAACCGATACCAAAAGAATGTAAGAACTTGTCAAAAGACTACCGACCAATTGCACTGCTTTAAATATTATTGCAAGTTATGGAAAAGGGTATTAATCAACATCTTTTGAAATATCTATGAAGACTTAACATTATTACTGATCATTAATATAGCTTTTATAAGCAAGAATCATCAAACATTGCTAAGT
>CM032451.1:120793955-120835385 GCA_019049505.1 Pachyrhynchus sulphureomaculatus
TTAATAACTAATAACGGGAGAGCGATTTAAAGAAAAAAGTTTTTATAGTAACCGATCTTTTTTTTGGAAAAACCATTTTGAAATGACACAGACAGCATTTGAAATTGTAAGAGCTCTTGTATAGATTTCTTATCATCGACAAGATGATTTTTAATAGGTTCTTTCCGTATTATTTTATCGCCGTCATCTTCGGGAACTGTAGAACTACCCTGATTTTCTCCGATAAAATAACTTGAATACGCACTAAAAAAACAAAAAAATAGAAAGAAAGTTTACAATAAGTCAATTTTAGTATAATCAAAATTATATTTTGTTGTTAATCTATAATATATATAAAATGCAACGTCTCTCTGTCTGTCTGTTAGTGCGCTTATCACTGGAGAACCACTTATCCGATTTACGTGTTTTTTTTAAAAAAACATACATATGTTCTCTGGCCAGGTTATAAGTTATATTTTATTACGATAGATAGCATAAGAAATGAGCAGTGACGTTAATAGTGAATGAAGTCGGAAAAAGTTTGCCGCTAGCGCGTTCCCTTGCAATACACAGCCTAAACCATTAAATATGGAACAATATTATGTAGCAAAGAATATCTATAATCTATAATATATATAAAATGCAATGTCTCTCTGTCTGTTTGTCTGTCTAGTAGTGCGTTTATCACGCGAGTACCACTTATCCGATTTACGTGTCTTTTTTTAAATTCATACATACGAGGCTGGTTTGAAAAGTCTGTGCAAAGTTCGAGAGATGGCACCACCGGCGCGTAATCGAGGTCATGTTTAGTTAGTAGCATCTCTTGAATGAACGCACACCAAGTTTCAGCCATATTGGTCTATTTCTTTGTGTTTGGCAGTCGTGTGAATCAAGGAAGTCGAGTGATTTTCAAGAAATGGACGAAAAAGAATTTCGTGTGGTGATTAAACATTACTTTATGAAAGGCAAAACGCCTCAGGAGACTAAAGAGAAGCTTGATAAACATTATGGTGACTCTGCACCTTCGATTAGAACAGTTTATAAGTGGTTTCAAAATTTTCGGACTGGCCATATGGGCACAAGTGACGCTGAACGTTCTGGACGGCCTGTGGAGGTTACGACTCCAGAAATCATTGATCAAATCCATGATATGGTGATGGATGACAGAAGAGTTAAGGTGCGTGAGATTGCTAGTGCTGTGGGCATCTCGACTGAACGGTACATAATATTTTGCATAAACATTTGGACATGAGAAAAGCTATCCGCAAGATGGGTGCCGCGATTGCTCACGCTTGACCAAAAAACGGAATCGTGTGAAGTGTTGCGAGGATGGTTTGCAGCTGTTCCAGAAGAATCCAGAGGACTTTAAGCGTCGTTTCGTCACTGTGGATGAAACATGGATACATTACTATACTCCTGAGACCAAACAACAATCTAAACAATGGGGGAATCTGCACCAAAAAAAGGCGAAGACCGTTCCTTCGGCCGGAAAGGTTATGGCGACTGTCTTTTGAGATTCGCAAGGGATAATCCTCATCGACTATCTGGAAAAGGGTAAAAACTATTACAGGTGAATATTATTCATCGTTATTGGACCGTTTGAAAACCGAGCTGCAAGAAAAACGCCCGCGATTGGCCCACAAGAAAGTCCTTTTCCATCACGACAACGCACCAGCACACACCTCAGCAGTTGTGGTCGCAAAATTAATGGAAATAGGATTCCAACTCGTTTTCACATCCCCCTATTCTTCAGACTTGGCTCCTCGGACTACTATTTTCTCCAATTTGAAGAAATGGCTGGCGGGACAAAGATTTTATTCAAACGAGGAGGTGATTGCAGACACTAATGGATATTTTGCAGACTTGGACAAATCCTATTATTCGGAAGGGATCAACAAACTAGAACATCGTTGGACGAAAAGGAGACTATGTCGAAAAATAAAAAAGGTTTACCCCCAAACACATAAGTAGTTTTTATTTTGCACGGACTTTTCAAACCAGCCTCGTATATTCTTTGGCCAGGTTATGTAATAATAATAATAATCTATTTATAATATATATATAAAAAGCAACGGACTGTCTGTCCGTTAGTACGCTTATCACTGAAAATATAACAAAACGATATGAAACATTGAAAAATCATAGTTTTTGGAATCAGAACATGTGTGACTCTCCAACGTTTGGTCTACGATTGTACGAGTCATTTTCAGGGATATTTCCTCTTCGAGATTAGAAACACCAAATGAACTCCAAGAAAGTCAAGGATATATACCTGACCGGGGTCACTACTATCGTAGTTAGGGTGCTTGTAAATTTCGACTGATTCCCTAAAATTTTCGTTTATAGAAATTGGAAGTAGAAACAAGAACTTTGATTTCTCTTAAAATGATGGTATGACCTGCAGAGTGTTAATGTTCAGGTATAAACGATTGCATAGCTTGTTTCTTCTTTATACATCGTTTTTCAAAGATCTGCATGCGCGCAAGTATTACATTATATATATATTTTTTACTTGTATTTTCACAAACTTTCATTTGACACCACACTCGATTACCTAGTAAAAAAAGTTTTTTTTTCACTTCTGATTTCACCCCCCAAAACTAACCCCTTAAGTCAAAATTTAACTTTCAAAACTACAGGCCATCAATTCCTATATTATTAAAAAATTTTAACTTTCTATGACAAATAGTTTCGGAGAAAATCGGGTGTGACAGACGGACAGACAGTGACCTTATAAGTGTTCCGTACGGAACACTAAAAAATAAACTTTTAGTCATTGCATAAACAATACCTTTCAGTTACAGTGGTTTTGGAAGTCAACTTTATGATTAATAAAACCAAAACTAACTTTTTTAATAGATTTACAAATGTTAAATAAACTAACTTAAACTTTGTTTCCAATATCTCTTTTAAACTCTAAACCAACTCTTAATACACTTACATTTCTTCATCCTTTATGTCCAACGTTTCAGATTTTATTGAATTACAGTCCTCATAAAATGTGTTACTGCTTGTTCTCTCACGTTTCACTTGGCTAAAAACAAACAAATTGTTATACATAATTCGTAACAGAAATACAAATTACCTTAACAAGCTGTAAAAGAAACAGATAAATCATGTGAATCAACACTAAAGGTGCAATTTTACTGGTTAGGGAAAAACAAAAAATCTACATTCGGGCATTTGCCCAGCTGACAACTCCTTTGATTTGAACAGTAAATCGATATTATAATTTATTTTGATTCTAAATACTATGAGCTGTGAAACTAAGTTTAATTCAACCATGACAGTGTGTATGTACAATGTAAAATTATATATATTTAGGAATAACTGAAATTTCAAACATAATTTGAGAAACTGTCACATGATTATGCCCAAATGACGACTATTTTGACATTGTTTTGTTTAGACGTGAGAGGTCAGTGTGTCTTTCTCTTTTTACAGAATTATGCAGATTGTAAACCAAATTTTTTCTTATTGTAACAACTCAGTGTTTTAAGTATCTTTTATAACTGTTGCAATATGATGTTTTTCAACAACTTTTTTAACAAAATATTTGATTCTCTAAAATTAAGTGGCATGATTCATGCCGTAGCTTATCAATTAAACCTTGTACACAACTTATGTGTTATAAAATAAACTTACTTATTTGAAGATACATCATAAGTACCAGATGAATGATCTAGTATTCCATTCTTTGAAATATCTTCCGTCTCTAGACATTCCCAGTGATTCTCCATCTGACCCATCAGCTTAGTTTCTTGCCCGTTATAAGAATTCGCCGAGACATCTACTGCGACATCTAATGGAACCTTTTTCCATTTCTAGTTCAACTTTTATTAATAATTCAGCATTATTATCATTTTTGTGCTACCATGGTACTAGGTATATTTTTGCCCTCTAGTACATCTGTGGCAATGGATAGCTCTATGTTATCAAAATGAGCTGTTTGTTTTACAATCTCACAAGAGTCCATTACTTTTTCTTTAGGAAAATTTTCAAGTATTAAACTATCCATATCCATGGACATTTTTGTTGTTTCGGTAAAATTACTTTTTCACCACAATTACCTTCCATTTTTATTTTGAAAATAACACTCAAATTGTAAGATGCCTATATAAACATAGAACGCAGTTGTATAAAATTATAGGTTAGGAAATCGGACGCATACAGAAATGGAAGCAGCTGGTTTAGGCGTTTTCGATTGAAATATCTTAACTTAAGGGTTCAATCGCAATGAAGATATCCGCTATCGCACCAGCAACTCTAGTAAAGAACTGAGTGATTCGAGAATGAGCATGAACAAGAGTGCATCCTAATTTTCATAAAAAACCTAGTATATAGAAACACCTGCAATTTCCAGTAACTTTGTTAGTTCCAAACAGATTTTTACATACATGTAGTGTGAACTCGTTCATAGATGCGTTATATTAGAATGTCGTGCGTCATCCGGCGTCTGTCTTTGTTACGATAGTCAAGAGAAACAAGAACAGACATATTACTAACAATACTCGACGTTAAATCGGACTGAAATTTCCGGTTATGATAATAAACTTTTATCAGTGTCCATTCTAAATGTTACAGAAATTTTTAATTATTATTTTCTTTTAATTTCAATCATAACAAAGTTTTGATTGGAGTGTACATATTTCCTCTTTTTCGTCGCTGTATAATAGAGGGCATAAAAGAACGTAAAAAGTATATAGGCTAAAACATAGTTTTAGCCTATATTTTTGTCGCATAGTACCAAAGAATGGAAATAAAGAACACACGTAGCGTAGTAATAAGGGAAAACTGGAAATTCCACCATCAGAATTATAAAGATTAAAGAAAAGTTAAAACTCCGTATTTTTTGCGAAACAGCGGCGATCTATGAATTCCCTGCGTTACTTATTTGGGATTCCAAGGAAAAAACACTATTCCAACAGTGGATGCCCCGATATAATCTTCAGACAGCGCATTTTAATGAAGTTAGAACCAAAAAACTTCTGACGTTGATAGAATAGCTCCCATAATACTCACAAAATGCGCAAGCAAACATATTCTAGTTCTATATAGACTTTTTAATCCATCCTACAGAAATGGAATATTTCCTTCCAGCTGGAAATGGGCTAGAGTTCAGCCGATTCTAAAAACGCAAGATTTTGTCAAAAGACTACCGACCAGTTGCACTGCTTTTAATACTATTGCAAGTTATGGAAAAGGCTATTAATCAGCATCTTTTGAAATATCTACGAGGAGTTAACATTATTACTGATCATCAATATAGCTTTCATAAGCAAGGATCATCAAAGATAGCTAAGTGGCGTTTTCTTTGACTCGGGTTTTCCCAGAGCGGTGGCCGATAAATTTCTTTCTAATACCTTCACTATTAACTTCGGTGTGCTTCAAGGCTATATATTGCCTCCTACTCTCTCGTTTACATTAACGATCTGCTCGAGAGGACCAGAAATCTAATCAATAGATTTGCAGATGATAATACGCAGGCTACATATCGCCTCCTACTCTCATTTACACGAACTATCTGCTGGGGAGGACCAGAAATCTAATCTATTACTTTGCGGATGACAGTACGCTTATTTCTTCATTAACTTTGAACGCTCGAACATCGACAATTCATGCAAATATCCGCATTCAAAAATTTCTCGCTTAAAAGGACAGAATATATTACATAGGACCACATGTGGATTTACCCTTAAGTCAAATTGATATCGTGACTTTTTTTAATATGTATCAATGTATTGATATTTTTTTCTTCTACTAATTCATGATAACTAATTTTATAACCTACAAGGTTTTTTTTTTACAGGGAGAGATCCGCCTTATGGATTCTGAAGCAGTTTGCATCACCAGCAGGGTGCTCCAAAATGCTTCAGACATGTGGGGCTCTCCAACCTGAAGGGTTGGCATACCCACTAAAACTCCTTGTGAGCTGGGAAAACCCTTTACTCCTTTTACAATTTCTGAACTTCTTAATGACTAGACTTTTGATGTGTTTTAACCTTAAGTTAATTACCTACAAGGTACATTCTGTAATTTTTGAGGTCGTGATTAGTCATTTTTTTTTTTTTTTCCGATTATCAGACACCATTACCAAATGACAATCCTGTTCATACTCTTTTTAACACATCCATAATTTTGAATTTTAGCTTTCATTTCCATGTAACACATGGGCTGAAAAGTCCCGGGCCTAACAAAGAAAACACGGTTTTTTGGTTCAAAATTAGCTTTATTCATCAACGTAATCTCCATCAAGAGCAACGCAATCATTCCAGCGCCGCTCTAACATTTCAATACCACTTTTGTAGAACGATTTATCTTTTGCCTCAAAATAGGCAGCGATAACCTCTTCATTCGTGCGAAATTTCTTACCGGCGAGCATTTTTTTCAGGTCTGCGAACAGCCAGTAGTCGCTGGGAGCCAAATCTGGCGAATACGGTGGATGTGGGAGCAATTCGAAGTTCAATTCATGTAGTTTTTGCCATTGTTTTGATTGACTTGTGACACGGTGCGTTGTCTTGAAACAAAATTTTTTTCTTTGCCATATGCGGTCGTTTCTTTGCAATTTCGGCCTCCAAACGCTCCAATAACGCTATATAATATTCACTGTTGATGGTATTTCCTTTCTCAAGATAGTCGATGAATATTACACCACGCACATCCCAAAATACCGAGGCCATAACCTTTCCAGCCGATTGTTGTGCTTTCGGGCGCTTTGGACGAGGTTCACCAGTTGCTGTCCACTCAGATGACGATCGTTTTTGATTCCGGAGTGAAGTGATGGATCCATGTTTCATCCATTGTCACATATCGACGCAAAAATTCCGGTTTGTTACGTTTAAACATGGCCAAACACTGCTCAGAATCATCAACACGTTCTTGTTTTTGATCAACAGTGAGCAAACGCGGCACCCACTTTGAACAGAGCTTTCTCATAGTCAAATGCTGATGCAATATAAAGCCAACACGTTCTTTTGATATCTTTACGATGTCAGCTAACTCACGCAACTTCACTTTTCGATCCTTCAAAACGATTTTATGGATTTTTTTGATGTTTTCTGGTGTTACCGCCTCATTTGGACGTCCACTGCGTTCTGCATCATCGGTGTCTCTACGACCACGTTTGAAGTCAGCAAACCAACGTTTTATTGTTCTTTCTGATGGAGCGGAGTCCCCATAACACATTTCAAGCCATTGCTTCGCTTGAACGGTATTTTTTCCCATCAAGAAGCAGTGTAAAAATTAAAACACGAAATTGTTTTTGATCCATTGTTTTGAAAATAACAAAAGTAGCGTCACTCTTAGCACAATAACTCACAAACTAATGAATAGAATATCATGAAATTTTAACAGCTGTCTTTTGAAGGTTAGTATTAACTGAAAAAAAGGTGACTGCAATAAAACTAGCGCCATCTATGTGTTAGGCCCGGGACTTTTCAGCCCATGTGTTATGCCAAGGCATACTTGCCTCACATTATCATCCTGCAAATTAAGGGATGTGAGTTTTGACTGTAGATTCAAATGTGAGTGGTGCTTTTCTCTTGGAATAGACACCTGAGTGTGAAGCAGATTTCAGCAGAATCAATCAAGAAATCAACAGATCTCGAGATAATACTGTTTGATCGCGTAAGCAGTGCTAAAGCTGATTTACTGAAATTTTGAGCAACTACTTTAACGACTGACCAAAGAGATCTTAAATTGTTAGAATACCTACAAAGGCCTCCTTTAAACTTTATTTTTTATGTAATAATAAATGTCTCTTACATGTCTTGTATATTTTATTTGAAAATTACAATAAGTAGATTAACACATTTCAGTTTCACTGAAATTTTTATGTAGTAACAGATGTCCCATAAACTCATGCTGTTTTATTGAAAATTAGACTGAGTGCTTTTAAACATTTCACCTTCACTTGAACTTTTTGTCATAACAGATGTCGATCTAAATTACTTTTACATTTTGTTTGAAAATTACAATGGACACATTTAAGCATCTTTTTTTTAATCACAAGTATATCTATTACAACCTTAGAACTCGAATAAAACTGATACATTTAAATACGACATATCTTTTTTTAATCGCTTTACTTGTAAAGAGTAAACTTTTATAAACAAGCTTCCATATCATTAAATCAATTTTACAATCAAAACAATAATCCAGATATAAACATAAGTCTACAGAGCATAAAATGTCAAAAACAATAATTAAGTCGGGTAACACTACTAAAATCATATTCGGTCTACAAAAAATTTTAGAGAAATCATTAAAATTACACTAAATAATAAACAAATTACAAATTTAAACAAATCCAGGTTTCAGTTATAAAACACTTGCAAAAAATAAAAGGCATTTTCCACTAAATTTTTTTTAAAGAGTATATATATATATAGTATATAACTTAATATTTTGCTATATGTTCTATATATGGTGGAAGGTGATTAGACAACTTAAGGCTCTAAAAAATGACTAGACTTGTGGCAAGTGCTAGCTTTGGAATAAGTAAAAGTATACTATATTATAAGCATTTCATATTAACAAACCATTCCAATACTCCTGAACCGTTTGTGAATAGAAGCTGCAGTTTCCATTATTAGCAGGCTAGGTAAGATTAGAATATTTTGCTGGTAAAATAATGGCTTCCAACGGACTATAATCGTTGCTTTACAACCCACGACCTTCTACGGAATGTTTCAAAAATACAGTGTCTGGTTTTTGGCAGGAGTGTTGGTCATTTTCTCACGTTTCCTTACAAGGATAACGATATTCAAACATCTCAGCATCTGTCTTTGCTGGGCGTCAATATTGATGCTAGACTTGATTGGAGACAGCACGTGAAGAATGTCGCGGCTGATGTCTTCAAATATTGTTATGCACCGAGAATCTTATCAAATAATGTGGGCGTTGATGCTGCCTTGACGGCCTATTATGCTTACGTGCAGTCCAGGTTCAGGTATGGTTTGATTTTTTGGGGAAATTCTCCCTAAGTAGATAAAATTTTTAAATTACAAAAAAAATGTATCAGAGCTACTTTTAAGATGCATTATCGTGAAAGCTGTAGGAATGTCTTTGTCAGTAAATCCCTTTTAACTAGTATGTATATACTGGACTCCCTTATGTGCTTCATCACTTCTTTTAATCTGGAAGGTCACATGAATCTTGTTTTAAAGAACCATCCCTTTTCTTGAATTTTGACGAGAAACGTTTTCTTTTATTATAATAATATCAGAAAGAATGTTTAAACAGGTTTTTCATAGTAAAATTAATACCAACTGGCCATACTGTGAAAATAACCTTTTTGAAAATATAATAAAACGATATGAAACATTGGAAAATCATAGTTTTTGGAATTATAAAGTATGTGACTCTTCAACGTTTGGTCTACGATCATTCGTGTTAACAAGGATCTCTTTGAAAATGCGCAAAACAGACATAATTATGAAACTAGATATAAAACAGATCTTGTAATTAAGAAGTGTAATTTTAGTTATATCCAAAGAGGTGTACATTATTCTTCCGTTAAAATATTTAATAGTTTCCCAGAAAACGTTCAAAAATTACCGCAAATAAGAACCAAAACAAAGGTACGGAAGTTTGTATTATCAAAAGCTTATTATATTATAGACAGTTTCTTTAGTGATTCAGACAGACTTAACTTATGAATAAAAATGTTAATTTTATTGCTACTTGTTAAGGATGCTTTTCATCTTCCGTTGACTGTCTTCTGAGCCTTTTGTTTTTGTCATAAACATATGTATGTGTTTTATGTTCCATACCATTTTGTGTTTATAACTATAGTTATTCTTGGAACTAATAAATGATTATTATTATTATTATTATAGTGAATTGCCCTTTTTGCAAAACAAATACGGAATTTAACTGATATTCGCTGCAAAATCACCAAATCGAAGTACCATAACTCAAAAGGGCACCAACATTTCTCGCCATGCTACGTCCCAATTCATTTGAAACCACTCGGACTGCATAGCGACCAGAGGGCAATTTGGCAGCATTATTCATAAATTTCAGTTTGTCCGGAACTTTTACTGTTTTTGGGCCTGTGGTGATGATTTTGACTTCGATTCTGCATTTCGACGCCTTGTTTGTCCGTCATATTAAAAATATTATGCTTCGTCACAAAAAATTCATTTAACTGGAATTTTTATGTACTAATAGATGTTCATTTAAACGCCTTTTATGTTTTGCTTGATAATTACAATGCTCACATTTAAACATTTTCATTTCACTGGAATTTTTATGTACTAATAGATGTCTAATTAAACCAAATTTACGTTTGGACTCATAAGTACACTGCCCACATTTAAATATCTTGATTTCACTGGAATTTTTATGTACTAATAGATGTTGATTTAAATACCTTTTATGTTTTGCTTGATGATTACAATACTCACATTTAAACATTTTGATTTCACTGGAATTTTTATGAACTACTAGATGTTGATTTAAATAACTTTTATGTTTTGTTTGATAATCACAAAGCTCACATTTAAACATTCTGATTTCACTGGAATTTTTATGCAGTAATAAATGTCGAATTAAACCATATTTACGTTTGGACTCATAATTACATTGCCCACATTTGAATGTTTTGATTTCACTGGATTTTTTATGAACTAATAGATGTTGATTTAAATACCTTTTATGTTTCGCTTGATGATTACAATGTTCACATTTAAACATTTTGATTTCACTGGAATTTTTATGTACTAATAGATGTCGATTTAAACTTCTTTTATGTTTTGTTTGAAAATTACAATGAGAACATTCAAACTTGTAATTTTCGGGATTTTTATGCACAAAAGAATTTGTCGTCGTTGTTGTTTGATAACTACATTGACCAAATTTAAAAATCCGATCTTGTATAGATTTCGTATCATCAGCAAGATGATTTTTAATAGGGTCTTTCCATATTACTTTATCGCCGACATGTTCGGGAACTGTAGAACTACTCTGATTTTCTCGGATAAAATAACTTGAATTCGCACTAAAAAAACCAAAAAAAAAAAATAAAAAGAAAGTTTAAAATACGTCGATTTTAGTATAATTAAAATTATATTTCGTTGTTGATAAACAAGCAACGAAGCTTCATCACTTCTTTTAATCTGAAAGGTCACATGAATCTTGTTTTAAAGAACCATCCCTTTTCTTGAAGTTTGACGAGAAACGTTTTCTTTTATAATAATAATATCAGAAAGAATGTTTAAACAGGTTTTTCATAGTAAAATTAATACCAACTGGCAATACTGTGAAAATAACCTACTTGAAAATATAATAAAACGACATGAAACATTGAAAAATCATAGTTTTTGGAATTAGAACGTGTGTCTACGATTGTACGAGTCATTTTCAGGGATATTTCCTTCGAGATTAGAACACCGAATGATCTCGAGGAGACACAAGTCAAGGATCTATACCTGACCTGGGTTACCACTATTGTAGTTAGGGTGCTTGCAAATTTCGACTGATTCCCTAAATTTTCGTTTATAGAAGTTGGAAATAGAAACAAGAACTTTGGTTTCTCTTAAATTGATGATATGAGCTGCACAGTGTTGATGTTCAGGTACAGACGATTGCATAACTTGTTTCTTTTTAGTGTTCCGTACGAAACACTTATAAGATGACTTCGGTGTCTGTCTGTCCGTCTGTGTGTCACACCCGATTTTCTCCGAAACTATTTGTCATAGAAAGTTGAAATTTTGTAATAATATAGGAATTCATGGCCTCATCAGAGTCATGTAGTTTTGAAAGTTAAATTTTGACTTTAGGGGTTAGTTTTGGGGGGTGCAATCGGAAGTGAAAAAAAAAAATTTTTTACTAGGTAATCGAGTGTGGTGTCAAATGAAAGCTTGTGAAAACACGAGTAAAAAATATATATATAATGTAATACTTGCGCGCACTTTTCTTTGTATTATTTTTAAGAAATCGCGAAAAATCGCGCCTTATCTCGAAAAGTACTTATCAAAAAATTTTGAAAAAATTCTGGAATATTCTCCACGGGGTTTAGATTGAACGAAAATTATCACGAGTGCATTACCTTTAAAAATTTATCTGGTATATAAAAAACAGAAATTTCAAGGTCATCAATTTTCAGTAAAGATTGGAAAGAAACTTTGTTGAAAACTCACTTGGGGTGTGTTTTGTGAAGTCACTGATCATTTTATACTTCCGTTACAACATTTTTTTACTTTAAAAGCAATCAACGTACGGAACACTAATTGCGCAAGTTCAACTTGCACTTGACCGATTATTTATACATCGTTTCTAACACATCAAATCTGATCCTCCTGCTCCTGCTATCTGGCTGGTACGTCTGGCTCGGATTACAAGGCCATCAGCCTGCTTGCCGGACGTGAGACCATGTTGTCAGAGGTACACGTAATATTGCCGACTACTTTACAGAATGTACCCGAAATGTGCATTTTATTTGGCCAAGACTGTACAACCCATTTTGTTATCAAACGTACAAGTAATATTGCCGGCTAGTTAATAGAATGTGCCCGAAATGTACATTTTGTTTGGCCACGACTGTACAACCTGATTGTTACCAGAAGTAGAATATTTCCGGCTAGTTAATAGAATGTGTCCGAAATGTACTTTGTATTGAGCCACGACTAGGCTATAATTTCTTAGATCAAAACATAACAAAGCTGAGAACCAATTTTAGACCAAATGGTTCGTGTAGGCCGGTGTGCCGTCCCGCTGAAAAGCAAATGACCTTTCGGACGCCACAGTGTTCATCCACGGGTGTACCACATCGCGTTTTTGTGCAACGATGACCCTGGGTCTTTTGAAATCAACCATTGAACCCTTTCGACGAGTCTTTGCACGGCGTACTTTGAAGTAACTCTTCCTCGGGGGTATACTGGAGCCTCCGCTGGACTGTGCTACAAGGCATTCAACTCGGTTCAAATGAATCGTATTATGGAAGCACTAACTGAAAGCCGCAATTTCAAAAATATTATTTAATTGTATATGTATATTTCATTTTGTGTAATGAGTATTAATTAATATTGCCTCCATTTCTTGCGTTTTTCGCTTAGAGTAACAACAGAAAAGATTTCTATCGCGAATTGTATTTTCTTTTTATAAGCAAACAGGTACTAACTTTTTAAGAAAACATGTTATTTTGTACGAATTATCAGTTTTTTGAGGTACAGTCGGTCAAGTACAAAGGTGTCGCCTATAATTTGTAGCAGGTAAAAGAAATTCCTTTTTCTTCTTTTGGAGTTGTTGTTGGCACCCCTACAAGCAATGCTTTGTGGAAACAGATTCATTTCTAACAGTATTTATGGTGAAATAGTACATTACCGAATATGAGTGCAGCATGCGCCTCGTTCTTACGTAATTTATTTATTTACGGGTAACCCAGTATAATAAAAATTTGACAAATAAAAAATCAACAAAAAAATTTACCTACACTAACTAAGTAACTAACTTAACTAAGGTAATAAAAACAAACAAAGATTAACGAAATAAAACTTAAGAGTAAATATAAATGAAAGCCAAAAAAGCAACAACCGAAAGATAACCAACAAGAGACCTACTCAGTATATATCACCACAACACCAAACACTTTATTTTTGCACTCGACGCGCGGTTTCCCTAACCATGTTAGCTTCATCAGGAGCGATGATGATCAGTCAATCATCACTCCTGATGAAGCTATCATGGTTAGCGAAACGCGCGTCGAGTGCAAAAATAAAGTGTTTGGTGTTGTGGTGGTATATACTGAGTAGTGTCATTGTGCCAAAAATTCCACATTCCCAACTTAGTAACAAGAGACCTAGGCACAAAACACAATGTACAAACATCCACACGTCAGAGTCATCCCATAATATTCGCCTGAGGCCGCTAAGGGACATATTAAGAAAACCAACATCGGCCATATTGCCTCTGGCGTGAAATCGTGCGATGGGGAAATGTACGGCATAGGTGGATCTATGAACAGAGTGTGAAAAGATGTAGTGACCCCTTGTATTTCTGAGTGGAACAAAAAAATCAATTTGAGCCAAGAGATCAGGACAGTCCAGCTGAGAATTAACAGTCTTATATAGAAACAACAGTTCTGTATTAGACCTTCTCACAGATACCCTAGGGATCCGGGTCACAGACCTCATGGCTGTTGCAGAAAAATTTGAATGGTGGATATTAAGCTTCCTAAAAACAAAACTAAGAACCTGTTCTGCACCAATTCAATTGAGTGAATATGGCACTCATAATACCGGGGAACAATATTCCAATAATGATCTCACCAAGAATTGATATAATAGTCTCAATGTGTCAAGACTAGAGAAATCCTTACCGGCTCTGCAGACAAAGCCGAGCATTCTAAACGCTTTATTGACCATGTAGTCATATGCAAGTGATAACTTAATTCTGGGTCAAGAATTACACCCAGATCTTTAACCTTATTCACAGTCTGCAAAATCGGACCATGGATGCTACAGAGGAATGCAACAGCAACACTGGATCTACAAAAAGACATCACCTGACACTTGTCAATATTCAGATCCAGGCCACTGGACTTACACCACACAGTGAAGGAATCAAGATCATCCTGCAAATGGTGACAATCCGTTAAAGAGCTCACAATTTTATAAATCTTGCAGTCATCTGCAAAAAGTAAGAAAGGACACTTTAAGCAAGTACTCACATCATTAATAGAAATGTTAGCCAAAAGAGGAGCCAAATGAGTGGCCTGAGGCACGCCCGAGGTCACAGCAAAATCATCAGAGACTGTACCCACTAAACAATCAGACTGAACCCTTCCAGATAGATAACACTGAAGCCATCTCAACAAACGACCCCTAATATCAAACGAGCTTAATTTAGCGCATAGAATACCAATGACGATTGTATCGAAAGCCTTGGAGAAGTCGGTATAAACTGCGTTCACCTGTAAGTGATTTCCAAAAGTGCTCATAACAAAATGAGTGAAACACATTAAATTGGTGTTCGCTGATCTAGTCCTACAGAAACCGTGCTACAACGGCTGCTAAGTATGTGAGCAAGTCGAGGGCATTCCTTAGCAAGAGAGTGAAACGATATTCTCAGTTAAAAAATATTGATGATCTACCAGAACGTGGTTCGGTAGGAAAACTGTCAGACAAGGACGAAACAATGATTATTAACATGCTTTCCTGAAATCCTGAGTGAAAAACACAGAGAGAAACGACTCGTCTGGGCAAAGGAAAATGTAGATCGGGACTGGAGCAATGTATTTTTTTTCGCGATGAAGGTCCATTTTAGGGTTATGTTATCACTCCACGAACCTGGTCAATTTCCACTAAGATTGGTCCAGCGCATGATGAAACACCGCGTGTGAAGAATCATGTTTGGGAACGTCTTTTGGAAAAAAATTATGGGAGATTTTTCATCTTTACCTACAATTTGAACGCAGAAAAATGCTCCAGATTTATAGGTATTAGTATCGACTGCCAAACGGTGAATTGTTGATATAAATAAGGAGTGAGTTCTTCAAGAGTATAACGACTCCAAACATCGGCGTAAAACGGCTACACATGGAAAGGGGAATCCGCTATCGTCATACTAAAATGGCCATTCCAGTCGCCCGATCCAAACCCAATCGAGAATGTGTGGTCATACACCAAGCAGAAGTTTCATAGTAAAAAAGTGTAATGAAGCAGTTGTCCCGGCAAATTCAGACAATTTGAAAACCTGTTCCAAAAACATGCGGAATATCTCTTCAAAAGTAAGCCCTGGAAAACCTAATATATTATCAATATTTATAAAATATCATCAAGCATTTTTAAAAACTTACCTGTCCTTAGCATTGTCAGAAACTGAAGACGAATGATCCAAAATATACTTTCCATTTTCTTCAAGAACTTTAAGTTTATTCAAAACAATTAGTAACTCAGGTTCTTGTTTACATATAGATGAGCCAACTGAAAACAATTCAGTTTCAAAATTAGTGCACTCCAATTTGGCCTTTACCATAGAAGTACTGGTATTTTCTTTTTCCAATGTAGTAGGATAATGTTCTTGTGTTACTGATTCTAAGAACGAATCTATATTATCACTTTCCTCATCTTTGACAGCATCAGATGATAATAAGTTTGTTGCTTTATTAAATTCTTCTAATAGGTTTATATCTTGGTTGACTCCACTATTTTCAAATTTTTCTCTGCCTAAATGACTAGAAGATGTACTAAAAAATTAATCACATGATTTACTAAGTACTTTCCATACAAACACGTAGTTCTAAAATACATATTATATCATTCAAGAGTTATTGTGCCAGTCGATTGACAGATAGGCCTACAATGAGACAAACAGATCAAAGAAAATGGGAAAATGTGTTTAGGTTTGTTGTGGTTGTTATGTCTAAAACATCTCTTTTATGTATATTTTGAAATAAATATTACTCTTAATCCGGTTTTATTTTGCACAAAAAACTTGTCAGGGTACCCAACTGAGTAATAAAGTATCCAGCCAAATCAACATCAATTAGAAATGTAAACTAGCTTCTTATTGTACGGGCAATCCTAAACATGCAAATTTAGGCTAGTTCTCGTTCTGTCATGTGTTTTTCAATTTCAAACTTAATATATAAAAAAACTAAACTCTTGAGTCATACTAAATATACCTTTCAGTTACATTAATTTTGGAAGTTAATTTTATAATTAACTAGCCGGACCCGCGGCTCCGCTCGCGTGGACTTGATTCACTACTATCGTCACTGCTTATTCCTTATGTTACCCAAAGTAATAAAATATCTACATAATTTCCATTATCTAGGCTTATCTCCGCTCATCTCCCATTATTTCTCCTTATCTCCCATCATTTCTCCTTAGCTCCCAGTATTTCACCTTATCTCCCATTATCTAGGCTTATCTCCACTTATCTAGGCTTGTCTCGACTTATCTCGCAATATTTCTCCTTATCTCTCATTATCTCGCCATAACTCCCATTATCTAGACTTATCTCTGCTCACCTCCCATTATTTCTCCTTATCTCCCATTATTTATATTTATCTCCAATTATCTCACCTTATCTTCCATTATCGAGGCTTATCTCGACTTATCTCCCATTATTTCTCCTTATCTCCCATTATCTCATCTTTTCTCCCATTATCTAGGCTTATATTGAATTATATAAAACGTATGTATATATTTATAAAAACACGTAAATCGGATAAGTGGTTCTCAAGTCATAAGCTCACTAACGGACAGACATGCAGATAGACAGACAGAGAGAGAGATGTTGCATTTTATATATATTCTAGATAGGAGATTATAGATAACCTGGCCAGAGAACAAATGTATGATTTAAAAAAAAAAAACACGTAAATCGGATAAGTGGTTCTCGAGTGATAAGCGCACAGACAGACAGAGAGACGTTGCATTTTATATATATTATATTCTTTGCTACATGATATTGTTCCATATTTAATGCTTTAGGCAGTGTATTGTAAAATAACGCGCTAGCAGCAAACTTTTCTCCGACTTGATTCACTATTACCGTCACTGCTTATTCCTTATGTCGCCTAACGTAATAAAATATAGCCTATAACCTGGCCAGAGAACATATGTATATTTAAAAAAAAGTACGTAAATCGGATAAGTGGTTCTCCAGTGATAAGCGCACTAACGGACAGACAGACAGATAGACAGACAGATAGACAGACAGATAGACAGACAGATAGACAGACAGACAGACAGAGAGACGTTGCATTTTATATATATTATATTCTTTGCTACATGATATTGTTCCATATTTAATGCTTTAGGCAGTGTATTGCAAAGAAAACGCGCTAGCAGCAAACTTTTCTCCGACTTAATTCACTATTATCGTCACTGCTTATTCCTTATGTCACCTAACGTAATAAAATATATCCTATAACCTGGCCAGAGAACATATGTATATTTTAAAACAAAAAGTACGTAAATCAGATAAGTGGTTCTCCAGTGATAAGCGCACTAACGGACAGACAGACAGACGTTGCATTTTATATATATTATATTCTTTGCTACATGATATTGTTCCATATTTAATGCTTTAGGCAGTGTATTGCAAGAGAACGCGCTAGCAGCAAACTTTTCTCCGACTTGATTCACTATTATCGTCACTGCTTATTCCTTACGTCACCTAACGTAATAAAATATATCCTATAACCTGGCCAGAGAACATATGTATGTGTAAAAAAAAAAAAAGCACGAAAATCTGATAAGTGGTTCTCCAGTGATAAACGCACTAACGGACAGACAGACAGACAGAGAGACGTTACATTTTATATATATGATAGATATTCTTTGCTACATGATATTGTTCCATATTTAATGGTTTAGCATGTTTAAAAAAAAGCACGTAAATCGGATAAGTGGTTCTCCAGTGATAAGCACACTAACGGACAGACAGACAGAGAGACGTTGCATTTTATATATATTATAGATAAAACCAAAACTAACTTTTTTAATAGATTTATAAATTGTAAATGAACTAACTTAAACTTTGTTTCCAATATCTCCTTTAACTTTAACGAACTCTTAATACACTTACATTTCTTCATCCCTTATGTCCAAAGCTTCAGACTTTACTAAATTACAGTCCTCATAAAATATATCACCGGTTGTTCTCTCATGTTTCACTTCACTAAAAAACAAACAAATTGTTATATATAATTTGTAATAATAATACAAATTACCTTAACAGGCCATGAAAGAAACAGGTAAATCATGTGAATCAACATTAAGCGTGCAATTTCAAGTAAAACAAAAACCTACTTTCAAGCATTTAGCCAGCTGAAAACGATTCAGTACTTGCTCCTTCGATAAAAGTAAATCAATATTATAATTTACTTTGATTCTAAATACTATGAGCTGTAAAACAGCATGTTAACTTTAACTCAATCATGACAGTGTGTATGTACAATGTAAAATAATATATATTTTAGGAACAACTCAAATTTAAAACATGACTTGAGAAACTGTCACATGATTATGCCCAAATGAAAACTATTTTGATATTGCTTTGTTCAGAGGTGACAGACCGGTGTGTTTCTCTTTTTACAGAGTTATGCAGATTATAAAAAAAACTTACTTATTTGGAGATACACCATAAGTACCCGATGAATGCTGTAGTAATCCATTCTTTGAAATATATTCTGTCTCTAGACAATCCCCGTGATACTCCATCTGACCCATCAGCTTAGTTTCTTGCCTGTTATAATCATAAGTATTTGCTGAAACACCTACTGGGACATCTAACGAAACATTTTCAATTTCTGGTTCAACTTTTATTAATAATTCAGCATTATTATCATTTTGTGCTACCATTGTATCAGGTATATTTTGGCCGTCTAGTACATCTGAATCAATGGATAGCTCTACGTTATCAAAATGTGCTGTTTGTTTTGCAATCTCACAAGAGTCCATTACTTTTTCTTTAGAACGATCTTCAAGCATTAAACTAATCTTATGGACACTGTTCATTGCGGTAAAATTACTTTTTCACCACAATTATTTTCCATTTTTATTTTGAAAATAATACTTAAATTGTAAACTAGCTATACAAACATACATACAAACAGTTGTGTCTCTCTCTCTCTCTCTATGCTTTTTACGACCACAGCTGCCAGGGCTATTCGGTCGGGTGGCGGTTTATATTCCAAAACCCTTATCTTCTCCTTTTATCTTAAATGATATCCGACAAGGTCCACCTTACAGTGTGTCTGGAATGTCTCCATAACCTTCTCGGATTAGTTAATTATTATGAATGAATCTGGGTGAGTTGTAGAAAATCATAGGTTAAGAACGGTGGTCTCGAACGTCAAAATGCGAAATCGGTAGAGTTGCTCACTAATATCGGTATATTTGTACCCAAAATCGGTATATGAAAAAAACACAATATTCAATCAAATTTGTCTATTTTAAATTTCTTTATCTTTGTAAAATAATAGGAACTTACAGAATATAGTAATTATACAATTAAAACTAATAAGAGTATTTTTTTTTAATATTTCATATATGAATGAATAAATACTAGTGAATAGTAGCAAAACATAATGAAATCGAAATAACAAAAATATAACAGACTAAGTAATATGTAATTCGGTTATTACTAACGATATCTAACATGAAATAGGTACACAAACTTAAATCTAATTCATTTTTACGATTTTTAGGATCATACCAATATTCTTTAGCCATAGCCGCAGTCATCTTTGAACTAATTTCGAAATGATAACAATTAGCGTCATTAAATAGTCGTTTTGTATGTAACAGACCAGTGATTGGCTCGGTAGACAGCTTATTTCGTTATTTTGTTTCATAAGATTAATATGCAAGAATATGCGCTCAACATTAGCGAATGAGTGGGGCGGTAATAAAACAGTAAAGTAGACAACAACGGAAACATTTGAGTGTCATCGCCATACTTTAGTAAACTGATATTATCCCAAAATAGTTCTATGTCATCAGGAATTTTTTTTAAAATACGCCACTCTGTATCATTTTGTTGAAAATCATTGTTCTAAACAATATTGGGAAAGAGTCTACTAACTGGAAATGTGCCACAGTTCAGCCGATACCTAAAAAAGGCAAGAAGACCTTGCCAAACAACTACCGACCAGTTGCACTGCTTTCAATAATATCGAACCTCATGGAAAAGGCTGTCAATCAGCATCTTCTAAAATACCTGGAAGGATTGAACATTGTTAGCGATCACCAATATGGCTTTCGTAAACGTAGATCAACAGGAGATCTTCTAACTTATGTAACACATGTTTGGAACAACGCAATTGAACACTTCGGAGAATCTCGAGCGGTTGCTCTTGACATATCCAAGGCATTCGACCGTGTTTGGCACGATGGACTGTTGGCTAAGGTACGCTCTTATGGTATGTCTGAAAAGTTCTGTTTATGGCTCTCATGTTTCCTCAGAGGGCGTTCTTTACGAGTCGCAGTCGACGGATTTCTTTCTAATACCTTTACTGTTAACGCCGGTGTTCTCCAAGGCTCCGTACTGTCTTTCTCATTTACATTAACGATCTGCTGGAAAAGACCGGGAATCCGATCTACAGCTTTGCAGATGACAGTACGCTTATCTCTTCATTCACTTTGAACGCTCGGACATCGGCTGTTATTCAACTTACCAAAGACCTGGAAGTAACCAAGTGGAATTTAACGCTACAAAAACCCAGGCGGCAGTTTTTTCTAAAAAGGTTAACGTTGCTGAACCCGACATAGTTATGTCGGGACACTCCATTCCTCTAACATCGTCACTCAATTTATTGGGCGTTAATTTGGGAGCAAATATGTCCTGGCATGAACATGTTGCATGCATAGCAACCAGAAAGCTTTACACTCCACAACAACTGTTAATTCTTTACAAAGCTCAAATTCGACCAACTATGGAATACTGATCCCATGTTTGGGACTCTGCTCATCCCAGAGCGGTGCATATTAGAAATATACGTCGCGCTAATACTTCACATCCGTATGAGGTTCAGTTTGTCACTTCTCGTACAACCAACCCTTTTCAAGCAGTCTTTTATATGGAGACCCTCATCCCTTTGTAATAATTTGCCCAGGACTGTGTTTCCCACCGAGTACAATTTACAGCGATTCAAGACCAACGTGAATCGCTTTTTCCGCACATATGTCGCTCCTGTAGCGCTTTAGGGATTTTCCTGCAGCACCTATGCTAGACCCATAAACAAAAATGGGTCTTAACCCAACAAAATTCTAAATCGTGAAGATAGATATGAATAGGAGTTTATCTCTACTCTTGGCGTGATCCAGGAACAACGACGAGGACGTGGTACATATCTGTTTCCTTTGGGGTGCTTTATTAGCGTGAGTCCCCTTGCCTCTCATGATTGGGTGCTTGATTAACGTGAGTCCCCTTGCCTCTCACGATGGGGTGCTTTTTAATTGAAAAGACTATTTTTACGATTTAGAATTCTTTTGGATTAAGACCCATAATAAGTTTAGTATTAAAACTAAAATTTCTTAAATATGCCTTTTTCCGATTGAAGGTTTCTTCTTCTGGTGCTGTGTCTTCTTTAGACGTTAGCGACCATTCTGGTGCAAATTACTTTATTTATAGCTGATCTAAACAATTCTACACTACTTTTTGCTCTCCATTTTCTAAGGTTGTGCAGCCAAGAGACACGTAATTTTAAACATGAAATAAAAAAACTATTAATATCAATGTGCCCGTACAATTACAGCAAATACTTTGGGGCAATTTGAATATGTATATTGTCTTTCATTATTGTCTGTTTGGTTATCGATTTTATTATTTTTTAATTCACTTAAATATATAATTATTTTATTTTCAACGGTATTTGACGATGCAAAGACGATGTGCAGGTTAGGTTTGCTTAACATGATTTGTAGTTATTACAGTCCCTGGCCAAATTATTAGACGCACTGCAAGATTTCATGTAAAATATTAATTACCGAGTGATATTGTACCGTTTTATTATTTTAAATTGATTTGTTTTTTTATTTTTATATTATCCAATCAATTACCTATTTATTTGACATAAATAAAACAGCATTAATTTAGAAAAGCATAAGTTTATTAAGTTTTAAAGAAAAGTGAAATTAATGTTAGTAAAAGTCAATATTTAGTTGAGCCACCTTTAGCCGCTATCAAAGCTTTAATTCTGCGCGGCATGCTATCAATGCAAGATTGTACTGTCTCCTGCATTTAAGGATGATGATTCCACACATGAATAATGTTTTCTAGGAGCTGGGTTTTGTTGGTAATCACATCTTTAGCCACTTCTCTTTTCATCAGCTCCCACACATTTTCAATGGGGTTCATATCAGGGCTATTACCCTGCCAATCCAACAGAGGATTTTTTTCTGCCAAAAAAAGCTTTAACAGACCGAGCAGTGTGGCAGGGAGCTCCATCTTGCATGAAAGTGAATGGTTCCACATTTGGAAACCATTCTCTGAGCTGCGGAATCAACCGATTTTGTAATACTTCTTTGTACTGATCTTGCCTCATTATTCCTTTGACGACGTACAGACGTCCCAGTGCCCTTGCCGCTGATGACTGACCAAATCATCACTTTGGTGGGATGTTTAACCGTCGGGACGACACAATCAGGATGAAACTTTTCTCCATGACCACGACGCACATACTGAGCTTTATTCTGCAAAATTTCGAATGTGCTTTCGTCACTGAAGCAGACCTGTCAAAAATAGGAAAAATATATAAACTTCCATGTTTATTTGCTTTATTTAACTGAAAATGATAATAATGTATCAATTATTGATTAAATTGCTGTATCTTACCGATCTCCAGAAGTCCACATCTTTGTCTTGCCATTGTTTGGCCCACTTCAGGCGCTTTGCTTTCATTGCAGCTGTTAACTTGGGCTTCCTGGCGGGGGGGCGACAGGCCTTAAAATCTAATTCTTTCAATTTTCTTCGAACAGTGCGCTCAGAAGCGTTTACGCTAGCATCCTGGAGTTGTGATTTTATTACCTTTGTGGTAGCAAATCTGTTTTCTACACAAATTTTCTTCAAACATCTCTCTGACCGTGGAGTGAAAATTAGTTTTCTACCGCATCTTTTCTTTCTTTCCGGGCTTAATTCCTTCCCTGACTCAATTTTCTTTTTTATGCGTCGTACACTAGCTTCAGAAACCTCCAATCTTCGTGATATTTCTCGGTTTGTAAATGTTTTCGCAATCACAAGGGCCTTTACTTCAGCTTTTTTACGTGGTGAAAGATCGCCTTTTCTACCCATAATGAAAATAGTCCAATTACTTTTTTAAAACACTGCATACAAAATAAACTAATAACTGAGAGGTATAAAACTGTTAAACAAACAATCACAGTCCATAAAGCCACAGAATCACGTCCGTACCTGACTCGATTCCGATCGCGACTGATACAGGTTTGTACTTGTTTACGTTCATGTATCACTTTGTCAACACAGTGTTGCCATATGTTAAAAATAAATACAAATATGTAGTCTACAACAATTCTTTTAAATAAAAATCAATAATATTGTAGTTTAAATATACCATTATTGCATAAAAACTCTTAAGAAACATAAAATTACTAAAAAAAAATACAGTGCGTCTAATAATTTGGCCAGGGACTGTATGCAAATAAAGTATTATTATTATATGTAAACATTTCCCTCTTCATTGTCATTTCTGTCATAATAGAATATTCGTAAAACTTGTTCGTGTAACGTATTATTTATTCGTAAAACGTGTACATTTTGTTTGAGAATTACAATAAGTGCAGTTAAAATTTCAATTTAACTGGCATTTTTATGTACTAATAGATGTTTATTTAAATTACATTTATATTTTGCTTGATAATTACAATGCCCACATTTAAACATTTTGATTCCACTGGAATTTTTATGGACTAATAGATGTTGATTTAAATATCCTTTCTGTTTTGCTTGATAATTACAATGCTCACACTTAAACATTTTTATTTCACTGGAATTTTTATGTACTAATAGATGTTTATTTAAATTGCTTTTATATTTGGCTTGATAATCACAATGCTCACATTTAAACATTTTGATTTCACTGGAATTTTTATGGACTAATAAATGTTGATTTAAATAACCTTTCTGTTTTGCTTGATAATTACAATGCTCACATTTAAACATTTTGATTTCACTGGAATTTTTATGGAGTAATAAATGTTGATTTAAATAATCTTTCCGTTTTGTTTGATAATTACAGTGCTCGCATTTAAACATTTTAACTTTACTGAAATTTTTATGGACTAATATATGTCGATTTAAATTAACTTTTTGTTTTGACTGATAATTACAATGTCCACATTGAAACATTTTGATTTCACTGGAATTTTTATGTACTAATAGATGTTTATTTAAGTTGCTCTTATATTTTGCTTGATAATTACAGTGCACACATTTAAACATTTTAATTTCACTGGAATTTTTATGTACTAATAGATGTTTATTTAAGTTGCATTTATATTTTGCTTGATAATTACAATGGCAACATTTAAACATTTTTATTTCACTGGAATTTTTATGGACTAATAGATGTCGATTTAAATTACCTTTTTGTTTTGATTGATAACTACAATGCCCACATTTAAACATTTTGGTTTCACTGGAATTTTTATGTACTAATTGATGTGGATTTAAATTGATTTCATGTTTTGTTTGATAATTACAATGAACGTATTTAAACTTGTCATCTTCGAGATTTTTCTGCACAAAACAATTTTTTGTTGTTGTTTGATAACTACATGGATCAATTTTAAAAACACAATCTTGTATAGATTCCGTATGATCAGCAAACTCATTTTTAATAGTTTCTTCCCATATTATTTTATCACCGCCATCTTCGGGGACTGCAGAACTTCCCTGATTTTCTCGGATAAAATAACTTGAATACGCACTAAAACAAAAAAATAAAAAGAAAGTTTAAAATAAAACAATGTTAGTATAACTAAAATTATAGCGCAAATTTAGATTAGTTCTCGATCTGTCAGGTGTTTTTACAATGTCAAACTGAATATACGAGGCTGGTTTGAAAAGTCCGTGCAAAAATAAAAACTACTTATGTGTTTGGGATAAACCTTTTTTTATTTTTCGACATAGTCTCCTTTTAGGTTTTATACACTTCGTCCAACGATGTTCTAGTTTGTTGATCCCTTCCGAATAATAGGATTTGTCCAAGTCTGCAAAATATCCATTAATGTCTGCAATCACCTCCTCGTTTGAATAAAATCTTTGTCCCGCCAGCCATTTCTTCAAATTGGGGAACAAATAGTGGTCCGAGGGAGCCAAGTCTGGAGAATAGGGGGGATGTGAAACGAGTTGGAATCCTATTTCCATTAATTTTGCGACCACAACTGCTGAGGTGTGTGCTGGTGCGTTGTCGTGATGGAAAAGGACTTTCTTGTGGGCCAATCGTGGGCGTTTTTCTTGCAGCTCGGTTTTCAAACGGTCCAATAACGATGAATAATATTCACCTGTAATAGTTTTACCTTTTTCCAGATAGTTGATAAGGATTATTCCTTGCGAAACCTTTCCGGCCGAAGGAACGGTCTTCGCCTTTTTTGGTGCAGATTCCCCCTTGGTAACCCATTGTTTAGATTGTTGTTTGGTCTCAGGAGTATAGTAATGTATCCATGTTTCATCCACAGTGACGAAACGACGCTTAAAGTCCTCCGGATTCTTCTGGAACAGCTGCAAACCATCCTTGCAACACTTCACACGATTCCGTTTTTGGTCAAGCGTGAGCAATCGCGGCACCCATCTTGCGGATAGCTTTCTCATGTCCAAATGTTTATGCAAAATATTATGTACCCGTTCAGTCGAGATGCCCACAGCACTAGCAATCTCACGCACCTTAACTCTCCTGTCATCCATCACTATATCATGGATTTGATCAATGATTTCTGGAGTCATAACCTCCACAGGCCGACCAGAATGTTCAGCGTCACTTGTGCCCATATGGCCAGTCCGAAAATTTTGAAACCACTTATAAACTGTTCTAATCGAAGGTGCAGAGTTACCATAATGTTTATCAAGCTTCTCTTTAGTCTCCTGAGGCGTTTTGCCTTTCATAAAGTAATGTTTAATCACCACACGAAATGCTTTTTCGTCCATTTCTTGAAAATCACTCGACTTCCTTGATTCACACGAATGCCAAACACAGAGAAATAGACCAATATGGCTGAAACTTGGTGTGCGTTCATTCAAGAGATGCTACTAACTAAACATGACCTCGATACGTGCCGGTGGTGCCATCTCTCGGACTTTGCACGGACTTTTCAAACCAGCCTCATATAACGAAATTAAACTTCTAGTAATTATATTTTTGAGTTACATTGATTTTGGAAGTTAATTTCGTTACTATAAAACCAAAACTAACTTTTTTATTAGGTTTACAAATTGTAAATCAATTAACTTAAACTTTGGTTCTAATATCTCTTTTACCTCTAAGCTAACTCTATAAATCTTGATACACTTACATTTCTTCATCTTTAATGTCCAACATTTCAGATTTAATTAAATTAGAGTCCTCATAAAATGTGTCACTGCTTGTTCTCTCGTGTTTCACTTCACTAAAACCAAACAAGTTATTTTTAATGTGCAACAGAAATACAAATTACATTAAAAGGCCATGGAAGAAATAGGTAAATCATGTAAACCAAAACCAAAAGTGTAATTTCACTGGTTCAGGCAAAATAAAAATCTACATTTTGGTATTTGCCCAGCTGAAAACGACACAATATTGACTCCTTCGATAACAATGAATTGATATACTAATTTACGTTGATTCTAAATACTATGAACCATGACAGTGTATATGCAGAATGTAAAAGTATATATATTTTGGGAACAATTCAAATTTCAAACATGATTTGAGAAACTGTCATGTGATTGTGCCCCAATGATGGCTATTTTGACACTGTTTTGGTCTATGTGTCTTTTTCCTTTTATAGAACTATGCAGGTTGTAAACCGAATTTTGTCCTATTGTGGCAACTAACTGTTTCAAATAAAATGTTGCATTATGATGTTTTTCAATAACTCTTTTAACAAAATATTTGATTCTCTAAAATTAAGTGGCATGATCCACGCCATAGTTTATGAATTAAACCTTATACACAACTTTTGTTATAAAAAAAAACTTACTTATTTGAAGATTCACAAGTACCATACGAATGATCGATCTAGTAATACATTCTTTAAAATATATTCCATCTCTAGACATTTCCAGCCATTTTCCATCTGACTCATCAGCTTAGTTTCTTGCATGTTACATTCATAAGTATTCACTGAAACACCTATTGAGACATCTAATGGAACATTTTCAGTTTCTGGGTCAACTTTTATTAATAATTTAGCATTATTGTCATTTTGTGCTACCATGGTACAAGGTATGTTTGTGCCCTCTAGTATACCTGAAGCAATGGATAGCTCTATGTTATCAAAATTTGCTGTTTGTTTTGCAGTCTCACAAGAATCCATTACTTTTTCTTTAGGAAAATTTTCAAGCGTTAAACTAACGATATCTTTCGTCATTTCTGATGATTTTGGTAAAATTACTTTTTCGTCACGGTTATTTTTCATTTTTATTTTGAAAATAAGATTTAAACTATGAAAACCAATAGTCCAGTGCAGTTCTAGAAAATTATAGGTTAGAAAATCGGACGCATCCAGAAATAAAAGCAGCAGGTTTAGGCGTTTTCGATTGAAATATTTCTTAACTTAAGCGTTCAATCGCAATTAACTCTAGTAAAGAACCGAGGGATTCGAGAGTGAGCATGAACAAGAGAGCATCCTAATTTTCATAGAAAACCTAGTATATAGAAACGCCTGCAATCTTCAACGACTTTGTTAGTTCCAAATTTCAGATTTTTTCATTAATGTGAATTTGTACATGGATGTATTACGTTGAAAACGTCGTGCGTCTTTCTTTGTCACGATAGTCAAGAGGAATATTACCAACAATACTCGACAAACTTTCATTATTGTTGGTTTGATATGTTGTTACAGTAATTTTTAATTATTTTATTTTTTTATCTGAATCATAAAGTTTTAATTGAGGTTTACATATTTCCTCTATTTGGTCTCTGCATAATAGAGGGCACAAAAGAATGTAAAAAGTGATCGAGGTAATTTAAGAAAGTAACAAAAGTAATTTTAACATATGTTTTTGTCGCATGGTACTAGAGAATGAACCTCCTCCCTTATGCTGATGACACCGCCATTATCACCCACTCTAAAAGTAGCCGCTTCATCACCAGCAGACTTCAGCGCCACCTCGACACCCTGGATTCCTGTTTTTACCGTTGAAGGATCAAACTCAACCCCGCGAAAACTCAAGCCATCGTCTTCTCCAAGGGCAGCGGCACTTCTCATGGACATCTTCAACTCCAAGGCTCCCGTATCCAATGGGCCAAGACCATCAAATACCTGGGCGTCCATTTCGACCGACAACTCGTCTGGAAGGACCAGGTCTGCACTGTGGCCAAGAAGGCGAAGCAACTACTGGGGAAACTCTACCCCATCCTGAACCGCTCCAGTAAGTTGCTCCCCCGGACCAAGCTTCTAGTTTACAACTCCATCGTGAAGGCAGGCCTCACGTACGCCTGTCCTACCTGGTGCCAGCTCTCCAAAACAAGGAGAGCTCAGCTTCAAGCAGTGCATAACAAGGCCCTGAGGATGATCGCGGGAGCCCCGTGGTTCATGAGGAACAGTGAAATTCACAGGGACCTCGGTGTGCCTACCGTAAAGGCACACATGAGGCAAACTCAATAGAAGTTCCTCGAGAAGGCGTCCCAGCACCCCAACCCGTGTATCAGGGATGCCTTCCGACTCCCTCCTCAAGCTAGTCGCCAGTTCCCTAGATCGTCGGACCCGCTGCTGCTCTCGGACGAAGACGATGACCCCCCTCGCCCGCCGTGACAAGAAGAATGTCATTCTAGGTTAAGTTTAAACTAGTTCTAATTTAAGTCTTGTTACTTCCTAGTTTAAGTTAGCGTAAGTCTTAGTCTAAGGTAGTTTTAGTCTTAGTTCTAAGTCCTAGCTTTAAGAAATTTCATGTATATACCAAACACACATTTCCTAAGCTAAGTTAGTATAGGATTCCTATTGTAAGAACTGAGGTTAAGATAGAATAAGTTTACATTTAGTATTAGAAATTATATATTTATACTTTCAAAATTATAAGAAAGAGGCTTTGCCTAGCTTAGAAATCAGTAAAGACAGTAAATAAAATACTAGAGAATTAAAATAAAAAACACGCCTCCCTGTCCGCAATGGAGTAATTCTACCCGGTATTTTAAGCGAAACAGCGGCCATCTGTGAACCATCTGCGTTACTCATTTAGGGTTGCAAGGAAAAACACTATTCCGATAGTGCACTCAAGATGCCCGATATTGTCTTCAGACAGAGTATCATAAAACGTATTTTAATGAACCTAGACACAAAAAAAGTTTCTGGTGCTGATGGAATACTTGCCGTAGTAGAAAAAAAATACGCGGGAAAAATAACACCAGTTTTTGGCATACTTTCTAACTTATGATACAGAAAAGGAATATTTCCTTCCTGTTGAAAAACCACAACAGTTTAGCCGATACTCAAAAAAGGCAAGAAGACCTTGCCAAAAAACTACCGACCATCACACTGCTTTCGATAATATTGACAGTTATGAAAAAGACTATCAATCAGCATCTTGGAAATGTCGAGAAGAGTTAACATTATTAGCGATTATCAATATGGCTTTCATAAGCAAAGATCGGATTGTTGGCTAAGAAAAAGCGTTCGTTACGAGTGACCGTTGATGGATTTCTTTCTAATAACTTCATTATTAAGAAGTTGTTCAACTTAATAAAGACCTAGAAGAAACTCTATCTTGAGGTGACAGTAACAAAGTAGAATTTAACTCTAAAAAAATTCGGGCGGTCGTTTTTTTGTAAAAAAGTTAACGTTGCTGAACCCGACCTAGGTATGTCGGGACACTCCACTTCTCTAGCATCGTCACTCAAGTTGCTGGGCGTTAAAGTGGGAGCAAATATGTTGTGTGTCATGAACATGTCGCAAGCATAACAAAGAGAGCTTCTCAAACGCTTGCAATACTATTTCGAATTAAAAAGCTTTACACTCTACAGACACTGTTAATTCTGTACAAAGTTCAAATTCGACCAACGATGGATTACTGCTCCCAAACATACACTGCATTTGGATTTTATTCAGAAGAGAGCCGTTCGCCTGAATCAGGACGCTTAATTCTCTAGAAACCTTGAAAAATCGAAGAACGGTTGGTGACTTAAGTCTATTCTACAAGTAATTTTACGCAAAAGTTCGATGGATGTGGCCCGCTTGGTTTTGCCGTATGTGAAGGAGCATTGTCATGAAGAAAAATGACTTTGTGTTGCCTCTTTCGGTATTCTGGCCTTTTTTCAAGCAGCGAACGGTTCAAATCGGTCAATTGTTGTTGGTAACGTTTAGTATTAACCGTTCGCATCGTCTTTCTGCCAAAGCGATTCGGTTTTGCGGTCGATGTGGATGGTGCGCCTGGGTCTATCCATGATTTTTTGCGCTTGGGATTCTCAAAATAAATCCACTTTTCATCCCCTGTAACTATACGATGCAAAAACGACTTCCTTTTATACCGAGCGAGCAAAATGTCACACGTGTTTTTTGCGCTTTTCCATTCGCCTGTCGTTCAACTCATGTGGTACCTATCTACCAGCTTCTGAATCTTTCCCATCTCTCGTAGCCGACTGGAAACAATTTGTTGACGAACGTCCAATTTTTCGGCGAGTTATTTTTGTGTTTGCAAATCATCTTCGTCAAACAATGCTTGCAATTCCACATCTTCGTATTTTTTTGGCGGTTTTCCACGTTCCTTGTCTGCAACATTGAAGTCACCACTTTTGAAACACCGAAACCATCGTTCACACGTATCTTGCGATGGAGCATGTTCACCATAAGTTTCTCGAAGTAATCGGTATAATTCAACAGCAGTTTTCTTCAAATGAAAACAAAAAAATTAATGCTGTCCGCGAATGTTCTTTGTTCGGTATAAATTTCGACATATTGAACACAACACTATGCACACACATTTCCAATTTATCACTCGTGCGCGTCTGACACTTGTTGATGACACAACAAAATGGCGCAGTGTCAAATCTTTATAGCACAAACTGCATTGGTGCACCATCTGTTATCTGAAATCCGCATTTCATACTTGTACACCTGGTATCATCTCTGCCGAAGACTATTGTTTATGTAATGGTAAAAAAACCCTGCTGGTAAACCATGATCGAATGAGGATAAAGTACTTGCTTTGTAAATATATAAAAAAAAGTTCCCGTCTATACAGATACCGTCAACACTTTTCCCCGATTTTTCGAACTCTTAGGCGTTTGTTATCAAAATTACCATTTAGTCCCGGCTTCAACGGCAAGATATCAGAATATCTAAAAGTAGACGTATATAAAATGGACGACAACGATAAGTATTGCACGCTGATCCACACTTCAGATGAAGATTTAGGGCGTGCGTTCAATGAAGCCAGCAAATCATGCACTCGCATTCGTAAGCAGTCGAAACAAGTTATTGCATATTGCATCAGTTGCTTCCACTAATTCTCTGAGTATACTCATAGTGTATATAATAGCAAAATTACAGTTATGTATACTGTTTGTGACTAAGGTGCTACTAATCAGGCTGCGCTGAGAAAACTTAATTCAAAGAATAAGATTTATTTCCCTATACTTTTAACCTAAATAATGGGGAAATATGTATCATCTTTAATGTTCCCTATTTACTAAAAGTGAAAAGAAATGTCCCCTTGCGAGAGGTAATGGAGTTTGAGAATGAGAAATATGAAATATTCTAATTTTGCTTCATTTACATGCCGATATGATATATCACATAAATTTAGGCCATAAAGTATCTTCTTCGCTGTGTATTTAAAGTAAATTTGTTAAAACACTGAGAATCTAAGAAGAGAGATAAACCATTTTTAAATTATGTAAATGTTCGTAAACGAGTGAGGACATCGATCATATACCTACTTACAAAAATATATGTTGGATATAATACAAATTTAACTCGAGTAGGTTCATTTTTCTTCTAACACTTTGCAAACAAAAAATACTTGAACATTCACGACTTCACTTATAATACCTGTCCAAGAACTTTAATGTTCGTGGAAGTTCCACGTAGTCTCGAAAGTTACGACCTGCAACAAATGAAAAAAAGACATTGTGTGAGTTATCCTACGTCCAATGAAGGGCATAATATAAAACTTACCAAAAAATATTAAAAACTGTTTTCTGTTGACTCTCTGGATTTCCGTAAAAAATAAAAAACGTGATTTTTAGGATTGACTTCGTTGATTGGGTCGACTCCTGAATGGTGACATTAATTTAATCTAATACTTGTGATCTTAACGCAAAAGTGAGGTTGTGCACGGTCTGTGTCCTGGAATCAGCCTCATTAATCTACGGGCAATCCTGTTCATATTTATTTTCGCGTATGCTAAGACATACTTGCATCAAGCTAACGCTTAGCAAATTGAGAGTTGAGTTTTTTGACGTTAAGATTTATTAAAATATGTTTAACGTCACTCTGCAAATGATATCCGGTATTTTTTACTGCATATTGAGAACAGTGACTAGTGCTTCCCTCTTGGAATAGACACTCGAGTGTGACGCAGATTTCAGCAGAATCAATCAAGAAATCAACAGATCTTGCGATAGTATTGTGCGGTGGTAAAGCTGATTTACTGAAATTTTGAGCAGCTACTTTAACGACTGACCATCTTAAATTGTTAGAATGCTTACAAAGGCCTCGTTTAAACTTTTTTTTTAATGTAATAGCAACTATCTCTTTAAATGTCTTGTATATTTTATTTGAAAATTACAATAAGCAGATTAACACGTTTCAATTTCACTGGAATTTTTATGTAGTAACAGATGTCTCGTTAACTGATTTTGTTTTGTTGAAAATTATACCGAGCGCTGTTAAATATTTCAACTCCACTTGAGCATTTTATGTCATAATAGATGTCTACCTAAATTACTTTTACGTTTTGTCTGGAAATTACAATGAACACATTTAACCATCTTTTTTAATCGCAGGTACATCTATTACATTAGAACTCGAATAAAACTGATACATTTAAATACGACATATCTTTTTTTAATCGCTTTACTTGTTGTAAAAAGTAAACTCTTATAAACAAGTTTCCATATCATTAAAATAATTTTACAATCAAAACAATAATTCAGCTTTAAACATACCAGGTGTACAAGTATAAAATACAGATTTCAGACACTTTTGACACTGCGCCATTTTGTTGTGTCATCATAAAATTGGAAAAGTGTGTGCATAGTGTTGTATTGTTGTGTTCAATATAGCGAAATTTATACCGAAAAAAGAGCATTCGCGGACACCATTAATTTCTTGTTTTCATTTGAAGAAAACTGCTGTTGAATGATACCGATTACTTCGAGAAGCTTATGGTGAACATGCATCGCAAGATTCGTGTGAACGATGGTTTCGGCTTTTCAAAAGTGGTGACTTCGATGTTGCAGACAAGGAACGTGGGAACCCGCCAAAAAAATACGAAGATGTGGAATTGCAAGCATTGTTGGACGAAGATGATTCGCAAACACAAAAACAACTCCCCGAGCAATTGGGCGTTAGTCAACAAGCCGTTTCCAATCGGCTACGAGAGATGGGAAATATTCAAAAGACCACATGAGTTGAACGACAGGCAAATGGTCGTATAGTTAGAGGGGATGAAAAGTGGATCCCAAGATCCCAGAATTCCAAGCGCAAAAAATCATGGGTAGACCCAGGCGCACCATCCACATCGGTGGGACCAGAGGGGCGTGGTCTATTATGAGCTGTTAAAACCTGGGGAAACGGTTAGTACTAAACGTTACCAACAACAATTGACCGACTTGAACCGTTCGCTGCTTGAAAAAAGGCCAGAATACCGAGAGAGGCAACACAAAGTCATTTTTCTTCACGACAATGCTTCATCACATACGGCTAAACCACTTTGCGGCACGACTAAGGCTAAGTCGTAGAAGTTATAAGCTGAGCGAGAGTATGTACAGGGTGGTCCAAATTGGACACTTTTAAAGGTAAACCGCTTTATCTAAAGGAGATAGACGAAAACTGATGTCGGTGTCTGAGGCTCAATTTTTATGATAAACTCAATGGTGAAAACCGCATATCGATATCTATTACCGTTTTAGCTATACAGGGTGTTTGTCAAAAGCATCATTTTGGAAAAATGTTTGTAATTCTTTTCCTATTGAAAATTTTTGATTTCTGTAAAAACATTCTCAAAGCACTTTTTCACGTGGATTTCAACAGTATAAGTTACATTTTTTACAACTAATATTTTAATAGTTATTAACGCAAAAATGTATTTTTTAAATGGGATGCCCTGTATATTTTTCCTTATCCGAATAGAACTTTAAATTACTATCCGCATTTCATACTTGTACTCCTGGTAAGACCACGTAGCATAAAATGTCAAAAACACTAATTAAGTCAGGTAAAAATAATAAAATCGTATTCAGTCTACAAAAAATTTTAGAAAAATCATTAAAATTACACTAAATAATAAATAAATTACAAATTTAAACTAATACAGGTTTCAGTCATAAAACTCTTGCAAAGAATAAAAGGCATTTTCCAGTAAAATTTTTTTAAAGAGTTAATTTTATATTTGTTATGTTTTATTCATAGTAGAAAGTGGTTACACACCATAAGGCCCTAAAAAAAGAATGGACTTGTGGTAAGCGCTAGCTTTGGAACAGGAAAAGGTATATTACACAGGTTTACAAATTTTTAATTTGGAAAAATACCAAGAACGCCACATGCCTAGATAAGTTAATTGGGACCTCCTGAACACGAAAAACGCTATAATTTTTTTTTTTTTAAGTACCGTTTTTTAGATAACGGTACTTTTGTGTTTTTCGGTGTATGGTCCCCACTCAAACCCTTATGGAGCCCAACCGAAAAGTCCGATCGAGATAAATGTCATACCGTTGGAAAGGCAACTAAATGCCTTTTCCGGCGGTATACTATAAATTTCTATGTGACAAGAAGTGGCTGAGTTATAACACCTCAAAGTTCAAAATTTGCCTATTTTTTACGTTTTTTTTTTTTTCAAAATTTTTCATTTTTATTTGGTTTTTTTTTCTACGTTATTGTAAAGATCTGGAATGTTTTATTTTTTTACCAAGTAGTTTATTTAATAACCAACATTTTAAACGTAATTTGAAAAAAAAAAGGATGAAAAATAAAGTTTTTATTAAGGATTTTGTGGAACGACAATATTTTCATTTTCATTGCTCACACGCTATATTCGGCGTCCATCAGAATTTGAATCACTGTATACGTTGGTAGCCCTGACACACGCTATATTCGGCGTCCATCAGAATTTGAATCACTGTATACGTTGGTAGCCCTGACACACGCTATATTCGGCGTCCATCAGAATTTGAATCTGATCACAGTAAACAGTTTGGCTTTGACCGTGCAAAAAATAAAATGTGTTCAATCGATCCCAACGAATTTTGTTATGTTTGTGGAGTTCTTGTGAAAAAGAAATCACAGCATTTGATGCGAAAAATGAATACGAAAAATTTATCTGAAGCGTATAAGAAGTATTTCGGCTTTCGACCTGCGTCTCTGGACAAACCGTGGACACCGAATAATGCATGTAACAACTGCCGAACAATATTAAATAAAATTGGTAAGGGTCAAGAGTGTTTCTTCACATTTGGAAAGCCAATGCAATGGAGAAACCCAATCAGTCATACAACAGATTGTTATTTCTGTTTAACGGAAAAGGCTGTCGGACGTAGAATTGAACCAGTTTATCCAGTTGTTAGCTCGGTGACGCTGCCAGTGCCGCACTCAGTATCGTGCCCCAAACCGCAGCTGATTGTAGCAGAGCCCACAAAAATACGAAAAAGAACAACAATAAGTGATTCATCAGATGAGTGCAGTGAATCAGAAATGCAATCAAATAAGAAACCCCATTTACTTACTCAGGCCGAGCTTAATGATTTGTGCCGAGATTTGTATTTGCCGAAATCGAAATCTGAATTACTTGCATCGCGATTGCAACAGTGGGGATATTGTGCTCCTGAGACACGTGTTACATATTACCGTGATCGTAGCAAACAACTTGCAGTTTTTTTTCGCAAAAACGGGAAACTTTTGTTTTTGTGCCAACATACGTGGTCTTTTCAATGCTCTCCAACAAAGTTATGACCCAGTGGAATGGCGTCTTTTTCTGGATGGAGGCAAGGATAGTTTGAAGGCAGTCTTGCTTCATAAAGGGAATACGAAACCATCAATTCCAATCGGATATGGAAAATACATAAAGGAAACATATGAAGCAATGAAAGAACTTCTCGCTCTCATACAATATGACCAACATCAATGGAAAGTTTGCTCTGATTTTAAATTAGTTGCCATACTATCTGGATTGCAAGGGGGCAATACGAAGTTTCCCTGTTTTCTATGTCTATGGGACAGCCGTGACCGTCAGAATCACTACATCCGAAAAGTTTGGCCCGAACGAAGTGGGCGTACGCACGGAGAGTACAATATTAAAAATGACCCACTCATTCCTCAGGAGAAGATAATACTTCCTCCACTACATATTAAGCTTGGGTTATTTACAAATATTGTGAAAACGTTGCCAAAAGACAGTCTTGCCATGAATTACCTTAAACAAAAATTTCCGAGAGCCACAGCGAGCAAAATTGAAGCTGGTATATTTGATGGACCTCAAATTCGGGCTCTGTACGGTGACCAAGCATTTAATGAGTGTTTAGGTCCAGCTCATTTGGAGGCATGGGAAGCATTCCAGGACATCGTTTACAACTTTTTGGGAAACTACAGAAGTCCTGATTACGCTGAGAAGATCGATACATTACTGCAAAAATTCAATGCCATTGGTAAGCGTTGAGTGAAAGCATGTATATCAAAAAGGCCGTTATCATTTGAAAATTATTTGAAATTTATTCTTTTTAACTTTTAGGATCAAATATGACACCTAAACTACACTTTTTATTCAGTCATTTGGATATTTTTCCCCATGAACTTGGGATCCGAAAGTGATGAGCAGGGTGAAAGATTTCACCAGGAAATGCAAGAAATCGAGAGACGTTACAAGGGCTGGTGGGATGAACAAATGATGGCAGACTATTGTTGGTTCCTCATTCGCGAAGATACATCCGAAAAAAAAAAACGGAAAAATTCAAGTCACTCGTCATTTTAATTTAAATTTTTTTAATTTACGCCGAATATAGCGTGTGAGCAATGAAAATGAAAATATTGTCGTTCCACAAAATCCTTAATAAAGACTTTATTTTTCATCCTTTTTTTTTTTCAAATTACGTTTAAAATGTTGGTTATTAAATAAACTACTTGGTAAAAAAAATAAAACATTCCAGATCTTTACAATAACGTAGAAAAAAAACCAAATAAAAAATGAAAAATTTTGAAAAAAACGTAAAAAATAGGCAAATTTTGAACTTTGAGGTGTTATAACTCAGCCACTTCTTGTCACATAGAAATTTATAGTATACCGCCGGAAAAGGCATTTAGTTGCCTTTCCAACGGTATGACATTTATCTCGATCGGACTTTTCGGTTGGGCTCCATAAGGGTTTGAGTGGGACCATACACCGAAAAACACAAAAGTACCGTTATCTAAAAAACGGTACTTAAAAAAAAAAAATTATAGCGTTTTTCGTGTTCAGGAGGTCCCAATTAACTTATCTAGGCATGTGGCGTTCTTGGTATTTTTTGGCTGTAAACCAGTGTTATAAGCGTTTCATATGAACAAACCATTTCAATACTCCTGAACCTTTTGTGAATAGAAGCTGCAGTTTCCATTATTAGCAAGCTAGGTAAGATTACAATCTTATGCTGGTAAAATAATGGTCTACAACGGTCTATAACCTTTGTTTTATACACATATAGTGAATTGCTCTTTTCGCAAAACAAATACGGAATTAAACTGATATTCGCTGTAAAATCACCAAATCTGAGTACCATAACTCAAATAGGCACCAACCTAAAGTAAATATTTCTTGCCATGCCACGTCCCCGTTCATTTGAAACCACTCCGACTGCGTGACAGCCAGAGGGCAACTCGGCATTAAGGGTTCGAATATGATCAAATAAATTTCAGTTTGTCCTCCATAAAAACACTCAAGATCTTGTAGCTATTTCAAATTTCCAAGTAATTATGTTCGCTTTACTGATGTTGAAACTGATCCAAAGGTACCCTTTTAGATTCGTTTAACGTTTCGTCTACAAATTCCACATTTTTATAGTATAACAGAATATTCATAAATCATGTTTTATATTTTGTTTGAGAATTCAAATAAATGCATTTAAAAAATTCAATTTACTTGGGATTTTTATGTACTAATAGATGTTGATTTAAATACCTTTTATGTTTTGCCTGATAATTACAAAGCTCACATTTGAACATTTTGATTTCACTGGAATTTTTATGTACTAATAGATGTTTATTTAAATTACCTTTGTATTTTGTTTCGTAATTACAATGCTCACATTTAAACATTTCGATTTCGCTGGAATTTTTATGTACTAATAGATGTTGACTTAAATTTCTTTTGTGTTTTGCTTGATGATTACAATGCTCACATTTAAACATTTTGATTTCACCGGAATTTTTATGCACTAATAAGTGTTTATTTAAAATACCTTTCTTTTTTGCTTGATAATTACAATGCCCACATTTAAACGTTTTGATTTCATTGGCATTTTTATGTACTAATTGATGTGTATTTAAATATCTTTTACGTTCTGTTTTATAATTACAATGCTCACATTTAAACATTTTGATTTTACTAGAATTTTTATGAACTAGTAGATGTTTATTTAAATTACTTTTATATTTTGCTTGATAATTACAATGTCCACATTTAAACATTTTGATTTCACTGAAATTTTTATGTACTAATAGATGTATATTTATATTTTTTTTATATTTTGTTTGATAATTACAATGCTCACATTTAAACATTTTGATTTCACTGGAATTCTTATGGACTAACAGATGTTTATTTAAATAATTTTTATATTTTGCTTGATAGTTACAATGCCCACATTTAAACATTTTGATTTCACTGAAATTTTTTATGTACTAACAGATGCAAATTTAAATTCTTTTTATATTTTGTTTGATAATTACAACGCTCACATTTAAACATTTTGATTTCATTGGAATTTTTATGGACTAATAGATGTATATTTAAACAACTTCTATGTTTTGTTTGATAATTACAATGTTCACATTTAAACATTTCGATTTCACTGGAATTTTTATGTACTAATAGATGCTGAATTAAACAATCTTTACGTTTGGACTCATAATTACAATGCTCACATTTAAACATTTTGATTTCACTGGAATTTCTATGTACTAACAGATGTTTACTTAAATTACTTTTATATTTTGTTTGATAATCACAATGCTCACATTTAAACATTTTGATTTCGCTGGGATTTTTATGTACTAACAGATGTCGATTTAAATTGATTTTATGTTTTGTTTGATAATTACAATGAGAACATTGAAACTTATCATCTTCAGGATTTTTATGCACAAACGAATAAACTGTTGTTGTTTGATAACTACATTGGGCAAATTTAAAAATCTGATCTTGTATAGATTTCGTATCGGAACAAGATCATTTTTAATAGGCTCTTCCCATATTATTTTATTGGTGTCATCTTCGGGAACTGTAGAACTTCTCTGATTTTCTTGGATAAAATAACTGGAATATGCACTAAAAAAAACAAAAAAATAAAAAGAAAGTTTAAAATAAGACGATTTTAGTATAACTAAAATGATATTTCGTTGTTAATAAACAAGTAATGAAGCTTCATCACTTCTTTGCACTTTTAATCGGGAACATCACATGAATCTTGTTTTAAAGAATCACCCCTTTTCTTGAATTCTTGAAGGGTAAAAACAAACATTTTCTTTTTAGTGTTCCGACTGGAACACTTATAAGATCACTTCGGTGTCTGTCCGTCTGTCTGTCCGTCTGTCACACCCGATTTTCTCCGAAACTATTTGTCATAGAAAGTTGAAATTTGGTAGTAATATAGGAATTGATGGCCTCATCAGAGCCATGTGGTTTTGAAAGTTAAAAAAAGATTTTTTTACTAGGTAATCGAGTGTGGTGTCAAATGAAAGCTTGTGAAAACAAACTATATATATAATGTAATACTTGCGCGCACTTTTCTTTGCATTATTTTTAAAAAATCGCGAAAAAATCGCTGTCCATCCGCCTTATCTCGGAAAGTACTTATCAAAAAATTTTGAAAAAATTCTGGAATATTCTCCACTGGATGTAGATTGAACGAAAATTATCACGACTGCATTACCTGTAATAATTTATCTGGTATATAAAAAAAAACAGAAATTTCAAGGTCATCAATTTTCAGTAAAGATTGGAAATAAACTTTGTTGAAAACTTATTTGGGGTGTGTTTTGTGAAGTCACTGATCATTTTATATCACCGTAATATAAATTTTGACTTAAGGGATTCGTTTTGAGGGATGAAATAGGAAGTGAAAAAAAATTTTTTTTACTAGGTCATCGAGTGTGGTGTCACATGAAAGCTTGTGAAAACACGAGTAAAAAATATATATATAATGTAATACTTGCGCACACTTTTCTTCGTATTACTTTTAAAAAAATCGTGAGAAATCGCTGTTCCCTACCTTATCTCGAAAAGTACTGATCAAAAAATTTTGAAAAAATCCTGGAATATTCTCCACGGGGTATGGATTGAACGAATATTATCATTACCTTTAATAATTTATCTGGCATAGAAAAAAATCAAAATTTCCAGGTCACCAGTTTTCAGTGAAGATTGGAAACAAACTTTGTT
>CM032451.1:120835485-121309354 GCA_019049505.1 Pachyrhynchus sulphureomaculatus
AGATGTCACAGAAGGTGTTTCGGCAAATTCTTATAACAGCCAAGAAACTAAGCTAATGGGTCAGATGGAAAATCACTGGAAATGTCTAGAGATGGAAGGTATTTTAAAGAATGGATTATTAGATCATTCATCTGGTACATATGTTGTATCTCCAAATAAGTAAGTTTTTTTTTATAACACATAAGTTGTGTACAAGGTTTAATTGATAAGCTATGGCATGAATCATGACACTTAATTTTAGAGAATCCAATATTTTTTAAAAAGTTATTGAAAAACATCATAATGCAGCAGTTATAAAGATACTTAAAACAGTGAGTTGCTACAATAGGAAAAAATTTGGTTTACAATCTGCATAATTCTGTAAAAAGAGAAAGACACACTGTTCTGTCGCCTTTAAACAAAACAATATCAAAATAACCATCATTTGAGCATAATCACGTGACAGTTTCTCAAATTATGTTTGAAATTTCAGTTATTCCTAAAATATATATATAATTTTACATTGTACATACACACTGTCGTGGTTGAATTAAACTTAGTTTCACAGCTCATAGTATTTAGAATCAAAATAAATTATAATATCGATTTACTGTTCAAATCAAAGGAGTTGTCAGCTGGGCAAATACCCGAATGTAGATTTTTGTTTTTCCCTAACCAGTAAAATTGCACCTTTAGTGTTGATTCACATGATTTATCTGTTTCTTTCACGGCTTGTTAAGGTAATTTGTATTTCTGTTACGAATTATGTATAACAATTTGTTTGTTTTTAGCCAAGTGAAACGTGAGAGAACAAGCAGTAACACATTTTATGAGGACTGTAATTCAATAAAATCTGAAACGTTGGACATAAAGGATGAAGAAATGTAAGTGTATTAAGAGTTGGTTTAGAGTTAAAAGAGATATTGGAAACAAAGTTTAAGTTAGTTTATTTAAAATTTGTAAATCTATTAAAAAAGTTAGTTTTGGTTTTATTAATCATAAAGTTGACTTCCAAAACCACTGTAACTGAAAGGTATCGTTTATGCAATGACTAAGAGTTCAGTTCCATACGGAACACTTATAAGATCACTTCGGTATCTGTCAGTCCGTCTGTCACACCCAATTTTCTCCGAAACTATTTGTCATAGAAAGTTAAAATTTGGTAATAATATAGGAATTGATGGCCTCATCAGAGCCATGTAGTTTTGAAAGTTAAATTTTGACTTAAGGGGTTAGTTTTGGGGGGTGAAATCAGAAGTGAAAAAAAAAATTTTTTTACTAGGTAATCGAGTGTGGTATCAAATGAAAGCTTGTGAAAACACGAGTAAAAAATATATATATATAATGTAATACTTGCGCGCACTTTTCTTTGTATTATTTTTAAAAAATCGCGAAAAATCGCGCCTTATCTCGAAAAGTACTTATCAAAAAATTTTGAAAAAATTCTGGAATATTCTCCAGGGGTGTAGATTGAACGAAAATTATCACGAGTGCATTACCTTTAATAATTTATCTGGTAAAGGGTGTTTTTTATAGAGGTATAAAACTTTAAATTGGCAAGGCAACACTTTTTTAACTGGCGGCCATTTTGTCAGCTGTCAAGTGATTTATGTTTAGTTTGGTTTGGCATTTCAACATGAATAGACTGACGCCTGAACAACGCTTCCAAATTGTGCAAATTTATTTTGAAAATCATGGTTCTGTTCAAAATACGTAACGCGCACTAGGTCCATTTTACGGTCAACATAATCGTCCATCAGAGCAATTAATTCGATTAACTATGGAACGTTTTCGCACCACGTTTACTGTAAATGATAATACGCATCCACAGAGATGTCGTACAGTGCGTACAGAAGAAGTCATTGCTGCTGTAGAGCGTAGCGTAGAGGAAGACCCGAATCAGTCTATCCGCCATCGTACACAGGAATTGGATATGTGTCCATCTACTTTATGGAAGATTTTGCGGAAAGATCTTGGTTTGCGTGCTTACAAAATCCAACTTGTGCAACAATTGAAGCCACACGATCACCTAGCAAGGCGTAGATTCGGTGAATGGGCCCAAAACAAGATTGCTGTTGACCCCGATTTTCATAAGCGAATTTTGTTTAGCGATGAAGCTCACTTTTGTTTGAATGGATACTTCAATAAACAAAACTGCCATATTTGGAGTGATGATAATCCTCAAGTGTATGTTGAGACACCGTTACATCCAGAAAAACTGACTGTTTGGTGTGCTTTATGGGCTGGTGGAATCATTGGTCCGTACTTCTTTAAAAACGATGCTGGCCAAAACGTTACAGTCAATGGTGACCGCTATAGAGCCATGATTACTGACTTTTTCGTTCATCAATTGAACAACCATGATGTGCAGGAGCTGTGGTTTTAACAAGACGGCGCAACATGTCACACAGCTCGTGCCACAATTGATTTATTGAAGGAAACGTTTGGTAACCGCATAGTTTCACGTTTCGGACCCGTGAATTGGCCTCCAAGATCGTGCGATTTAACGCCGCTAGACTATTTTCTGTGGGGATATGTGAAGTCGCTAGTCTATGCCGATAAGCCCGAAACGATTGACCACTTGGAGGACAACATTCGCCGCGTTATTGCCGATATACGGCCACAAATGTTGGAAAAAGTCATCGAAAATTGGACCTCCAGATTAGACTACGTCCGAGCCAGCCGTGGCGGTCATATGCCAGAAGTCATATTTAAATTATAATGCCAGAAGATTATCTTTCGAATAAAGTAAATTTCATGTCAGTTTAAAAAATTCACCTTTGTTTTATTCCATTTCAAAGTTCTATACCTGTATAAAAAACACCCTTTATATAAAAAACAAAAATTTCAAGGTCATCAATTTTCAGTAATTATTTTTAAAGAATCGCCAAAAATCACTGTCGCCCCGCCTTATTTCGAAAAGTACTTATTAAAAAATTTTGAGAAAATTCTGGAATACAAAAATTTCAAGGTCATCAGTTTTCAGTAAAGATTGGTGTGTTTTGTGAAGTCACTGATCATTTTATACCACCATAACAAAATTTTTATTTTAAAAACAACTAACGTACGGAACACTAATTGTGCAAGTTCAACTTACACTTGAGCGGTTTTTTATATATTAAGTTTAAAATTATAAAAACACACGACAGAATGAGAACTAACCCAAATTTACATGTTTGGGATTGCCTGTACAATAAAAGGCTAGTTTACACTTCTAATTAATATTTTTAGAGAGAGCTTATGGTTAATATCTGTTTCACCTTTTGCATTAACACAGTTAATGCATTTAAAATAATCAGATTTACATTTAGAAATACTGTGATTAGAGAACAATTAGGACAGTATTCAACTGTGGATTTACAATTTTTTGAAAAATGATTTAAACCACTACATTTGTAACAGAATTTTAAAGTATCATAGACAATACATGAGTCATAATCCACAAGCAACTGGCCACTATATGGAAAGTTTTTTGATCAAATATGATCACCTTAGGTTTACGGCATCAATCGATGTAACGCTTCCCGCAAATGGTGTTTTATTGGCACGTAATTCGATATATTCAATGTTCAAAAAAAATATATTCACTTCAGCAAAATAATATATATTAAGAGTCCATCATATTTGAAGCAAAACTAATAGCACTGATGTAAAAAACAAAATAAAATTCCTAGGGGTTACTGTAGACACCAACCTTTTATATACCGATCATGTAAATAATGTATGTAACAAACTAAACAAAGCAATATATGCTATAAGACGAATTAAAAATACAATAAACGAAGAAGCTGCACTTACAACATACCACTCTCTTTTTGATTCAATATTGCGTTATGGAATCCTAGTATGGAGTTCTGCGGCAAGTACTCACCTTGAAAAAGTTTTTAGAGTGCAAAAATCTGCTATAAGATGCATTGCAAACTTAAAACAGGATGAGTCCAGTCGACCTTATTTTAAGTCACTGAAAATAATGACTCTATATGGTTTGATTATTTACCAAAAACTCATATATGTCAGAAAGAATGTTGCTAGGTATTGTACATTATCGTATATTCATGCACATGGTACCAGGAGTCGAGACAATCTGCTCTTGCCCGTAATTAGATTGGCCAGAACAAACATGGAAAAGATTAAATTATTTAATGCTTTGCCTCGAGAGATGAGATTGCAACAGCTCGGTCGATTTAAAAGTAGCTTAAAAAAAATTATAATCAATGCCGCTATCTATAATTTCAGTGAATTGTATACACTGACTAGGAATAGAAAGAATTTTAAGCACTACATTTAACTATAGATAACACATGGGCTGAAAAGTCCCGGGCCTAACAAAGAAAACACGTTTTTTTTTGGTTCAAAATTAGCTTTATTCATCAACGTAATCTCCATCAAGAGCAACGCAATCATTCCAGCGCCGCTCTAACATTTCAATACCACTTTTGTAGAACGATTTATCTTTTGCCTCAAAATAGGCCTCAGTTTCAGCGATAACCTCTTCATTCGTGCGAAATTTCTTACCGGCGAGCATTTTTTTCAGGTCTGCGAACAGCCAGTAGTCGCTGGGAACCAAATCTGGCGAATACGGTGGATGTGGGAGCAATTCGAAGTTCAATTCATGTAGTTTTGCCATTGGTTTGATTGACTTGTGACACGGTGCGTTGTCTTGATGAAACAAAATTTTTTTCTTTGCCATATGCGGTCGTTTCTTTGCAATTTCGGCCTTCAAACGCTCCAATAACGCTATATAATATTCACTGTTGATGGTATTTCCTTTCTCAAGATAGTCGATGAATATTACACCACGCACATCCCAAAATACCGAGGCCATAACCTTTCCAGCCGATTGTTGTGCTTTCGGGCGCTTTGGACGAGGTTCACCAGTTGCTGTCCACTCAGATGACGATCGTTTTGATTCCGGAGTGAAGTGATGGATCCATGTTTCATCCATTGTCACATATCGACGCAAAAATTCCGGTTTGTTACGTTTAAACATGGCCAAACACTGCTCAGAATCATCAACACGTTCTTGTTTTTGACATTGGTCAACAGTGAGCAAACGCGGCACCCACTTTGAACAGAGCTTTCTCATAGTCAAATGCTCATGCAATATAAAGCCAACACGTTCTTTTGATATCTTTACGATGTCAGCTAACTCACGCAACTTCACTTTTCGATCATTCAAAACGATTTTATGGATTTTTTTGATGTTTTCTGGTGTTACCGCCTCATTTGGACGTCCACTGCGTTCTGCATCATCGGTGTCTCTACGACCACGTTTGAAGTCAGCAAACCAACGTTTTATTGTTGTTTCTGATGGAGCGGAGTCCCCATAACACTTTTCAAGCCATTGCTTCGCTTGAACGGTATTTTTTCCCATCAAGAAGCAGTGTAAAATTAAAACACGAAATTGTTTTTGATCCATTGTTTTGAAAATAACAAAAGTAGCGTCACTCTTAGCACAATAACTCACAAACTAATGAATAGAATATCATGAAATTTTAACAGCTGTCTTTTGAAGGTTAGTATTAACTGAAAAAAAGGTGACTGCAATAAAACTAGCGCCATCTATGTGTTAGGCCCGGGACTTTTCAGCCCATGTGTTATAGACCAAACCTTTTAAGTTGTGTGATATGTGTGGAGTTTCTATTTGTTTGTATCGATCCTTAACATTTAGATGTACAGTATTTTGTGATCTACACTTTTAGTTTTTAAATCTTTTGACATGTCTGTTAATACTATGTATTCTTTATGATCGATAAATTATTATTATTATTATTAAAAATTAAAGTGTAATGATGATGCTTCATAATCAAAATTAATTCACACACGTTACAGATTAACTAAGAGTGATGAAATACCTTTTGTTTAACAGATTGTTTATTTACAACGAAGTATAATTTTAGTTATACCAACATCACCTTATTTTAAACTTTCTTTTTATTTTTTTGTTTTTTTTTTTCAGTGTGTATTCAAGTTACTTTATACGAGAAAATCAGGGAAGTTCTACTGTTTCCGAAGATGACGGCGATAAAATAATGTGGGAAGAGCCTATTGAAAATCATTTTGCTGATGATACAAAATCTATACAAGATGGAATTTTTAAATTTGGCCAATGTAGTTATCAAACGACAAATTCCTTTGTGCATAAAAATCCCGAAGAAGACAAGTTTGAATGTTCTCATTGTAATTATCAAACAAAACATGAAATCAATTTAAATCGACATCTTAAAGTACATAAAAATGCCAGTGAAATCAAAACGTTTAAATGCGGGCATTGTAAGTATGAATCAAAACGTAAATGTGGGTTAAATAAACATCTATTAGTACATAAAAATTCCCATGAAATCAAAATGTTTAAATGTGAGCATTGTAATTATCAAACAATATATAAAAGGAACTTTAATTACACATCTATTAGTACATAAAAATTCCCATGAAATCAAAATGTTTAAATGTGAGCATTGTAATTTTCAAACAAAATATAAAAGTAATTTAATTACACATCTATTAGTACATAAAAATTCCCATGAAATCAAAATGTTTAAATGTGAGCATTGTAATTATCAAACAATATATAAAGGAAGTTTAATTACACATCTATTAGTACATAAAAATTCCCATGAAATCAAAATGTTTAAATGTGAACATTGTAATTATCAAGCAAAGTGGAAAGGTAATTTAAATATACATCTATTATTACATAAAAATTCTAGTGAAATCAAAATGTTTAAATGTGAGCACTGTAATTATCAAACAAAACATAAATATTATTTAAATCAGCATGTATTAATACATAAAAATTCCAGTGAAATCAAATTGTTTAAATGTGAGCATTGTAATTATCAAACAATATATAAAAGTAGTTTAATTACACATCTATTAGTACATAAAAATTCCCATGAAATCAAAATTTTTAAATGTGAGCATTGTAATTATCAAACAAAACGTAAAAGTTATTTAAGTCGGCATGTATTAATACATAAAAATTCCAGTGAAGTCAAAATGTTTAAATGTGCACATTGTAATTATCAAGCAAGACAGAAAGGTAATTTAAATGTACATCTATTATTACATAAAAATTCCAGTGAAGTCAAAATGTTTAAATGTGAGCATTGTAATTATCAAGCAATGCGGAAAAGTAATTTAAATGTACATCTATTATTACATAAAAATTCCAGTGAAATCAAATTGTTTAAATGTGAGCATTGTAATTATCAAGAAAAATATAAAAGTAATTTAAATAAACATCTGTTAGTACATAAAAATTCTAGTCAGACCAAAATGTTCAGATGTGAGCATTGTAATTATGAATCAAAACATAAAGGTCATTTACAAAGACATCTATTGCTACATAAAAATTCCAGTTAAATTGAAATGTTTAAATGCACTTATGTAATAATAATAATAATCTTTATTATTGGCAAAGCTAAAACAAGTACAATTACAATATATATAATTACAAACTAACTTAAATGCTATGGTTATCTATTATGTAGCTTCTTAACATTTTTTTTAAAGTTTACAAAGTTTGCATTTTTCAAATTTATTGGAAGATTGTTAAATTCTGTAAGTCCTCGATGGAATAAGCAATTTTCAGCATATGATGAATTCACAGTGGAACATAAAAGTCCAATCTATTTCTAGTGTTATATGCGTGAATGTCATTGACATATTGTAATTTTTCTAAAATATGTTCAGGGTACATTCTATTTTTAATTTTAAAAACAACTATCATTGTATTTAAAAAGATATTTTGTTTTACACTTAATAAGTCTGTTGTTTTCAACATATCTTTTATTCTTGAATACCTATTACAACCTATTATACATCTTAATGCCCAGTTTTTGCTTTTTCTGGAGATTGTCTATATCTCTTTTGTTGAAACATATAGAGAATTGTGGAACAATAATTGAGGTGGGGCATTATTATCGACTTATATATTAGCAATTTAGCCCAAGTACTTAAATTTTTACCTATTCTACATAAAAAATAAATTTTTTTTGATACTTTTTTTGTTATATAAGTGGCATGACTAGAAAATGATAGATTTTCATCAATAACTACACCCAAATATTTACATTCTTTAACTTGTTCAATTCTGTCATTGTCTATCACAATGCCATTATGAGTAGTGTTATCTAGAGTATTATTTTTTGCCTTTTAGTATCATAAATTTGGTTTTTTTAACATTGACACTAAGACTATTACAACACAGCCACTTGTGTAACCTATCTAAGTCTTCATTTATTTTTTGCACTAAATCTGTTATGTTATCACTTTCATAATAGAGGATTGTGTCATCTGCAAATAGCTGTAATTCACATTTTTTTATGACTTTCACTATATCATTTATATATAATATGAATAAGTCAGGTCCTAGCACTGTGCCCTGTGGAACACCATGACTGTTGATCCTAATAGAAGATAACGCTCCATTATATTTTGTTTGTTGTGTTCTGCTGTCCAGATATTCACAGAACCATTTTAACACATTTCCCTCAAAACCATATTTTTCCCAATTTCTGAACCAACAACTTTCTGTTTATAGTTTCAAAAGCCCTTTGAAAGTCAAGTAGAAGTACACCAACCAATTTTTTCTCACCTATAGAAGACTTCCACTTGGAAATAACAGTCTGTAGTGCACTTTCACAAGAATGATTTTTCCTAAAACCAGCCTGACAATATGTTAGCAACTTGTTTTCCTCTACGTATGTTCTCATTTGTTTGCTTACAATAGTTTCAAGAAGTTTTTCATATGTAGCTACCATATTAATTGGTCGATATTCTTCACATCTATTAGTGTTAGTTACCTTCTCAATAGGAATAATCGTTGTCATTTTCCGTTCTTGGGGGAATATTCCTCTTACTAGGCTAGTGTTAATTAGTTTCAGAAAGCAATCACCTATTACTTCAAATGCTAGTTTTAAAATTCTGACATTAATTCCATCAACACTACTTGTCTTATTTTTTAAATTTTTTACAATTTTTCTAAGGTCAGCTAGTTCTAATGTATCAAAATTATTAAACTTATTTATTGGGGTTTCGATATTGTTTAGAACTTCCTGGGTTTCAATTTCCTCAATGTCTTTTGTTATGACACCAATACTTTGCAAAAAGTAGTCATTAAATTTTTCTGCTATTATTTTGTTATCCTTTTCCATCTTTCCCTTGAAAAAAATGCCTTCTTGTCGTTTATTGTTTTTACTAGAAATGATTAGACCCTTCAGAGTCCTCCACATTTCTTTAGAATCTCCTTTAGCTTCATCTATTTTTCTATTATAATATGCTTGCTTTTTTTCTTTAATAAGCTGAACCACTCTGTTTCTATTCTGTTTATAGCTTATCCAGTCATCTTCAAGTCTAGTTATCATTGCTCTTCTGTACAATCTGTCTCTATTAGAAATTGCATCTTTAATTCCGAGCGTCCACCATTTTTTTGTTTTCCCATTTGCACATTGCCTCTCTTTCTACTATTGGAGCATGCTTGTTTAATTTCTCAGTTATAATTTATACCGGATAGTTTGCAATCTCGTTTGTGGACTTCAAGGTTATAGGCCATACACAGCTCATAATGTCCAATTGAAACTGAAGTTCATTAAAGTTTTTCGTATCTCTGACACTTGTTTTTTGCTTAACTCTTTTAAAAGAAGGAAATTCTGTAGTTATAATGGAGTGATCCGCTATTTTGGGTGAGTGGTGAATTTGATATTCAATACTTTTTTCATTAGTTATTATAAGATCAATCATTGTTGCTGTATTCTGTGTAATTCTTGTAAAGTTTTGAACGATTTGATACATACCATTACTTTTTATAATATCTTTAAGTTTTTTGGAATAATATGAATCTTTTGCAACATTAATGTTGAAATCCCCTGTTAAATAAACCCGTCAGGTTTTACAGCATATTCTCCTATTATTTCTTCTAATTTATCCAAGAATACAATATCACTGGCATTAGGAGAATGGTAGACATTAAGAACATTGTATTTTTTGCCATTAACACATAGGTTTATACCAACCAACCATAAATTCCCATCTATTACTATATTTATAGTTGACCTGTAATGAAGTTCTTCTGTCACGTATATAGAAGCTCCTCCTGTATGCCTACTTGTTGAAAGTGCATGAACAGCTTTATAGCCATTAATGTTTATTTCGCTGTCTTCCAAGTCTTTGGTAATATGTGTTTCTACCAAACAAATTACTGTAGGCTTCCACTGAGTAACTGTCCATTCAAGTTCTGTTTTATTTGCGGTTAAACTATTTATATTAAGATACATCATATTTTGTTTTTTTAATTGCTACTTTGTTGATTTCTCAAATGCATCTGGATAATTAACTCTTAATTGTAATTGTTCGAATAATCTTTTGAATGCTTCACATTTTCTATTGTAAGCTGAATGGTGGTAATCTATATTTGCAATTTTCAATACCTCCTTTGCATGTTTGCAGTTAGTACAGATTTCAACTTCACTTGTACATTCCTCTTTTTTATGATTCTGACTACATTTAGGACAGACTACCTCTCTGCTTGTACACTGTTGTGCTATGTGCCCAAATTTCCAACACTTAAAGCATTGAATGATGTTAACATGGTCAAAATACCTACATCTTCTCCATCCTATATGCAAGACATCTCTTCTGCTTATCTGACCATATGTTACATTATCAACTTCTAATATTGCTACATTTGATTTTCGTCGTCTGTCCTTACTTACTGGAATTCTCAAACAAAATATGAAACATGTTTTACGAATATTCCATTATTACATAAAAATGCCAATGGAAGAAGGAAATGTTTATATCGGACCATTGTAATTATCAAACAAAATACAAAAATAATTTCGTTATGACATAAAAACCGCAACGAAGTTAGAATGTTTAGATATCTTCATTGGAATTTGTAAATCAAACATAAAATTTGAAATAACTGCCAAAATCTTGAGCGTTTGGATTGACAACAAACTGAAATTTATTGATCATATTCGAGCCCTTAATGCCAAATAGCCCTCTGGTTGCCAGGTAGTCCGAGTTGTTTGAAATGAACTTACTTTAGGTTGGTGCTCATTTGAGTTATGGTACTCTGATTTGGTGATTTTACAGTCGATATCAATCTAATTCCGTATTTATTTTGCAAAAAGAACAGTTAACTTTATGTATAAGGCAAAGGTTATAGATTGTTGTACCAGCAAAAGCTTCTAACCTTTACCCAGCTTGGTAATACTGGAAACTGCATCTTATATTCTTTCTTGCAGTCGGACCGTCGTTAAAAATGTCTGCTATCATTTCCAATAAAATATTTTTTTACTTTTAGAAATCACTTGAAATGGGCCTTAATTTAAAATGGTAATACTCAAACTATTAATTTCAGTTGCATTAAAAAGTGCGAATTTTTCGTTGCTTCACCAATGCCATCTATGCCTTCGAGCGGGAAGCTCGAGAAGGTGCGCTTCTGCAATTAAGTGTCAGCCGTGCTGAACGCTTTTTTTGGAAAAACTAAATAAGTCACCGACATAGTGCAGTATAAGCATCTATTTTGTTATTGTTTTCCGTTAGTACCTGGATAAGGACTGAAAACTGTGTTCTTGTATTTACTGAAGCTAGCCCAACTGATGAGCCGTGATACGGCGTGGGATGGTCTAGCAAATACAAAGAAGTTTCCGGCCACATAATATACATTGACGCAGTAGGACGTTCAAAGACGTATTTACGAATAATAGCGCGTTGAACGTTCACATTTAGTTCAAAAAAAGGTTGTGGGAGCATAAACATGGCTCGGTATATGCAAATCGAAATTCATGAGAGAGCAATAAAATTTCAAAAGAAGGAAAGTCTTCTCGGAGATTTCTTCATTATTATCGATAGGTAAATCAACCGTGAACGATATTATTGTAAAATACCGTTGTGGATATGGTTTAAAAGATCATCCGCGTAGTGAAGACCAAGAAAAACCTCTAGAAAAGTAGATCGTATCATTAAACGCAAATCAACTGCGGATGTCAAGAAAACTGCTGCCGAAATTGCACGCGAGCTAAAGGATGAAAACCTAGCTAATGTTAGTCGTAGTACTGTGACATGAAGACTACATGATGTGGGACTTTTTGGCCGTATAGGTATTAAAAAACCATTAATCAGTAAAAAGAATAAGAAGGCCCGATTACCATTTACCAAAGATCACCTAAATTGGACATTCAAAGATTGGAAAAAAGTAGCTTTCTCAGACGAATCTAAATTTAATCTTTTTGAAAGCGATGGTAGACAATATGTACGATGTCCTACTGGTACGAGAAATGATGTTCGGTGCCAAATTCCTACTGTGAAACACGGCAGAGGAAGTGTGATGGTTTGGGGAATTTTTCTCTGCACAAGGAGTCGGTCCATTGAGCGAGATCAACGGAAAAATGAACGCTGATATTTACAAGGACATTTTAGAAAACAATTTGTTTATCATATACTGAAGAAATTGCCGCAGAATTGGATATTTCAGCAGGATAATGACCCCAAAAATACATCCAAGTTGTTAAAACAGTGGTTTTCTCCTTCAAATGTGAGAGTTTTAAGCTGGCCATCTCGGATCATCGGACTTGAACCCAATAGAACACTTATGGGAAACGCTAGATCGTCAAGTTCGAAAGCATACATATTCAAAAAAAGCCGCATTATTCAAATCATTGAAGAAAGAATGGGATAAAATTTCACCTGCTTGTATTAATCGATTAATGGAGTCAATGCCACATCGTTGTGCGGCTGTTATCGCTGCAAAGGGTATGGCTACAAGATATTAACATAAAAATATAATTTAAGTCTATTATAGAGCATATGGACTAGTAATTTTTCTCATAGTACAAAGTGGCCGGAAACTTTTGCACATATAAGAATAATAATAATAAATATACATATTCACAAACATAAATAATATTCTTTTATTTCTTTGTTTCCTATATCTCATACTCACATCTCGTAATGATTAAAAATCATTAGTCTCTTTTTTTTTTTAATAAATTAGAGTACGAAATGTCACTGGCCGGAAAATTTTGCACGCCACTATATATATATATATATATATATATATATATATATATATATATATATATATATATATATACAGAAGTAGTAGTCGCGACTGACTAGTTACGAAAAAATATACTCTCAATTTAGTGGGGCTGCAGTGTTTATTTAATTATTTATTGCATTGGTTCTTTTTCAGGACATCTGGAAAGACAAAATTTTCTTCTTTCTTTATAATGTTAGGTGCAACTTTTTTGAGTACATTAAAATGATGGAAAACAGGAAAAAAAAAAGATTGACTTACAAAAGTGTTTTTTTTATAATAAAGAAACAAGCAATCATTAGCACAAAGTAGCAAAGCAAAACAGTATATAAGGGAATGTCCTTTTTTGCTAATGATGCTTGTTTCTTTGTTATAAGAAAAACCGATTTGGTAAGTCAATCTTTTTTCTTTTTTTTTTTCTTGTTTTTCCATATATATATATATATATATATATATATATATATATATATATATATATATATATATATATATATATTTTATGTATATATCCACCGACTTCCTGCCGCCGGATTAGCTTAAATTAATTTTAATAAATATTAAGTTTAATTTTAATTAATATTAAGTTTAATTTTAAGTTTTCTGTTCGTGAAATATTTTATACATTTATATAAACTCCTTACCTATGTTAAGTTAGTTAGGTTCCTATCATGTAGATATCTTAAGAGTCCAGTCGTAAATCATGTTCTCACCAATTATGTAGAAACTAGCTAATTAGTCAATAAAAGTAATAAGTAAAAAAAGTATATACATACATGAAGTCCAATCCCTGCTTTTATCAACAGAATTTCTGTATTTTTAAGGCAAAGCTTAAGTTATAAAACAAATTGATTTCCTCTATTCCCATTATTACTTAGCTCTGACGCATGAGTTTTTTGACAAGTTAAAGTCGAATTTCTAATCCATTTTTGCTAAAAATTTATTAATTTTCGTTACAAATAAATAATTTTTTTCTATAATAACTTAATATAATATTATTTAACTCGCTAAATTTAAATTTTCTGTTCATTTTTTCAAAATCTCAATTATTTTATTATTACTGACAATTTATTAGAATTATATTAATTTTTCTTTTTGGGAATTTAACACAAATATTTTTTATTTAATTGTATATAAATAAGCTTATTAGCTCTTAATTTTTAATTAGACAGTAGGACAAAATTCATGTAAAAAACTTGGGTAGATCTCGTAAAAAGCTTAGATTTTGCTGTTATGGAGATAAATTCTATGAAGTTCTGTTTGTCAGCATAATTGTTTATAATAAATTATTTATAACAATAAAGAGGTTAAGTATTTGCAAAAATAGATTCAGTGGATTGAAATACGTCTAAACAAATTTGGGTAGAGCGCTTATTAAACTTAGATTTCGTTATTATAAAGTTCAAAAAACCAATTGCAGATCGGATTCTGCGACCCAAAAATACATAACGTACACTAGAGTGTCGCCGCAATGCTGAAAGTTTAAAAGAACACAGGGAAACCCGGTTGGCTGATGGAGTATTCGGTCATTGTATTGACATTAACCGAATGCGGCCAAAATTATTATACGTTTTAATTGTTTAAAATTTTAATTCTTGAGGTTTTTTAGGATCACTTTTATTGTCTGTCAGGTTAAAAATCAAAAATTTCATATGTACTACCAAAATTTTTTTTTTTAAGTTTTCGTAATTACATATTAAAAGGGATTTTGGGACTTTTTAATATAAATTTTAAATGATAAATAAAAACAAAATTTAAAGGGTAAATATAAAAAAATATAGAGGGAAATTGCACTGCAAATTAAATAAATATATTAATCTGCTTATATAACTGTTTCAATGGCGATTTGCGCATCTCTCGAGACACTGGCGCATGTGTATAGTAAAGGGTGTTTTTTATAGAGGTATAGAACTTTGAAATGGAATAAAACAAAGATAAATTTTTTAAATTGACATGAAATTTACTTTATTCGAAAGATAATCTTCTGGCATTATAATTTAAATATGACTTCTGGCATATGACCGCCACGGCTGGCTCGGACGTAGTCTAATCTGGAGGTCCAATTTTCGATGACTTTTTCCAACATTTGTGGCCGTATATCGGCAATAACGCGGCGAATGTTGTCCTCCAAGTGGTCAATCGTTTCGGGCTTATCGGCGTAGACTAGCGACTTCACATATCCCCACAGAAAATAGTCTAGCGGCGTTAAATCGCACGATTTTGGAGGCCAATTGACGGGTCCGAAACGTGAAACTATGCGGTTACCAAACGTTTCTTTCAATAAATCAATTGTGGCACGAGCTGTGTGACATGTTGCGCCGTCTTGTTGAAACCACAGCTCCTGCACATCATGGTTGTTCAATTGATGAACGAAAAAGTCAGTAATCATGGCTCTATAGCGGTCACCATTGACTGTAACGTTCTGACCAGCATCGTTTTTAAAGAAGTACGGACCAATGATTCCACCAGTCCATAAAGCACACCAAACAGTCAGTTTTTCTAGATGTAACGGTGTCTCAACATACACTTGAGGATTATCATCACTCCAAAAATACGGCAGTTTTGTTTATTGACATATCCGTTCAAATAAAAGTAAACTTCATCGCTAAACAAAATTCGCTAATGAAAATCGGGATCACCGGCAATTTTGTTTTGGGCCCATTAACCGAGTCCACGCCTTGCTGGTGATCGTGTGGCTTCAATTGTTGCATGAGTTGGATTTGTAAGCACGCAAACCAAGATCTTTCCGCAAAATCTTCCATAAAGTGGATATCCACATATCCAATTCCTGTGCACGATGGCGGATAGACTGATTCGGGTCTTCCTCTACGCTACGCTCTACAGCAGCAATGACTTCTTCTGTACGCACTGTACGACGTCTCTGTGGATGCGTATTATCATTTAGAGTAAACGTGGTGCGAAAACGTTCCATAGTTAATCGAATTAATTGCTCTGATGGACGATTATGTTGACCGTAAAATGGACGTAGTGCGCGATACGTATTTCGAACAGAACCATGATTTTCAAAATAAATTTGCACAATTTGGAAGCGTTGTTCAGGCGTCTGTCTATTCATGTTGAAATGCCAAACCAAACTAAACATAAATGACTTGACAGCTGACAAAATGGCAGCCAGTTAAAAAAGTGTTGCCAACTTAAAGTTTTATACCTCTATAAAAAACACCCTCTATTTGAGAGGAAAATAAATTACAGGACGGGCGCGCGCGTTGTAGGACAGGCGCGCGGATTTTAATAAAGAACCATACCACAGTAAACATACTATACAGTAGCGAAACTCAAGGATAATCGCATAGGAAAATCAGGTTCGTTTTCAGAAGGTCACGTGGCAATCCGCCATGTTAAAAGTGGACCAGCGCGAGATTTGAAATACAAATAAAATTGTGCAAAGTTTTATTATTCAAAATCATAGATATAGAAATGTTTGAAAATTTTTGATTTGTTATTTAATACAGAGTGAGTAATATAAAACTTAATGCAGCATGAGTAATATAAAAAAAACTTTGTTAGAAAATAAATGAATACAGATGAAAAACGTAGGAAAGTATTTGATGGAATTCTTCATATTCAACTTCAGTTTTTAATAACCTTATCCAGAAATTCAAAAGTCTATCAAAGTTAAACGTCACTGTTTGAGGTTAAAGTTTTATTTACATCATTTTTCAAGTAAATTTTGTGATTAAAGATGTTTTTTAAGGACTAAATTAATTTAATTTTAATTGTCATTACTAAGATGTCAACATCTTCTGAAATAAGAGCATTTTTTTTTCTAAGCAGTATTGTGTGGTTTGGTGTGATAGATCTCTCGTTAATTAAAAAACACTGTATCTACTTTTTTGGTACTTATTTTTTCTTAAACTACAAAACTATATTGTGTAACTTCGAGAAAGGTTAATATAATATTATTAATGAATTATGAACGTATATGTATAGACCTCTATTTTCTATGTTAATGATTCTTAGAGGTTCTATACCATTTTGTGTTCTGTTATCTGTATTGCTTTTTGATAATGTAATTAATGCTTACTTTTATTTACAGTGAATTAATATTTAGATCAAAGAGTCAATACAGTAATTTCGTAATTATAGTTACATACAATACTTGGTTATGACCAAGCTGACTTGTCAATTACAACTATATTGGGAATGTGGAATCTTTGGCACAATGACACTACTCAGTATATATCACCACTACACCAAACACTTTATTTTTGCACTCGACGCGCGTTTCGCTAACCATATTAGCTTCATTAGGAGAAATGATTGACTCATATATACTAAGTATTATCAATTATAGTTTAAAAGAAAAATAACTATATTTAATTTATAATATAGGTATAGAACAATAGAAATAAGTTCTTTATAGGAGGAATATTATTAACAGGTAACTAAATCTTCAAAATTTTAATAGTAACCATAATTACCATCAAAATGGACTTCGATTAGGTGTACTATGTTCCATTTAACGAACTTATTTTCAGAATATTTTACTCTCTGGCACACATCGTCTGACAAAAAATCATATTACAAAAATTTCTTTGGAATCACATTAAAATTTTTCTTATTTTAATAGCATATTTGATTCAATAATCCATTTATATCAGTTATTTCAATAATCCCATTCCCCAGTGGTTTTGTGATCTCAACACGACACTTAATATTTAAACTTTCAAACCCAGCTTATAAGAAAATAAAATATACTGTCTAAAATTTGAAAATAATAAATATGTTGTTATAGGTTCTGTATTCCTTACAATATATTCACAGAAACTTTTGAAAGATTGGCATGAAAAAGGAGCAATGTAATTTATAGAGAAAAATAGAAAAAAAAAAGTCACTTTCAGAGTATTAATTGTACTTGCAATTAAACAGTGTTAAATTTATCGGTTTATTATAAGAAAAAGGTGTGTCAAACAATTAATTCAGATGAAGTTATTGAAAACTAGAAGCTCCTTGAGAATACACCTTTTTGAAAAAAATTATATGTTTTATTTATAATTTATCAAATATAAATAGTTTTAAATAACTGAATACTAGTTTACACAAAAAATAAATCTTTCTAAAAACCAGAATTTGGAGGATTATTTTTTAATCATAAAAAAATTACACAGGTACACAAAAAAAATTTTTCACTACCGAACAGATCGCTATACCTATATGTATTTTTAGGCGCTGAAACCGAATTCGAGGTCAGAATCGAGCAATCACGTCAGGATTTTTAAATAACCAGCCGAACTAAGTTTAGAAATAAATTTCAAGCTTTAATGACCAAATCACTCTACCAACACAAACGTTTTATTAAAATCAATCAAGGTTCCCTGGAAGGCCGTCTCTTGAGCAAATACGCCTAAACAAAATGTACATTAGTAATGATAATATTGTTTCATACATGTTTTTTTTAAAAATGCATTTAAGATAGTGAAAAGTTGTCTTGTGAAAGCAAGCAATAGAAATTTATTGAAATAATCAACAACTCCAACAACTTTAATCGCATACCATGATTTCTATGAAATCATTGTTTCAACTAAAAACAGAGGAACTGCAAAAAAAAAATCATTAATGCAGCAACTTAAACTTTGACGAATAATACTGTTGATGATTACATGTGATGTAAATAAGGCATAATTAAATTTAGTTATGATTTAGAATAATAATCTTAGCGCGCCCTGATTGAGTTAGAAATTTCTTATTTGCAAATTTTAGAGCATAAAAAAGTGTGACTCGAGCAAATAATTTGCGAAAATAATTATATGGAATATTGCAATTCTCAACGGCACAACAATAACCTCCTTTCCCCATGATTATATAAATTGTTTCTCAACGTTTTCGATTCTCTTCACTTACAAACGTTTTTAATTCTCTTTTTCTACAAACTCTCTTTTCCTTCTGTCTTTATATTCATATAAACTGCAGTCACATCAAGAAACGATGGACAATACATTTCCAAAGACACATCCCGAGATCGGATGTAAACACTGAGCGGCATTTTGAAAAAGGACCCGTCGACGCACGCGCCGTCAAAATCTGGTCACCAAATTGGAGGTCGGTTTCGCTACTGTAGTATGTTTACTGTGCTTTGGTTTTATATGAACTCATAGGCGTAGCTTAAGGGTAACTATTTATATAAATGACTAAAATAATAAAGTAAAATATTAGCAAAAATGGTTGAATTACAACAATGTGTTAAAAAAGTATGAACCGGAGTGCCATTTGGTAATCCGAAAAATTACTAATCACGACCTCGAGAACTACAATCTACCTTGTAGATTACTGTAAAATTAGAGGATATCTTGAATTAGTAGAAGAAAAAGATCAATACATAGTTACATATTAAAAAAGTAACGATATCAATTTGACTTAAAGGTAAATCCACCTCAGTAATAATTATGTTGTTCTATGTAATATATTTCTGTCTTTTAAGCAAGCAACTTTTGAATGCGGATATTTGCATGAGTTGCCGATGTTCGAGTGTTCAAAGTGAAGAAGAACTAGGAGTACTATCATCTGCAAAGCTATAGATTAGATTTCTGGTTCTCTCCAGCAGATGGTTAATGTAAATGAGGAAGAGAATAGGAGACAGTATGGAGCCTTGGAGTACACCGGCGCTGATAGTGAAGGTATTAGAAAAAAATCCATCGGCCGCCACTTGTAATGAACGCTCTCTGAAGAAGCCCGAGAGTCATAAACAAAACGTTTCAGACATAATAAGAGCGTCACTTAGCCAATAATCCGACATGCCAAACGCGGTCGAATGCCTTAGATCTATCAAGTGCAACTGCTCGAAATTCTCTGAAATTTTCACTTGCGTTCGAAACATGTGTTACATAAGTTAGCAATGCAACTAGTCGGTATTTGGCAAGAATTCTATCATGTTATTCGTATTTCGTCCGGAGCCAACGAACGACAAGGAAAAGTAAGAAAGACAGAATTGTCTCACGTTATTTCCTTCTCTCTTTTAAGGATTATACGCTTACAGCATGCCATGTACTTTCTTCTATTCTAATTTCTCTATGGTCTGAAGACAATATCGTGCATCCACTGTGGGAATAGTGTTTTTTTACTTTGAATCCCAAATGAGTAGCGCAGGTGGTTCATAGATGGCCGCTGTTTCGATAAAAATACAGGGTTGTAACTTTTCTCTAATCTTTATAACTCTAATGGTGGAATTTCCAGTTTTTTTTCTTTAGTACTACGCTACATATGTTCTTTATTTCCATTCTTTGGTACTATTCAATAAAAATATAGGCCAAAACTACGTTTTAGACCATATACTTTTCACATTTTCTTGTGCCCTCTATTATGCAGCGACTAAAAAGAGGAAATATGTACATTCCAGTCAAAACTTTGTTGTCATTGAAAAAAAAATAAAGAATGTCTTTTTGTATAACCCTGTGCAAACTGCATGTCGCTAACTGCTAAGGAATTTCATTTTTGGTCTTTAAGGCTTCGCAATACACATGAAATCACCGAAAATTTAAAATAAATTAATAATTAAAATATTTTTATACAAGAACCGGGCTTCCTCGCACATTCTCTGCTACAAAATATGTTAAAGAATGTCTTTTTGTATAACCCTGTTCAAACTGCATGTCGCTAACTGCTAAGGAATTTTATTCTTGGTCTTTAAGGCTTCGCAATACACATGAAATCACCGAAAATTAAAAAATTTCTGTAACAACTATAAAACGGACACTGATGAAAGTTTATTACCATATCCGAGAATTCCAGTCCGATCTAACGTCACGTATTGTTGGTAATATTTCTATTCTTGTTTCTCTTGACTATCATGACAAAGACAGACGCCGGATGACCGGACGAGACGGACGAGTTCACATTAATGTAAAAATATGGAGTTTGGAACTAACAAAGTCGTTGAAAATTGTAGGCTTTTCTACGAGGCTGGTTTGAAAAGTCCGTGCAAAGTCCGAGAGATGGCACCTCCGGCGCGTATCGAAGTCATTTTTAGTTAGTAGCATCTCTTGAATGAACGCACTCCAAGTTTCAGCCATATTGGTCTATTTCTTTGTGTTTGGCATTCATGTGAATCAAGGAAGTCGAGTGATTTTCAAGAAATGGACGAAAATGAATTTCGTGTGGTGATTAAACATTACTTTATGAAAGGCAAAACGCCTCAGGAGACTAAAGAGAAGCTTGATAAACATTATGGTGACTCTGCACCTTCGATTAGAACAGTTTATAAGTGGTTTCAAAATTTTCGGACTGGCCATATGGGCACAAGTGACGCTGAACGTTCTAGACGGCCTCTGGAGGTTACCACTCCAGAAATCATTGATCAAATCCATGATATGGTGATGGATGACAGAAGAGTTAAGGTGCGTGAGATTGCTAGTGCTGTGGGCATCTCGACTGAACGGGTACGTAATATTTTGCATAAACATTTGGACATGAGAAAGCTATCCGCAAGATGGGTGTCGCGATTGCTCACGCTTGACCAAAAACGGAATCGTGTGAAGTGTTGCAAGGATGGTTTGCAGCTGTTCCAGAAGAATCCGGAGGACTTTAAGCGTCGTTTCGTCACTGTGGATGAAACATGGATACATTACTATACTCCTGAGACCAAACAACAATCTAAACAATGGGTTACCAAGGGGGAATCTGCACCAAAAAAGGCGAAGACCGTTCCTTCGGTCGGAAAGGCTATGGCGACTGTCTTTTGGGATTCGCAAGGGATAATCCTCATCGACTATCTGGAAAAGGGTAAAAACTATTACAGGTGAATATTATTCATCGTTATTGGACCGTTTGAAAACCGAGCTGCAAGAAAAACGCTCGCGATTGGCCCACAAGAAAGTCCTTTTCCATCACGACAACGCACCAGCACACACCTCAGCAGTTGTGGTCGCAAAATTAATGGAAATAGGATTCCAACTCGTTTCACATCCCCCCTATTCTCCAGACTTGGCTCCCTCGGACTACTATTTGTTCCCCAATTTGAAGAAATGGCTGGCGGGACAAGGATTTTATTCAAAAGAGGAGGTGATTGCAGACACTAATGGATATTTTGCAGACTTGGACAAATCCTATTATTCGGAAGGGATCAACAAACTAGAACATCGTTGGACGAAGTGTATAAGCCTAAAAGGAGACTATGTCGAAAAATAAAAAAGGTTTACCCTAAACACATAAGTAGTTTTTATTTTTGCACGGACTTTTCAAACCAGCCTCGTATATACTAAGTTTTGTACGACAATAAAGATGCGGTCTTGTTCATGCTTATTGTCATTGAACCCTTAAATTAAGATAATATTTTAATCGAAAACGCCTAAACCTGCTGCTCTCATTTCTGGATGCGTCACTTAGTGCGTCTGACTTCCTAACCTATAATTTTCTACAACTGTGTTGCCACCCGACCGAATAGCCCTGGCAGCTGTGGTCGTAAAAAGCATAGAGAGAGAGAGAGAGACAACTGTGTTGTTCTATGTTTGTATAGGCATTTTACAATTTATTATTTTGAACATAAGAATGGAAAATAATTGTGGTGAAAAAGTAATTTTACCAAAATCAATAGAAATGTCCACGGATATAGATTGTTTAATACTTGAAAATTTTTCTAAAGAAAAAGTAATGGACTCTTGTGAGGTTGTAAAACAAACAGTACATTTTAATAACATACAGGGATCCATTGCTTCAGATGAACTAGAGAGCAAAAATATACCTGGTACCATGGTAGCACAAAATGATAATAATGCTGAATTATTAATAAAAGTTGAAGCGGCAAATAAAAATGTATTGTTAGATGTTACAGTAGGTGTTTCAGCGAATTCTTATAACAGGCAAGAAACTAAGCTGATGGGTCAGATGGAGAATCACTGGGAATGTCTAAAGACCGAAGATATTTCAAAGAATGGATTACTAGATTATTCATCTGGTATTTACAGTGTATCTCCAAAAAAGTAAGTTTTGTTTATAACACATAAGTTGTATACAAGGTTTAATTGATAAACTATGGCATGGATCATGATATTTAATTTTAGAGAATCAAATATTTTGTTAAAAAAGTTATTTAAAAACATCATAATGCAAAACTTATATAGTTACTTAAAACAGTAAGCTGTCATGGTAGAAAAAAATTTAGTTTACAATCTGCATAATTCTGTAAAATGAGAAAGACACACCGAGCTGTCACCTCTAAACAAAACAATATCAAAATGGCCATCATTTGGGCATAATCACATGACAGTTTTTGAAATTATGTTTGAAATTTGAGTTGTTCCTAAAATATATATAATTTTACATTGCACATACACACTGTCATGGTTGAATTAAACATAACATGCTGTTTCACAGCTCATAGTATTTAGAATCAACGTAAATTATAATATTGATGTACTGTTTGAATTGAAGGAGCAAATACTGTATTGTTTTCAGCTGGACAAATGCTCAAATGTAGATTTTTATTTTACCCGAATCAGTGTAACGTAATTTGTATTTTTATTGCTAATTATATATGACGATTTGTTTGTTTTTTAGTGAACTGAAACAAGAGGAAACAAGCAGTGACACATTTTATGAGGGCTGCAATACAATCAAATCTGAAACTTTGGACATAAAAGACGAAGAAATGTAAGTGTATTAAGAGTTGGTTTAGAGTTAAAAGATATTGGAAACAAAGTTCAAGTTAGTTCAATTTCAAAACTAGGCATTCAGACACCATTCACTATTGACAATATTCTGGCCAAATTGAACCCACAGATTGTGTGGTTTTTCATTTACAACAAAATAAAGCTTTAGTAATGGATTCAACAAACCATATTCCATCACAACCTAATCCCATCTGACGCAATGGCCCCCTTCTCAACAAATTCCTATGTTTGTGTCTTTGTCAAACTACATATATTCCCCACATCCGCAACTAATACACACCAACAAGTGAATACTGATATTCAAACTAAATACAATACAATAAAGAACAATTTGGAGATCTAGTAGAACGGACACTCGTCAATGCTGAATTTCCCTTGGGACCCGAAAAGGGGCGATCCAAACTCGGGAACGTGCCTAAGCGCGAGATGGATCTTGAGCTGGCAAATTGCCTCAGCAGCAGTACCATTAATAATCAAGCCAAGCCAAGTGTATTAAGAGTTGGTTTAGAGTTAAAAGAGATATTGAAAACAAAATTCAAGTTAGTTCATTTACAATATGTAAATCTACTAAAAAAGTTAGTTTTGGTTTTATTAATTATAAATGTAACTGAAAGGTATCTATAATATATATAAAATGCAACGTCTCTCTGTCTGTCTGTCTGTCCGTTAGTGCGCCTATCACTGAAGAACCACTTATCCAATTTACATACTTTTTTTTAAAAAACATACATATGTTCTCTGACCAGGTTATAGGCTATATTTTATTATGATAAGTAGCATAAGGAATGAGCAGTGACATAAAATAGTGAATGATGTCGGAAATAAGCTTGCCGCTAGCGCGTGCCTTTGCAATACACAGCCTAAACCATTAAATATGGAACAATATTATGTAGCAAAGAATATTTGTAATGTATAATCTATAATATATATATATAAAATGCAATGTCTCTCTGTCTGTCTGTCTGTCCATTAGTGCGTTTATCACGCGGGAACCACTTATCCGATTTACCTCTCTTTTTTTTAAATTCATACATATATTCTTTGGCGAGGTTATATAATAATAATAATAATCTATATCTACAATATATATAAAATGCAATGTTTGTCTGTCTGTCTGTCTGTCCGTTAATGCGCGTATGTTTTCTGACCAGGTTATAGGTATATATTTTATTACATCTATAATATATATAAAATGCAACGTATCTCTGTCTGTCTGCCCGTTAGTGCGTTTATCACTGGAGAACCACTTATCCGATTTTCGTACTTTTTTTTTTAAAACATACATATGTTCTCTGGCCAGGTTATAGGCTATATTTTAATACGATAGGTAGCATAAGAAATGAGCAGTGACAATAATAGTAAATGAAGTCGGACAAAGTTTGCCGCTAGCGCGTTCTCTTGCAATACACAGTTCAAACCATTAAATATGGAACAATATTATGTAGCAGAGAATATCTATAATATATATAAAATGCAATGTCTCTCTGTCCGTCTGTCTGTTCGTCCGTTAGTGTACTTATCACTGGAGAACCACTTATCCGATTTACGTGCTTTTTTTTTAAACATACGTATGTTCTCTGGCCAGGTTATAGAATATATTTTAGTAGGTGACATAAGGAATAAGCAGTGACGATAATAGTGAATCAAGCCGGAGAAAAGTTTGCCGCTAGCGCGTTCTCTTGCAATACACTCCCTAAAGCATTAAATATGGAACAATATCAAGTAGCAAGGAATACAATATATATAAAATGCAACGTCTCTCTGTCTGTCTGTCTGTCCGTTAGTGCGCTTATCACTCGAGAACCACTTATCCGATTTACGTGTTTTTATAAATTTATACATATGTTCTATATAATTCGATATAAGCCTAGATAAGGTGAGATAATGGGAGATAAGGAGAAATAATGGGAGATAAGTCGAGATAAGCCTCGATAATGGGAGATAAGGTGAGATAATGGGAGATAAGTATAAATAATGGGAGATGAGGAGAGATAATGGGAGATAAGCAGAGATAAGTCTAGATAATGGGAGTTATGGTGAGATAATGGGAGATAAGGAGAAATAATGGGAGATAAGGAGAAATAATGGGAGATAAGTCGAGATAAGCCTAGATAATGGAAAATAAGGTGAGATAATCGGAGATAAGGAGAAATAATGAGAGATAAGGAGAAATAATGGGAGATGAGCAGAGATAAGCCTAGATAATTAATAGAAACGATGTAGAGATAATGGGAAATAAGGAGAAATATTGGGAGATAAGGAGAAATAATGGGAGGTATTTTATTACGTTGGGTAACATAAGCAATAAGCAGTGACGATAGTAATGAATCAAGTCCACGCGAGCGGAGCTGCGGGCCCGGCTAGTATTTAATATAATGATTAAGAGTTCAGTTTTTTTATATATTAAATTTAAAATTGTAAAAAACACATTATAGAATGAGAACTAACCTAAATTTGCATGTTTAGGGTTGCCTGTACAATAAGACGCTAGTTTACACTTCCAATTAATATTTCGATTAAATGCTCTTTTTATAGATGTAATAACTGATACTCCGCCAGACCTAAACTGGGTATCTAGCTGATTTGGCTGGATACTTTATTACTCTTCGGGTACCCTGTCAAATAAAACCAAATTAACAGTAAAATTTATTTCAAAAGATGCATAAGAGAAACATTTAAGACATAAAGACCACAACAAACCTAAACAAATTTTCTCATTTTCATCGATCTGTCTATCACCATAGGTCTATCTGTTTATCTGACTGTAGGCCTATCTGTCTGTCAATTTGCTGGCACAATAACTCTTGACTGAGATATGTTGACAGTGTTTCAGGGTAAGAGAGTTAAACAGGCGGAATAATGCTTACTTTTTACTTAAGAAAACCAATTTCGGTACTTATTCTAGAACTATCTGTTTGCATGGAAAGTACTTAATAAATCACGTGATGGATTTTTTTAGTACGTCTTCAAGTTATTTTGACAGAGAAAAATTTGAAAATAGTGGAGTTAACCAAGAATTTAATAAAGCAACAAACTTATTATTATCTGATGCTATTAAGGACGAGGAAAGTGATAATATAGATTCGTTATTAGAATCAGTAACACAAGAACAATACTCTACTACAATGGAAATAGAAAATACCAATACCTCTATGGTAAAGGACAAATTGGAGTGCACTAATTCTGAAACTGAATTGTTTTCAGTCGACTCATCTATTTGTAAACAAAAATCTGAGTTAAATATTGTTTCAAATGAATTTAAAGTTGAAGAAAAAAGTGGAAAGTATATTTTGGATTGTTCATCGCCAGTTTCTGACAGTGCTGAGGACAGGTGAGTTTTAGAAATGACTGATGAGATTTTAAAAATATTGATATATATTAGGTTTTCCAGCCAGAAGTAAATTGTTGCAAAAAGGTAGAAGGGTAGACGTGGTGAATTAAAAATTAAAATTTAAAAACAATAAACTTATTGTCTTATAATCTTAGACGTTCTTAGAGTTTAATCTCAATAATTAGTCAAATGGAACTGGAAGAGGAATGGAGAGATATTGAAGTAGTGGAGGAGGAATTACCTGATTTACAATCTCTTAATGATAAATTGACTAAATATAATTTTGTTATCATTCATGTTAATGTAAGAAGTCTAAATATGAATTTTGAATCTCTGGAAATTTATATTGAAAGACTAGAGGTCAAACCTGATATTATTGTGTGCACTGAAACGTGGAATTTAGATTGTGTGCAATATTATAAGTTAAGTAATTATAATGTTTATTATAATAGTAGCGTAAATAATAGAACGGATGGAGTTGTTTTGTATATAAAAGATCAGTTGGTGGAGAATACAGAAATAGAAAGTTTGGTAAGGTAAAAATTTTCAGTACAAGTATCCGATTTGCACAAAGTGTTGTATTTAAGGTTTCTGCTGTGTACAGGTGTCATGACATTGAGAAGGGTGCATTTATTGAACAATTTAGGTCGTTTATTAAATCTAATAAGAAGGTAAATAATCATTGCATTATTGGGGACTTCAACATTGATATTCTAAAAATGGATTATATGAATCAAGATTTTCTAAGTCAACTATTACAATTTGAATATGTACCTTTCTTCAATGGCGTTACTAGGCCATCACAAGATAACATTGAAATGGGGTCTTGCATTGATAACATGTTTGTTAAAACTAAAATGCTAAATACTAAATCTTATAAAATTATGGAAGTTTTTACTGATCATTATCCGTTAGTGTTGGAAATTAATATTAATGCTTGTTGCCCTCAAGTAGATGGCTGGACTTCGGAGATCAACTATAAAAAATTGACCTCTGAGGTAAATAAACTGCAATGGAATGACATTCTGCAAATAAAGGATCCTAATCTAGCCACAAATTATTTCATTGAAATGTTACAAACAGCCCAAAATAAAGCTACTCACAAAAAGAAAAAAAATGGTAATAAATATGTGCCAAGGAAAAAATGGATAACCCGAGGTATCATGATATCTTGTTCAACCAAGGAAACATTGTATAATTTATGGAAAAAAAACCCAACACAGGAAAGCTTTAAGACTGATTACAAAAATTACGTTAAGGTATTGAATAAAGTAATTAAACGAGCAAAACTTAACTATGAATCGGCTATGGTTCAAAATGTTTGTAGTAAAAATAAATTGCTATGGAAATATATACAACGAAAAATTAGGCCCAATGTAGAAACAAACCCAAATGAAATATCGTTTATTATGGATAAAATGATGTAAAGGTTGAAAACCCAAAAAAATAGCAAATCTTTTCAATTCTTATTTCTGTAATGTGAGCAGCAATTTGGCTAAAAATATTGGAAAACCGCAGGGAGCGTCACTTAACTTACCAAAAATGAATAGAAACTCAATTTATATCAAATTAACAGACCCTCATGAAATCCGAGCAATTATAAATCGGTTAAAAGAAAAATGTGGAGGAGTCGATGGAATACATGTAAAAATTATTAAGAGTATTGCTGATAAGATTATTGAACCTTTAAGTCATATTTTTAATTTAAGCATTAATACATCTGTTTGGCCAAACGCATTAAAAACTGCAGAGGTAGTACCCATTTATAAAGCTGGTGTAAAACATAATTCAATAAACTATAGACCTATCTCTTTAATATCTAATATAGCTAAAATTTTCGAAAAAATCATACACTCTCGCTTATACAACTTTATTAAGAAAAAACAAATTAATATCAGAACACCAATATGGTTTTGTCAAGGGTAAAGGAACTAAAGATGCTTTAAATTTCTTGAGTAATACAATTTATAATAATTTAGACCTAAATATTCCAATAATTGTAACATTTTTGGACTTAGCTAAAGCTTTTGACACAGTGAACCATGGAATTCTTTTAAAAAAACTATATCATTACGGTATTAGAGGTATGGCTCATGACTTAATTAGAAGTTATTTAAATAATAGAATACAGACTGTCAAAATAGCAAGTACTGTCAGTGCCCCTAAACAAATTACATGTGGAGTCCCACAAGGAAGAATCCTCGGACCTCTATTATTTATTTTATACATAAATGACATGCTTGAAAATTTGGAAAAAAAGCAGTCTGTGATCTCATATGCGGATGATACAGCCATTATAAGCACTGAAGAAACTTGGGATAAAACCCAAAATAAAATGAATGATCTTTTAAAAACAGTAAGCACATGGTTAGCATTAAATCAGTTATCTTTGAATATTTCAAAAACAGTCTTCATGACTTTTGGTGTGTATCGTGATAGCATTCCGAGTGATGTAACTATTAATATTAATCACAGTAGAGTAAAAAGGGTTGAATTCTGTAAATATTTGGGCATTGTGTTTGATTGCCATATGAGATGGGATAAGCATGTTGAGAATGTAGTGAAAAGAACGAAATATCTGCTATTTGTATTTGCTAAATTATCAAGAAAGAACTATGTCGACGGGGACTCTATTAACGATTTATTATGCTCTTTTCCATAGCATTTGCTCTTATGGAGTGATTGCGTGGGGTGGAGCATAAGATAATGTTGGGATTCGGTTGCAGAATTTGCAAAATAGGATCTTAAGGATAATCTTGAAAAAACAAACTAATTATTCTGTCCCATTAAATATCTCACAGACGTTTACATTGGAGTCATTGTTGCTTTATTATGCAGATATGCGAAAGGAACACGCAGAATCTCATAGTAAGACTAGAAACAAAAACCTTTTATTGCCAAAGATAAATAAAAGAATAAAATTTAAGAGCAGTAAGATTACTGCTATGAAGGTGTTTAACAAACTGCCCGGGGAACTGAAAAATTTAGAATTAAGAGGTAAGACTCTGAAAAAAAAGTTTAAAGGTTGGATTGGATCATCGGATATAAGTGTGGCCACAATATAATTTAATGGAAAGTACGTTTTTTTTTTTTGTTGTTTTTGCTTTTTGTTTTCTGAATTTTTCTGTATCTACTGCCACTGTTGAGCAACCAATAAATTTTCATTTTATATTTTTTTTAAATTTAAGTTTGTGTATTTTAGTATAGTTTATTATAATTGTGTATAGTTCTTAAGGATGTTTGTCCACCAGTCCTATTGTGCAGATAACTTGTGTTATCTTTATACGAGGCTGGTTTTAAAAAGTCCGTGCAAAAATAAAAACTACTTATGTGTTTGGGGGTAAACCTTTTTTATTTTTCGACATAGTCTCCTTTTAGGCTTATACACTTCGTCCAACGATGTTCTAGTTTGTTGATCCCTTCCGAATAATAGGATTTGTCCAAGTCTGCAAAATATCCATTAGTGTCTGCAATCACCTCCTCGTTTGAATAAAATCTTTGTCCCGCCAGCCATTTCTTCAAATTGGGGAACAAATAGTAGTCCGAGGGAGCCAAGTCTGGAGAATAGGGGGGATGTGAAACGAGTTGGAATCCTATTTCCATTAATTTTGCAACCACAACTGCTGAGGTGTGTGCTGGTGCGTTGTCGTGATGGAAAAGGACTTTCTTGTGGGCCAATCGCGGGCGTTTTTCTTGCAGCTCGGTTTTCAAACGGTCCAATAACGATGAATAATATTCACCTGTAATGGTTTTACCCTTTTCCAGATAGTCGATGAGGATTATCCCTTGCGAATCCCAAAAGACAGTCGCCATAACCTTTCCGGCCGAAGGAACGGTCTTCGCCTTTTTTGGTGCAGATTCCCCCTTGGTAACCCATTGTTTAGATTATTGTTTGGTCTCAGGAGTATAGTAATGTATCCATGTTTCATCCACAGTGACGAAACGACGCTTAAAGTCCTCCGGATTCTTCTGGAACAGCTGCAAACCATCCTTGCAACACTTCTCACGATTCCGTTTTTGGTCAAGCGTGAGCAATCGCGGCATCCATCTCGCGGATAGCTTTCTCATGTCCAAATGTTTATGCAAAATATTATGTACTCGTTCAGTCGAGTTGCCCACAGCACTAGCAATCTCACGCACCTTAACTCTTCTGTCATCCATCACCATATCATGGATTTGATCAATGATTTCTGGAGTCGTAACCTCCACAGGCCGTCCAGAACGTTCAGCGTCACTTGTGCCCATATGGCCAGTCCGAAAATTTTGAAACCACTTATAAACTATTCTAATCGAAGGTGCAGAGTCACCATAATGTTTATCAAGCTTCTCTTTAGTCTCCTGAGGCGTTTTGCCTTTCATAAAGTAATGTTTAATCAGCACACGAAATTCTTTTTCGTCCATTTCTTGAAAATCACTCGACTTCTTTGATTCACACGAATGCCAAACACAAAGAAATAAACCAATATGGCTAAAACTTGGTGTGCATTCATTCAAGAGATGCTACTAACTAAACATGACCTCGATACGCGCCGGTGGTGCCATCTCTCGGACTTTGCACGGACTTTTCAAACTAGCCTCGTATTTTAGGTCCAGGCTCTCCGGTGATCTTTCATATACGGTTCTTTTTGGCCTTGTGTTTGTTTCTGTATCATGTCTGTCGTGCTTTTATATCTTTAGCCATCTATGACCTGTCATTTACAATCAATTTATTTTACACCAAGAAGGCTTTGTGCCCTTTGCTTCTTGCTTCCTTCAAGTATGGTACTAGTATTATTCTTTGCTCCCGTATGTCCTTAAAGTAATCCTCTTCTACCCAAATATCTAGCCCCTTCAGATTTTTTGTATTTCTGATAGCTTTATATCTCAGGCTCTCTTTTGTAAACTTTACACGTATCGGTCTGTCTCGTTCTTGTCTGTGTTTCCATCCACCTCCATCTCCAACCTTTGCAGTAGCGTGTCTACTTTCTCTTCCATCTCCCCCCTTTGCTTTCATTTTCTGTTTCTCGTATTCTTCTTATAATTGTTTTCCGTCTAACTTCTCGCTCTAGTTCTTCTATTTTTTCCGCCTATTCCTCCAGTTGTTTTTTAAACTGTACATTTTTTTCTTTCACCTCGTTCATGTCCTGACTCATCCTATCCATTTTTTCGTTTATCTGTTTCATGCCCGTATTTATTTGTTGAAACATAACTTCACTCTTCCCCATGTCCTCCTTGTTTTCCATTGTCGTTCCCACGCAGACCGACGATTGCCGTTTTCCTTTTGTTGTTGTTGTTGTTGTGGTTTAAGCTCGGGGGGAAAGATGGCGTCCCCAGTCCACCCGTCGGTATTTTAATCTCGAAGAGGAAATATCTCTGAAAATGCCTCTTGCAATCGTAAATCAAACGTTGGAAAGTCACACCCACTCTAATTCCAAAAACCACATTTTTTTCAATCTTACATGTCGTTTTATTCTACGAGGCTGGTTTGAAAAGTCCGTGCAAAAATAAAAACTACTTATGTGTTTGGGGTAAACCTTTTTTATTTTTCGACATAGTCTCCTTTTAGGCTTATACACTTCGTCCAACGATGTTCTAGTTTGTTGATCCCTTCCGAATAATAGGATTTATCCAAGTCTGCAAAATATCCATTAGTGTCTGCAATCACCTCCTCGTTTGAATAAAATCTTTGTCCCGCCAGCCATTTCTTCAAATTGGGGAATAAATAGTAGTCCGAGGGAGCCAAGTCTGGAGAATAGGGGGGATGTGAAACGAGTTGGAATCCTATTTCCATTAATTTTTGCGACCACAACTGCTGAGGTGTGTGCTGGTGCGTTGTCGTTATGGAAAAGGACTTTCTTGTGGGCCAATCGCGGGCGCTTTTCTTGCGGCTCGGTTTTCAAACGGTCCAATAACGATGAATAATATTCACCTGTAATAGTTTTACCCTTTTCCAGATAGTCGATGAGGATTATCCCTTGCGAATCCCAAAAGACAGTCGCCATAACCTTTCCGGCCGAAGGAACGGTCTTCGCCTTTTTTGGTGCAGATTCCCCCTTGGTAACCACATATAAACTGTTCTAATCGAAGGTGCAGAGTCACCATAATGTTTATCAAGCTTCTCTTTAGTCTCCTGAGGCGTTTTGCCTTTCATAAAGTAATGTTTAATCACCACACGAAATTCTTTTTCGTCCATTTCTTGAAAATCATTCGACGACTTCCTTGATTCACACGAATGCCAAACACAAAGAAATAGACCAATATGGCTAAAACTTGGTGTGCGTTCATTCAAGAGATGCTACTAACTAAACATGACCTCGATACGCGCCGGTGGTGCCATCTCTCGGACTTTGCACGGACTTTTCAAACCAGCCTCGTATTTTCAAGAAGGTTATTTTCATAGTATTGGCAGGTATTAAATTTACTATGAAAAACCTGTTCAAGCATTTTTTTCTGATATTATTATAATAAAAGAAAACGTTTCTTTTTACCCTTCAAAAATTCAAGATTCCTGTGATGTTTCCGATTAAAAGTGCAAAGAAGTAATGAAGCTTTATTACTTGTTTATTAACAACATACTAAAATCGTCTTATTTTAAACTTCCTTTTTATTTTTTTGTTTTTTGTAGTGGGTATTCCAGTTATTTTATCCGAGAAAATCAGAGAAGTTCTACAGTTCCCGAAGATGACGGCGATAAAATAATATGGGAAGAGCCTATTAAAAATCATCTTGCTGATGATATGAAATCTATACAAGACCGGATTTTTTAAATTTGGTCAGGGCAGTTACGAAACAACAACAATAACGACACATTCTGTTGTGCATAAAAATCCCGAAGATGACAAGTTTCAATGTTCTCATTGTAATTTTCGAACAAAACATAAAAGTAATTTAAATAAACATCTGTTAGTACATAGAAATTCCAGTGAAATTAAAATGTTTAAATGTGAGCATTGTAATTATGAGTCCAAACGCAAAGATTGTTTAATTCAACATTTATTAGTACATAAAAATTCCAGTGAAATCAAAATGTTTAAATGTGAGCGTTGTAAGTATCAAACAAAATATAAAATGAATTTAAATTTGCATCTGTTAGTACATAAAAAATTCAGTGAAATCGACATATTTAAATGTGGGCTTTGTAATTATCAAGCAAAACAGAAAAGTAATTTAAATAGACATCTATTAGTACATAAAAATTCCAGCGAAATCATAATGTTTAAATGTGAGCATTGTAATTATCGAACAAAATATAAAAAGAATAAAGATATACATCTGTTAGTACATAAAAACGTCAGTGAAATCAAAATGTTTAAATGTGGGCTTTGTAATTATCAAGCAAAACAGAAAAGTAATTTGAATATACATCTATTGGTACATAAAAATCCTAGTGAAATTAAAATGTTTAAATGTGAACATTGTAATTATCAAACAAAATATAAAACGAATATAAATATACATATGTTAGTACATAAAAATATCAGTGAAATCGAAATGTTTAAATGTGGGCATTGTAATTATCAAGCAAAATATAAAAGTAATTTAAATAAACATCTATTAGTCCATAAAAATTCGAGTGAAATCAAAATGTTTAAATGTGAGCATTGTAATTATAAAACAGAACATAAAAGATATTCAAATGCACATCTATTAGTACATAAAAATTCCAGCGAAATCAAAATGTTTAAATGTGGACATTGTAATTATCAAACAAAACGTAAAAGTAATTTAAGGCCCTAGGCCACCCTAGAGCGGCGAAAAAAGGCTGTTTTTCAAGTACCAAGCCGATTTGAAAAATATGCAAATGCGAAGAAATAGGACATATTTGAAAAAAGTTCAATATTCACATAAAAAATTCATCATAAAATTGTTTATAAAAAAATGCATTTTAAAAATAAAATCTCAGGTACTTCTCTAGAAAAAAGTATTCTGCGTCAATGGCAAAAAAGTTCATGTCAATTCGTTGATTAGTTTAAAAGTTACGTGTCTGCCCAGTTTGAAAAACATGGTTTCGAAAAAAAAAACGCGTTATAGTTTTTGATCAAATTATTGCATTTACCTTTAGTCTGCGATGCCTGCGCCATAGAATCTTCCTTCTAAATTTATCTCCGAGTCATCTTGCTCCTTTCTGGCAGCTCTCTGGGCCATTCGTGCTTCTTTGGCAGCCTCTGTCAAGGAATTGTCTGACAGCTCGATTTGGCGCGCGTCAACGGAAGTGCAGAAATTGTAACAATTGGTGCCGATTTCGAAGCCCAAAACTTCCATAATCTTCATAATGCTATTCAAGCCGTCATTGAACATGCACACGGCAGTATTTACAGCAATGTCCAATACATTTTTGCCACTTGATGTAGATTTTGGAGCCAAGGACCAAACGACAGAATTGAAACTTTCGTTGCTGTTTTGCGTATATCCTCCAACACAGCGACTAAGGAGATCATCATTGCTTAGATCTTCGTATATGGGCTTGATTGCATCAAAAACTTGTTTCGAGAGAGCAGGTTTGTGCGTATATTCGTGTAAAGTATTCATGGATTTCGACTTTTGCCACGAGCACCAGGAATGAGTACCAGGTGGACATCTGTGTTGCGGCTTATCATCAGTAGAAATTTTATGGTATAATGTGGCCCAAATCTCATTTTCTCTATCGAATCGTGATTGCGACGAATTGCTAATCCATAGTAAATTGTCAATTCGTCAATAAGTTTTCCGGTCAGCTTGCCTTTTCCTCCGAGTCCTTTGGTATTTTTCTTCAGATTCCGAAGACGTGTGCCCATTCGTTTTTGAACGTGATCAATACATTCCTTTTTTTTGACGACAGTATCTGTGTATGGGTCTGCATCAAGAATATGTTTAAAAGTTTTCGAATCGCCATCTCCGATGTAATTCGAATAATTAACAGAATGAAGTTCCTGCGACCGCTGAAACATTTCAACGACTGCATCACATTCCATCTTACCGGAAGAGCCCTCGTGATTCGCCTGACATGATTCCGCGTGTGTTTCTGCCCATTCGATATATTCCTGTGTATCAGCTTTTTGTTTCCAGAACTCGCACGATTTACAGTACTTGGATTTCACACATATGTCAACAACTTTCCCGGTAAAACCAACCGATAAGCGACACTAATCCGAACAAAGACGAAAAGCCACGTTTTTCTCCACGACCCGTCACCTGAGACAGTCAAACCGTTTTCATTATTTCGAAAAGACTCACCTTTTTCCTGTTCTGCTGCTTTTTGCATACTCATTTTGCAAACAAGTTCACTTGCAGTACGAATCTTGTCGACAAGTTTATCGTAAAACGAATGAAAAAATCGGATGAGGTAGATCCATGAAGGCGCAAAACTTTTGAATACCGTGAAGACCAACTTCTATTAATCGCATTGCAAGAATAATTCTGCGATTTATTTCATATCCTGTACCAATGAATGGGCAATTCGGAATCATTGTTTGTCCGCAGTTATCACATGAAATAACTACTTTAAATCCTAAACCACGTATACTGCTTTGAGTGAATTTCACATTTGATTTACATGTTTTACACACAATTTTTTCCGCAATTGCACTGAAAACTGTCATAAAATTCAATATACAGTATGCCACGTTAGGATTTACTTCAACATTGTAATAGTTCTCAGCGAGTTTCAATTTCTTCGCAGATGTACCAACGCTCTGATTATCTGAGGTTTCCAACGAGGTACGGTTTGGTGGCCGTCGATTTGTAATTTTTGGTCGTTTTACACTGCTGTAACCTCCTCTCAATCCCTTTTTATTTTAGTACACTTTTTTCGGCATGTTTCTTATACAACTTCACTCAGAAAATCCGATTTTCTTCGATTTGAACTGCAACGAAATAACTCGTAGCTGTTTAAACGGTTATACTGAATGTAATAGAACAAAGCAATCAAAAGTGAAACTCATACTATAAACGACATCTAGTGTTGAAAAAGGGCAGCCCAATTCGTCAGAAAATGATCGGTAAAGATACCCTAAGAATTATGATAATGAAACTCGAGCGACACAGAAAGGAAGGGAGCTCTAAGCGCGCTAGCAGCCGGTAAGCGCTGACCCAGATTTGAGGCACAAAGAGTTCCGTGCCGGCTATAATAAAGGGTGATTCATTTAGAGGTACTTTTTTTTTAAATACAAAAAAAATGAATAAAAACAATTTTATTTTATAATCTTTATTATCATATAAAAGAACCATTCTTTACAATTATTTCTTAAAGATAATTTCTTTCAAATGTTGTCCGCGACTATGGTTAACAACGTCCATTCTGAAGTTCCAATTTTCAATGACGCGTGTATTTCGAGTGGTATTTGGCCAATGACTCGAGTAATATTGGCCTCAAATGCCTCAATTGTAGCTGACTTATCCATGTAGACTTTGGACATAACCCCAAAGGAAAAAGTCAAGTCAATTTTTCTCGAAAACAGTGGATCTTCTGCAAGCTTGTCAAGAACCCAACGACTAAAACGGAAACGATTCGGAAGGTCGGTCGGCTTCAGTTGTTGCACTAGTTGAATTTTGTATGCTTTTAAAGAAAGATCCTTACGTAAAATACGCCAAGTTGTTGAATATGACAGGCCAAGCTGTTGAGAACGGCGACGAATCGACACTTCACGGTCTTCGCGTACACTCTCCGCTACCGCCCCTATATTTTCTTCACTACGTGCTGGATGTTGATCTATTCGGTCGAGCATTATCCAATAATGAAAATTGGGTCTCAAACTTATTGATGGTAGAGCGAATTGTGCGTTCGTAGGCCGATTATGTGGACCATAAGTTGCTCTAAGCGCCCGATACACATTCCTCGTAGAACGCCCATTTTCGTAATAAAGTTGAACAATTTGTAGACGCTGTGCCGGCTAAGTCTTTCCATTATGAATTGTCAAACACTACTGAACAGGAATGCCACTTCAGTTGACACGACGCATGCGCAATCTGCAATTAAATCCCCATCACAAAAAGTACCTCTAAATGAATCACCCTTTACTTATGGTCCCTTATTCCAGACATATTAAAGTATCGTTTAAGCCAAAAAAAAGGCATTTTTTTTTTCGTTCTAGAGTGGCCTACGGCCTTAAGTGAACATGTATTAATACATAAAAACTTCAGTGAAATCAAAATGCATTGTAATCATCAAGCAAAACACAAAAGAAATTTAAATCAACATCTATTAGTACATAAAAATTCCAGTGAAATCAAAATGTTTAAATGTGAGCATTGTAATTATGAAACAAAATATAAAGGTAATTTAAATAAACATCTGTTAGTACATACAAATTCCAGTGAAATCAAAGTGTTGGAATGTGAGCTATCAAGCAAAACATAAAAGGTATTTAAATCAACAACTGCTAGTAGACAAAAATTCCAATTAAATTGAAATGTCGCGTGTTTAAAAAAAATGCCCTCCCGTTTGGGCGAAAATTTTGTTACCTTTTAATAACGCCCGCACGTTGAGGCGCAATTTTGAAACGTTTTAACTTCTTTGCCTTTAATAAATATTATATTTATTAAATAGAAGTCGTTATTTGCCCCTTAACTATATCATAATTTCTTTGATTGTGTTAGCCGATACTTGTTGGAAATTCATAATAAAATTATATAAAAACAATACTATGTTTTAATTTCCAATATATTTAAAGTCACTTGACAATTGTTTCACCATACAATGGTTTCTTCAGAAGTAAATAAGCAAGAAAAATATTTGGTAGTAATCCCGGTTAAATAGTGCTTAAAACTAATCTTAAATTACCTTAGATTATGCTAATCATTTTATTATATTATTTACAGACAGAATTATTTTAAGAATGCAAATCTGTGGTACTATTTCCGAGAACTAATAAAGATTAAGTAAGGGTGAATGGTTTAAGTCTACCTGTTCGTTTAATAATTGATTGGAGTTTTTTCCGTTTGTTAATTTCAAGACATTCAAGCGAATATGATCAATAAATTTCAGTTTGTCCTCCATACAAACACTCAAGATCTTGTAGTTATTTCAATGTCAAAGTAATTATGTTCGTTTTACTGATGTTGAAACTGATCCAAAGGTATCCTTTTAGATTTATTTAACCTTCCGTCTACAAATTCCACATTTTTATGTTATAACAGAATATTCATAAAACATGTTTCATATTTTGTTTGAGAAGTCCAATAAATTCATTTAAACATTGTAACATTCATTTTTTTCTAGATTTTAAGCTCATGTTACGACACTGTTTCCACTTATAATTTATATTTTTTTTTACTTTACTTTGCTTACTTACTAACTTTTAAGCAGTGTAGTTTAAAATAGTGTTTTGAATTTTTGAGCCGTTTATTTTACAGTGTGCATTGCGGGTTACCTACTGGACTCATTTAATTTTGCATCGAATGCGTCCGATTGACTAAAGATTTGTATCCGGGAAGTAGCCATCTTGAAGACATGATTTTAAGGAAGGGAGAAAAATATTTAACGGTCCGGATGGCATGAATATAGGCTTTTTTCAGCCGAGATGTACTAAAGGCTTTTTCCATCAGAATGCCGTAGTGGCTTTTTTCCCATCATAGAGCCGCAGTGAGCTCTCCTTTTGATCATGTAGCCAGAGAGGGCTTTTCCTTCAGTAAGCCGCCGAGTAGGATTTTTTATCACGTTGCCGTACTCTTTTATTAGTGATGTAGTAGTGCAGAAACGGTTTTTTGTAGTTTTCAAGTTCAAGGCCTTTTCCTTGAAATATCTTTCTTATTCCCAGACCTTTAGGGGTCGAGACATGTTTAGCAGCCCAAAGGGAACTGGGGTAGCCAAGGTGGACACATCAGTGTTATGAAATATCTCACCAGGACAGGCCAAAAACTCATAGAAAAACCGTAAGTCATCAGTATATCAATCCATAGACCTAGCTTCCTGCTGACAAGTACGTTTTTCATCGTCTATTCAAAACGGGTAACTCGTGAAGTTAATCCCACGAACTTTTAACATCGTGTTTAGCTAAGCCTTTAATTAGAATCCTGGTTTAAAGACTCTATATAATCGTACCATCTACTAGACTAAGGAATTTAAGTGTAGCGAAGTTAGAACTTTTAATTTTGTCATTAATAAACCCTTTTCTTTATTTAAATCTAGCGTTTCACTGAATCACCCGTTTTAAACCTTTTAAGACGCAACGGTTGTATCATATGAAAAATTTTTTTAACAACTACATAACCCTTCAGTATTTTTTTCATTTTTTTGAGCTGAAGTTAGATTCTTTTTATTTTAAAATGAATGGTGCCCAAAATCTGTAGAACCAAAATTTTAAACAACTATAGGGGCTATTTTCAAAAGACGTACAAAAATTATCTCTTATCCATATTTCCCTACCAAAAAACGGAGCTAGTTTATGTCTAATTTCTCTAGTTCTTTCAGTATTAATATCCACTCAATCCATTCTGAGAAATTATGATATAAATATATAAAAACAACACGATGTTTTAATTTCCAATATATTTAAAGTCACTTGACAATTGTTTCACCATACGAGTACAATGGCTTCTTCAGAAGTAAATAAGAAAGAAAAATATTTGGTAGTAATCCTGGTTAAATAGTGCTTAAAACTATCCTTAATTACCTAACATTATGCTAATCATTTTATTATATTATTTACAGACAGAATTATTTTAAGAATGCAAATCTGTGGTACTATCTCCGAGAATTAATAAAGATTAAGTAAGGGTGAATGGTTTAAGTCTACCTGTTCGTTTTAATAATTGATTGGAGTTTTTCCGTTTGTTAATTTCAAGACATTCAAGCAAATTTAATTTTTTCGATTTATTTTCTCTACATGTAGGATTTTTAACATAACATCAAAATTATGAGATTCGTTTATTATATGAGTTGCGTAATGTTAATTGTTCCTATTTTTTAAAATAACTATGTTTATGTTCTTTAATGCGAGTTTCAAAAGATCTACCAGTTTGTCCTACGTAGGTTTTAGTACAAGATCCACAATTTAATAAGTAAACTCCTGATTTCAAGGAATTCTTAGATTTGGTTTTGTTATTCAAAATTATACTCTCTAAGGAATTACTGGTTTTGAATGCTATTTTATTGTGTTTTTTTATTAAATGTTTGGAAATTGTTCTAGTTATTTTCCCTGTGTATGTGAGTGTACTAAATTTTCCTTTTTTGTCATTAATTGTGGGATAAATTAGAGAGATTGCTTGTTTAAAGGATTTTTTATTCAAGATATTATCTATAATGTTGGGGTCATATCCATTATTAATTGCTATTTGTTTGATTATGTTGTTGAATTCTTTGTTAAAATTACTTTTAGTCATAGGGATATGTAACAATCTATGTATGAAAGAGTTTAAAATCTGCCATTTTGTGAGGATACGGGTGGGATGAGCTATTGACACCGAAGTGATTTTATAAGCGTTCCGTACGGAACACTAAAAAGTAATGATATCAATTTGACTTAAAGGTCAATCCACCTCAGTAATAATTATGTGGTCTTATATAATATATTCCTACCTTTTAAGCAAGGAATTTTTGAACGCGAATATTTGCATCAGTTGCCGATGTTCGAGCGTTTAAAGTGAATGAAGAATTAGGCGTATTATCATCTGCAAAGCTATAGATTAGATATCTTGTCCTCTCCAGCAGATCGTTAATGAAAATGTGAGAGTAGGAGACAGTGTGGAGCCTTGGAGCACACCGAAGTTAATAGTAAAGGTATTAGAAAGGAATCTATCGGCCGTCACTCGTAAAGAACGCTCTCTGAAGAAACCCGAGAGTCAAAGAAAACGTTTCAGACATAATAAGAGCGCCACTTAGCAATGTTTGATGATCCTTGCTTATAAAAGCTATATTAATGATCAGTAATAATGTTAAGTCTTCATAGATATTTCAAAAGATGCTGATTAATACCCTTTTCCATAACTTGCAATAATATCTAAAACAGTGCAATTGGTCGATAGTCTTTTGACAAGTTCTTACGTTCTTTTGGTATCGGCTGAACTCTAGCGCATTTCCAGCAGGTAGGAATTATTCCATTTCTATAGGATAGATTAAAAAGTCTATAGAGAACTGGAATACGTTTGCTTGCGCATTTTGTGAGTACTATAGCAGGTATTCTAACAACGTCAGAAGCTTTTTGGTGTCTAACTTCATTAAAATGCGTTGTATGATCCGCTGTCTTAAGATAATATCAGGCATCCACTGTGGGAATAGTGTTTTTCCTTGGAATAAGTAACGGGTGATTCATAGATGGCCGCTGTTTCGCTAGAAATACAGGGTTGTAACTTTTCTCTAATCTTTATAATGCTAGTGGTGGAATTTCCAGTTTACCCTTATTACTATGGTACGTGTGTTCTTTATTTCCATTGTTTGGTACTATGCGATTAAAATATAGGCTGAAACTACGTTTTAGCGTCGTTAAATTCATTTTTTCCTAGATTTTGAGATCATGTTACAACACCGCTTTTTTCTATAATTTATATTTTATTACCTTTTTATATTTGATTAAGCAGTGAGTTTAAATTTTTGACCAGTCTAACTTAACCAGTAGTGTATAGCGTGTTACCGACTTAACTTATTTAGTTTGCATTGAATGCGTCTGATTTATTAAAAAAAAAGACTGGCATCATAGGTCCTTGTCTATCAAGTCGCGAGTTTAATACTCACGTCTGATTTTGCGTTCAGGAAGTGAACCAAGACGTAGGGAGAAAATATTTAGGCACCCCATCTTCGTTTTTTCAGGGCTGTTTCCTCCGTGATGCAGTAACGGCTGTTTCCTCCGCCGTGCCTTAGTAGCAGATTGTCCTCCATTATGTAAGGAGGCGTTTTTTTATCACCGAATGGGGATCGTTTACAGACCTCAAGTTTGGGGCCTTTTTCCGTTTTAAAAATATTCTACTCATCCTAAGGCATTTCGGGTCAAAAAGTGATTAGTTACCCAAATAAGAATGGGAGAATAATTTATAAGGCAATATTTTGATGGAAATCTTAATAGGAGAGGCCAAGCAGTTTATGGAAAACCCACGAGGAGAAGCCAAGTAGTAAGTCATAAGTACAACCAGTTTAAATATCTCACTTCCTGTCTACAACGTGTGTTTACAACGACTGCGTACGTGTAATCCGCGAAGTCGATTTTTCAAACTCTTATATCGTGTTTTTTAAAGCCATTTGCTAAGAACTAAATGATTCTGATTTAGAGACTCTCTGTAAAAGTATGCACCCTTATAAAAGGCTATTTATTACGTCTATGTAATTTTAAGAGTGTAATAAGAGGAAGAATTTTTATTTTTGTTAATATACTCTTCTTTATTTAAATGTAGCGTTTCACTAAACAACCCGCTTTATCTTTCAGGACGTAATAGTTGTACAAAATTCAATTTTATTTCAACAACTAAATAAGTCTTCAGTAGAGCTGAACTTAGAATCTATTTATTCTAAAATGAATGGTGCCCAAAACAGTACAACCAAGCTTTAAACAACTATAGAGACTATTTTCAAAAGACGTACAAAAATTTTCTCTTATCCATAATCTCTCCAAACAAAACGAGCTAGCTTATATTTAATTTTTGTTCTTTCAGTGTTAATATCCACTCATACCATTCTCAAAAATTAAGATATACATAAGGGCAAATAACAGCTTTTAATAAATAAAATATTTATTAAAAACAAAGGAAGTTGAGGCTATACAAAATGGCCACAACGTGAGGCTACAGCTTATATACTTTTTTACGTTCTATTGTGCTCTCTGTTATGCAGCGACGAGAAAGAGGAAATAAGTACACTCCAATCAAAACTTTGTTATGATCGAGATTAAAATAATTAAAAATTTGTGTAACAACATGTAAAAAAAGGGACGCTAACGAAATTTTATTACCATAACCGGGAATTTCAGTCCGATCTAACGTCCAGTATGTTGGTAATATTTCCATTCTTGTTTCTCTTGACTATTCGTGACAAAGACAGACGCCGGATGATACACGACGTTTTTAATATAACGCATCTATGGACGAGTCCACACTAATGTATGTAAAAATCTGTTTGGAACTAACAAAGTCGCTGAAAATTGCAGGTGTTTCTATATACTAGTTTTTCTATGAAAATTAAGATGCACTCTTGTTCATGCTCACTCTCGAATCACTGGGTTCTTTACTAGAGTTGCTGGTGCGATAGCGTATGGCATCATTGCGATTGAATCCTTGACATATTTCAATCGAAAACGCCTAAATCTGCTGCTTTCATTTCTGGACGCGTCCGGTTTCCTAACCTATAATTATAGGCAGGCATTTTATAATCTGAGTGTTATTTTTAAAATAAAAATGGAAAATAATTGTGGTGAAAAAGTAATTTTACCGAAATCAACAGAAATGTCCATGGATAGTTTAATACTTGAAAATTTTCCTAAAGAAAAAGTAATGGACTCTTATGAGATTGTAAAACAAACAGCACATTTTGATAGCATACAGCCATCCATTGCTTCAGATGAACTAGAGAGCAAAAATATACCTGGTACCATGGTAGCACAAAATGATAATAATGCTGAATTGTTAATAAAAGTTGAACCAAAAATTGAAAATGTTCCATTAGATGTCACAGAAGGTTTTTCGGCAAATTCTTATAACAGCCAAGAAACTAAGCTAATGGGTCAGATGGAACATCACTGGAAATGTCTAGAGATGGAAGGTATTTTAAAGAATGGATTATTAGATCATTCATCTGGTACATATGTTGTATCTCCAAATAAGTAAGTTTTTTTTTATAACACATAAGTTGTGTACAAGGTTTAATTGACAAGCTATGGCATGAATCATGACACTTAATTTTAGAGAATCCAATATTTTTTAAAAAGTTATTGAAAAACATCATAATGCAACAGTTATAAAGATACTTAAAACAGTGAGTTGCTACAATAGGAAAAAATTTGGTTTACAATCTGCATAATTCTGTAAAAAGAGAAAGACACACTGTTCTGTCGCCTCTAAACAAAACAATATCAAAATAGCCATCATTTGGGCATAATCACATGACAGTTTCTCAAATTATGTTTGAAATTTCAGTTATTCCTAAAATATATATAATTTTACATTGTACACACACACTGTCATGGTTGAATTAAACTTAGTTTCACAGCTCATAGTATTTAGAATCAAAATAAATTATAATATCGATTTACTGTTCAAATCAAAGGAGTTGTCAGCTGGGCAAATGCCCAAATGTAGATTTTTGTTTTTCCCCTAACCAGTAAAATTTTGTGTGTTGATTCACATGATTTATCTGTTTCTTTCACAGCTTGTTAAGGTAATTTGTACTTCTGTTACGAATTATGTATAACAATTTGTTTGTTTTTTTAGCCAAGTGAAACGTGAGAGAACAAGCAGTAACACATTTTATGAGGACTCTAATTCAATAAAATCTGAAACTTTGGACATAAAGGATGAAGAAATGTAAGTGTATTAAGAGTTGGTTTAGAGTTAAAAGAGATATTGGAAACAAAGTTTAAGTTAGTTTATTTAAAATTTGTAAATCTATTAAAAAAGTTAGTTTTGGTTTTATTAATCATAAAGTTGACTTCCAAAACAAATGTAGCTGAAAGGTATATTTTATACAATGACTAAGAGTTCAGTTTTTTTTTTTATATATTAAGCTTAAAATTATAAAAATACACGACACTTCGGCAAAATAATATGTATTAAAAATTAAAGTCTAATGATGATGCTTCATAATCAAAATTAATTCACACTGGTTATAGATTAACTAAGAGTAATGAAATAACTTTTGTTTAACAGATTGTTTATTTACAATGAAGTATAAATTTAGTTATACCAACATCGTCTTTTTTTAAACTTTCTTTTTATTTATTTTTCAGTGTGTATTCAAGTTACTTTATACGAGAAAATCAGGGAAGTTCTACTGTTTCCGAAGATGACGGCGATAAAATAATGTGGGAAGAGCCTATTGAAAATCATTTTGCTGATGATACGAAATCTATACAAGATGGAATTTTTAAATTTGGCCAATGTAGTTATCAAACGACAAATTCCTTTGTGCATAAAAATCCCGAAGAAGACATGTTTGAATGTTCTCATTGTAATTATCAAACAAAACATGAAATCAATTTAAATCGACATCTTAAAATACATAAAAATTCCAGTGAAATCAAAATGTTTAAATGCGGGCATTGTAATTATGAATCAAAACGTAAATGTGAGTTAAATAAACATCTATTAGTACATAAGAATTCCAGTGAAATCAAAATGTTTAAATGTGGGCATTGTAATTATGAATCAAAACGTAAAGGTGGGTTAAATCAACATCTATTAGTACATAAAAATTCCAGTGAAATCACAATGTTTAAATGTAAGCATTGTAACTATCAAACGAAACATAAAAGATATTTAAAAAATATACATCGATTAGTACATAAAAATTCCAGTGAAATCAAAAAGTTTCGATGTCTGCATTGTAATTATGAATCAGATCATAAACATTGTTTAAATCGACATCTATTAGTACATAAAAATTCCAATGAAATCAGAATGTTTAAATGTGTCCATTGTAATTATGAATCAAGATATAAACATGGTTTAAATCAACATCTATTAATACATAAAGATTCCAGTGAAATCAAAATGTCTAAATGCACTTACTGTCATTTTCAAACAAAACATAAGTACAATTTAAAAAAACATATGTTACTGCATAAGAATTCCAGCGAAATTAAAATGTTCAAATGCCCGCATTGTAATTATGAGGCGAAACGTAAAGGTTGTTTAAATCGACATCTATTAGTACATAAAAATTCCAGTGAAATCAAAATGTTTAAATGTGGATATTGTAATTATGAATCAAAACGTAAAGGTGGGTTAAATAAACATCTATTAGTACATATAAATTCCAGTGAAATCAAAATGTTTAAATGTGAGCAATTGTAACTATGAATCGAAACATAAATATTGTTTAAATCGCCATGTGTTAGTACATAAAAATTCCAGTGAAATGAAAATGTTCAAATATGAACATTGTAATTATCAAGCAAAATATAAAAAGTATTTAAATCAACATCTATTAGTGCACAAAAATTCCAGTTAAACTGAAATGTTTAAATGCGCTTATTGGAATTTTCAAACAAAATATAAAACATGTTTTATGAATATTCTGTTATGACATGTGGAATGGAATTTGTAGACGAAACATTAAACAAATCTAAAAGGATACCTTTAGATCAGTTTAAACATCAGTAAAGCGAACATAATTACTTGGAAATTTGAAATAACTAAAAGATTTTGAGTGTTTGTTTGGAAGACAAATTGAAATTTATCGATCATATTCAAGTTCTTAATGCCAAATTGCCCTCTGGTTGCCATGCAGTCCGAGTGGTTTCAAATGAACTCCGACGGGGCATGGCAAGAAATGTTTACTTTAGTTTGGTGTCCATTTGAGTTATGGTACTCCGATTTGGTGATTTTGCAGCGAATATTAGTTTAATTCCGTATTTATTTTGCAAAAAGAGCAATTCACTATATAAGTAAGCCAACAGTTATAATGCCTCGGAGATCATTATTTTACCACCAAAAAGATTCTAATCTTACTTGGCGTGCAAATAATGGAAACTGCAGCTTCTGTTCACAAACGGTTCAGGAGTATGGGAATGGTTTATTAATATGAAACGCTTATAATACACCTTTACCTATTCCAAAGCTAGCCCTTACAAGTACATTCTTCTTCTAGTGCTTTTATTCTTTGCAAGAGTTTTATGACTCGAACCGGTATTTGTTTAAATTTGTAATTTGTTTATTATTTAGCGTAATTTTAATGATTTTTCTAAAATTTTTTGTAGACTGAATATGATTTTATTATTGTTACCTGGCTTAATTATTGTTTTTAACATTTTGTACTTCGTAGGCTTATGTTTATGTCTGGATTATTGTTTTGATTGTAAAATTGGTTTAATGATATAGAAACGTATCGTTTTATTCGAGTTCTAAGGTTGTAATAGATGACCATAAGATTTTTAAAAGCATTAATGCTCTCACCAACTGGTGCTCTGCTAACAGGCTCACCTTAAACGTTTCCAAATGCAATGTCGTCTGATATTCCTATCATAACAACCCTATATTTTTCAATTATTCCGTAAGTGATACTGTTCTACAGAATCTTCGTTTAGTTAGAGATTTGGGTATCATCTTTGACGCGAAATTCTCTTTTGCTGACCATATTGAACAAATGGTTGCTGGTGCATCAAGGATGCTGGGTTTTCTGATTAGAAATTGTAGAGACTTTACTAACATATCTGCAATCAAGCTTCTCTATTATTCCTTCATTAGGTCTAAGTTAGACTATGCTTCTATTGTTTGGTGTCCAATATACAATTGCCACAACAACTCAGTCGAATCGATACAGAGGCGCTTCATTAAATATCTTATTTTCAAGAGGGATGGTGTCTATCCGGACCGCGGTGTTGATCACGGACTAATCTTTTCAAGATTTAATGAGTTGCCTCGTGCAAAGAGGAGGGACAGTCACTCCATCAAATTCCTATATAAGCAGTTAAAATCACCATATTGATTGCCCTTTCCTATTAAGCAATGTATCTTTCCATGTACCATGCCTTGGGGCAAGGTGCTCACCTATTTTTTAGCCTCGGCCGGGCTAGATCAAATACACTGCGCCGCAAAATTAACGCATAATTTTAAAAATCGAAAAATCGACTTTATGAAATTTTTTAAAAGCGACGCCAATGGTTCTTAATCAGGTCTTTATGATATATTTAAAATGTAGAAGTATGGAGTAGATAAAAAGCAGTATTTGTTTTACAATACAGAACAATGGTAAATAAACAAAATTCCATAAAATTGCAATTTGGCCTATGTGTGTTAAATTTGCTTCTACGCTTGTATTGGCAACGTTCAACGTTTGTAGTGTTAAAATGGCCCAAAATGCCCGTGAAAATAGGAAGCTTTCGCCTGAGGAATGTGCTGTTGCCATAGCGCTTGTAGAAGAAGGCTTGTCCCAAGTTCAAGTGGCACTTCGTCTTGGAGTGACACAATCTACTGTGTCCAGGATACTGGAACGATTTCGGGAGACCAACAGCAATCAAAGAAGACCTGGACAAGGTCGCCATAGGGTGACAACAAATAATCAAGACCGATTTTTGAGATTGCAGGCAATACGAACTCGGTTTGTTACGACCACATCACTGCAGCAAGAATTTTCCCCGCAGGTATAATTACCGTATTAGTAGAGATACAGTGCGAAGAAGGTTGGCAGAAGTCGAAGTTACTCCCTATCGAGCCGCAACTGGTCCCCTTCTAACTGCAGATCATCGAAGGCAGCGTCGTCAGTTTGCACAAGAACATCAAAATTGGGGAGACCGCGAATGGGGCAATGTATTGTTCAGCGATGAGTGTAGATTTTGCCGTTTTAGTGATGATTGCCGTAGAAGAGTGTACCGACGTCCTGGCGAGCGATATGCCCAATGCAACATTGTCGAAACAGTAAGCTATGGTGGGGGATCTGTTATGGTGTGGGGTGGCATTAGTTTGGAGGCCCGTACAGAATTGGTTATAATTCAGGGAGGTCGTTTAACAGCTGATCGATACATAACGGACATTTTAGAACCACATGTGATACCATATGCCCCCTTTATCGGACAAGAATTTTTATTTATGCACGATAATGCACGCCCGCACGTCGCTAGAGTGGTACAAGATTACCTCCAGGACGTGGAAATTGCAACATTACCTTGGCCAGCAAGAAGTCCTGACCTTAACCCTATCGAACACTTGTGGGACAATCTAAGTCGAAGTGTTAGAGCCTTACTGCCTCCACCTAGGGACCTAAATGAGCTTTCAGTAAGGTTGACGGAAATGTGGGATGATATGGATCAGGATACAATTAGAAACCTGATTTTAAGTATGCCTAGAAGATGTGAAGCAGTAATCAGGGCAAGAGGAGGCAATACACGTTATTGATTTATTGTTTCTATTGTAATATCATTTATTTTTTTAACAATTTCTAAAATAAAATTTTTGTGTAATTGTCATTTTTTCAATATTGTTAGAAAATACTGCTTTTTATCTACTCGATATTTACACCGAGTCTAAAAACATTGAAAAGATATCATAAAGACACAATTTAAATCCATTGGCGTCGGTTAAAAAAAATATATAAAATCAATTTTTCAATTTTTAAAATTATGCGTTAATTTTGCGGCGCAGTTTATATTATTCCGCAGCCCTATTTATATAATGTGCAAGAACGGCAATGTCATTGGAAACTCCGGTGATTTCCATTGCAGTAGGCTGTCCGTACTTGTTGGTTTTCTGCTCAGTGTTTAGAGGTTCCTCAAATTTGTAGTTTTTATTACTATTTTTATTTTTTTTTATTTGGAGATTGTTCAAACATTTTAATTTTATTTTATTTTAATTGTATCTTGTTCTTCTTTTTATATGTAGTTCATTAGTATAAACGTTATTGCTGTAATTGGGCCCTGGCCTGTTGGAATGGAATGTATAAATAAATATACTTGCGATTAAAAAAAAAAGATGCTTAAATGTGTCCATTGTTATTTTCAAACAAAACATAAAAGTAATTTAGATCGACATCTGTTATGACAAAAAGTTCAAGTGTGGGTGAAATGTTTAAAAGCGCTCGGTATAATTTTCTACAAAACATAAAATCAGTTTACGGCACATTTGTTACTGTATAAGAAATCCAGTGAAATTGAATCTTTTCAAAAACTTTAGCTGCCGTTGAGTGTATTGCAATTGGTCGATAGCTCCTTATATCGTTTTTTTGTTACCCTTTTTAAAAACTGGACATATACTTGTTCTTTTCCACAGGTGAGGAAACATTTTAGTTTTAAGACTTAAATTAAACAAAAAAAGTAGCTGATAACATAATATATTCTCAAAGCCCTTAAATATGTATGGGAAAATGCCATCCGGACCTGTTTCTCTATCATCTTACAACTCCCTCAATGTCTCTACAACATTAACTTTATGAATTTTGTCAGTTAGAACACCTTGATGATTGACACTTCCAACACTATCATTACTGCTACCTAAATCATTAGAGTAGACGCTTTTCAAAGTAATTAGTAAATGCATTAGATATTTCATCCCCTCCATTAAACTCCTCTATATTGAAAAACATTTTATTTGGTATGTGCAATGACCCGTTTTTGTTATTTATAAAAGACCGAAATAAACGAGGGCTTATTCCAGTATCATTCTGTACTGTTATCAAGTATGAACATTGAGGACTTCTTATATCCTTTTTTAATTGAGCTCGTATTTTTTAAAAAATTCTAACAGTACCAGTAAATCATTAGTCCTTTTATATTTTTTTCTTAATTTTGCTTTATTCCTGAATTTATTAAGTATTTCTATGTTAACCCAAGTAGGATAATTTTTTGATTTATTATTAGTTTTAGATATGCACTTATTAAATATATCATATAGTTTCTCATGGAAACCGTCGAGGACTAGATTAACATTATCATAAGATTTAAAAAATGTCCAATCCGTGGCATGTAACATATGATATAAAGACAAATAGTCCGCTTTGCGCAAATTATAGCGTACGTCATCATTTATGTCGTGTTTTTTAAAGCCATTTACTAAGAACTAAATCATTCTAATTTAGAGACTCTCATAGTTATTACCATACCAGTCCAATCTAAACGTCGAGTAGGGTTGGTAATATTTCTGGTCTTGTTTCTTTTGATTATCGTGACAAACACAGACGCCGGATGACACACGACGTTTTTAATATAACGCATCTATGGGCGAGTTCACACTAATGTATGTAAAAATCTGCTTGGAACTAACAAGGTCGTTAAAAAAATTGCGGGTGTTTCTATATACTAGGTTTTCTATGGAAATTAGAATGCACTCTTGTTCATGCTCATTCTCGCATCACTGAGTTCTTTACTAGAATTGTTGGTGCGATAGCGGATGGCTTCATTGGGATTGAACCCTTAAGTTTAGGTATTTCAATCGAAAACGCCTAAACTTGCTGCTTTCATTTCTGGATGCGTCCGATTTCCTAACCTATAATTTTATACAACTGCGACCATTGACTCCAAAATCTCTTTCCTCGTGAACCATTTCAATTCACTTAAAATTATTCAGTGGAACATTCGCAGTATAAAATCTAACAGAGATTCATTATTAAAGCTCGTATATGAGATAAATCCTGAAATAATATGCCTTAATGAGACATGGCTGAAGGCTGAGGACAATATTAAAATTAATAAATATAGTTTTTTGCGAAAAGATAGAGATGATGGGAAAGGAGGAATTGCCTTTCTTGTGAAAGACAGCATTCCCTGGAAAGAAATCAAAACCCCTGCTGTTCAAGTTAACAAGAAGATTCAACATCTATGTATTGAAATTAATTCAATGTTCCTGCATAACATTTATATTCCTCCCAATATAATCCTCCCTAAAGATTATATTTACAACATCACTAGGAACACCTTACCAAATTTTCTCATCGTGGGTGACCTCAATACTCAGCATATAACCTGGGGTTCAGGAACCTCCAACCGAAATGGCCAAACCTTGTACGGAAACATAGACGACCTAAACCTTTTTCTTCTTAACAACGGTCAGCCCACCAGGCTAACGACCCCCAGCCAACACAAGAGCGTTCCCGATATGGCCATTTGTAGCTCCTCAATGAGTCATAAAATTGTATACGAGGTCCTAGTCAACCACATAGGAATGAGCGACCACTTTCCTACCCTATGCCAGATAAATAGTACAGGATCTTTTGCCATTCAGACTCCAACGCCTGAGAGATTCAATTTCAAGAAAGCTAATTGGGAGTCCTTTTCCCACAATATTACGCGTCTGACAGAGAATCGAGTTATTGACAACTATGATACATTCTGCGACATAATCCGAGAGGCTGGTTCAGCTTCCATCCCTCTAGTAAAAGGATACAAAAATAAAGGAAAAACCTGGTGGGATAGCGATTGTGACAGAGCCATACAAGGCAAAAGAGAATCTATAAAGGCTTATTTGACCTCTCCCACCTGGGAAAACTATGTTAACTTTAGGAAATCCAGGGCAGCTTGCCGCAAAATCTTAAGAGAAAAAAGGAAACTGAGTTTCCAGAATTTTTGTGAAAACTTGTCCTCTCAGACCCCGATTGATAAAGTCTGGAAATCTGTTAAAAACTTTGCCAATTCATTCAAAGCATCCACCAATCAACGGCCATTGAATAACTCTATCTCTCAAGATTTACTAAACAGTCTCACCCTTCCTCTCATAGATCCGATTGAAGTAACAACGGTAAACTTCTCACGGTTGAAAAGTAAGACCTTTTCAATCAATGAAATAAACAACTTTCTTCTAGACAGAAAAAACTCCTCTCCCGGTTTAGACAGAATTTCTTATTCTATGATTAAGAATTTGGATCTCAAAATGTTGAATTTCCTGACCAGTAAGTTTAACCAGGCTCTGGTAAACCCCGGAGAAATTCCCAAATCTTGGAAAACGGGATTAGTCATTCCCATAATTAAAACCAATAAAGACCCCTCCTTGGTTTCCTCCTACAGACCTATTACCTTAACTTCTTGTGTCGGCAAAATATTTGAGGGGATTATAAAGAATAGAATTGAATGGTTTATTGAGAACGAATCCAAACTAAACAATATACAAACAGCGTTCCGAAAAGGAAAGGGAACTAACGATAACTTGATTATATTGACGGCTGAACTTAACAAAATTATATCCAACAATGAAAAAGGAATATTAGTTACCCTAGATATTAAGGGAGCCTACGACAGTGTAGATGTAAATATTTTATACAGAAAATTAGCCGAATTAGGAATACCCCAAGACATCTCTGAAATAATCAGATTTCTACATCGAGACAGACAGCTTTACATTCTGGATAAGAAAGATTATAAATTCATTGGCCCACAAATGGCAAATAGAGGGGTTGCCCAAGGCTCTCCCCTGGCTCCTATACTATTTAACATTTATGTCAACTCCATAATAGAAGCCATCCCTACAAATATAACTGCCCTTCAATATGCTGACGACATCGCGATTGTAGCTAGGGGAACTAATATAGTAGAAATTACTGAAAGGATCAACTATTGTCTAGCAAACCTTCACAGATGGGCAACTAATCACTGTCTGGAGTTTTCTCCAGCTAAGTCTTCGGCCATGTTTATTCAAAAAAGCATTACCAGACCAGACCTTCGAGACATCATTATTAACAACGAAACCATTCCCTGGAAAGACCACCTTTCTTACCTCGGGGTGATCTTCGATTCTAAGGTCACTTGGGATAAACAAATCAACTCAATGATTCAAAAGGCTAGCAAGGGTGTGAATATTATCAGATTTTTGTGTAGAACCTGGTGGGGAGCCCATCCAGCTACCTTGTTGACCTTTTACCATGCTTTTGTCAGATCTCACCTAGACTATGGCAGCCTTGTTTTACAAAAATGTGCCAAACGACTTCTTCAAAAACTAGATACCATTCAATACCAGGCTCTGAGAAGTTGCATGGGTATGATGAAATCAACCCCTATTAATGTTCTGCTGTCTGAAGCGGGGGAAATGCCTCTGGATCTACGCAGGATATGGTTATCTATAAAATTCCTCACCAAAGCAATAGCTTTAACAAACAATCCCTCTTTCAATCAGGCGCAAAGCATGTACATTAATTATAATGCTCGCTTCGATTTCTGGAAAAGGTACCAATCCTCACCAATAGTCGAGGCCATGGATTTGTTACTCCCGGTTATTGAACATATCGAAAAATACAGCCATATTCCCTTCTTCCTCACCGAAATGGACGTCAAAACGTTTCGATTTCACCAATTTAATCTGCAGAAGGGAACGAATAACGCAATTGACTTTAAATTAATAATAGAAAGATAAATTCAAATCAAGGACCCAAGTGTATACTGATGCCTCTAAAGGGACCAATCACAAAATTGGAATTGGGTTGTCCTGCCCCAAACTCAATATAGAAAAATTCTCTGCCCTCCCTACCTATTTTTCGATCAACTCTGCAGAAGCGGAAGCTATTTTTAGGGCGTTGGAATTGGTTGAACATCATACAATCAAGAAATCTCTAATCCTCTCTGATAGTCTAGTTTCCTTGAAAAAAATCCAAAAAGCAGGTCATGCGAAACAGGAAGCGACAATTATTAAAATCAGAAAGAAGTTAGGTGAATTAATCAATGACGGATATGATATTGAGTTGGCTTGGATTCCCAGCCATACGATGATACCGGGAAACGATAAAGCTGATCATCTAGCAAATATGGGGAGAGAATTACCTAACACTGAAAATATGAAGACGGATTATAGGGACTTCTTATCCATTTTCAAAGGCAAAATCCGCAATATCTGGATAGAGAGATGGAAAAAACTATTTCTGAAGCAAAGGGACGTTTTTTACGCATCCCTAATTTCGGCTCCTTACAAGAGACCCTGGTTTAAAGATATTCCTCTTAGTAGAAAATATATCTCTACTTTTTGTAGATTAAGAAGCAATCACTGTTCATCTCCTAAACACCTATACAAATTAAAAGTTTTGGAAAGCCCTCTCTGTGCATGCGGAGAAGAAAGTGATATTAACCACCTTCTTTTTGAATGCCCCAATTTTACTGCTGAATCTAATAATCTTTATCATTCAATTTCCAACTTCCACACCAGGTCCCCTATAACCTTATCAGACGCTTTACAATCCCATGAATATCTGGTTAAAATAATTATATCTTTCCTAAATTACCGCAAAATCAAATTATAGACACCCTCATCGCCATCCACCTTGATTGACGCTACTCAAACTCATCACCCAGATTCATTCATAATAATTAACTAATCCGAGAAGGTTATGGAGACATTCCAGACACACTGCAAGGTGGACCTTGTCGGATATCATTTAAGATAAAAGGAGAAGATAAGGGTTTTGGAATATAAACCGCCACCCGACCGAATAGCCCTGGCAGCTGTGGTCGTAAAAAGCATAGAGAGAGAGAGAGACAACTGCGTTCTATGTTGTACAGACGTTTTACAATTTGAGTCTTATTTTCAAAATAAAAATGGAAAATAATTGTGGTGAAAAAGTAATGTTACCGAAATCAACAGAAATGTCCATGGATATGGATGGTTTAATACTTGAAAATTTTCTTAAAGAAGAAATAATGGACTCTTGTGAGTTTGTAAAACAAACAGCACATTTTGATAACATACAGCGATCTATTGCTTCAGATGAACTAGAGAGCAAAAATATATCTGGTACCATGGGAGCACAAAATGGTAATAATGCTGAATTGTTAATAAAAGTTGAGCCAGAATTTGAAAATGTTCCATTAGATGTCACAGTAGATGTTTCAGCGAATTCTTATAACAGACAACAAACTAAGCTGATGGGTCAGATGGAAAGTCACTGGAAATGTCTAGAAACAGAAGGTATTTTAAAGAATGGATTATTAGATCATTCATCTGGTACATATGTTGTATCTCCAAATAAGTAAGTTGTGTACAAGGTTTAATTGTTAAGCTATGGCATGAATCATGACACTTAATTTTAGAGAATCCCATATTCTTTTAAAAAGTTATTGAAAAACATCATAATGTAACATTTATAAAGATACTTAAAACAGTCAGTTGCCACGATAGGAAAAAAATTTGGTTTACAATCTGCATAATTCTGTAAAAAGAGAAAGACACACACTGACCTGTCGCCTCTAAACAAAACAATATCAAAATAGCCATCATTTGGGCATAATTACATGACAGTTTCTCAAATTATGTTTGAAATTTCAGTTGTTCCCAGAATATATATAATTTTACATTGCACATACACACTGCCATGGTTGAATTAAACTTGACATGCTGTTTCACAGCTTAGAGTATTTAGAATCAAAATAAATTATAATATCGATTTACTGTTCAAATCAAAGGAGTTTTCAGCTGGGCAAATGCTTGAATGTAGATTTTTGTTTTTCCCGAAACAGTAAAATTGCACTTTTAGTGTTGATTCACATGATTTATCTGTTTCTTTCATGGCTTATTAAGGTAATATATATTTCTGTTACAAATTATATATAACAATATGTTTGTTTTTAGCCAAGTGAAACACGAGAGAACAAGCAGTAACACATTTTATGAGGACTGTAATTCAATAAAATCTGAAACTTTGGACATAAAGGATGAAGAAATGTAAGTGTATCAAGAGTTCATTTAAAATTTGTAAATCTATTAAAAAAGTTAGTTTTGGTTTTATTAGTCATAAAATTGACTTCCAAAACCAATGTAACTGAAAGGTATATTTTGTACAATGACTGAGTTCAGTTTTTTTATATATATTAAGCTTAAAATTATAAAAACACATTACAGAACTAACCTAAATTTGCATGTTTAGGGTTGCCTGTACAATAAAAGGTTAGTTTACACTTCTAATTAATATTTTTGATTAAATGCTCTTTTTTAGAGAGAGCTTATGGTTAATATCTGTTTCAGCTCTTGCATTAACACAGTTAATGCATTTAAAATGATCAGATTTACATTTAGAAATACTGTGATTAGAGAACAATTAGGACAGTATTCAACTGTGGATTTACAAATTTTTGAAAAACGATTTAAACCACTACATTTATAACAGAATTTTAAAGCATCATAGACAATACATGAAGTCATAATCCACAAGCAACTGGCCACTATTTAGAATGTTTTGCGATCGAGTATGATCACCTTAGGTTTGCGACATCAATCGATGTAACCCTTCCAGCAAACGGTGTTTGTTTGTTTTATTGGCACGTAATTTGATATGTTCAATGCTCAAAAAAAAATAAACCCCTGGACAAAATTAACACAACAATCTGAAAATTAATTTATCTTTTTCTTATGTCAGTTTTAAAGTTTATCGAGTATTTGAATAGTAGGCTATGCATATTTTGTTTCTTGTTCATGACAGAAATCAAAACAATTCGTTTAGATTTACAGTTTTAAAGAATTTTTTAGAAGATAAACAATTTTCTGTAATAATGCAATAATTTTCTTTAAAAGTAAGCTTATAAATTGTTCCCTTTTTCAAAGTAATAATACGTTTTTGTGGTAGACTGTTTTATTTTTGACCCCGAAGAATTAGAAAAATGAATCGAACAAGGAATTTAACTGAACATGAGGTAGTGAGAGCCTCAGTTTTATTGGACGAAGGATATTGTCAGAGTTATGTTGCCAATTTGTTAGGCAAACATCGTTCCACAATAAGTCGTATGGTAAGACGCTTGAATGAAGTAGGAACTTATTCTAGAAGGCTAAAGTAAGGGTGAAAACGATGCACTAGCGACCTAGATGAACGTTTTATAAGACAATATGCTTTAAGAAACAGGACTGTCACTAGTCCTATAATAAGAAACGAACTGGAAGCTGTTTGCAATGTCACAATTTCTTCTAAAACAGTTAGAAGACGGTTAAATGAAGCTGGATTAAACAGTAGGAGACCAGCCACTGCGCCCTTGCTTACTAGACAGAACAGAGTTGCCAGGTTACGTTTTGCACGAAATCACGAAAACTGGTCTGTTTTCTTCACAGATGAAACTAGGGTTAGTCTAAAACATCCAGATGGTCGTGAGCGAGTATGGCGAAGACCAGGAGAGAGGGTTGCTCCTTGCAATATCTCTGCAAGGATTCCATTCGGCGGTGGCTCTGTTATGTTCTGGGGTGGCATCTGCTTTGATGCTCGCACAGAGTTAGTTCCTGTCCGTATGAGATCCATGAATGCTGACTACTATCTTGAGAATATTGTAATAGAACATGTGATGCCTTTCGGTCATTTTGTGGGGCCCAATTTCCTGTTTATGCAAGACAACGCTCGACCTCACGTGGCTAGGGAGGTACTCGATTATCTTAATCAAGTTGATATACCGATTATGCAATGGCCACCAAAAAGCCCGGATCTGAGTCCGATAGAACATGTATGGGATCACTTTAAGAAAAATGTGAAACGTCATATACCTGCACCTAGAAACCTGAGGGAACTTGAAACGCAGTTATCACAGAATGAGAGCAAATTCCTCAAGATTTTATTCAAAATTTAATTAGAAACATGTCTAGGCGCATAAACGCTGTCATCCGAAGTAGAGGAGGCAACACACGCTACTAGTGTCCCAGTTACACCATTAATTTTGCTACTAGTGTCCCAGTTTATTTTTTTCATTATTACATAATTCTTAAGAATAATTTTAATTCGAATCTTATAGAGAAATTTGGTAGCTAATTCACTTTTAAAGTGTCCGAATAAGTTTTTTTTAACTTTTAGTGTAACCAATGTTCATAAAAAATTATTAAAAATAATTCATTATAGAGATTTGTATGATTTAATATATTGTTGCGTTAATTTTGTCCAGGAGTGTATATTCACTTCAGCAAAATAATATGTATTAAAAATTAAAGTCTAATGATGATGCTTGATAATCAAAATTAATTCACACTGGTTATAGATTAACTAAGAGTAATGCCTTTTGTTTAACAGATTGTTTATTTACAACGAAGTATAATTTTAGTTATACCAACATCTTCTTACTTTTAAACTTTCTTTTTATTTTATTTATTTATTTTTTTTTCAGTGTGTATTCAAGTTACTTTATACGAGAAAATCAGGGAAGTTCTACTGTTCCCGAAGATGACGGCGATAAAAATAATGTGGGAAGAGCCTATTGAAAATCATTTTGCTGATGATACGAAATCTATACAAGATGGAATTTTTAAATTTGGCCAATGTAGTTATCAAATGACAAATTCCTTTGTGCATAAAAATCCCGAAGAAGACATGTTTGAATGTTCTCATTGTAATTATCAAACAAAACATGAAATCAATTTAAATCGACATCTTAAAATACATAAAAATTCCAGTGAAATCAAAATGTTTAAATGCGGGCATTGTAATTATGAATCAAAACGTAAATGTGAGTTAAATAAACATCTATTAGTACATAAGAATTCCAGTGAAATCAAAATGTTTAAATGCACTTATTGTCATTTTCAAACAAAACATAAGTGCAATTTAAATATACATCTGTTACTACATAAGAATTCTAGTGAAATTAAAATGTTCAAATGTCTGCATTGTGATTATGAGTCAAAACATAAAAGTAGTTTAAATCGACATCTATTAGTACATAAAAATTCCAGTGAAATTAAAATGTTTAAATGCGATCATTGTAATTATGAATCAAAACGTAAAGGTGGGTTTTAAATCAACATCTATTAGTACATAAAAATTCCAGTGAAATCACAATGTTTAAATGTAAGCATTGTAACTATCAAACGAAACATAAAAGATATTTAAAAAAATATACATCGATTAGTACATAAAAATTCCAGTGAAATCAAAAGTTTCGATGTCTGCATTGTAATTATGAATCAGATCATAAACATTGTTTAAATCGACATTTATTAGTACATAAAAATTCCAATGAAATCAGAATGTTTAAATGTGTCCATTGTAATTATGAATCAAGATATAAACATGGTTTAAATCAACATCTATTGATACATAAAGATTCCAGTGATATCAAAATGTCTAAATGCACTTACTGTCATTTTCAAACAAAACATAAGTACAATTTAAAAAAACATATGTTACTGCATAAGAATTCCAGCGAAATTAAAATGTTCAAATGACCGCATTGTAATTATGAGGCGAAACGTAAAGGTTGTTTAAATCGACATCTATTAGTACATAAAAATTCCAGTGAAATCAAAATGTTTAAATGTGGATATTGTAATTATGAATCAAAACGTAAAGGTGGGTTAAATAAACATCTATTAGTACATATAAATTGCAGTGAAATCAAATTGTTTAAATGTGAGCAATTGTAACTATGAATCGAAACGTAAATATTGTTTAAATCGCCATGTGTTAGTACATAAAAATTCCAGTGAAATCAAAGTATTCAAATATGAACATTGTAATTATCAAGCAAAATATAAAAAGTATTTAAATTAACATCTATTAGTGCATAAAAATTCCAGTTAAACGGAAATGTTTAAATGCGCTTATTGGAATTCTCAAACAAAATATAAAACATGTTTTATGAATATTCTGTTATGACATGTGGAATGGAATTTGTAGACGAAACATTAAACAAATCTAAAAGGATACCTTTAGGTCAGTTTAAACATCAGTAAAGCGAACATAATTACTTGGAAATTTGAAATAACTAAAAGATCTTGAGTGTTTGTTTGGAAGACAAACTGAAACTTATTGATCATATTCAAGTCCTTAATGCCAAATTGCCATCTGGTTGCCATGCAGTCCGAGTGGTTTTAAATGAACTCCGACGGGGCAAGGCAAGAAATGTTTACTTTAGGTAGGTGCAGCCAATATCAGTTTAATTCCGTATTTATTTTGCAAAAAGAGCAATTCACTATATAAGTAAGCCAACAGTTATAATCCCTTGGAGATCATTATTTTACCACTAAAAGATTCTAATCTTACTTAGTGTGCAAATAATGGAATCTGCAGCTTCTGTTCACAAACGGTTCAGGAGTATTGGAATGGTTTGTTAATATGAAACGCTTATAATATACCTTTACCTATTCCAAAGCTAGCCCTTACAAGTCCATTCTTTTTTTAGGGCCTTAAGTTGTATAATCACCTTCCACTTGTATAAAACGTACAGCAAATATGAAGTTATATACGAGGCTGGTTTAAAAAGTCCGTGCAAAGTCCGAGAGATGGCACCACCGGCGCGTATCGAGGTCATGTTTAGTTAGTAGCATCTCTTGAATGAACGCACACCAAGTTTCAGCCATATTGGTCTATTTCTTTGTGTTTGGTATTCGTGTGAATCAAGGAAGTCGAGTGATTTTCAAGAAATGGACGAAAAAGAATTTCGTGTGGTGATTAAACATTACTTTATAAAAGGCAAAACGCCTCAGGAGACTAAAAAGAAGCTTGATAAACATTATGGTGACTCTGCACCTTCGATTAGAACAGTTTATAAGTGGTTTCAAAATTTTCGGACTGGCCATATGGGCACAAGTGACACTAAACGTTCTGGACGGCCTCTGGAGGTTACGACTCCAGAAATCATTGATCAAATCCATGATATGGTGATGGATGCAGAAGAGTTAAGGTGTATGAGATTGCTAGTGTTGTGGGCATCTCGACTGAACGGGTACATAATATTTTGCATAAACATTTGGACATGAGAAAGCTATCCGCAAGATGGGTGCCGCGATTGCTCACGCTTGACCAAAAACGGAATCGTGTGAAGTGTTGCAAGGATGGTTTGCAGCTGTTCCAGAAGAATCCGGAGGACTTTAAGCGTCGTTTCGTCACTGTGGATGAAACATGGATACATTACTATACTCCTGAGACCAAACAACAATCTAAACAATGGGTTACCAAGGGGGAATCTGCACCAAAAAAGGCGAAGACCGTTCCTTCGGCCGGAAAGGTATTACAGGTGAATATTATTCATCGTTATTGGACCGTTTGAAAACCGAGCCGCAAGAAAAACGCCCGCGATTGGCCCACAAGAAAGTCCTTTTCCATCACGACAACGCACCAGCACACACCTCAGTAGTTGTGGTCGCAAAATTAATGGAAATAGGATTCCAACTCGTTTCACATCCCCCTATTCTCCAGACTTGGTTTCCTCGGACTACTATTTGTTCCCCAATTTGAAGAAATGGCTGGCGGGACAAAGATTTTATTCAAACGAGGAGGTGATTGCAGACACAAATCCTATTATTCGGAAGGGATCAACAAACTAGAACATCGTTGGACGAAGTGCATAAGCCTAAAAGGAGACTATGTCGAAAAATAAAAAAGGTTTACCCCAAACACATAAGTAGTTTTTATTTTTGCACGAACTTTTCAAACCAGCCTCGTAGCATATATACTCTTTAAAAAAATTTTAGTGGAAAATGCTTTTTATTCTTTGCAAGAGTTTTATGACTCGAACCAGTATTTGTTTAAGGGGCCTTTACACACTTGCCAAGTCTTGACAAGCGTCCACAAACACAAGCGTGTGAACGGCTTGTTTGGCTTGGCTTGCGTGAGCTTGGAGGAGCTTGTCACCGTTCCGGTCGAGTGTCGGTTTTTATTAACAGATCAAAGGACGTTTGTGACAAGCGCGGTGGTTTCGCTTGTAATCTCGCGACGGATGGACGTTTTGCAGAACGATCGCAAAATGAGTCGCTGGTCGAACGAGGAAACTTTATCCTTTTTGGAATATTACCAAAGTGAATCATGTAATTCGAATCCTAAGGATGCAAATCTTAAAGACAAAAAGAAAGTGGCAGATGCCTGGAATCGTCTTGCCGAATCCATAGAAAAAGCCAGTAAAAGAATTGAAAGCAAAAAAAAGAGATCTTGATGACGACTTTTCGCAAACATTTAAAGAAAAAACAAGAATCTTTTCATTCTGGCGCAGGTACCTATTACTTTTGATTGCGTAGTAGTAATTACTTCATTACTAATTAGGTATATACTCTCTTTCAATAAAAAAGAAACAAAAGGTAAACAAACCCACGACTTACCTAATTTGGCAAATTATTCATTATACATACTCTTTTTACGAACATTACTTTAAATATTTATTTATTTCGCTATACTTTACAAGCATGTAAACGACTTCCAAATGCAAGTCTCGTTTGTGACAAAGCTTGGGGCTTGTCGAGCCTTGCCAAGACTTGGCAAGTGTGCAAACCTACCATTAATTAATTTGTTTATTATTTAGCGTAATTTTAATGATTTTTCTAAAATTTTTTGTAGACTGAATATGATTTTATTATTGTTACCTGACTTAATTATTGTTTTTAACATTTTGTAGTACGTAGGTTTATGTTTATGTCTGGATTATTGTTTTGATTGTAAAATTGTTTTAATGATATGGAAACGTATCCGTTTTATTTGAGTTCTAAGGTTGTAATAGATATAAAGGGTGTTTTTTATAGCGGTATAAAACTTTAAGTTGGCAACACTTTTTTAACTGGCGGCCATTTTGTCAGCTGTCAAGTGATTTATGTTTAGTTTGGTTTGGCATTTCAACATGAATAGACTGACGCCTGAACAACGCTTCTAAATTGTGCAAATTTATTTTGAAAATCATGGTTCTGTTCGAAATACGTATCGCGCACTACGTCCATTTTACGGTCAACATAATCGTCCATCAGAGCAATTAATTCGATTAACTATGGAACGTTTTCGCACCACGTTTACTCTAAATGATAATACGCATCCACAGAGACGTCGTACAGTGCGTACAGAAGAAGTCATTGCTGCTGTAGAGCGTAGCGTAGAGGAAGACCCGAATCAGTCTATCCGCCATCGTGCACAGGAATTGGATATGAGTCCATCCACTTTATGGAAGATTTTGCGGAAAGATCTTGGTTTGCGTGCTTACAAAATCCAACTCGTGCAACAATTGAAGCCACACGATCACCTAGCAAGGCGTAGATTCGGTGAATGGGCCCAAAACAAGATTGCCGTTGATCCCGACTTTCATAAGCGAATTTTGTTTAGCGATGAAGCTCACTTTTGTTTGAATGGATACGTCAATAAACAAAACTGCCGTATTTGGAGTGATGAAAATCCTCAAGTGTATGTTGAGACACCGTTACATCCAGAAAAACTGACTGTTTGGTGTGCTTTATGGGCTGGTGGAATCATTGGTCCGTACTTCTTTAAAAACGATGCTGGTCAGAACGTTACAGCCATGATTACTGACTTTTTCGTTCATCAATTGAACAACTATGATGTGCAGGAGCGGTGGTTGCAACAAGACGGCGCAACATGTCACACAGCTCGTGCCACAATTGATTTATTGAAGGAAATGTTTGGTAACCGCATAGTTTCACGTTTCGGACCCGTGAATTGGCCTCCAAGATCGTGCGATTTAACGCCGCTAGACTATTTTCTGTGGGGATATGTGAAGTCGCTAGTCTACGCCGATGAGCCCGAAACGATTGACTACTTGGAGGACAACATTCGCCGCGTTATTGCCGATGTACGGCGACAAATGTTGGAAAAAGTCATCGAAAATTGGACCTCCAGATTAGACTACGTCCGAGCCAGCCGTGGCGGTCATATGCCAGAAGTCATATTTAAATTATAATGCCAGAAGATTATCTTTCGAATAAAGTAAATTTCATGTCAATTTAAAAAAAATCATCTTTGTTTTATTCCATTTCAAAGTTCTATACCTCTATAAAAAACACCCTATACTTGCGATTAAAAAAAAACATGCTTAAATGTGTCCATTGTAATTTTCAAACAAAACGTAAAAGTAATATAGATCGACATCTATTATGACAAAAAGTTCCAAGTGTGGGTGAAATGTTTAACTCTTTGAAGTACGGGAATTTGGCTTATAAAAAAAACCCCAGCGGTACGAGAAAAAAAACATTTTAAAAATGCACAAATTGTTGTCTATTTATTTTAAGTAAATAAGCTTGAACACAAATTTATATATAAAAAAATATATAAATACATTGCAAAAGAACTTAGATTGGGTGGTTTATTTTTTGCGCCACCATACTTTAACACAAATTTTTAAAAATAAAATATGAATAAACAATATATTCTTAAAAGTAAAAGAAATTAACTTTGTGCATGATAAGATTGAAAACAGGTTTTTGTTTTTCCTAAGCATAATGGCATTTGGCAAATACTGCATTGCCAATTGGTACGAATATCTTTTTTTTTTTCGAGCTACAGTAAGCACACCTTCTACGCGTGGTTCTCATTGGCTGGTGTGCACTTTCTGCTCTTCTTACAGCAGTTGATACTGTGGGCTTATGAGAACTAATGATCACTGATAATAATTCCGTGGACATGGCGATTTTGTCTATCCTTTGTACCAATGCTTTGGCAACTAAGCCTTCTGAAACTTGTCTTCGGAAATCCTTCAAAGAAAGCTTAGCATTTTCTTTATGGTATAGCTTATATGCAGTCCCTGGCCAAATTATTAGACGCACTGCAAGATTTCATGTAAAAATATTAATTACCGAGGGATATTGTACCGTTTTTATTATTTTAAATTGATTTGTTTTTTATTTTTATATTATCCAATCAATTCCCTATTTATTTGACATAAATAAAACAGCATTAATTTAGAAAAGCATAAGTTTATTAAGTTTTAAAGAAAAGTGAAATTAATGTTAGTAAAAGTCAATATTTAGTTGAGCCACCTTTAGCCGCTATCAAAGCTTTAATTCTGCGCGGCATGCTATCAATGCAAGATTGTACTGTCTCCTGCATTTGAGGATGATGATTCCACACATGAATAATCTTTTCTAGGAGCTGGGTTTTGTTGGTAATCACATCTTTAGCCACTTCTCTTTTCATCAGCTCCCACACATTTTCAATGGGGTTCATATCAGGGCTATTACCCGGCCAATCCAACAGAGGGATATTTTTTTCTGCCAAAAAAGCTTTAACAGACCGAGCAGTGTGGCAGGGAGCTCCATCTTGCATGAAAGTGAATGGTTCCCCATTTGGAAACCATTCTCTGAGCTGCGGAATCAACCAATTTTGTAATACTTCTTTGTACTGATCTTGCCTCATTATTCCTTTGACGACGTACAGACGTCCAGTGCCCTTGCCGCTGATGACTGACCAAATCATCACTTTGGTGGGATGTTTAACCCTCGGGACGACACAATCAGGATGAAACTTTTCTCCATGACGACGACGCACATACTGAGCTTTATTCTGCAAAATTTCGAATGTGCTTTCGTCACTGAAGCAGACCTGTCAAAAATAGGAAAATACATAAACTTCCATGTTTATTTGCTTTATTTAACTGAAAATGATAATAATGTATCAATTATTGATTAAATTGCTGTATCTTACCGATCTCCAGAAGTCCACATCTTTGGCTTGCCATTGTTTGGCCCACTTTAGGCGCTTTGCTTTCATTGCAGCTGTTAACTTTGGCTTCCTGGCGGGGCGACAGGCCTTAAAATCTAATTCTTTCAATTTTCTTCGAACAGTGCGCTCAGAAGCATTTACGCTAGCATCCTGGAGTTGTGATTTTATTACCTTTGTGGTAGCAAATCTGTTTTCTACACAAATTTTCTTCAAACATCTCTCTGACTGTGGAGTGAAAATTGGTTTTCTACCGCATATTTTCTTTCTTTTCGGGCTTAATTCCTTCCCTGACTCAATTTTCTTTTTTATGCGTCGTACACTAGCTTCAGAAACCTCCAATCTTCGTGATATTTCTCGGTTTGTAAAAGTTTTCGCAATCACAAGGGCCTTCACTTCAGCTTTTTTACGTGGTGAAAGATCGCCTTTTCTACCCATAATGAAAATAGTCCAATTACTTTTTTAAAACACTGCATACAAAATAAACTAATAACTGAGTAGTATAAAACTGTTAAACAAACAATCACAGTCCATAAAGCCACAGAAACACGTCCGTACCTGACTCGATTCCGATCGCGACTGATACAGGTTTGTACTTATTTACGTTCATGTATCACTTTGTCAACACAGTGTTGCCATATGTTAAAAATAAATACAAATATGTAGTCTACAACAATTCTTTTAAATAAAAATCAATAATATTGTAGTTTAAATATACCATTATTGCATAAAAACTCTTTAAGAAACATAAAATTACTAAAAAAAATATAGTGCGTCTAATAATTTGGCCAGGGACTGTAATATAAATGCATTTGTTATTGTTGTATTCAACAAGAAAAAAAAAATACGATGCCACCACTTGTGACTTTTTCGATCAAGCCCATAATATGATCGCACTTGGTCGAATTTGTCAACGAAATTCATGTGTCTATTATAGTCACTAAGTAGAAAAGGGCAAGGAATAAGCAGTACACTGCCATCTTTCTCTTTTCTTTTTACTTCTGTAACAATTGTAGGGACATGATAATTAGACAACATATGCACGGATTTCTTGTCGCGCCATTTCACAGCAGTCAATCCACTATCGCTTGTATACCATTCATATTCCCCCCTTTTTAGATCTTTATCATTAGTGAAATAGGGCAAATTTTTTCTTGATACGTTTATTGTTCCACAAGCATAAATTTTCGAATCTAAAAGATCCTCCATTAGCTTTATGGATGAGAAGAAATTGTCAAAATATATTTTGTGATTTTTGTTTGTAAGTGGAGCAGCTAAACTCTTAACAACTCGAGCGCCCAAATTTTTTTCTGTTTGATCTCCAGTCTTCCCTGTATATATATCAAAATTCCAGCAATACCCTGTTTCATCCGCTAAAACCCACACTTTGTATCCCCTTTTTATGGGTTTTTTTGGTAAGTACTGTTTGAGCGAAGATCGCCCTTTGAACTTGATCATTGATTCGTCGACAGCTATCTTCTCATGAGGCTGGAGGCATGACTGAAAATTGGTTTTAAGTTGATCAAGAAGGGTCGCACTTTATAAAGTTTATCAAAATTAGCGGAGCCATGTACTGGCATTATTCTGTTATTATTCAGGTGAAGGTTCGAAAGAATCCAACCAAATCTATGCACTCTCATTAGCTTGCTTATATAGGGATCGTGAAGGTCTGGTACAGAACTCCAGTGATCTTGGTAACTTGGGTAATTTTTTATGCCCATAAGAATGTTTATACCTAAAAAGGTCTTGAGTTCATCAACATTTTGTGAATATGCTTTACCCTTGGCTTGAAATGTTTGCTCTGCATAGAGATTGGTTTGAAACACAATATCACTCAAAAGTTCATCAGTAAATAAAAGATTAAATGCTTCATAAGGACTTAGGCTGGCACGATGACGAATAAAATTGGGTAGACCAATATCCGCAGTAAATGGGCCCGGAGTCTTTATATTAGAAACGCATTTATTCCAAGTAGGTACCAGATTGCTTTTCCATATCTTTGCTAGAGTAAATAGCGGTACTGTATCTTCTGCATCCCATTCATCCGAAGAGGAAGGCTCATCTTCCCCATAATCAGACACCACAATTTCGGCAACGTCAAGATGATCAAACAAAGCATCCGGAGCATCTCCTGCAGAAGAACCTTCACTTTCTGACTCGTCACCATCAGCCTCTGAGTCGCAGTCAGAAGGAATTGAGATACAACTGTTTCCAATTCGATCTATTTCATCATAGAGTTCATTTTCTGTCGTGCCTATTAAATTGAAACTGAGTGCTTCACGCCGGCGGCTCATGTTTCTAACAGTACGGTGGTACAATTTTTAAACACTAAAAAAAAAATAACAAAATTCAGGTTTTAAACTTCACGAACATTAAAAATGGATATTAACCTACCTTTATTATGTGTTTTTATATGAAATTCATAAAGTAATGCACCAGATGAATAAAAACAACACTTTTCTTTTAAAAACAATAACCTCAAATCCCAGCAGGGCACGCGAGAAGTAAATAAATACCTAAAACCGTAAAAAAAAACGCCAGCGTTCGACGAATTTGTATCACCCAACTAATCATAGACCAATGAGATGTTTCGCTATGGAGGGACGATTATTAAACCGACGTACGCAATAAAAATAATTTTGATTTAAGTGGTACGTTTTATGGACCACCATACAGAAAAGGTCAGCAAAAAAGTGGTTCAATTTGTCAACCAAGGTACTGCAAAGAGTTAAAAGCGCTCGGTATAATTTTCTACAAAACATAAAATCAGTTTAGGGCACATCTGTTACTACATAAGAAATCCAGTGAAATTGAAATGTGTTAATCTACTTATTGTAATTTTCAAATAAAATATACAAGATATTTAAAGAGACATCTATTATTACATAAAAAAAAGTGTAAACGAGGCCTTTGTAGGTATTCTAACAATTTAAGATCTCTTTGGTTAGTCGTTCAAGTAGTTGCTCGAAATTTCAGCAAATCAGCTTTTCTACTTCTTACGCAAGAGGGAAGCACCTCTCACTGTTCACAATATGTAGTAAAAAATATCGGATATCATTTTCACATTGACATTACACATAATTTAATTACTCAGTATATACGAGGCTGGTTTGAAAAGTCCGTGCAAAGTCCGAGAGATGGCACCACCGGCGCGTATCGAGGTCATGTTTAGTTAGTAGCATCTCTTGAATGAACGCACACCAAGTTTCAGCCATATTGGTCTATTTCTTTGTGTTTGGCATTCGTGTGAATCAAGGAAGTCGAGTGATTTCACCTCAGCAGTTGTGGTCGCAAAATTAATGGAAATAGGATTCCAACTCGTTTCACATCCCCCCTATTCTCCAGACTTGGCTCCCTCGGACTACTATTTGTTCCCCAATTTGAAGAAATGGCTGGCGGGACAAAGATTTTATTCAAACGGGGAGGTGATTGCAGACACTAATGGATATTTTGCAAACTTGGACAAATCCTATTATTCGGAAGGGATCAACCAAGTAGAACATCGTTGGACGAATTGTATAAGCCTAAAAGGAGACTATATCGAAAAATAAAAAAGGTTTACCCCAAACACATAAGTAGTTTTTATTTTTGCACGGACTTTTCAAACCAGCCTCGTATCACCACTACACCAAACACTTTATTTTTGCAGTGAGTTTAAATTTTTGACCAGTCTAACTTAACCAGTAGTGTATAGCGTGTTGACGACTTAACTTATTTAGTTTGCATCGAATGCAAAAAAGACGGGCATCATTGGTCCTTGTCTATCAAGTCGTGAGTGTAACACTCCCGTCTGATTTTGTGTTCCGGAAGTAAGCCAAGAAGTAGAGAGAATATATCTGTGTTTGCAGCGCAAAGGGTGTTAAAGTCCAAATTTGTGAAAAATGAGTTATGTACGCTCTCGGTTAAAGTATTTTTTCCTCCTTATGTGGGTATAGAGGGCCAAGTCCTTCCTCCATTCTTATATCAAAAACCAGTTGAGTATTTTAAGTTAACAAAACATGCGCGTCCTGATTTAGCAAAAATAGCCAAACTTTGAATTGCGATTTCCCTAAATTAGTAATTATGGACTTGACACCCTTTGCACTGCAAACATTGATATTTAAGCAGCCATCTTTGATTTTTCAGAGCTTTTTCCTCCGTGATTCAGTAACGGCTGTTTCCTCCGTCATGCCTTAGTGGGAGATTGTCCTCCATAATGTACTGAGGCGTTTTTTTTTTTTTTCACCGTGTGGGTGTTGTTTACAGCCCTCAAGTCTGAAGCCTTTTTCCGTTCTAAAAAATATTCTACTCATTCGAAGGCATGTCGGGACAAAAAGTGATTAGTTCCTCAAATGAGAACGGGAGAGTAATTTGTGAGGCAATATTTTGATGAGAATCTCACCAGGAGAGGCCAAGCAGTTTATGGAAAACCCGCGAGTAGAAGCCAAGCAGTAAGTCAGAAGTACACCAGTTTAAATATCTCACTTCCTGTCTACAACGTGTGTTTCCAACGACTACGTAACACGCGTAATCCGCGAAGTTGATTTTACAAACTTTTATTTATTTATTTACTGCACTTTACAGATTGATCACAGAGATCTTTCCAATTACAAAGTACTAGAACATAAATTTATTTTTTTATTTATTTATTTGAACCAGACTTATTACAATTCAATACAAAATATGCAATACCTATAAAGATAACACAAGTTATCTGCACAATAGGACTGGTGGACAAAAATCCTTAAGAACTATACACAATTATAATAAACTATACTAAAATACACAAACTTAAATTTTAAAAAAATATAAAATGAAAATTTATTGGTTGCTCAACAGTGGCAGTAGATACAGAAAAATTCAGAAAACAAAAAGCAAAAACAACAACAAAAAAAACGTACTTTCCATTAATTATATTGTGGCCACACTTATATCCGATGATCCAATCCAACCTTTAAACTTTTTTTTCAGAGTCTTACCTCTTAATTCTAAATTTTTCAGTTCTCCGGGCAGTTTGTTAAACACCTTCATAGCAGTAATCTTACTGCTCTTAAATTTTATTCTTTTATTTATCTTTGGCAATAAAAGGTTTTTGTTTCTAGTCTTACTATGAGATTCTGCGTGTTCCTTTCGCATATCTGCATAATAAAGCAACAATGACTCCAATGTATACGTCTGTGAGATATTTAATGGGACAGAATAATTAGTTTGTTTTTTTCAAGATTATCCTTAAGATCCTATTTTGCAAATTCTGCAACCGAATCCCAACATTATCTTATGCTCCACCCCAGACAATCACTCCATAAGAGCAAATGCTATGGAAAAGAGCATAATAAATCGTTAATAGAGTCCCCGTCGACATAGTTCTTGATAATTTAGCAAATACAAATACCAGATATTTCGTTCTTTTCACTACATTCTCAACATGCTTATCCCATCTCATATGGCAATCAAACACAATGCCCAAATATTTACAGAATTCAACCCTTTTTACACTACTGTGATTAATATTAATAGTTACATCACTCGGAATGCTATCACGATACACACCAAAAGTCATGAAGACTGTTTTTGAAATATTCAAAGATAACTGATTTAATGCTAGCCATATGCTTACTGTTTTTTAAAAGATCATTCATTTTATTTTGGGTTTTATCCCAAGTCTCTTCAGTGCTTATAATGGCTGTATCATCCGCATACGACATCACAGACTGCTTTTCCAAAATTTCAAGCATGTCATTTATGTATAAAATAAATAATAGAGGTCCAAGGATTGTTCCTTGTGGGACTCCACATGCAATTTGTTTAGGGGCACTGACAGTACTTGCTATTTTGACAGTCTGTATCCTATTATTTAAATAACTTCTAATTAAGTCATGAGTCATACCTTTAATACCGCAATGATATAGTTTTTTTAAAAGAATTTCATGGTTCACTGTGTGAAAAGCTTTAGCTAAGTCCAAAAATGTTACAATTATTGAAATATTTAGGTCTAAATTATTATAAATTGTATTACTCAAGAAATTTAAAGCATCTTTAGTTCCTTTACCCTTGACAAAACCATATTGGTGTTCTGATATTAATTTGTTTTTCTTAATAAAGTTGTATAAGCGAGAGTGTATGATTTTTTCGAAAATTTTAGCTATATTAGATATTAAAGAGATAGGTTTATAGTTTATTGGATCATGTTTTACACCATCTTTATAAATGGGTACTACCTCTGCAGTTTTTAATGCGTTTGGTCAAACAGATGTATTAATGCTTAAATTAAAAATATGACTTAAAGGTTCAATAATCTTATCAGCAATACTCTTAATAATTTTTGCATGTATTCCATCGACTCCTCCACATTTTTCTTTTAACTGATTTATAATTGCTCGGATTTCATGAGGGTCTGTTAATTTGATATAAATTGAGTTTCTATTCATTTTTGGTAAGTTAAGTGACGCTCCCTGCGGTTTTCCAATATTTTTAGCCAAATTGCTGCCCACATTACAGAAATAAGAATTGAAAAGATTTGCTATTTTTTTTGGGTTTTCAACCTTTACATCATTATCCATAATAAACGATATTTCATTTGGGTTTGTTTGTACATTGGGCCTAATTTTTCGTTGTATATATTTCCATAGTAACTTATTGTTACTACAAACATTTTGAACCATAGCCGATGCATAGTTAAGTTTTGCTCGTTTAATTACTTTATTCAATACCTTAACGTAATTTTTGTAATCAGTCTTAAAGCTTTCCTGTGTTGGGTTTTTTTTTTCCATAAATTATACAATGTTCCCTTGGTTGAACAAGATATCATGATACCTCGGGTTATCCATTTTTTTCCTTGGCGCATATTTATTACCATTTTTTTTTCTTTTTATGGGTAGCTTTATTTTGGGCTGTTTGTAACATTTCAATGAAATAATTTGTGGTTAGATTAGGATCCTTTATTTGCAGAATGTCATTCCATTGCAGTTTATTTACCTCAGAGGTCAATTTTTTTATAGTTGATCTCCGAAGTCCAGCCATCTACTTGAGGGCAACAAGCATTAATATTAATTTCCAACACTAACGGATAATGATCAGTAAAAAAATCCATAATTTTATAAGATTTAGTATTTAGCATTTTAGTTTTAACAAACATGTTATCAATGCAAGACCCCATTTCAGTGTTATCTTGTGATGGCCTAGTAACACCATTGAAAAAAGGTACATATTCAAATTGTAATAGTTGACTTAGAAAATCTTGATTTATATAATCCATTTTTAGAATATCAATGTTGAAGTCCCCAATAATGCAATGATTATTTACCTTCTTATTAGATTCAATAAACACCTGTACATAGCAGAAACCTTAAACACAACACTTTGTGCAAGTCGGATACTTGTACTCAAAATTTTTTACCTTACCAAAACTTTCTATTTCTGTATTCTCCACCAAACTGATCTTTTATATACAAAACAACTCCATCCGCTCTATTATTTACGCTACTATTATAATAAACATTATAATTACTTAACTTATAATATTGCACACAATCTAAATTCCACGTTTCAGTGCACACAATAATATCAGGTTTGACTTCTAGTCTTTCAATATAAATTTCCAGAGATTCAAAATTCATATTTATACTTCTCACATTAACATGAACGATAACAAAATTATATTTACTCAATTTATCATTAAGAAATTGTAAATCAGGTAATTCCTCCTCCACTACTTCAATATCTCTCCATTCCTCTTCCAGTTCCATTTGACTAATTATTGACTAATAATTAATTTAAATAATATTTCATAATCATCTACATGCACTTAAAACAACTCACGCAATTTAGTTTTGAAAAGACTGCACTTATCATTGAATATATCTACACTATTCTGGATTCCATTGTATAGCATGTAAGCATTATACAATGGAGATCCCAAGTGATGGTTATTATGGGCTGCATCTGATATATAGAAAGTGCTATGATTTCTTGTGGTGTACGTTGGCACACTGAAATATAGGTTGGATAGAAATGCCTGGACATCAATGAGACCATTCACTACTTTGTACAAGTAGAGCATGCAATATTGTTTTCTACGTTTCTCTAAGGTTACCGTCTCATAGCGTTCATGCAACAGTTTAGAAGAGATCATACAGTTATATGAACCGGTTTGTTTATAATGCATGTAACGCATCATTTTATTCTGTATCAATTGAAGTGTTGCTTTTGTGACAATTATAAAAGGGTGATCATACTATACTCACATATTCTAATATACTTCTAACATAGGATATGTATAGCTATTTTATGCAATTTGTACTTCTAAAATCTTTTGTGCTTCTGACAATTAAGGTATACATTTTATTCGCTTTGTTTGCTATGTAACTCACATGATAGTTAAACTCCAATTTGGAATCAAAAATCACCCCTAAGTCCTTTATCTTATCCTCATACAAGAGTGGGACATTCTCAATACTATATGTAAACTTTATCCGCTTCAGTTTTCTAGTATAAGAAACAACAGCACACTTACACTAAAATAAATCTTATTGTCAATTGCCCATTTTGCAATGTTGTCTGTATCCTTTTGCAAAATGCGGCAGTCAGCAGGCGATCTGATTTCATAATAGTTTTAAGTCGTCAGCAAATAACAGGCAGGATGCATTTTTAACCACGCCAGTGATGCCGTTGATATAGAGTAAAAAGAGCAAATGTCCTAGGTTGAACCCCTGCGCAATCCTGGATGTAGGTGTACAAGGTTTGGACTCATACCCTTTTATCTTTGCTACATGTTCACGATTATAAAGGTAAAGTTTTAAAAGCTCAATTAAATTCATATACAATCCAAAATTTTTCTCCAGCTTATTCAACAATATCGCAAATAAGACCTTATCGAATGCCTTTTCAAAGTCTGTATATACAATATCCATTTGGCCGCGTCGATTTAAGACATCTGACATTGCCTGCGTTACCGCTAATAAATTACTAATGATAGATCTACCCTCCATAAAGCCGTGCTGATAGGTACTTGTACTGTGACGAACCGACGTTGATATACTGTTAATAATAATCTTTTCAAAAAGTTTAGCTGCCGTTGAGTGTATTGCAATTGGTCGATAGCTCCTTATATCGTTTTTGTTACCCTTTTTAAAAACTGGACATATACTTGTTCTTTTCCACAGGTGGGGAAACATTTTTGTTTTAAGACTCAAATTAAACAAAAAAGTAGCTGATAACATAATATATTCTCAAAGCCCTTAAATATGTATGGGGAAATGCCATCCGGACGTGTTGTTCTCTCGTCCTACAACTCCCTCAATGCCTCTACAACATTAACTATATGAATTTTGTCAGTTTGCTACCTAAATCATTAGAGTAGACGCTTTCAAAGTAATTAGTAAATGCATTAGATATTTCATCCTCGCCATTAAACTCCTCTATATTGAAAAACATTTTATTTGGTATGTGCAATGACCCGTTTTTGTTATTTATAAAAGACCAAAATAAACGAGGGCTTATTCCAGTATCATTCTGTACTGTTATCAAGTATAAACATTGAGCACTTCTTATATCCTTTTTGAATTGAGCTTGTATTTTTTTTTAATTCTAACAGTACCAGTAAATCATTAGTCCTTTTATATTTTTTTCTTAATTTTGCTTTATTCCTGAATTTATTAATTATTTCTATGTTAACCCAAGTAGGATAATTTTTTAATTTATTATTAGTTTTAGATATGCACTTATTAAATATATCATATAGTTTCTCCTAGAAACCGTTGAGGGCTAGATTAATATTATCATAAGATTTAAGAAATGTCCAATCCGTGGCATGTAACATCTATAATATATATATATATATATATATATATATATATATATATATATATATATATATATATATATATATATATATAACACATGGGCTGAAAAGTCCCGGGCCTAACAAAGAAAACACGGTTTTTTTGGTTCAAAATTAGCTTTATTCATCAACGTAATCTCCATCAAGAGCAACGCAATCATTCCAGCGCCGCTCTAACAATGGCCAAACACTGCTCAGAATCATCAACACGTTCTTGTTTTTGATAAACAGTGAGCAAACGCGGCACCCACTTTGAACAGAGCTTTCTCATAGTCAAATGCTCATGCAATATAAAGCCAACACGTTCTTTTGATATCTTTACGATGTCAGCTAACTCACGCAACTTCACTTTTCGATCATTCAAAACGATTTTATGGATTTTTTTGATGTTTTCTGGTGTTACCGCCTCATTTGGACGTCCATTGCGTTCTGCATCATCGGTGTCTCTATGACCACGTTTGAAGTCAGCAAACCAACGTTTTATTGTTGTTTCTGATGGAGCGGAGTCCCCATAACACTTTTCAAGCCATTGCTTCGCTTGAACGGTATTTTTTCCCATCAAGAAGCAGTGTAAAATTAAAACACGAAATTGTTTTTGATCCATTGTTTTGAAAATAACAAAAGTAGCGTCACTCTTAGCACAATAACTCACAAACTAATGAATAGAATATCATGAAATTTTAACAGCTGTCTTTTGAAGGTTAGTATTAACTGAAAAAAAGGTGACTGCAATAAAACTAGCGCCATCTATGTGTTAGGCCCGGGACTTTTCAGCCCATGTGTTATATATATATATATAATGCAACGTCTCTCTGTCTGTCTGTCTGTCTGTCCGTTAGTGCGCTAATCACTGGAGAACCACTTATCCGATTTACGTACTTTTTTTTTTAAAACACTTATGTTCTCTGGCCAGGTTATAGGCTATATTTTATTACGATAGGTAGCATAAGGAATGAGCAGTGACGTAAAATAGTGAATGAAGTCGGAAAAAAAGTTTGCCGCTAGCGCGTTCCTTTGCAATACACAGCCTAAATCATTAAATATAGAACAATATTATGTAGCAGAGAATATCTATAATCTATAATATATATAAAATGCAATGTCTCTCTGTCTGTCTGTCTGTCCATTAATGCGTTTATAACGCGAGAACCACTTATCCGATTTACCTGTCTTTTTCAATTCATACATATATTTGGCCAAGTTATATAATAATAATAATAATCTATATTTATAATATATATATAAAATGCAACGTCTCTCTGTCTGTCTGTCAGTTAGGGCGCTTATCCCTCGAGAACCACTTATCCGATTTACGTGATTTTTTAAATTCATACATATTTTCTCTGACTAGGTTATAGATATATATTTTATCACATCTATATTATATATAAAATGCAACGTATCTCTGTTTGTTTGTCTGTTCGTTAGTGCGCTTATCACTGGAGAACCACTTATCCGATTTTCGTACTTTCTTTTTAAAACATACATATGTTCTGCGGCCAGGTTATAGGCTATATTTTATTACGATAGGTAGCATAAGGAATGAGCAGTGACGATAATAGTGAATGAAATCGAAAACAAATTGGCCGCTAGCACGTTCTCTTGCAATACACAGTCTAAACCATTAAATATGGAACAATATTATGTAGCAGAGGATATCTATAATCTATAATATATATAAAATGCAATGTCTCTCTGTCTGTCAGTCTGTCCATTAGTGCGTTTATCACGCGAGAACCCCTTATTCGATTTACATGTCTTTTTCTAACTTCATACATATGTTCTTTGGCGAGGTTATATAATAATAATAATAATCTATATCTATAATATATAAAAATGTCTGTCTGTCTGTCTGTCCGTTAGTGCGCTTATCACTGGAGAACCACTTATCCGATTTACGTGCTTTTTTTTAAACATACGTATGTTCTCTGGCCAGGTTATAGGATATATTTTATTACGTTGGGTGACATAAGGAATAAGCAGTGACGATAATAGTGAATCAAGTCGGAGTTTGCCGCTAGCGCGTTCTCTTGCAATACACTGCCTAAAGCATTAAATATGGAACAATATCATGTAGCAAAGAATATAATATCTATAAAATGTAACGTCTCTCTGTCTGTCTGTCTGTTCGTTAGTGTGCTTATCATTCGAGAACCACTTATCCGATTTATGTGTTTTTATAAATTTATACATATGTTCTATATAATTCGATATAAGCCTAGATAATGGGAGATAAGGTGAGATAATGGGAGTTAAGGAGAAATAATGGGAGATAAGTCGAGATAAGCCTCGATAATGGGATATAAGGTGAGATAATGAGAAATATGTATAAATAATGGGAGATAAGGAGAAATATTGGGAGATAAGCAGAGATAAGTCTAGATAATGGGAATTATGGTGAGATAATGGGAGATAAGGAGAAATATAGGGAGATAAGGATAAATATTGCGAGATAAGTCGAGATAAGCCTAGATAATGGGAAATAAGGTGAGATATTGGGAGATAAGGAGAAATAATGGGAGAAGAGCAGAGATAAGCCTAGATAATGGAAATTATGTAGAGATAATGGGAGATAAGGAGAAATATTGGGAGATAAGAGGAAATAATGGGAGATATTTTATTACGTTGGGTAACATAAGGAATAAGCAGTGACGATAGTAGTGAATCAAGACCACGCGAGCGGAGCCGCGGGCCCGGCTAGTATGATATAAAGACAAATAGTCCGCTTTGCGCAAATTATAGCGTACGTCATCATTTATGTCGTGTTTTTTAAAGTCATTTACTAAGAACTAAATGATTCTAATTTAGAGACTCTCTGCAAAAGTGTGTACTCTCATAGTTATTACCATACCAGTCCGATCTAACGTCGAGTAGGGTTGGTAATATTTCTGTTCTTGTTTCTTTTGATTATCGTGACAAACACAGACGCCGGATGACGCACGACGTTTTTAATATAACGCATCTATGGGCGAGTTCACACTAATGTATGTAAAAATCTGCTTGGCTCTAACAAGGTCGTTAAAAATTGCAGGTGTTTCCATATACTAGGTTTTCTATGGAAATTAGAATGCACTCTTGTTCATGCTCATACTCGCATCACTGAGTTCTTTACTAGAATTGTTGGTGCGATAGCGGATGGCTTCATTGGGATTGAACCCTTAAGTTAAGGTATTTCAATCGAAAACGCCTAAACTTGCTGCTTTCATTTCTGGATGCGTCCGATTTCCTAACCTATAATTTTATACAGCTGCGTTCTGTGTTGTACAGACGTTTTACAATTTGAGTCTTATTTTCAAAATAAAAATGAAAAATAATTGTGGTGAAAAAGTAATGTTACCGAAATCAACAGAAACGTCCATGGATATGGATGGTTTAATACTTGAAAATTTTCTTAAAGAAGAAATAATGGACTCTTGTGAGTTTGTAAAACAAACAGAACATTTTGATAACATACAGCGATCTATTGCTTCAGATGAACTAGAGAGCAAAAATATACCTGGTACCATGGGAGCAAAAAATGGTAATAATGCTGAATTGTTAATAAAAGCTGAGCCAGAATTTGAAAATGTTCCATTAGATGTCACAGTAGGTGTTTCAGCGAATTCTTATAACAGGCAAGAAACTAAGCTGATGGGTCAGATGGAAAGTCACTGGAAATGTCTAGAAACAGAAGGTATTTTAAAGAATGGATTATTAGACCATTCATCTGGTACATATGTTGTATCTCCAAATAAGTAAGTTGTGTACAAGGTTTAATTGTTAAGCTATGGCATGAATCATGACACTTAATTTTAGAGAATCCCATATTCTTTTAAAAAGTTATTGAAAAACATCATAATGTAACATTTATAAAGATACTTAAAACAGTCAGTTGCCACGATAGGAAAAAATTTGGTTTACAATCTGCATAATTCTGTAAAAAGAGAAAGACACACTGACCTGTCGCCTCTAAACAAAACGATATCAAAACAGCCATCATTTGGGCATAATTACGTGACAGTTTCTCAAATTATGTTTGAAATTTCAGTTATTCCCAGAATATATATAATTTTAGATTGCATATACACACTGTCGATTTATTGTTCGAATCAAAGGAGGTTTTCAGCTGCACCTTTAGTGTTGATTCACATATTCACAAAGATTTATCTGTTTCTTTCATGGGTTGTTAAGGTAATTTATATTTCTGTTACAAATTATATATAACAATATGTTTGTTTTTAGCCAAGTGAAACACGAGAGAACAAGCAGTAACACATTTTATGAGGACTGTAATTCAATAAAATCTGAAACTTTGGACATAAAGGATGAAGAAGTGTAAGTATATTAAGAGTTGGTTTAGAGTTAAAAGAGATATTGGAAACAAAGTTTAAGTTAGTTCATTTAAAATTTGTAGTATCTATTAAAAAAGTTAGTTTTGGTTTTATTAGTCATAAAATTGACTTCTAAAACAAATGTAGCTGAAAGGTATATTTTATACAATGACTAAGAGTTCAGTATTTTTTTTATATATTAAGCTTAAAATTATAATAATACATGACAGAACGAGAACTAACCTAAATTTGCATGTTTAGGGTTGCCTGTACAATAAAAGGTTAGTTTACACTTCTAATTAATATTTTGTTAAATGCTCTTTTTTAGAGAGAGCTTATGGTTAATATCTGTTTCAGCTCTTGCATTAACATAGTTAATGCATTTAAAAAGATCAGATTTACATTTAGAAATACTGTGATTAGAGAACAATTAGGACAGTATTCAACTGTGGATTTACAATTTTTTGAAAAATGATTTAAACCACTACATTTATAATAGAATTTTAAAGCATCGTAGACAATATATGAGTCATAATCCACAAGCAACCAACCACTATTTAGAATGTTTTTCGATCAAATATGATCACCCTAGGTTTGCGGCATGAATCGATGTAACGCTTTCCACAAATGGTGTTTTATTGGCACGTAATTTGATATATTCAATGCTCAAAAAAAATATATTCACTTCAGCAAAATAATATATATTAAGAGTCCATAATATTTGAAGCAAAACTATTAGCACTGATGTAAAAAATAAAATAAAATTCCTAGGGGTTACTGTAGACACCAACCTTTTATATACCGATCATGTAAATAATGTATGTAACAAACTAAACAAAGCAATATATGCTATAAGACGAATTAAAAATACAATAAACGAAGCAGCTGCACTTACAACATACCACTCTCTTTTTGATTCAATATTGCGTTATGGAATCCTAGTATGGAGTTCTGCAGCAAGCACTCACCTTGAAAAAGTTTTTAGAGTGCAAAAATCTGCTATAAGATGCATTGCAAACTTATTTTAAGTCACTGAAAATAATGACTCTATATGGTTTGATTATTTACCAAAAACTCATATATGTCAGAAAGAATGTTGCTAGGTATTGTACATTATCGCATATTCATGCACATGGTACCAGGAGTCGAGACAATCTGCTCTTGCTCGTAACTAGATTAGTAAGAACAAACATGGAAAAGATTAAATTATTTAATGCTTTGCCTCGAGAGATGAGATTGCAACAGCTTGATCGATTTAAAAGTAGCTTAAAAAAAATTATAATCAATGCCGCTATCTATAATTTCAGTGAATTTTATACACTGACTAGGAATAGAGAGAATTTTAAGCACTACATTTAACTATAGATATAGACCAAACCTTTTAAGTTGTGTGATATGTGTGGAGTTTCTATTTGTTTGTATCGATCCTTAACATTTAGATGTACAGTATTTTGTGATCTACACTTTTAGTTTTTAAATCTTTTGACGTGTCTGTTAATACTATGTATTCTTTATGATCGATAAATTATTATGACTGTTCTCGTTTTTTCTTTCTCACATTTGGTCAATGTGGTTCCACGTTTGGCTGACGGGCGCAAACCAAGTCAGCACAAACGCCTTACCATTGTGTATTAAGGAATGACCTGATAATGTTACATGTTTTCAAAATCACTGACTTCTGAATGTTTTTGTGTATGTTTGTGTTGAGTCCTAATTGTACTAAGTGTGGTGTGAATGTTGTTGGTGTATGGCCTGTGGCTGATATAATGAGGGGGACAATGATGACTTTTTGTTGTTTCCATAGCCTTTTTATTTCCGTTGCAAGGTCTGTGTATTTGGAAATTTTTTCTGTGTATTTCTTTTGGATGTTTGTGTCATTGGGGACAGCTATGTCAATTAGATAGGTGACTTTTTCTTTTTTGCACTGAAAAGTAATATCGAGTCTATTGGCGGAGACTGTTTTATCTGTATGGATACTGATGTCCCAGTAGAGTTTGTAATCTTTATTTTCAAGTACGGATGTTGGTGTGTATTTGTAGTAGGGATCTGTGTTTTCTATCAGCTTGTATGTTGTGGCTAGTGCTTTGTGAACTACTTTTGCCGCTGAGTCATGTCTGGCTGTGTATTCCGTTCCGGCTAATATTTTACATCCGCTTGTTATGTGTTCGATCGTTTCTTTCTGCTGGTAGCATTTTCTGCATCTGTCTTCTGTAATAGTTGGGTCTTTGATGATATGCTTTTGGTAGTTTCTGGTTAATATGACTTTATCCTGGATGGCAAGTAAGAAGCCTTCTGTTTCCGGGAATAGCTGCCCATCCCGTAACCAGGTGTATGATTGTTTTTTATTTACGTGATCTTGTTCTATGTGGTATCTGTGTTTTTTCGTGGAATGTTTTTTCTGACCATGTTTTCATCTTTTCTTGTTGTAATTGGATGTGACTGTGTGTATCTGCTGGGTGGTCTACCCAGGATAAGTCGAGTGGGGTATAGTTTTTTGTCTGCTTTGACTGTTGCTGTGTGGAGGCTGGTTTGCTTGGTGTGAAAGAATTTCCTAAGTGCTTGTATTTGTTTTGTGTGTAATGATCTGATGTCTATAATTCCTCTTCCTCCTGCCTTCCTCTCGATGGTAAGTCTTTCTTTGCATGCGTTGGGGTGTAATTTCCTGTTTGTAAAAGTTTCGTCAGTCTGTTCTTGAATTCGGTTCTGAGCTCTGTTTTGATGTGAGTATGGTTCAGTTTGGTGCTTTGTTGGAAGCCTAAAAAATAAAATTATTATTTATTACAAAAAGTTCTTCTTTCTCACATTTGATCAATGTGGTTCCATGTTTGGCTGACGGGCTAAAACCAAGTCAGCACAAACGCTATTACCATTCCGTATTAAGGAATGACCTGACAATGTTACATGTTTTCAAAATCACTGACTTCTGAATGTTTCTGTGTATGTCCGTGTTGAGTCCCAATTGCACTAAATGTGGTGTGAATGTTATTGGTGTAAGGCCTGTGGCTGATATAATGAGGGGGACAATGATGACTTTTTCCTGTCTCCATAGCCTTTTTATTATTATTATTATGACTGTTCTCGTTTTTCTTTCTCACATTTGGTCAATGTGGTTCCATGTTTGGCTGACGGGCGCAAACCAAGTCAGCACAAACGCATTACTATTGTGTATTAAGGAATGACCTGACAATGTTACATGTTTTCAAAATCACTGACTTCTGAATGTTTCTGTGTATGTCCGTGTTGAGTCCCAATTGCACTAAATGTGGTGTGAATGTTATTGGTGTAAGGCCTGTGGCTGATATAATGAGGGGGACAATGATGACTTTTTCCTGTCTCCATAGCCTTTTTATTTCCGTTGCAAGGTCTGTGTATTTGGAAATTTTTTCTGTGTATTTCGCTTGGATGTTTGTGTCGTTGGGGACAGCTATGTCAATCCTTTTTATTATTATTATTTTTTACAAAAAGTTCTTCTTTCTCACATTTGATCAATGTGGTTCCATGTTTGGCTGACGGGCCAAAACCAAGTCAGCACAAACGCTATTACCATTCCGTATTAAGGAATGACCTGACAATGTTACATGTTTTCAAAATCACTGACTTCTGAATGTTTCTGTGTATGTCCGTGTTGAGTCCCAATTGTACTAAATGTGGTGTGAATGTTATTGGTGTAAGGCCTGTGGCTGATATAATGAGGGGGACAATGATGACTTTTTCCTGTCTCCATAGCCTTTTTATTTCCGTTGCAAGGTCTGTGTATTTGGAAATTTTTTCTGTGTATTTCGCTTGGATGTTTGTGTCGTTGGGGACAGCTATGTCAATCAGATAGGTGACTTTTCCTTTTTTGCACTGAAAAGTAATATCGGGTCTATTGGCGGAGACTGTTTTATCTGTATGGATACCGATATCCCAGTAGAGCTTGTAATCTTCATTTTCAAGTATGGATGTTGGCGTGTATTTGTAGTAGGGATCTGTGTTTTCTATGAGTCTGTATGTTGTGGCCAGTGCTTGGTGAACTACTTTGGCAGCTGAATCATGCCTGGCTGTGTACTCCGTTCCGGCCAATATTTTACATCCGCTCGTTATGTGTTCGATCGTTTCCTTCTGCTGGTGGCATTTCCTACATCTGTCCTCTGCAATAGTCGGGTCTTTGATGATATGCTTTTGGTAGTTTCTGGTTAATATGACTTTATCCTGGATGGCAAGTAAGAAGCCTTCAGTCTCAGGGAATAACTGCCCATCCCGTAACCAGGTGTATGATTGTTTTTTATTTACGTGGTCTTGTTCTATGTGGTATCTGTGTTTTCCGTGGAGTGTTTTCTCTGACCACGTTTTCATCTTTTCCTGTTGTAATTGCGTGTGACTGTATGTGTCTGCTGAGTGGTCTGCCCGGGCTAAGTCGAGAGGTGTGTAGTTTTTTGTCTGCTTTCACTGTCGCTGTGTGGAGGCTGGTTTGCTTGCTGTGAAAGAATTTCCTAAGTGTTTGTATTTGTTTTGTGTGTAATGATCTGATGTCTATAATTCCTCTTCCTCCTGCCTTCCTCTCGATGGTAAGTCTTTCTTTGCATGCGTTGGGGTGTAATTTCCTGTATTTGGTGAATTGAGATCGTATAAGGATGTGAATATTTTCTATGTCTGTTTGTGACCATTTGATGATACCAAATGAATATGTGAGTATAGGTATAGCGAACGTGTTGATGGCTTTAGTGAGATTCTTAGAGTTGAGTTTTGTTTGCAAAAGTTTCGTCAGTCTGTTTTTGAATTCGGTTCTGAGCTCTGTTTTAATGTAAGTGTGGTTGAGTTTGGTGCTTTGTTGGAAGCCTAGATATTTGTATGTTTCTTTATCGAACATGTTATCGAGCGTTTCATTGTTGATGGTTTCTGTCTCATGGTGGCACTTCCACTGGCCTTTGTTGATGTGGAGCACTTTGCATTTACTTATACCAAATTCCATATTGACATCTAAGGTGAATATTTCTGTGATTTTGAGGAGTTCTTTTAGCTGTGTTTGTGTGGCAGCGTAGAGTTTTATGTCATCCATATATAGGAGGTGGTTTATTTTATGTTGATTCACTTTTTGGTGTCTGATATTGAAGCCATGCTCTGTTCTGTTTAGTATATTTGAGAGTGGATTGAGACAGAGGCAAAACCATAGAGCACTGAGCGAGTCTCCTTGAAATATACCCCGTCTGATGTACAGCTCTTCTGTTTGGATCCGTTCGGTTTGTGTTTCTAGGCGTATTTTGGTTTTCCATGTTTTCATAATTTGCGCGAGAAACTGCCTGAGGTGTTGGTTGATTTTATAGATTTCTAGGGCCCTGATTAACCAGCTGTGGGGTATGGAGTCGAAGGCTTTTTTATAGTCTATATAACCGATGTGAAGGTTTCTGTGTTCTTTTCTGGTTTGTCCCATAATCACGCTATCTATAATCAGCTGCTCTTTGCATCCTCGACTATTTTTCCTGCATCCCTTCTGCTCTTCTGTGAGGATATTGTTGTCTGTTAGGTGTTGTTCTATTTTCTTCGAAATTGTGGCTGTGATGATCTTGTATAGGGTTGGAAGACAGGTGATAGGTCGGTAGTTTGACGGGTTTGTGGTATCTGAGCTTTTGGGTTTAACGTATGTTATTCCTTGTGTGAGGAAAGTGGGAAATGTGTGTGGTTGTAGAATGGCTTTGTTGATTTGGTGTGTGAGTGCTTCGTGTGTGGTGGTAAACTGTTTGTACCAGAAGTTTTGTATATTGTCTATTCCAGGACATTTCCAGTTGTGTGTGTGTTTGATAGTTTCTGTAATTTCTTGTGTATTAAATGTGGTATTTTCTTGTTCTGTCACATGTTTATGTTTGTCTTCTTCGGCTTTGATCCAGGGGGTGTTATTATTGTGTAGTTTGGGTTCTGACCAGATACTTTTCCAATAATCTGTGAGTTTTTGTTTGTTTGGTGGTTCAGTCACTGCTATCTGCCTGTTGTACATAGTTTTCCGGTAGAACTGTTTTTCGCTTCTTCGGAAGAGGTTGTTGGTGTCTTTCCTCTCATTTGATTCTTTGTATCTACGGAGTCTTGCGGCATATACAGATAGTTTTTGTTTTAAGGTATCGAGGATTTCTGGCAGTGTTCTGTTGGGAGACTTAGATTTGATCTTGTTTGCCCCCTGTGTGACACGTTTGGACGCGTTCCCGCTTATAAACTGAGTAAGATGTCCTAGATCTCTCCTGATGTTGTTGATTTTGTTTTCTATTCTTATTTGCCATTTGAATTTTGGTTTTGTCCTGTTGGGGTTTCCTTGTCGTTGAGGGAGTTTTTGATTATTTTGTGTTAGAGTGGTGATTGCTGCTGCGTATATTATTGTGTGAATGTCTTCGATTGTGCTTAAGTCTGTTATATACTGAGGTATTATGTGCTTGTTTAGTGTGTTGAGGATTGGTTGCGTGCTCTGTCTGAAGATTAAACGAGGGATGGGATTTCTTGTTGTGGGGTCGGTGCCTGACCATCGAGCTAGATGTGACTCCATTTTTGCTTTAAGTGTTTGTATGAGAGGTGATTCGGGGTGAGGTTGTGTGGATGTCGTTGAGGGTGGCGAGTGATTCATGTTGTTGTCTGTGATATGGTGTTGCGCGGTACTCGCAATATTATTTTGCGTTATGCTCCTCCTGGGTGGTGGGTATTGTTGTGTTCGACTGGGTGGTTGTGTGTGTGAGGCTGGTTCGGAATCTGCTTTATTGTTTGGTTGGTCTGTGTTCAGTTCAACAGCCACTGTGTCCTTGATGGTTTGCAATTCGAGAGGTGTGAGACGATTGTTCTTGGTAATAACTCTTTTTTGGTCTACTACTCTCTGTTCTGAAACAAGTAATTGCAGATGTGGATATTCGGTCAAGAAAAGTCTGTGCAGTTGCTGTCTGTAGCCCGATGTTATTGTTTCGAGTTTGGTGGCGGTGTAGTAACAGCGAATCACCGTCCTATTCATCTCATCCGTCCACTTTAACCGCTGTCTTGGTTTTCCAGCCTTGGTAGTTGCATGTTGTCCTTGCAATACATACGGGCCCTGGCCTGGCTTTGGTGGTTGTGTTTGTCCCATATCTACGTCGGTTGGGCTTGGGATTGATGTTGGTGGGTCCAAGCGGCGAGTGATTCTCTTCTCAGTGATTTCTTTGTCAGGTTTTGTGTTTTCATTACAGCAACGCATGGCGTGTTCGTTGATTCCTGTGGTGCAACTCATGCGCTGCTGTGATTTTCCCGCCTTGGTGGGTGTCGGCTTAGTCGCCAACACAACACTTTTGGCAGGTCCATTTTCAGTTGCCTGGTCTTCATCGTTTTGGTCGAGCTGCCATTTCCCGCGACGTCCTCGACCGTTACGTCGCTCGCCCGATGCTTCTTTTATTGGTCTGTTGTTCTCTGGAATGTTTTCAGCGTTTTGTGGTGTCAGAAGCTCAAAGTGTCCCGACATTGGGTTGCCTGTTAGTAGAAGGTAAATGGTTTTGTTGTATTTTCCCGTGCTTATTATTGTTGGTCTGTCCGTAAAAGTTATTTTTGTATGTCTTGTTCTTCGTTGTTTTGAGAAGATATGAAAGTTGCTATTTTGTGTTTCCGAGAGGGCAAGTATCTCTAGGCTCGTTCCATAGGTGCCATTTTTCCGCATATAATTATAATAGTTATTGAAGTCTTTTATATCGTCGACTTCAATTAATGAAAATGTGTGAAGTTCCGACCAGTTTTGTTGTAAATATCTTAGAGCAACCTCTCGGAGTTTCTCATGATGGTTCTGGTGGCCATATAAGTATAAGCTAACTGCACGGAAAAGGCAATTTCCATCACCTACAATGTCGGATCTGGTAAAACTATCGGGAGTAGTTTCGACTGAGGCGGTTGTTTGGTTCGTCTGTAGTTGTTGTTGTGGTGTTGCTGTAGCTGTTTGTACGACAGGGGTCCGCCTCCGCAACACCCTTCCATTTTCATTATTATAATTATTATTGTTTAACATAGTATTCCCACGAGTATCCTAGGAAAGAAAGGTCGACTGCGGCAGAGCCTGGATGCCACAGCAAGGCTACTTACTCCCGGAGGGCGCCCGGTATCCGGGGGAACCGTTCGCGACTCATAAACGCTGAGCCATTCATCTTCTCGGCACGGTAAACACCTTAAGATTGCGTTTTTATTACACATAATCTGGACAACACAAGACAGCACAACATGACTCAGGTACCTCGGGATCGTCAATGCCCGTACTAGGAGAATCCTGGGATTCCCCTAGCCCCTGAGGGGCTTATTATTATTATTATTATTATTATTATTAATAAAAATTAAAGTGTAATGATGATGCTTCATAATCAAAATTAATTCACACACGTTACAGATTAACTAAGAGTGATGAAATACCTTTTGGTTAATAAATTGTTTATTTACAATGAAGTATAATTTTAGTTATACCAACATCGTCTTATTTTAAACTTTCTTTTTATTTTTTTGTTTTTTTTTTCAGTGTGTATTCAAATTACTTTATACGAGAAAATCAGGGAAGTTCTACTGTTCCCGAAGATGATACGAAATCTATACAAGATCGAATTTTTAAATTTGGCCACTATAGTTATCAAATGACAACGACAAATTCTTTTGTGCATAAAAATCCCGAAGATGACAAGTTTCAATGTTCTCATTGTAACTTTCAAACAAAACATGAAATCAATTTAAATCGACATCTATTAGTACATAAAAATTCCAGTGAAATCAAAATGTTTAAATGCACTTATTGTCATTTTCAAACAAAACATAAGTGCAATTTAAATACACATCTGTTACTACATAAGAATTCTAGTGAAATTAAAATGTTCAAATGTCTGCATTGTGATTATGAGTCAAAACATAAAAGTAGTTTAAATCGACATCTATTAGTACATAAAAATTCCAGTGAAATCAAAATGTTTAAATGCGAGCATTGTAATTATGAATCAAAACGTAAAGGTGGGTTAAATCAACATCTATTAGTACATAAAAATTCCAGTGAAGTCAAAATCTTTAAATGTGATCATTGTAATTATCAAACGGAACATAAAAGGTATTTGCGTCAACATCTATTAGTACATAAAAATTCCAATGAAATCACAATGTTTAAATGTAAGCATTGTAACTATCAAACGAAACATAAAAGATATTTAAAAAATATACATCTATTAGTACATAAAAATTCCAGTGAAATCAAAAAGTTTCGATGTCTGCATTGTAATTATGAATCAAAATATAAATATTGTTTAAATCGACATCTATTAGTACATAAAAATTCCAATGAAATTAGAATATTTAAATGTGCCCATTGTAATTATGAGTCAAGATATAAACATGGTTTAAATCAACATCTATTAATACATAAAGATTCCAATGAAATTAAAATCTTTAAATGCACTTATTGTGATTTTCAAACAAAACATAAGTACAATTTAAATACACATCTGTTACTGCATAAGAATTCCAGCGAAATTAAAATGTTCAAATGCCTGCATTGTAATTATGAGTCAAAACGTAAAGGTAGTTTAAATCGACATCTATTAGTACATAAAAATTCCACTGAAATTAAAATGTTCAAATGTGGGCATTGTAATTATGAATCAAAACGTAAAGGTGGGTTAAATCAACATCTGTTAGTACATAAAAATTCCAGTGAAATCAAAATGTTTAAATGTGAGCATTGTAATTATCAAACAGAACAGAAAAGGTATTTAAGTCAACATCTATTAGTACATAAAAATTCTAGTGAAATCAAAATGTTTAAATGTGGGCGTTGTAATTATGAATCCAAACGTAAATATTGTTTAGATCGCCATGTATTAGTCCATAAAAGTTCCGATTGAAATCAAAAATACTCACGGCCAAGATTATACCATCTGAATGGAAAGAAAGCATCTTAATACCAATTTTCAAAAAAGGAGAAAGTACAGATCCAAAAAACTATCGAGGTATCAGCTTAATGAGTGCGGTTCTAAAATTGTTCACTAAAGTTTTAGCAGAAGAAATAATGTTAACCGGAATCTGTGAAGAACAGCAAGAGTTCAGAAAGAACAGGTCTACTATAGACGCCATATTTTTTTATTTTCTTTTTATTTTAAGAAAAATATGTGTTATAACTAGTTTTATGTAAGGCGTAACGTAAACAAAATACTTTTTAAATATTTATAAAAAAATAATGAAAACCTCTGAAGACTTTATGCACCAGTAACTCTTCTACTATACTCTAATACTCTATTTATTTGAAACTGACAGCAATAAATCGTTTAGAATTATGCAAATTTGCATCAAATAGTAATAAGGGCCTCAGAGTTTTACCTACATTTTACCTGCAATACAGCAGTTCAACAACTTTATGGGAATACCATCTGGCATCGGTCTAATATTCGCAATCTCTTATATTCGAATACAATAAGAAACCGACCCTTTTTTTGTTGCGTAGGGCTAAATAGTCTGAAATGATTCTGGCCAGTGGTGGTGCGCCTGAGCGTATACGTATTATTTGCGAATAGTATGAATGAAGCAGTTTTATAATGTTTAAACATTTATTAGAAACAAATAAGAATTTATATTAAAACAGAAAAGCCCCGGGCATGTACGAAATTAAGAACGAAATGATCAAATATGGAGGTGCTAAATTACTAGAAGAATTACAGATTTTCTTTAACAAAATACTCACAGCCAACATTATACCATCCGAATGGAAAGAAAGCATCTTGATACCAATTTTCAAAAAAGGAGAAAAGACAGATCCAAAAAACTATCGAGGTATCGGCTTAATGAGTGCGGTTCTAAAATTGTTCACTAAAATTTTAGCAGAAGAAATAATGTTAACCGGAATCTGTGAAGAACAGCAAGAGTTCAGAAAGAATAGGTCTACTATAAACGCCATATTTATAATCCGCCAAATTACCGAAAAAGCCATAGAGTTTAATAAGATAGCCTTTATGTGTTTCATTGATCTCACCTAGGCATTCGATAGGGTACGGTTAACTGATGTCATAACTCTACTACGAAAAAGGGGAATTCACCCGAATATAATAAAAACTATCGAAGAGTTGAACATCAACAACCACACATATGTAAGAGTGGCAAATAAATTAAGCAATTAAATACCTATGACAACCGGAATCAGACGAGGAGATAGCCTAAGCCCAATCTTATTTAACATTATAATGGATGAAATAATAAACGAAGTAAAGAAAACTGGGAGAGGATATCGACTGGGAGACAAAGAAATAAAAATAATATGCTACGCCGATGTTGCAGTAATCATATCAGAAGACGAAGATAACTTACAGAGACTCCTACATAAGTTCCAACAAACAGCAAAAGTGTTTAATATGCTAATATCTGTACGGAAAACAAAATCCCTTACAATATCTAAAGAATCGAAAAGATGCAAACTCGCGATTTATGATCAGAGTGTAGAACAAGTGATGTCCTTCAGATATCTAGGGACAAACATAACAAGTACCAGGAACCTTAAGGAGGAAGTAAAAACTCAAACAACAAAGGCATCATTAATATCAGGATACTTAACCCAGATATGCCCAAAATAATTACAACTTATTTTTTTTATTATTTTAATGTTCAATGAGATTAAAATAGCAAATAAAACACATTTTTGTTCTTGCTGGACAGTTATGTATTTAAAAAATATGATTTTGTAGCCGTACTATATATAGGACAATGGGCATATAATACACTCCAAAAAATATTTATTTAGTATGATAAGATAAAAAACATTTAACGTGTAACCCAATGTCACATTTTTGACATCTGGTTGTCGTTTTTTGATGACATCCTGCACACCTTGTTTGTTTATTTTGCGATATCACTAAATGGTCCAACCTGTCATACCTTAGTTCTAAATTATGATTTTTTGACGCATGTCCTTTCTGATACACAAATTTTTTTTTGTTCTGCACTAACAATGCATTAGCAATGGTGCGTCTAAATGAAAGCTGGTCCATTGTCCCGCCATGATATTTATGAATCTGCCATGCATTATGAACTGCCATGTCTACGCAATGAGCTATAAGAGGAAAATACCATTTCTTCCCTCTTATGGCGGTGCGATACAAACTTATGTTTTGGTCTGATCGGTCGACGTCTCCCATGCTCCTGTTGTATAACTTCACCACATGGGGTTGTTCCACTTGAATAAATTTTTTCTCCTCCTGAGAGTATCTTCTCACGAAATGTAACGGATTTACACCACCGGCATTAGAGCAAAAAGTAACTATGTTGTTATCATTCCATTTTACAAATATAATATTGTCATCCTTAATCTTTATATAGTCATGAGTCCCACGTTTACACTTCTTCATGGTCTTTGAATCGTGCAATGTACTACAAGGAATACGATTTTCACGTATAGTTCCGGTCCCGAACATATCTTTTTCGTTCAAATATTCTAACAGAGGAACAGAGGAAAAAAAATTGTCAAAAAATAAATGGAACTTCAAATCCTTCCAATTTGACCTAAGAGCATCAGCGTATTCCAAAACAACAGCCGTTCCAACTCCAAGATCCTTATAAATTTGACTAATATTCGTGGAAGCTCCTTGATAAGGCTCGAACCAATTTATATAACCTTGGCGGGTAGTGCCAACCCATAATTTATAGCCATACCGTATTGGTTATTTATCAGACGTATCCAATTTATTATTATCATCTAGATGAATGTTTGACACAATAAATTCAAATTTGTTTCTGGATATTGCTTCAGATACTAATTCATTGTGTGAGTCTTTTGAACGTTCCCAAAACATTCGCCTTCTTGGAATCGGAATAACTCCACTTAGTAGAAGGACTCCTAAAAAACATTTTATTTCACAAATATCGACACGAGTTGCTTGATTTTTCTGTGAGGCGATTGGTTTCCTCTGCAATTTTTTCTACGAGTTCATGGTCAAAAAATAAAGAAAACAATTCAGAGGGAGAATACTCAGGTCTATGAAAAACTTCGGGTTCTTCAACATGAACAACGTTGGTGGCTAAGTCCTCTTTCACGTATTGGTATTTCTTCTTCTTTTTTGTGGTTTTTAGAGTTGATTCTTTCCTTCTTATCAGTCTCGCTAAAGTGACCTCATCTTCGGACTCCCATTCTTGATCTTCTAAAACGTACTTTGCAGTAACTTCGACTTCGTTCTGCATTTGTGAGGCTGGTAAATTGTTTATGTCAACATTGTCCTCATCGCCGGAGTCCTCATCCGTCAAATTTTCCGTAGCATTGTTGGGAGGAAATAGAGTTATTGTATCTGCATTTATTTCGTTGTCTTCAATCATTGCGAGAGCTTCGTGTAAGGAGAACCCCCTACAAAAAAGATACTCGTAAAAATTATTTCTTAAATAATGACGTAGGTAAACATTGGCAATACATTTTTGGTATGTGGCGAAAGACTTTAACAATTGTTTTGAATAATTATAACAATTTTTTAATTCTCTATGGAACCCGGATGTATTATAATATACTATAATATTGATAGTATTATATATGCCCAATGTACTAAATATAGGACGGCTGTTTTTAATTACTAATAGACAAACAACTACTTGAAATCAACATGTTTATCATACAAAAATCAATTGCTTACATTGTTAGCGTACTAAACTTATCTATAAAATATTAGATAATTTAAAAATAGCCGAAACATAACCTACCTTACAAACTTCACGCCGAACTCGGCCATTCGCAGAAAACCACTAACTGACGCTTCGCAATAAACAAGATTTCTCTCTAGAAATATAATACCGTGCTATCACCAACGGCGCATAAGATCAAACTACCTAAAAATTCCACATACTGCGATATTTGCCGCCGATCGTCGCTGAGATTCGCCGAGTTTGAAGCGTACTACATATAGGTCATTGGGCATATCTGGGTTAAGAGATATAATTTGGAGAAACAAATATATGAGCACCAGGAGCAAAGTAAGAATATACAAAACATGCGTAAGACCGATCATGACGTACACTATAGAAACCAGTGCGGAGAACACAATAACAAAACGACTCCTAAGAAAACAGAAATGCGAACACAGATCGATAACAGGACATACCTTATTCGACCGGAAGAGATGTGAAGAGATAAGGAAAATGTGCGAAATACAGGATGTGGTGAGATGGGCAAGGAATAGGAGAAGAGAATGAAGAGACCATGGGGACAGAATGCCAAATGACCGGTTGGCTAAGGTTGCAAAAGAGAAGCGCCCAAACACACCTCGACCGCTTGGAAGACCACCAATAAGATGGTATGAGAGCTGGTCTTCATCATCGCAATTGTTTCTGGGAAACCTACTTCAGAGGAGACTAAAAGATCTTGAGTGTTTGTTTGGAAGACAAACTGAAATTTATTGATTATAATGAACTCCGACGGGGCATGGCAAGAAATGTTTACTTTAGGTTGGTGTCCATTTGAGTTATGGTACTCCGATTTAGTGATTTTGCAGCGAATATTAGTTTATTTCCGTATTTATTTTGCAAAAAGAGTAATTCACTATATATGTAAACCAACTGTTATAATCCGTCGGAGATCATTATTTTACCACCAAAAGATTCTAATCTTACTTAGCGTGCAAATAATAGAAACTGCAGCTTTTGTTCACAAACCGTTCAGAAGTATTGGAATAGTTTATTAATATGAAACGTTTATAATATACCTTTACCTATTCCAAAGCTAGCCCTTACAAGTCCATTCTTTTTTTAGCGCCTTAGGCCACCTTCCACCATGTATAAAACATACCAAATATGAAGTTATATAGTATATATACTCTTTAAAAAAATTTTAGTGAAAAATACCTTTTATTCTTGGCAAGAGTTTTATGACCCAAGACAGTATTTGTTTAAATTTGTAATTTGATTATTATTTAGCGTAATTTTAATAATTTTTCTAGAATTTTTTGTAGACTGAATATAATTTTATTATTGTTACCCGACTTAATTATTGTTTTTAACATTTTGTACTACGTAGGCTTATATTTATAAATAAATAAATAAATATCGTCTTTAATTCGGTATCCACAAAATCAATACAAAACAAAATCCAAAATATATATAACAGACAATTTCTAAATGTACACACACAATTACAATTACCGCAGAAGGAGAAGAAATGGCGGATTTTAGCCACAGGCTACTCTTACACTCGACCATTTCCGTCTTTATTTAAGCCCAATCCAATGTATAAAAGAAACCAAAAGAAAACACAATACCAAGAAAATAAAATAAGAGAAAAAAGAGACATATAGAAAACTTTGATAATACAATAAGAATCCAAATCGTACACACTGTATTACATATTATAAATATCTGTAAACCACATATAGCCAAGGCCTACAGAAAAATTCTGCAATCCTTGGTACAGCACTACACATGTTGTAGACCTAGTGAGCAAGATTTTTAGCTCGAGCGCAAAATATTGTTATTGCACAATTTCAACTCCTGATCAAGCGAATTATAGACACTGCATTATACAGTCCCTGGCCAAATTATTAGACGCACTGCAAGATTTCATGTAAAATATTAATTACCGAGTGATATTGTACCGTTTTATTATTTTAAATTGATTGGTTTTTTATTTTTATATTATCCAATCAATTACCTATTTATTTGACATAAATAAAACAGCATTAATTTAGAAAAGCATAAGTTTATTAAGTTTTAAAGAAAAGTGAAATTAATGTTAGTAAAAGTCAATATTTAGTTGAGCCACCTTTAGCCGCTATCAAAGCTTTAATTCTGCGCGGCATGCTATCAATGCAAGATTGTACTGTCTCCTGCATTTGAGGATGATGATTCCACACATGAATAATCTTTTCTAGGAGCTGGGTTTTGTTGGTAATCACATCTTTAGCCACTTCTCTTTTCATCAGCTCCCACACATTTTCAATGGGGTTCACATCAGGGCCAATCCAACAGAGGGATATTTTTTTCTGCCAAAAACCGAGCAGTGTGGCAGGGAGCTCCATCTTGCATGAAAGTGAATGGTTCCCCATTTGGAAACCATTCTCAGCTGCGGAATCAACCGATTTTGTAATACTTCTTTGTACTGATCTTGCCTCATTATTCCTTTGACGACGTGCAGACGTCCAGTGCCCTTGCCGCTGATGACTGACCAAATCATCACTTTGGTGGGATGTTTAACCGTCGGGACGACACAATCAGGATGAAACTTTTCTCCATTACGACGACGCACATACTGAGCTTTATTCTGCAAAATTTCGAATGTGCTTTCGTCACTGAAGCAGACCTGTCAAAAATAGGAAAAATATATAAACTTCCATGTTTATTTGCTTTATTTAACTGAAAATGATAACAATGTATCAATTATTGATTAAATTGCTGTATCTTACCGATCTCCAGAAGTCCACATCTTTGTCTTGCCATTGTTTGGCCCACTTCAGGCGCTTTGCTTTCATTGCAGCTGTTAACTTGGGCTTCCTGGCGGGGCGACAGGCCTTAAAATCTAATTCTTTCAATTTTCTTCGAACAGTGCGCTCCGAAGCATTTACGCTAGCATCCTGGAGTTGTGATTTGATTACCTTTGTGGTAGCAAATCTGTTTTCTACACAAATTTTCTTCAAACATCTCTCTGACCGTGGAGTGAAAATTGGTTTTCTACCGCATCTTTTCTTTCTTTTCGGGCTTAATTCCTTCCCTGACTCAATTTTCTTTTTTATGCGTCGTACACTAGCTTCAGAAACCTCCAATCTTCGTGATATTTCTCGGTTTGTAAATGTTTTCGCAATCACAAGGGCCTTCACTTCAGCTTTTTTTACGTGGTGAAAGATCGCCTTTTCTACCCATAATGAAAATAGTCCAATTACTTTTTTAAAACACTGCATACAAAATAAACTAATAACTGAGTAGTATAAAACTGTTAAACAAACAATCACAGTCCATAAAGCCACATAATTGTTGTAGACTATATATGTCTACAACAATTCTTTTAAATAAAAATCAATAATATTGTAGTTTAAATATACCATTATTGCATAAAAACTCTTAAGAAACATAAAATTACTAAAAAAAATACAGTGCGTCTAATAATTTGGCCAGGGACTGTACGCAACGTCGAAACAAAGCAGACTGATGTGGCATAGTGAGATGATCTCGATGTCTCAGCTCACGGTCGTGAACAGAAGAGCGGAATATAAGTTTTTCTCTTAAGTACGCTGGCCCGTCATTGCGCAGGAGTTTCATTAGGAATACTGCAAAATGTAATTTAACTGTATTTGTCATATCTAACCATTTTAGTTCATTAATTTTAATTGATGCATGATCATACTTTCTAAGGTTGAAAACAAAAGGGCAACATGTATTCTGAACAATCTGCAGATGATTTTTAGTAATCATATCCAAGCATGCAGAGTAGACTATACAATAATAATGGAATATGGGCAGGATCAAGGATTCATATAATTTTTTCTTCATTTTACAATTTAAGATGTACCGATTTACATACAGGATTTTCATTCTCGCATAGCTTCTCCGAAGCAGCGTACTAACATACTTCCTAAACCTCAAGTCCACGTCAATATTCAGCCCCAAATTCTTACTATGCCCCGTAAAACTCAAATTAACGTCCCTCAAATGAAGTTTAATAACTTCTTCCAACATCTGGCGACACCTTCTTGAACAAAACATTACTTCAGTCTTATCCGGATTTATTTTTAGGTTTATGTCTGGATTATTGTTTTGATTGTAAAATTGTTTTAATGATATGGAAGCTGATTTATAAGAGTTTACTCTTTAAAAGTAATGCGATTAAAAAAAGATATGTTGTATTTAAACGTATCAGTTTAATTCGAGTTCTAAGGTTGTAATAGATGTACCTGCTATTAAAAAAAAGATGCTTAAATGTGTCCATTGTAATTTTCAAACAAAGCGTAAAAGTAATTTAGATCGACATCTGTTATGACAAAACGTTCAAGTGTGGGTGAAATGTTTAAAAGCGCTCGGTATAATTTTCTACAAAACATAAAATCAGTTTATGGCAGATCTGTTACTACATAAGAATTCTGGTGAAATTGAAATGTGTTAATCTACTTATTGTAATTGTCAAATAAAATTTACAAGACATTTAAAGAGACGTCTATTATTACATAAAAAAAAAGTGTAAACGAGGTCTTTGTAGGTATTCTAACAATTTAAGATCTCTTTGGTCAGTCGTTCAAGTAGTTGCTCAGAATTTCAGTAAATCAACTTTACCTCTTCTTACGCAAGAGGGAAGCACCACTCACTGCTCTCAATATGTAGTAAAAAATATCGGATATCATTTTTACATTGACATTACACATAATTTAATTACTCAGTATATATCACCACTACACCAAACACTTTATTTTTGCACTCGACGAGTGTTTTGCTAACTACATAATGTAATGAATCTGTGGTCAAAACTCTCATTCCTCAATTTACAGGACGATAACGTGAGACAAGTATGCCTTGGCATACGTGGGAATGAAAGCTAAAATTATTATTCCTGTCTTTTATGCAAACGACTTTAGAATGCGGATATTTGAATGAATTGTCGATGTTCGAGCGTTCAAAGTGAATGAAGAAATAGGCGTACTATCATCCGCAAAGCTATAGATTACATTTCTGGTCCTCCCCAGCAGATAGTTCATGTAAATGAGAGTAGGAGACTGTATGGGGCCTTGGAGCACACCGACGTAGTGAAGGTATAAGAAAGAAATCCATCGGCCGCCTCTCGTAAAGAACGCTCTCTGAGGAAACTCGAGAGTCGTAAACAAAACATTTCAGACATAATAAGACCGTTAGTAAACGAACAATTGGAAATGGCAAACATGGTCGAATGCCTTGGGTTTATCAAGTGCAACTGCTCGAGATTCCTCGAAATATTCAAATGCGTTGTTCCAAACATGTGTTACATAAGTTAGAAGATCTTCAGATGATCCTTGCTTATGAAAGTTACATCGATGGTCAATAATAATGTTAACTTCTCGTAGATATTTCAAAAGATTCTGATTGATAGCCTTTTCCATAACTTTCAGTAATATTAAAAGCAGTGCAACTGCTCGGTAATTTTTTGACAAGATCTTGCGTTTTTTTTTGGTATCGGTTGAACTCTAGTGCATTTCCAACAGGAAGGAAATATTCCATTCCTGTAAGATAGATTAAAAAATCTATAGAAAATTTAAATACGTTCGCTCGCGCATTTTGTGAGTACTGTGGCAGGTATTCTATCAACATCAGAAGGTTTTTGGTGTCTAACTTTCTTAAAATGCGTCTGTCTGACGACAATATCGGGCATCTACTGCGGTAATAGTGTTTTTCCTTGGAATCCCAAAAGAGTAACGCAGATGGTTCATAGATGGCCGCTAAAAATACAGGGTTGTAACTTTTCTCTAATCTTTATAATTTTAATGGAAGAATTTCCAGTTTGTACACTCCAATTAAAAGTTTGTCATGATTGAAATAAAATAATTAAAAATCTCTGTAACAATGTATAAAACGGACACTGATGACAGTTTATTACCATATCCGGGAATTCCAGTCCGATCTAACGTCGCATATTGTTGGTAATATTTCTGTTCTTGTTTCGCTTGACTATCGTGACAAAGACAGACGCCGGATGATACACGACGTTTTTAATATAACGCATCTATGGACGAGTTCACACTAATGTATGTAAAAATCTGCTTGGAACTAACAAAGTCGATGAAAATTGCAGGTGTTTCTATATACTAGGTTTTCTATGGAAATTAGGATGCACTCTTGTTCACGCTCACTCTCGAATCGCTCAGTTCTTTACTAAAATTGCTGGTGCGATAGCGGATGGCTTCCTTGGGATTGAACCCTTAAGTTGAGATATTTCTATCAATCGAAAACGCCTAAACCTGCTACTTTCATTTCTGAATGCGTCCGATTTCCTAACCTATAATTTTATATAACTGCGTTCTAAGTTTGTATAGGCATTTTACAATTTGGAAGTTATTTTCAAAATAAAAATGGAAAATAATTGTGGTGAAAAAGTAATTTTACCGAAATCAACAAAAATGTCCACGGATTGTTTAGTACTTGAAAATTTTCCTAAAGAAAAAGTAATGGACTCTTGTGAGAGTGTAAAACAAACAGCATATTTTGATAACATACAGCTATCCATTGCTTCAGATGTACTAGAGGGCAAAAATATACCTGGTACCATGTTAGCACAAAATGATAATAATGCTGAATTATTAATAAAAGTTGAACCAGAAATTGAAAATGTTCCATTAGTTGTCACAGTAGGTGTTTTCAGCGAATTCTTATAATAGTCAAGAAACTAAGTTGATGGGTCAGATGGAGAATCACTGGAATTGTCTAGAGACGGAAGATATTTCAAAGAATGGATTATTAGATCATTCATCTGGCACTTATGTTGGATTTCCAAATAAGTAAGTTTTTTTTTTATAACATGTAAGTTGTGTACAAGGTTTAATTGATAAACTATGACATAAATCATGACACTTCATTTTAGAGAATCAAATATTCTGGTAAAAAAGTTATTGAAAGACATCATAATGCAATCATTATAAAAATACCTAAAACAGTCAGTTGTCACAATAGGAAAAAATCTGGTTTACAATCTGCATAATTCTGTAAACAGAGAAAGACACACTCACCTATCACCTCTAAACAAAACAATATCAAAATAGCCATCATTTGGGCATAATCACATGACAGAATTAAACTTAACATGCATAGTATTTAGAATCAAAGTAAATTATAATATCGATTTACTGTTTAAATCAAAGGAGTTTTCAGCTGGGCAAATACTCAAATGTAGCTTTTTGTTTTACCCGAACCAGTGAAATTGCATCTTTAGTATTGATTCACATTGTTTATCTGTTTCATTAATGGCCTCTTAAGGTAATTTGTATTTCTATTACAAATTACAACAATTTGTTTGTTTTTAGCCAAGTGAAACACGAGAGAACAAGCAGTAACACATTTTATGAGGACTGTAATTCAATAAAATCTGAAACTTTGGATATAAAGGAAGAAGAAATGTAAGTGTATTAAGAGTTGGTTTAGAGTTAAAAGAGATATTGGAAACAAAGTTTAAGTTAGTTTATTTAAAATTTGTAAATCTATTAAAAAAGTTAGTTTTGGGTTTATTAATCATAAAATTGACTTCCAAAACCAATGTAACTGAAAGGTATATTTTATGCAATGACTAAGAGTTTAGTTTTTTATATATTAAGTTTGAAATTGTAAAAACACACGATAGGATGAGAACTAACCTAAATTTGCATGTTCAGGCTTGCCTGTATAAGAAGAGGCTAGTTTACACTTCTAATTAATACTGGTACTCTACTTGGTGTAAACTGGGTATCTGGCTAATTTGGCTGGATACTTTATTATTCATTCGTGTACCCTGTAAAACCAGATTAAAAGTAACATGTATTTCAAAATTAGCCATAATGACCACAACAAACCTAAACACATTTTACCCATTTTCGTTTCATAATAAATTCTGTGAGGGCTTGATAAATAGCCATCTCCGTGAATTTTCCTGGTAAATAGCCAAATTGGTTTGGTGAGAGAATATTGCACTGTAAAAGAAAGGGCAAGAGTCTGTTGTAAATTGATCTCTCAAACACCTTTGACACCGCCGACAAAAGAGACACTGGCCTATAGTTTGTCAGATCATGAATATTACCCTTTTTAAAAATGGGCACTATTTTCGCCATTTTAAGAGAATCTGGGAAAGTTCCCGATGAAAAGCAGTTGTAAATGTTAATGGTTTACTAATGTAGTAAGTAATGTGTTTTAATAGAAATATAGGAATTTCATCCATTCCACTGGAGTATTTATTAGGCAGAGCCATTATGATTCTGAATAACTCATTTTCATCCACAGGCTTAAGAAACAGTGAATGAGGGTTCCTGGGAACTCATAGTCATAGTTGTTTACATTGTAGTGAATATCACTTGATAGATTAAATTGATCTTTAAAGGTATTTAAGATATTTATTGGATCTTCAATCAATGAATTATCAGCAGAGTTTAATCTAATGTCGTTTTTTTTTTGGTATTTTTATTACATTATTTGTTAAGAATTTTCCACATTGCTCTATTTTTGTTTTTCGCATTTGGTATTATGTTTTCATTTAAACTACATTTAAAATCAAATATAAATTGTTTATATTTTCTCTTCTCTTCTTTATACTGATTCAAAATATTTTGACTATTAGTTTGTTTATAAAAGATATACAAATCCTTAATCCTATTTGCATAGTTCTTAATTTCAGTATTGACCCAAGTAGGGGTACTTTTTATTCTAGACGAGCAAACTGGAAAAGCAATGGTAAAGTGATGAGTGAAGATATTTTTAAATATATCATATTGTACGTTTGGATCTTCTTGATAAAATATATTATCCCAATTCTCAGTAGATAACAGGTTTTGAAAATTAAGGATATTACAACTGGTGAAAAAATCGTCTCTTAAGAAATATATCCTTTGGTTTGTCATGAGATAGATTAAATGCTATTTTTTGACCCTAGTGATCAGACATATCTGTAATTACAGTTTGATAAGATACCACACCAGGAACGTTACTAATGATATTATCAGTACAAGAATTACCAGTGCCACTTACTCTTGTGAACTCACTTACATGTGGTCTCAAGTTAAAGCTGGTTAAGAGCTCCAAGAGACTTGTGAGACTCCCGCTTGTTATTAACAACGAAATATAATTTTAGTTATACCAACATCGTCTTATTTTAAACTTCCTTTTTTTTTTTTTTTTTTTTTTTAGTGTGTATTCAAGTTACTTTATGCGAGAAAATCAGGGAAGTTCTACTGTTCTCGAAGGTGAAAATTCCAGAGAAATCAAAAAGTTCCGATGTCTGCATTGTAGTTATGAATCAAAACTTAAACATTGTTTAAATCGACATCTATTAGTACATAAAAATTCCAATGAAATCAGAATGTTTAAATGTGCCCATTGTAATTATGAATCAAGATATAAACGTGGTTTAAATCATCATCTATTAGTGCATAAAGATTCCAGTGAAATCAAAATGTTTAAATGCACTTATTGTCATTTTCAAACAAAATATAAGTCTAATTTAAATACACATCTGTTACTACATAAGAATTCCAGTGAAATTAAAATGTTCAAATGCCTGCATTGTAATTATGAGTCAAAACATAAAAGGTATTTAAATCGACATCTATTAATACACAAAAATTCCAGTGAAATCAAAATGTTTAAATGTGGGCATTGTAATTATGAATCAAACGTAAAGATGGGTTAAATCAACATCTATTAGTACATAAAAACTCGGGTGAAATCAAAATGTTTAAATGTGAGCATTGTAATTATCAAACGGAACATAAAAGGTATTTACGTCAACATCTGTTAGTACATAAAAATTCCAACGAAATCAAAATGTTTAAATGTAAGCATTGTAATTATCAAACGAAACGTAAAAGATATTTAAAAAATATACATCTATTAGTACATAAAAATTCCAGTGAAATTAAAATGTTTAAATGTGTCCATTGTAATTATCAAGCAAAACTGAAAGCTAATTTAAATATACATCTATTAGTGCATAAAAATTCCAATGAAATCAGAATGTTTAAATGTGCCCATTGTAATTATGAATCAAGATATAAACGTGGTTTAAATCAACACCTATTAGTACATAAAGATTCCAGTGAAATCAAAATGTTTAAATGCACTTATTGTCATTTTCAAACAAAACATAAGTACAATTTAAATACACATCTGTTACTACATAAGAATTCCAGCGAAATTAAAATATTCAAATGCCTGCATTGTAATTATGAGTCAAAACATAAAGGTAGTTTAAATCGACATCTATTAGTTCATAAAAATTCCAGTGAAATTAAAATGTTTAAATGTGGGCAATGTAATTATGAATCAAAACGTAAAGGTGGGTTAAATCAACATCTATTAGTACATAAAAATTCCAGTGAAATGAAAATGTTTAAATGTGAGCATTGTAATTATCAAACAGAACAAAAAAGGTATTTAAGTCAACATCTATTAATACATAAAAATTCCAGTGAAATCAAAATGTTTAAATGTGGGCATTGTAATTATGAATCCAAACGTAAATATTGTTTAAATCGCCATGAATCAGTACATAAAAATTCCAGTTAAATGTTTAAATGCGCTTGTTGGACTTCTCAAAATATAAAACATGTTTATGAATATTCTGTTATGACATGTGGAATGGAATTTGTAGATGAAGATTAAGTAAATCTAAACTGATACCTTTAGATCAGTTTCAACATCAGTAAAGCGAACATAATTACTTGAAAATTTGAAATAACCACAAGATCTTGAGTGTTTGTTTGGAAGACAAACTGAAATTTATTGATCATATTCAAGTCCTTAATGCCAAATTGCCCTCTGGTTGCCATGCAGTCCGAGTGGTTTGAAATGAACTGCGACGTGGCATGGCAAGAAATGTTTACTTTAGGTAGGTGTCCATTTGAGATATGGTACTCGGATTTGGTGATTTTGCAGCGAATATTAGTTTAATTCCGTATTTATTTTGCAAAAAGAGCAATTCGCTATATATGTAAAGCAACAGTTATAATCTGTTGAAGACCATTATTTTACCACCAAAAGATTCTAATCTTACTCAGTGTGCAAATAATGGAAACTGCAGCTTCTATTCACAAACGGTTCAGGAGTATTGGAATGGTTTATTGATATGAAACAAGTCCATTCTTTTTTTAGGGCCTTAAGTTGTATAATCACCTTCCACCATGTATAAAACATATAGCAAATATGAAGTTATATAGTAAAGGGTGATTCATTTAGAGGTACTTTTTGTGATGGGGATTTAATTGCAGATTGCGCATGCGTCGTGTCAACTGAAGTGGCATTCCTGTTCAGTAGTGTTTGACAATTCATAATGGAAAGACTTAGCCCGGCACAGCGTCTACAAATTGTTCAACTTTATTACGAAAATGGGCGTTCTACGAGGAATGTGTATCGGGCGCTTAGAGCAACTTATGGTCCACATAATCGGCCTACCGAACGCACAATTCGCTCTACCATAAATAAGTTTGAGACCCAGTTTTCATTATTGGATAATGCTCGACCGAATAGACCACATCCAGCACGTAGTGAAGAAAATATAGGGGCGGTAGCGGAGAGTGTACGCGAAGACCGTGAAGTGTCGATTCGTCGCCGTTCTCAACAGCTTGGCCTGTCATATTCAACAACTTGGAGTATTTTACGTAAGGATCTTTCTTTAAAAGCATACAAAATTCAACTAGTGCAACAACTGAAGCCGACCGACCTTCCGAATCGTTTCCGTTTTAGTCGTTGGGCTCTTGACAAGCTTGCAGAAGATCCACTGTTTTCGAGAAAAATTTTGTTCACCGATGAGGCCCATTTTTAGCCTAATGGGTTCGTGAATAAACAAAATGCCCGTATTTGGGGTGATGAACAACCTGAAGAGGTTCAAGAGCTGCCATTAAATCCAGAAAAAAAAAACAACTGTTTGGTGTGGTTTATGGGCCGGTGGAATAATCGGTCCATATTTCTTCAAAACAGAGGCCGGCCGGAATGTTACTGTGAATGGTGACCGTTATCGCGCCATGATAACAGACTATTTGATGCCAGAAATTGAAGCCCGTGGTCTCGACGAAATTTGGTTCCAACAAGATGGCGCCACTTGCCATACAGCCCGTGAAACCATGGCTTTACTGCGAGAGCAATTCGGCGAATAGATCATTTCACGCTTTGGGACCAGTGAATTGGCCGGCTAGATCATCTGACATCACACCTCTTGACTTTTTCCTTTGGGGCTATGTAAAGTCCAAAGTCTACATGGATAAGCCAGCTACAATTGAGGCATTGGAGGCCAATATTACTCGAGTCATTGGCCAAATACCACTCGAAATACACGCGTCATTGAAAATTGGAACTTCAGAATGGACGTTGTTAACCGTAGTCGCGGACAACATTTGAAAGAAATTAATTGTAAAGAATGGTTCTTTTATATGATAATAAAGATTATAAAATAAAATTGTTTTTATTAATTTTTTTTTTATTTAAAAAAAAGTACCTCTAAATGAATCACCCTTTATATATACCCTTTAAAAAAATTTTAGTGGAAAATGCCTTTTATTCATTACAAGAGTTTTATGACTGCAACCTGTATTTGTTTAAATTTCTAATTTGTTTATTATTTAGTGTAATTTTAATGATTTGTCTAAGTTATTTTGTAGACTGAATATGATTTTATTATTATTACCTGACTTAATTATTGTTTTTGACCTTTTATACTACATAGACTTATGTTTATGTTTGGATTATTGTTTTGATTGTAAAATTGTTTCAATAATATGGAAGCTGGTTTATAATAGTTTACAAAAAGTGAATCGATTAAAAAAAGATATGTCTTGTTTAAACGTATCAGTTTTATTCGAGTTCTAAGGTTGTAACAGATGTATAGTATTTTTCACGATTTAAGAAAGTAACTTAGCTACCTATGCCCATTCCGAATTCAACAAGATTCGAAAGTGATTAATTTACGGTTGTTTAATGACGAGGCATCCTGCAGGGCCGCACTATACCTGATTGTATAATTGTTGGGTTTAAAATTTTATTGTGATAAGACAGTTGAATTTTAATGTTTTATGTACTGAATAATACACAATATAGTAATTACACAAATATAATAAAACAGTGTATAGTGTCCTCGCGTGCATTTGTTACAATTTTAGTTATTAATTAATATCTAGTTAAATTTCGCTACCGCTACGATCTTGCAAATCAATAAGTTTTTTTACAGCTTCTAAACTATTTATATTTATGTACACGTTGTTGTTATGTATCCATGTTTGACGTGTTGAATACAGTTTATCCAGTTTTCATCGGTTACATTTTTGATTTCTGTCTTTATTAACACAATCACGCTACTGTTTAAAGCGGGTGTATTATTGGGAGCACGTACATTAGACTTTATTTTATGCCGTATCAACGCGATCGCATTAAAGATACAATAATATGGTGGAAGCCGAATTATTTCGTGTCCTGCTTCCTTTGCAATTTTATGACAAACATATGTATTCCTTTGAAAAATTGTACCTTTTTAAAACTTCTAATAATTGTTTAATTGTATAACTTTCATGGAAATATATGTCACGTTCGCACAAAAAGGCTTGTATTTCCCTTTTTCTACTGGTGATAGTTGGTACCTTATTCATTTGGCGACTATGATAGGGTGCATTATCCATCACAAACAGGTGGTATATTAGGCATTAATTTGTTTTGAGGCCAATCTTCAAAAACTTCAGCGGTTGTATCACAATGATAATCCAAGCTGGAATCTGAAATATTCTTGGCTGCTAGAAATAGACATTCTGGTATCTAGCCTTCTTCTGACCCCGCATGTAAAATAGTTATTCTTTTATATTTATTTAATGGAGCTTTGGTATGGCATTTTTTGGATTTATCAATCCATCCTTTACTGGGTGTATCGTGGGTGTCATACCAAGTCTCATCTAGGTAGATTACACTGGTCAACACAAGTCTCGTTTCCTTTATTTTTTTTTCTGTTATTGGGTATTTCTATGGCCCTGACTATGAAAAAAATACTGGGAGATTGCTAACAGCTTTACCTTTTGAAATATACAGTTTTATTATTTTGCGAAAAAAATACAAAAAAAATAATACATTATGTTAGCAAAGTTTCTATTGAACACTAGCAAATGATCTTTTATAAGATTTCCTTGAATGAACGACTTTAGATAGATCTCGTTGCAAACTCCAGCTGTAGTCTGCCATCATATGTGAGTCCCACCGCCCCTGATAACGCTCTTCCATTGTCCGAAGATCCTGATGAAATCTTTCACCCTGCTCCTCACTAAAATCACCCAGATTTTGTGGAAATCGATCTAAATGCGAGTGTAGGAAGTGGATTTTTATGCTCATGTTGCACCCTAGCTCTTGCAAGTTCGATAGCATGCACTTAACAAGCTCGACATGGTCGTCAGATTTCTTTTTGCCTAGGAAGCTACTCATAACCAAAACAAATGAATTCCAAGCTTTGGATGCGACTTCAGTCATTGATTTGACAAAATTAAGATCTTTCACGAGATGCCTAATCTGTGGCCCATCAAAAATACCAGCTTTCAATTTTTCTGAACTTAATCCTGGAAACTTGCGTGAAAGAAAATTAAAACATTCGCCACTTTTGTCAAGCGCCTTCACAAACTGTTTCATTATGCCGAGTTTAATGTGAAGTGGTGGAAGTATGATACGGTCTCGGCTAACTAAAGGCACGTTTATACCATTTTTTGTACCAACTTTTAGCTCTTCCCGCACTGGCCAAACTTTTTGTGACCAATGGTGTTGTTTGTCACGACTATCCCAGAGACACATGAAACAAGGGAACCTTGTGTACCCCTCTTGTTGATCTAAAAGAAAGTTAACCATTTTCAGATCAACACAAATGACCCAATTGTGGTCTTGATACTTAATTTTTTCCATAACCTTAGAAACATTTACGTATTCTTCTTTTAAAGTCGTCGAATGTGCAATAGGTATAGATCCGTACTTGTTACCGTTATGAAGCAAAACACACTTTAAACTTCTTTTGCTGCTGTCTATGAAAAGACGCCAATCGCTAGGTTGGTACTGTTTTAATCCCATCTGCTGCAAAATATCACCAACATCGTTACAAAAAACTGAATCCTTCTCTTGAGAAAAATACGGTAACAGATTTTTTTCTCGGGTACGATAAAATGTAATGTTGGTTTCCGGAGTAAGCAAATTTTTTTCTTTTAAACGAGATGCTAAAATTTCAGAAGCTTCTTTTGGTAAGTTCAGATCTCTTACTAAGTCATTTAGTTCTTTCTGATTAAATGGTTGAGGTTCTGAAAGGCTACATTTGTAGTCTGAATCAGAGTCTTCACTTGATGTATTTCGTTTGGGTTCCCAGAGATTTGGATCATCAGAAGATTTAGATGTGCTGGGTTGTACCTCTTGTGATTTTAATTGAGGTCGTTGAGCAGAAGATAAGTTAGGATATGACCACTTACTTCGATTTCCAGGGTTAATTCCGTTTATTTTCACAACGCAGAAGTAGCAATCGTCATGATGGTTTCGAGGTTCTCGCCAAATCATGGGTGTTACGAACATTCTTGCATCTCTTTTTCCACTGGACCATAACCGTAGACATACCACACATTTCTGGCATACAATATGAGGAACCCATGGCTTGTCCTGATTACACAATTTTTATTTTAAAGTATTGATGATACGCAGTTTTCACAAAGTCCGATATAGGTTTTCGATATTTTGCAAATATATATTCACCACAAATATAGCAAAAACAATCGGGATTAAGCATACAACATCTTCTTGACGAAGCCATATCTAAAACAACAACAAAATATATTTTAGTGTCCAATAAAAAACGAAAATCTAAGTAAAAATAGTAGTTAGCTATAACTCAAAAACAAAAGCTGTTAGAGAAAAATTGTTGCCATATTTAAAAAATACGCGTCAATTTGAGATAGAAACAAAAAAAAAATCACAGGAAACAAGCAATTTTCTTTTTTTTTTGTTGACCAGTGTTATTAAAGGTAATGCACTCGTGATAATTTTCGTTCAATCTACATACCGTGGAAAATATTCCAGAATTTTTTCAAAATTTTTTGATAAGTACTTTTCGAGATAAGGCGGGTGGACAGCGATTTTTTAAAAATAATACAAAGAAAAGTGCGCGCAAGTATTACATTATATATTTTTTTTTTCACTTCCGATCCACCCCCCAAAACTAACCCCTTACTTGACGTAACTGTCAAAACTGCATGGCTCTGATGAGGCCATCAATTCCTATATTATTACCAAATTTCAACTTTCTATGACAAATAGTTTCGGAGAAAATCGGACGTGACAGATAGACGGACAGACAGACACCGAAGTCATCTTATAAGGTAAATTCACCTCGGTAATAATTATGTGGTCCTATGTAATATATTCCTGTCTCTTAAGCAAGCAACTTTTGAATGCGGATATTTGCATGATTTGTCGATGTTCGATCGTTCCAAGTGAATGAAGAAATAGGCGTACTATCATCTGCAAAGCTATAGATTACATTTCTGGTCCTCCCCAGAAGATAGTTCATGTAAATGAGAGTAGGAGACGGTATGAGGCCTTGGATCACACATCAAACGGACACCGATGAAAGTTTATTACCATAACCGGGAATTCCAATCCGATCTAACGTTGAGTATAGTTGGTAATATTTCTATTCTTGTGTCTCTTAACTATCGTGATTAAGACAGACGCCGGATGACACACGACCTTTTGTATATAAGGCTTCTATTGGACGAGTTCACACTAATGTAAAAATCTGAAGTTTCGAACTAACAAAATCGTTTAAAATTACTATATGTATATCGGGTCTTCCATTAAGAACTTGACAACTTTTTTTTGAAATAAAACGCAACCCATTTGAGACATTTCGAAAATTTTACTATCGGCTTGAAGTACAATCAAAACATTTATGTATGGAATTCGACTTCATTCATATGTCCACCACGGTCACGTTTGCAGCGGTCGATTCGTTGAAACCCAATTTTCGATGACTCGGCCACACATTTCGACGGAAACGGCCGCTATCTCTGTTTCAATATTGGCTCTGAGCTCCTCTAACGACGCAGGCTTGTTAGCATAGACCAATGATTTAATGTACCCCCCGTAAAAAGAAGTCTAGAGGTGTTATATCACACGATCTAGGCGGCCATTCGACAGGACCATTTCTCGATATAACACGTTCACCGAATTTAGATTGCAGTAAGTCTATTGTTACACCCGCTGTGTGGCTTGTGGCGCCGTCTTGTTGAAACCACGTGTCATTAATGTCTAGCCCATGCAATTGATCAAAGAAATAACGTTGCAACATGCCTCTGTAGCGATCTCCATTGACTGTAACGTGACGGTTATTTTCATCAACGAAAAAGAACGGCCCAGTGACACCACCGGCATGAAAACCGCACCAAACAGTAATTTTTTGTGGATGAAGTGATGTTTCTTCAAGCACATGAGGGTTTTTCACCTGACTAATAACGCATATTCTGTTTGTTGACGAAGCCGTTTATCCAAAAATGCGCTTCATCACTAAAGATGATTTTGCGATGAAATTGGTCATCTTCTTCCAACATTTCTAGAGCCCAATTCGAGAACGTACGTCGCTTCATATGATCGAGTGGCTTTAGTTCTTGAGTTAACTTTAACTTATAAGGGTGCAGGCCAAGATCCTTTCGCAAAATTCGCCATAGTGTGGTCTGAGCGATGCCCAATTCTTGAGAACGCCGTGAAATCGACTGTTTTGGTTCGTTTGAGATGGACGCTTGAACGGCAGCAATATTCTGGCCACTTCGACCAACCCGTTGTCTCACTGGCACGGGAACATCCAGCAACGAATATGTTAACTCAAATTTTTTCACTAGACTATGAATTGCTTGTCTACTGGGACGAGAATTACGACCAAAAATTGGCGTTAACGCTCTTAAAGTTGCAGTCACCGACTCCAAATTTTGGTAGTAAATTTTAATTATTTGTAAACGTTGTTCGTTCGTGTACTTCACCATGATGAAAATGTTGACTTTACTGAATGTTTTGACATTGACAGTTCGGTGATTGGCTTAAGGGTGCGTTCACAGTGAAATTTCAAAGTCGTCAAGTCCCAAATGGAAGACCCTTTACTAGATTTTCTATGAAAATTAGGATGTCTTCTTGTTCATGCTTGCTCTCAAATCCCTCAGTTCTTTACTAGAGTTGCTGGTGCGATAGTGGATAGCTTCATTGCAATTGAACCCTTAAGGGAATATTTCAATCGAAAACGCCTAAACCTGCTGCTTTCATTACTGTATGCGTCCGATTTCCTAACCTATAATTTTCTACAACTACTTTATATTACTTGTTTACATAGGAATTTAATTACTTAAGTTTCAGTTTCAAAATAAAAATCGAGAATATTTGTGGTGAAAAAGTAATAATTTTACCAAAATCAACAGAAATATCCCTGGATATGGCTAGTTTAATGGTCGAAAATTTGCTTAAAGAAGCTGACACTGGTACTTCCGTTGGTACAAAAAGGGAAAAAGTAATGGAATTATGTGGGACTGATAAACAAACGGCACATTTTGATAACACAGACTTTGCTTCAGGTGTAAGAGAGCGCAAAAATATTCCTTGTACCATGGTAGTGGAAAATGACAATGAATTATTAATAAAAGTTGAATCAGAAATTGAAAATGTTCCTTTAGATATTATAGTAGATATTTCAGCAAATACTTATGAATATAACATGCAAGAAACTAAGCTAATGGGTCAGATGGAGGATTGCTGGGAATGTCTAAATAATAAGTAGGTTCTTTTATAACATAAGCTGTGTACAAGGTTTACTTCATAACTGTGGCACAGATCATAACACAATTATAAATAATCAATAAGCAATAAGAGTTGCTGAAAAACATAATGCAGCGCAGTAAAGATACTTAAAACAGTCAGTTGACATAATAGCAAAAAATTTGGTTTACAATCTGCATAATTCTATAAAAAGGAACGAATACACAAATTTGTCATTTCTAAATAAAACAATAACAAAATAGCCATCTTTTGGGCACCATCACATGATAGTTTCTCAAATCATATTTGAAATTACTATATATAATTTGACATTGTACATACACACTGTCATGGTTACATTAAGTTTAGATGCTGTTTCATAGCTCATATTATTTAGAAACAAAGTAAATATAATATCGATTCACTGTTATCAAAGGAACAATTACTGTATCATTTTCAACTGGGCAAATGTAGGTTTTGGGTTGCCTGAATCAGTGAAATTGCACTTTTAATTTTGATTTACATGATTTACCTTTCATGGCCTTTTCATAGAATTTGTATTTCTGTTGTAAGTAACACATAATAATTTGTTTGTTTTTAGCGAAGTGAACCGTGAGAGAACAAGCAGTGACACATTTTATGAAGACTCTAATTTAATAAAATCTGAAAAGCTGGACATAAAAGATGAAGAAATGTAAGTGTTTTGGATTGTTGTAGCTTCTACTTGATGGAAATTCGTTATAAATATATAATAAAAGACTGTTTTTAGTCAATTTCCACTGGTTTATTTAAATTGCGATCATGCGTTTCGCTGTCGATGCAGCTTCTTCAGATCTACATTTTACACTGCATAGTCTCTAAAAGGTTTAGTTTTTTAAACCTTTTTGTTGGGTGTGTAAAATTTTGAAATTCTTGTTAAATGTGTGATTTTCTGTTAATAGATGATTAGCATATGTTGGATTAGATTTTCTATGGATAAAACTTTTTTCGTGTTCTGTAATTCTTTGTCTAAATGTACGTCCAGTTTGTCCGATGTATGTTTTAGGACATGACCCACATGTTAATTGATAAACCCCTGATTTATTGTCTTTATTGATTTGTGGTTTGTAGTTTTTAAGGTATTTCCCTATAGTATTGTTAGTCTTGTACGCTATGTTGATATTTTTTTGATTTAAAAATTTCCCCAGTTTTTCCATTGGTTTGCCGAAATAGGTTAAGCATTTAAAAGTGGTATTTCTGTCCTTAAAACGTGGGTATATTTCTGAGATAGCCTTGTTTCTAAGTTTTTTCTTAACGATACTATTGATTAAAGTAACCGAATAACCGTTGTTAACGGCTACTTGAAAATCAAATCAAATCAAATAAAGCTTTATTGTAAAAAAAAATTGTTCTTTTGTCTACAAAGCTATCTATATTATATGTATATACATTATTTCTAAGGTTAAAATTTATTCATGAACAGTTACATGTACAAAAGTTCACATTTGCTTAATAAATAAAAGAAAAAAAGAAAAAGACATACACCTACACGCCATATACACACTTGGTAATCAAAGAGTGTCATCAAAAAACCCCTTAACTGAATAGTAGGCCCTCCCAATTAAGAGCTTCCGAACCTCCCGCCTAAATCGGTTATTATTTAAAATTTTCCTGACGTTTAAAGGCAAGTGGTTGAATATTTTCTTACTCATAAATATTATAGAGTCCCTTATTAAAGCTGAAGAGGGAATGGGTAGTGAGGCCACATAAGATGAACGCGTCGTGGACGCACAAGAAGCCCCTATCTCTTCCTCAAACTTACTATGTATAAGGCAGGCTGTTTCAATAATAAATATACAAGGCAATGTTAGAATTCTCTTAGTAATAAAAACACACTCCTGCAGGATTGCCGAGAACTCAATTTGAACATATAACGCAGTGCTCGCTTTTGTAGCATAAAGACCTTATTCAATAATTGGTTAGAGCAGGAACCCCAGAAACATACCCCATAACTGAGGTGCGATTCAATCAGAGCAAAGTATACATTTCTCGCGATAGAAACATCTAATTCCCGAGACACTACTCTCAAGGCAAAACATCCCTTGGCAATCCTCTTACAAAGCTGCAAAATGTGAGTAGAGAATCTCAATTTAGTGTCTATAAACAAACCCAAAAATTTGTTACAAGTCAAGCCTTCAATAATTTGCGAATCAAGTGAGATATCGTTCAATTGACATTTAAATGAAACAATGTTAGTTTTAGAAATATTCAGGGTTAGATAATTTGAATGACACCAATCTACGATTTTCACTATATCCCCACTGATGTCGCATTCCAACTGTACCACGTCTCTATTGTGCCACATCACAGTTGTGTCATCGGCAAACATCGTAAATACCCCTTTGACATTAAGTTTTGAAAGGTCATTAATATAAAGCAGAAATAACAGAGGCCCCAAAACAGAGCCTTGTGGAACTCCACAAGTGACACTCAATTCACGCGACTCATTACCGTTAAAAAAGACAGATTGACAGCGCGATGATAAGTAAGATGCCAACCAGGCCAACGCCACACCTCTGAATCCGTAGATTTCAAGCTTACTCAACAATATCCTATGATTCACACAATCAAAGGTTTTTGCGAGGTCACAGAACGCCGCAGCAACCTCTCCATCATTTAACTTGCCATATAGGTTTTCTAGAAACGAAAAAATCGCGTCATTAGTGTTTCTGCCAGCCCGAAAACCAAACTGAGAGGTGCTCAACAAGTTATACTTAAGGACGAAATTGAGAATACGACCACTCACGAGCCTCTCGACCACCTTAGCCAACGTAGGAAGCAATGATATTGGTCTGTAGTTAGAGGGTAAGCTAGTTTCGCCCCCTTTAAAGAGTGGAATAACTCGTGCCCGCTTCAAAGATGGAGGGAAATGTCCTACAAGAAATGATTGATTGATTGCCTCAACAAGCATATGCAATGCTGCGTCAGGCAAAGCAGAAATATATATATATATATATATATATATATATATATATATATATATATATATATATATATATATATTTATATATATATATATATATATATATATAAAGGGTGATTCATTTAGAGGTACTTTTTTTTAAATAAAAAAAATGAATAAAAAACAATTTTATTTTATAATCTTTATTATCATATAAAAGAACCATTCTTTACAATTATTTCTTAAAGATAATTTCTTTCAAATGTTGTCCGCGACTACGGTTAACAACGTCCATTCTGAAGTTCCAATTTTCAATGACGCGTGTGAGTATTTCGAGTGGTATTTGGCCAATGACTCGAGTAATATTGGCCTCCAATGCCTCAATTGTAGCTGGCTTATCCATGTAGACTTTGGACTTTACATAGCCCCAAAGGAAAAAGTCAAGACAATTTTTCTCGAAAACAGTGGATCTTCTGCAAGCTTGTCAAGAGCCCAACGACTAAAACGGAAACGATTTGGAAGGTCGGTCGGCTTCAGTTGTTGCACTAGTTGAATTTTGTATGCTTTTAAAGAAAGATCCTTACGTAAAATACGCCAAGTTGTTGAATATGACAGGCCAAGCTGTTGAGAACGGCGACGAATCGACACTTCACGGTCTTTGCGTACACTCTCCGCTACCTCCCCTATATTTTCTTCACTACGTGCTGGATGTGGTATATTCGGTCGAGCATTATCCAATAATGAAAATTGGGTCTCAAACTTATTGATGGTAGAGCGAATTGTGCGTTCGGTAGGCCGATTATGTGGACCATAAGTTGCTCTAAGCTCCCGATACACATTCCTCGTAGAACGCCCATTTTCGTAATAAAGTTGAACAATTTGTAGTCGCTGTGCCGGGCTAAGTCTTTCCATTATGAATTGTCAAACACTACTGAACAGGAATGTCATTTCAGTTGACACGACGCATGCGCAATCTGCAATTAAATCCCCATCACAAAAAGTACCTCTAAATGAATCACCCTTTATATATATATATAAATAATGTAATACTTGCGCGCACTTTTCTTTATATTATTTTTAAAAAATCGCGAAAAATCGCTGTCCACCTGCCTTATCTCGAAAAGTACTTATCAAAAAATTTTGAAAAAACTCTGGAATATTCTCCACGGGGTGTAGATTGAACGAAAATTATCACGAGTGCATTACCTTTAATAACAGAACACCGCTGAAGTTCTGAACCGTTTAACTCGTAATTGTAATGAGTTAAACGGCTCGCAACTTCCGCGGTGTTCTGTTATTAGGGATTTGGGGATAAATTTACAGATCTGTAAGCAGTATTAAAGTAAGTCATCGTTTTTGGATTTCCGAAAAGTCTGGTCGGAGGTGTTCCAATTCACAAATTTTTACCCTATTTTAAACTTTCTTTTTATTTTGTTTTTTCTTTTTTTTAGTGCGTATTCAGGTTATATTATCCGAGAAAATCAGGCAAATTCTACTGTTCCCGAAGACGACGGCGATAAAATAATATGGGAAGAGCCTATTAAAAATCATCCTGCTGATGATATGAAATCTATACGAAATCGGATTTTTAAATTTGGTCAAAGCAGTCATCAAACAACAACAACGACAAATTGTTTTGTGCATAAAAATCCCGAAGATGAGAAGTTTGAATGTTCTCATTGTAATTATCAAACCAAACCTGAAATCAGTTTAAATCGACATCTATTAGTACATAAAAATTCCAGTGAAATCAAAATGTTTAAATGTGAGCATTGTAATTATCAAACAAAACATAAAGGTAGTTTAAAAATACATCTATTAGTACATAAAAATCCCAGTGAAATCGAAATGTTTAAATGTGGGCATTGTAATTATGAGTCCAGACGTAAAGATTGTTTAACTCGACATCTATTAGTACATAAAAATTCCAGTGAAATCAAAATGTTTAAATGTGAGCATTGTAATTATCAAGCAAAACAGAAAGGTAATTTAAATACACATCTGTTAGTACATAAACATTCCAGTGAAATCAAAACGTTTAAATGCATTTACTGTCATTTTCAAACAAAACATAAGTACAGTTTTAAAAATACATCTGTTACTACATACAAATTCCAGTGAAATCGAAATGTTTAAATGTGAGCATTGTAATTATGAGTCAAAACGTAAAGGTGATTTAATTCAACATCTATTAATACATAAAATTTCCAGTGAAATTAAGACATTTAAATGTGGGCAATGTAATTATGAGTCCAAACGTAGACATAATTTAATTCAACATCTATTAGTACATAAAAATTCCAGTGAAATCAAAATGTTTTAAATGTGGGCATTGTAATTATCAAGCAAAATATAAAAACAATTTAAATCAACATCTATTAGTACATAAAAATTCTAGTCAAATCACAATGTTGAAATGTGAGCATTGTAATTATAAATCAAAACATAAAGGTTTTTATCAGCGACATCTATTAGTACATAAAAATTCCAGTTAAATTGAAATGTTTAAATGCACTTATTGGAATTCTCACAAAATATAAAACATGTTTTTCGAATATTCTGTTAAGACATAAAAATGCCAACGGAAGAAGGAAATGTGTATATGGGACCATTATAATTACACTGGTCAACACAAGTCTTGTTTCCTTTATTTTTTTTTGTGTTATTGGATATTTCTATGGCCCTGATTATGAAAAAATACTGGGAGATTGCTAACAGCTTTACCTTTTGAAATATACAGTTTTATTATTTTCCCAAAAAAAACAAATAATAATACATTATGTTAACAAAATTTCTATTGAGCACTAGCAAATGATCTTTTATAAGATTTCCTTGAATGAACAACTTTAGGTAGATCTTGTTGCAAACTCCAGCAGTAGTCTGCCATCATATGTGAGTCCCACCGCCCCTGATAACGCTCTTCCATTGTCCGAAGATCCTGATGAAATCTTTCACCCTGCTCCTCACTAAAATCACCCAGATTTTGTGGAAATCGGTCTAAATGCGAGTGTAGGAAGTGGATTTTTATGCTCATGTTGCACCCTAGCTCTTGCAAGTTCGATAGCATGCACTCAACAAGCTCGACATGGTCGTCAGATTTCTTTTTGCCTAGGAAGCTACTCATAACCAAAACAAATGAATTCCAAGCTTTGGATTCGACTTCAGTCATTGATTTGACAAAATTAGGATCTTTCACGAGTTGCCTAATCTGTGGCCCATCAAAAATACCAGCTTTCAATTTTTCTGAACTTAATCCTGGAAACTTGCGTGAAAGAAAAATTAAAACATTCGCCACTTTTGTCAAGCGCCTTCACAAACTGTTTCATTATGCCGAGTTTAATATGAAGTGGTGGAAGTATGATGCGGTCTTGGCTAACTAAAGGCACGTTTATAACATTTTTTGTACCAACTTTTAGCTCTTCCCGCCCTGGTCAAACTTTTTGTGACCAATGGTGTTGTTTGTCACGACTATCCCAGAGACACGTAATAATGCTTGTTGAACGAGCCGGGCGTTCGATTCACATGTACACACTTCGCGATCCGAAATTCAACTTCAAGTAAATTTACTATAAACCCACAATTCAAAAGCGGACGTAAATTCCACTTTGAGCAAACCAAAAGGTCAATTAAAACACGATTTAAAGAAAATTTAGCACACTTAAAATACAGTAGAACAGAAAAGTGTAGCATTGCCGAACATGCCCTTGAAGCTGATCATACTGTAACATTAGATAATCTAAGATTAATTAAGAATATATCTGATAGGAAATTGTTGAACGCGTATCAAAATATGGAAATTATAAAATGTAAAAGTAGTTTAAATAAAGACGGAGGACCTATTCCTTATAGTCCCTTTTGCTGGTTACTTGACCGGAACTGATGGCCTCGCCTATGCCATTAGTTCCACCCCATTAATTCAAGTGTTAGGCTAAGTATGAATAGGGTAGATTTGTAGTTTAGCTTAAGGTAATTATCGCTCCTGACGAAGCTAACATAATTAACGAAACGTGCGTTGAGTGCAAAAATAAAGTGTTTCGTGTAGTGGTGATATATACTGGGTAGTGTCATTGTGTCAAAGATTCCACATTCCCATCATAATATGGAAGCTTGTTTATAAGAGTTTACTCTTTACAACAAGTAAAGCGTTTTAAAAAAGATATGTCTTATTCCAACATATCAGTTTTATTGGAGTTCCTATGTTGTAGTAGATGTACCTGCGATTAAAAAAAAAAAAGATTGCAATTTTCATACAAAACGTAAAAGCAATTTAGACCGACATCTATTATGATATAAAAAGAATTCAAGTGAAGTTAAAATTTTTTAAATCGTTCGTAATTTTCAACAAAACAGAATGAGTTTATGGGACAACAATTCCAGTGAAGTTGAAATGCCTCTTTTTCTTCTGTATTGTAATTTTCAAATAAAATATACAAGTTATTTAAACAGACGTCTATTATTGCATAAAAAAAGGTTTAAATGAAGTTTTTTAGATATGTTAAGGGAACATTACACTTTCTCTTCCTTTTCATTTCCGACAAGTGTGACAAAAAATTGATTTTACAATGAGGTCTAAAATCTTATTACTATATTTACCAATAAGAGACACGATGCCCAAAAGAAACGTAAAGCTAGGTTTTGCCCATGATCCGTCACCTGATAACGATAATTCATTTTCTTTATTACCAGATGCGTTGTCTTTAGCTTTCTCTTCATTGGCGGCTTTATTTATGACAACTCTGGATACAGCCTCAACTGCGATTTTAATATTTTCGGTGATTGTATAAGTTGTTTCATAAAAACCCATTCCTAAATCCATCAGGCCGCAAGAATCGTTCACTCCAGCGATTTTACAGCCGAGTAATCTCAAGCTTAAAACACACTCCTCTTTGGACTCGTTTAAAAAATTTCATGTCTCCATCACAAACTTTACATTTCAACTTTTTTGTTGTAAAGTTGTAAAAACCAAAAATTGTACTATACAAAACTACCATAAAAGTCGGTTTACTGTTTGGACTCAAATCAGAAGTGTTTACAATTTTTTCTGCAAATGTACTGGCAAAATTAGAATTACTTTCACCTGAAAATCGATTACCATAAAACTGTGTTTTACGTGGTTTGTACACTCGCTTCGAACTAAAGAATTGAACTTGATTTGCGATACGGACTACCTGTCGAGGACCTTGAAGAGTGGATCTGAGGTACATTCCATCTGTACCGATTTCTCTAAGGCCTTTGATAGCGTCAACCATAATGTTCTTCTTAAGAAGCTCGATAACCGTGGCATATCGGGTTCACTGTTGGGCTGGATTAGGAGTTATTTGTATGGCAGTTTGTTGGGTGTTAATTTGGGAACAAAAATGTCCTGACATGAACATGTTGCAGGCATAGCAAGGAGAGCTTCTCAAAAGTTGGGAATATTATTTCGAACCAGGAAGCTTTACACTCCACAACTGTTAATTCTTTACAAAGCTCAAATTCGACCAACTATCTTCTTATTTGTATTCATTTTACTAGTCCTCTCTTCCGTATCCTCTATCTTTGCCAGGGTCGTCGTTAATCTACCTATCTCTCTCATTTTTCTCAGTTTTTTGACTTGATGGTCGTAGTATTCTTTTTTTGATCTTTCAGTTTTTCTTCTTCAATGTCCCATTTATATTCTCTTCCTTCGATTACGATTTTTTGATATCCTATTTTCACCCTTCCATTCTTTCTCTCGTTCTCTGCTACATGCTTCAATTTACTTTTGAATTTCCCGTTCATCTTTTGTTAAATCGTTGTTTACGTAAACTCTCTCTCTTAGGATTCTCAGTTTGTTTTTATTTTTCATTACAGCTTTTTTTTATCTCCCGTGTTTCCAAGTTCTGTCTTGTATATAGTCGCTCCTATTTTTATGACATCTTTAATTTGTACTTTTGTGTCCATACTCCTCTCCATAAAATGTTCTACACCCATTTTCAGATCTGGTTGGCTATTCGCTTCAAATCTTATTCCCGATATTACAATATTATTCCTTACGTTGTCTTTTTCCAGTCTACTCATCTTCAAATCCATACTTCTCGTGTTTTCTCTGATTATCTTATTTTCGTCTTTCAATACTTCATTCTCCTTTTTTAGTTCCTTCAGCTCTTGTTGGTAACTCTTCTGATCTTATTTTATATCCTTTATATCTGACATTAACTCTGATCATTTCTATCAAATTGTCTATCTTGTGCTGTGTCTGAAAAGTTCTGTTTGTGGCTCTCATGTTTCCTCAGAGAGCGTTCTTTACGAGTGGAGGTCGACGGATTTCTTTCTAACACCTTCACTATCAACGCCGGTGTGCCACAAGGCTCCATACTGTCTCCTACTCTTTCTTATTTACATTAACGATCTGCTGGAAAAGACCAGGAATTTGGAAGAAATTCTATCTTGGGGTAACAGTAACCAAGTGCAGTTTAACGCTACAAAAATCCAGGCGGCAGTTTTTTCTCAAAAAGTTAACGTTGCTGAACCCGACATAGTTATGGTCGGGGCACTCCATTCCCCTAGCATCGTCGCTCAATTTGTTGGACGTCAATTTGGGAGCAAATATGTCCTGGCATGAATATGTTGCAGGCATAGCAAGGAGAGCTTCTCAAAAGTTGGGAATATTATTTCGAACCAGAAAGCTTTACACTCCACAACAACTGTTAATTCTTTACAAAGCTCAAATTTGACCAACTATGGAATACTGCTCCCATGTTGAGGCTCTGCTCCCAAACATACACTGCGTTTGTTGGATTCTGTTCAGAGAAGAGCTGTTCGCCTGATTGGAGACCCGGAATTGACCGGCGGCCTTGCTGGAACATCGAAGAACGGTTGGCGACTTGAGTCTGTTCTACAAGTATTTTCATGGAAAGTGTTCACTTAATTCCTCCCAAAGCGGGGCATGTTAGAAATACACGTCTCGCTAATACTTCACATCCGTATGAGGTTCAGCTTGTTACTCCGCGTACAACGCTTTTCAAGCAGTCTTTTATATGGAGAACATCATCCCTTTGGAATAATTTGCCCAGGGCTGTTTCCCATCGAGTACAATTTACAGCGATTCAAGAACAACGAGAATCGCTTTTTCCGCACACATGCCGCTCCTGGAGCGCTTTAGAGACTTCCCTGCAGCACGTGTGCTAGACCCATAAAAAAAACTCTTTCGTTTTTCTCTTTCTGTGGTGTTATTATCAGCTTTATACTCTTCTTGAATAATCCCATTGGCTCTTCTTTTTCTTCGACTCTTTCTCTTTTCGAGTCTCCTGATGTATAATCATCGCTATCCATTGTTCCTTCTGTTATAAAAACTTTACTTGTGTTCCTCGTATATTTCATTTTAAAACACGGGAAAAAAGAAAACAACTGTCGTTTATACTTCTTATCACCGTAAATAGTAAAACGATCAAGGTCGTCGCTTATCGTTCCGTTGGCTTCATACAATTTCACAGAATTATTCTCGTAAACATCCAAATTTTTTACTTATTGTCTTAATTCTAACATTACGCTCTGCTTTATTTCTAGTCCCTCCCGTTTGCAATCGACAAAATAATTAAATAGACCGAAACACTACCGTAATAATGCTCGTTGAACGAGTTGACTATTGCCGGGCGTTCGATTCACATGTACACACTTCGCGATCTGAAACTCAATTTCAAGTAAATTTACTATAAAACCACAAGCGGACGTAAATTCCACTTTGAGTAAACCAAAGGTCAATTAAAACACGATTTAAAGAAAATTTAGCACACTTAAAATACAGTAGAACAGAAAAGTGTAGCATTGCCGAACATGCCCTTGAAGCTGATCATGTTGTAACATTAGATAATCTAAGATTAATTAAGAATGTATCTGATAGGAGATTGTTGAACGCGTATGAAAGTATGGAAATTATAAAACGTAAAATTAGTTTAAATAAAGACGGAGGACCTATTCCTTATAGTCCCTTCTGCTGGTTACTTGACCGGAACTGATGGCCTCGCCTATGCCATTAGTTCCACCCCATTAATTCAAGTGTTAGGCTAAGTATGAATAGGGTAGATTTGTAGTTTAGCTTTAGGTAATTATCGCTCCTGACGAAGCTAACATAATTAACGAAACGTGCGTTGAGTGCAAAAATAAAGTGTTTGGTGTAGTGGTGATATATACTGAGTAGTGTCATTGTGTCAAAGATTCCACATTCCCATCATAATATGGAAGCTTGTTTATAAGAGTTTACTCTTTACAACAAGTAAAGCGTTTTAAAAAAGATATGTCTTATTCCAACATATCAGTTTTATTGGAGTTCCTATGTTGTAGTAGATGTACCTGCGATTAAAAAAAAAAAGATTGCAATTTTCATACAAAACGTAAAAGCAATTTAGACCGACATCTATTATGATATAAAAAGAATTCAAGTGAAGTTAAATTTTTTTAAATCGTTCGTAATTTTCAACAAAACAGAATGAGTTTATGGGACAACAATTCCAATGAAGTTGAAATGCCTCTTTTTCTTCTGTATTGTAATTTTCAAATAAAATATACAAGTTATTTAAACAGACTTCTATTATTGCATAAAAAAAGGTTTTAAATGAAGTTTTTTAGATATGTTAAGGGAACATTACACTTTCTCTTCCTTTTCATTTCCGACAAGTGTGACAAAAAATTGATTTTACAATGACGTCTAAAATCTTATTACTATATTTACCAATAAGAGACACGATGCCCAAAAGAAACGTAAAGCTAGGTTTTGCCCATGATCCGTCACCTGATAACGATAATTCATTTTCTTTATTACCAGATGCGTTGTCTTTAGCTTTCTCTTCATTGGCGGCTTTATTTATGACAACTCTGGATACAGCCTCAACTGCGATTTTAATATTTTCGGTGATTGTATAAGTTGTTTCATAAAAACCCATTCCTAAATCCATCAGGCCGCAAGAATCGTTCACTCCAGCGATTTTACAGCCGAGTAATCTCATTACAAAGATGAGACGTTCATATGATTTTCCAATTTTGGGGCTAGAGTCAATCAGTGTATCGCGGCATTCACACACAACACAAAGCTTAAAACCCACTCCTCTTTGGACTCGTTTAAAAAATTTCATGTCTCCATCACAAACTTTACATTTCAACTTTTTTGTTGTAAAGTTGTAAAAACCAAAAATTGTACTATACAAAACTACCATAAAAGTCGGTTTACTGTTTGGACTCAAATCAGAAGTTTTTACAATTTTTTCTGCAAATGTACTGGCAAAATTAAAATTACTTTCACCTGAAAATCGATTACCATAAAACTGTGTTTTACGTGGTTTGTACACTCGCTTCGAACTAAAGAATTGAACTTGATTTGCGATACGGACTACCTGTCGAAGACCTTGAAGAGTGGATCTGAGGTACATTCCATCTATACCGATTTCTCTAAGGCCTTTGATAGCGTCAACCATAATGTTCTTCTTAAGAAGCTCGATAACCGTGGCATATCGGGTTCACTGTTGGGCTGGATTGGGAGTTATTTGTGTGGCAGAGTTCAGGTGGTTCGAGCTAATAATTTTAAGTCTGTCAACATTACTGTGCCCTCGGGAGTGCCTCAAGGCTTTCATATGGGGCCTCTGCTGTTTAACCTGTTCTTGAATGATGTGGCCGACTGCTTTCGGTCTTCCAGGTTTTTGCTCTTTGCTGATGATTTGAAGCTGTATACGGCGGTTGGATCGATTGAGGATTGTGTGGGATTGCAGGGTGATTTGGACAGACTTGGTGTCTGGTATCAGTTAAACGGTATGGTTTTAAATACTTCTAAATGCTTCTTCTCTATGTCTTTCTCGAGATTGCACAATCCATTGTTTTGTGATTACAGCATAAATGGGACTTCCCTCGAGTCCGTGGGTAGCGTTAGGGATCTGGTGATTAAGTTTGATATGACACTGAGCTTTATTCCTCATAAAACCTAGGTAACGTCTAGGTCTCTGAGGATGCTTGGGTTCACAGCCGTTACTCATCAGAATTTTCATCCATTACCTCTATAAAAATGCTGTACTGCTTGTTGGTTAGGCTTCTCTTGGAATATTGCTCATGTGTGTGGAATCCACCTCTTGCTTGCCATCCTAGGAGCTTGTTCAGAGTAAATTTCTACGTCATATTAACTATAAATTCTTTAAGAATGATTCCTTTAGTTATTTAGAACTGACATCTATATTAAACTTGAATACCCTGTCTAACCGGAGAGTTCAACGAGATCTTGTAATGTTCTTTAAAGTTTTAAATTCCATTGTAAATTGCCCAGAACTTTTGTCTCAGATTAATTTGTCTGCACCCTCTAGACATACTAGATTTACGTTGTCTTCAAACCTTATCATAAGACAACCTACGGGGCTAATACCTTCATGAGAAGATCCATGGGCATTGTAAATAACTGCCCATCATTGGACTTGTTCTCCAGCTCCTTGTCTCTTTTAAGAAATCGGGGGTTCTTTTCTGAATTTCTTAGTTTTAACCTTTAGTTTTAAGTGTCATTTATAGATGTAAACTTTTGTATTTTGTCTTTATGAGTTGAATGGGCATGGGAATGTCCCGTAGATAAATAAATAAATAAAATATCAGCCGAGACGTTTACTAAGTGACGCTAGCCCTGCGGGCGGTATTTTCGAACTGAGCAGGCCAGCGTACCGTTTGCTCTCGAGCTACAGTTTTGTCTCAAACTGAAAATATATTATACCCATTATAGTAAGCTCTTCTTTTACCTGCTTCCATCTTTTTTAGAATTATAAAAGTAGCAACAGACGTGCGTCGTAGGTAGAGCAAAACCTTTATAAACGGCTGAAAGGTAAGTTGGCACCCCGCGCGGTCGATTTGTCCTGCCTTACACTTGGCGCTGTAATCGTCTATAACTTCGAAAACATTTGAAATTTTCCTCTGAAATGTTCAGAGAATATTATTGAAATATAATACTTTCCAGTAGGATACTTTCTAAAAAGTCGATTTTTCCGACCCTAGAAAGTGTAATGTTCTCTTAACAATTCAAGATCTCTTTGGTCCCTCGTTAAAGTAATTGCTTAAAATTTCTTTAAATCAGCTTTACCACTGCTTACGCGGTCAGACTATACTATTGCAAGATCTGTTGATTTCTTGATTGATTGACTCTGCTGAAATCTGCTTCACACCCGAATCTCTATTCCAAGAGGAAAGCACCACTCACTATTCTCAATATGTAGTAAAGAATATCGGATATCTTTTTGAGAGTGACGTTACACATACTTTAATGAATCTAGTCAAAACTCTCATCCCTCAATTTGCAGGGCGTTAACGTGAGACAGGTATGTCTTGGCATACATGGAAATCGAAGCTTCTAAAATTGTTCAGAGCAGTGCATGCGTTAAAAAAAAGCATGAACAGGATTGCCATTCGGTAATGGTGTCTGATAATCGGAAAAATGACTTATCACGAACTCAAGAATTACAAAATGTACCTTGTAGGTTACTGTAAAATCAGATGATATCATGAATTAATAGAAAGAAAAATATCGATACATATATACAGTTTAAAAAAAGTAACATCAATTTGAATTAAAAGTAAAGCCACCTCGGTAATAATTATGTGGTCATCTGTCTGTCTATATTCCTGTCTTTTAAATAATCAACTTTTGTCTGCGGATATTTGCATGAGTTGCCGATGTTCGAACATTCAAAATGAATGAAGAAATAGGCGTACTATCATTTGCAAAGCTATAGATTAGATTTCTGGTCCTCTCCAGCGGATCGTCATTGTAAATGAAAAAGATAGTAGGAGACAGTATAGAGCCTTGGGCCACACCGGCGTTGATAGTGAAGGTATTACAAAGAAATCCATTGGCCGCTATTCGTGAAAAACGCTCTCTGAGGAAACCCGAGAGTTATAAACAAAACGTTTCAGACATAATAAGAGCGTCGCACTTAGTCTACAATCCGTCATGCCAAACACGGTCGAATGCCTTGGATTTATAAAGTGCGACTGATCGAGATTCTCCAAAATGTTCACTTGCGTTGTTCCAAACATGTGTTACATAGGTTAGAAGATCTCCCGTTGATCTTTGCTTATGAAACCTGTATTGATGATCAATAATAATGTTGACTTCTTGTAGATATTACAAAAGATGCTGATTGATAGAATTTTCGATAACTTTCAATATTATTAAAAGCAGTGCAACTGGTCGGTAGTTTTTTGAAAAGATCTTCTTGCGTTTTTTTGGTATCGGCTGAACTCTAGCGCATTTCCAACAGGAAGGAAATATTCCATTTCTGTACAAGATTAAAAAATCTGGAGTTCGCCCGTTTGCGCATTTTGAGAGTACTATCAACGTCAGAAGCTTTTTGGTGTCTAACTCATTAAAATGCGTTGTACGATACTCTGGCTGCAGACAATACCGGGAATCCACTGTGGAAATATGTTTTTCCTTAGAATCCCAAATGAGTAACGCAGGTGGTTCATAGTTCCTTAAGTTAAGAAAATATGTCGCCCGAAAACGCTTAAACCTACTGCTTTCATTTCTGAATACCTCCCATAGACATAGAGGATGGACTGAGCATTAACCTTACAAAATTGACCACTCTCTAGAAAGAGACAAAGCGACTGTGCGGCTAATACCTGTCTCTCGTCTGTAGGCCTGTAATAACGTAATAAACAAGGCGAATGTACCCGTACGTTCGCTTTATCTCTCTCACATTTTTGCGTCCGTATTTACTTCACAGCCGAATACGGAAGACGCGTCCATCCTCTATGTCTATGGATTGCCTCCGATTTCCTAACCTATAATTTTCCACAACTTTCTTGTATTATCTGTTTGTATATGCACCTTACAGTTTAAGTGTTATTATTAAAATGGAAAATAATTTTGATGAAAAAGTAATTTTACCAAAATCAACAGAAATGTCCATGGATATGGTTAATTTAATGCTTGAAAATTTTCCTAAAGAAGAAGTAATGGACTCTTGCGAAATTGCAAAACAAACAGCACATTTTGATAACATAGAGCTATCCATTGCTTCAGATATACCTTGTTCCATGGTAGCACAAAATGATAATAATGCTGAATTATTAATAAAAGTTGAGCCGGAAATTGAAAATCTTGCATTAGATGTCGCTGTAGATGTTTCAGCGAATACTTACGAATATAACAGACAAGAAACTAAGCTGATGGGTCAGATGGAGAATCACTGGAAATGTCTAGAGACGGAATATATTTCACAGAATAGATTGCTAGATCATTCATGTGGTACTTACGGTGTATCTCCAAATAAGTAAGTTCTTTTTATAACACATAAGTTGTGTACAAGGTTTAATTAATAATTTATGGCATGGATTATGATACTTAATTTTAGCGAATCAAATATTTTGATAAAGTTATTGAAAAACATCATAATGCAATACTTACAAAGATTCTTAAAACAGTCAGTTGCCACAATAGGAAAAAAATTGGTTTGCATAATTCTATAAATAAATAAATAAATAATTTATTAACGGACCAGCCATTTACAGATAAAGGAAATAAAAAGAAAAACACAACATTTACATATTCCTAAAAACATAAGTTTCCTCATCTGAAGCACCATCACAAAACCTGTCTAGTTTTATTTTTTGTGTGGTTTTATTTTTTATTTGAACCAGACTTATTACAATTCAATACAAAATATGCAATACCTATAAAGATAACACAAGTTATCTGCACAATAGGACTGGTGGACAAAAATCCTTAAGAACTCTACACAATTATAATAAACTATACTAAAATACACAAACTTAAATTTAAAAAAAATACAAAACGAAAATTTATTGGTTGCTCAACAGTGGCAGTAAATACAGAAAAATTCAGAAAACAAAAAGCAGAAACAACAAAAAAAAAAAAACGTACTTTCCATTAATTATATTGTGGCCACACTTATATCCGATGATCCAATCCAACCTTTAAACTTTTTTTTTCAGAGTCTTACCTCTTAATTCTAAATTTTTCAGTTCTCCGGGCAGTTTGTTAAACACCTTCATAGCAGTAATCTTACTGCTCTTAAATTTTATTCTTTTATTTATCTTTGGCAATAAAAGGTTTTGTTTCTAGTCTTACTATGAGATTCTGCGTGTTCCTTTCGCATATCTGCATAATAAAGCAACAATGACTCTAATGTAAACATGTGTGAGATATTCAACGGGACAGAATAATTAGTTTGTTTTTTCAAGATTATCCTTAAGATCCTATTTTGCAAATTCTGCAACCGAATCCCAACATTATCATATGCTCCACCCCACGCAATCACTCCATAAGAGCAAATGCTATGGAAAAGAGTATAATAAATCGTTAATAGAGTCCCCGTCGACATAGTTCTTGATAATTTAGCAAATACAAATAGCAGATATTTCGTTCTTTTCACTACATTCTCAACATGCTTATCCCATCTCATATGGCAATCAAACACAATGCCCAAATATTTACAGAATTCAACCCTTTTTACTCTACTGTGATTAATATTAATAGCTACATCACTCGGAATGCTATCACGATACACACCAAAAGTCATGAAGACTGTTTTTGAAATATTCAAAGATAACTGATTTAATGCTAACCATGTGCTTACTGTTTTTAAAAGATCATTCATTTTATTTTGGGTTTTATCCCAAGTTTCTTCAGTGCTTATAATGGCTGTATCATCCGCATATGACATCACAGACTGCTTTTCCAAAGTTTCAAGCATGTCATTTATGTATAAAATAAATAATAGAGGTCCAAAGATTGTTCCTTGTGGGACTCCACATGTAATTTGTTTAGGGGCACTGACAGTACTTGCTATTTTGACAGTCTGTATCCTATTATTTAAATAACTTCTAATTAAGTCATGAGCCATACCTCTAATACCGTAATGATATAGTTTTTTTAAAAGAATTCTATGGTTCACTGTGTCAAAAGCTTTAGCTAAGTCCAAAAATGTTACAATTATTGGAATATTTAGGTCTAAATTATTATCAATTGTATTACTCAAGAAATTTAAAGCATCTTTAGTTCCTTTACCCTTGACAAAACCATATTGGTGTTCTGATATTAATTTGTTTTTCTTAATAAAGTTGTATAAGCGAGAGTGTATGATTTTTTCGAAAATTTTAGCTATATTAGATATTAAAGAGATAGGTCTATAGTTTATTGGATCATGTTTTACACCAGCTTTATAAATGGGTACTACCTCTGCAGTTTTTAATGCGTTTGGCCAAACAGATGTATTAATGCTTAAATTAAAAATATGACTTAAAGGTTCAATAATCTTATCAGCAATACTCTTAATAATTTTTACATGTATTCCATCGACTCCTCCACACATTTTTCTTTTAACCGATTTATAATTGCTCGGATTTCATGAGGGTCTGTTAATTTGATATAAATTGAGTTTCTATTCATTTTTGGTAAGTTAAGTGACGCTCCCTGCGGTTTTCCAATATTTTTAGCCAAATTGCTGCCCACATTACAGAAATAAGAATTGAAAAGATTTGCTATTTCTTTTGGGTTTTCAACCTTTTCATCATTATCCATAATAAACGATATTTCATTTGGGTTTGTTTTTACATGGGGCCTAATTTTTCGTTGTATATATTTCCATAGCAATTTATTGTTACTACAAACATTTTGATCCATAGCCGATTCATAGTTAAGTTTTGCTCGTTTAATTACTTTATTCAATACCTTAACGTAATTTTTGTAATCAGTCTTAAAGCTTTCCTGTGTTGGGTTTTTTTTTTTTTCCATAAATTATACAATGTTTCCTTGGTTGAACAAGATATCATGATACCTCGGGTTATCCATTTTTTCCTTGGCGCATATTTATTACCATTTTTTTTCTTTTTGTGGGTAGCTTTATTTTGGGCTGTTTGTAACATTTCAATGAAATAATTTGTGGCTAGATTAGGATCTTTTATTTGCAGAATGTCATTCCATTGCAGTTTATTTACCTCAGAGATCAATTTTTTATAGTTGATCTCCGAAGTCCAGCCATCTACTTGAGGGCAACAAGCATTAATATTAATTTCCAACACTAACGGATAATGATCAGTAAAAACTTCCATAATTTTATAAGATTTAGTATTTAGCATTTTAGTTTTAACAAACATGTTATCAATGCAAGACCCCATTTCAGTGTTATCTTGTGATGGCCTAATAACGCCATTGAAGAAAGGTACATATTCAAATTGTAATAGTTGACTTAGAAAATCTTGATTTATATAATCTATTTTTAGAATATCAATGTTGAAGTCCCCAATAATGCAATGATTATTTACCTTCTTATTAGATTCAATAAACGACCTAAATTGTTCAATAAATGCTCCCTTCTCAATGTCATGACACCTGTACACAGCAGAAACCTTAAATACAACACTTTGTGCAAGTCGGATACTTGTACTCAAAATTTTTACCTTACCAAAACTTTCTATCTCTGTATTCTTCACCAACTGTTCTTTTATATACAAAACAACTCCATCCGCTCTATTATTTACGCTACTATTTCCTCATATACAATATTTTCTACTGTTATTCCTATTTTATACCCTATGAATCTCAGGAACTGTTTTGCACACACTTAATTAAATCTGCATATGTCTTGTAGCATGGTGACCATACTGGACAAGCATACTCTAGTACTGAACTGACAAATGAACAATATAGAACCTTAAAACACTTACTATTGGTAAAATCAGGCAATGATCTTTTAATAAAACCTAACATTTTCATGGCCTTATTTGTCATAAATTCAATGTGAAAATTAAAATTTACATTTTTATGGAAATACACCTCAAAATCCTTTATGTAGATTGTTGTTTTACCTAAACCAGTGAAATTGCACTTTTAGCGTTGGTTCACATGATTTACCCATTTTTTTCACGGCCTGTTAAGGTAATTTGTATTTCTATTACAAATTATATATAACAATTTTTTTATTTTTAGACAAGTGAAACACGAGAGAACAACCAGTGACACCTTTTGTGAGGACTGTAATTCAATAAAATCTGAACCTTTAGACATAAAGGATGAAGAAATGTAAGTGTATTAAGAGTTGGTTTAACTTAAGAGATATTGGAAACAAAGTTCAAGTTAGTTCATTTACAATTTGTAGATCAATTAAAAAAGTTAGTTTTGGGCTTATTAGTAATAAAATTAACTTCCAAAATCAGTGTAATTGAAAGATATGTTTACTTCAGTGACTAGAAGTTCAGTTTTTTATATAATAATAATAACATAACATATTCATTTGGTATCATCAAATGGTCACAAACAGAGATAGAAAATATTCACATCCTTATACGATCTCAATTCACCAAATACAGGAAACTGCACCCCAACACAGCAAAGAAAGACTTACCATCCAGAGGAAGGCAGAAGGAAGAGGAATTATAGATATCAGATCATTACACACAAAACAAATACAAGCACTTAGGAAATTCTTTCACAACAAGCAAACCAGCCTCCACACAAGGACAGTGAAAGCAGACAAAAACTACACACCTCTCGACTTATCCCGGGCAAACCACTCAGCAGACACACACAGTCACACCCAATTACAACAGGAAAAGATGAAAACGTGGACAGAAAAAACACTTCACGGAAAACACAGATACCACATAGAACAAGAGCACGTAAACAAAAAACAATCATACACCTGGTTACAGGATGGGCCGCTATTCCCTGAAACAGAAGGCTTCTTACTTGCCATCCAGGATAAAGTCATATTAACCAGAAACTACCAAAAGTATATCATCAAAGACCCAACTATTACAGAAGACAGATGCAGGAAGTGCCACCAGCAGAAAGAAACGATCGAATACATAACAGGCGGATGTAAAATATTAGCCGGAACAGAATACACAGTCAGACATGACTCAACTGCCAAAGTAGTTCACCAAGCACTAGCTACAACATACAAACTCATAGAAAACGCAGATCCCTACTACAAATACACACCAACATCCATACTGGAAGATAAAAATTACAAGCTCTACTGGGACATCAGTATCTATATGGATAAAACAGTCTCCGCCAATAGACCCGATATTACTTTTCAGTGCAAAAAAGGAAAAGTCACCTATCTAATTGACATAGCGGTCCCCAACAACACAAACATCCAAACGAAATACACAGAAAAAATTTCCAAATACACAGACCTTGCAACAGAAATAAAAAGGCTATCGAAACAAGAAAAAGTCATCATTGTCCCCCTTATTATATCAGCCACAGGCCTTACACCAATAACATTCACACCACACTTGGTACAATTGGGACTCAACACAAACATAGACGGGAACATTCAGAGGTCAGTGATTTTGAAAACACGTAACATTGTCAGGTCATTCCTTAATACACAATGGACCACATTGACTAAATGTGAGAAAGAAGAACTTTTTTGTATAATAATAAACGTCTTTATTTTATACTCGGCGAAATGTAGCAGTGCTATTGTTAACTGAGTTCTCAAAAATACACAAAGGAAATACAAAAAATAAAATAAAAATACAAACTCAAATAGAATTTAAGAAGTATCCATTAGTACTTAAACTCTACTTACTCTAAACTAAAAAAGGAAACCATTGTAATTCTACATCATCATTGTCTGATGTGTATTCCTGTTTGTGTTCTTTGGACATGCCTGCTGGCTTACGTCCAGCGTTACTTAAGCACTGCAGTTTTGTTCTCGCTCGCCCACTGCACAGTATTTTTAATGAATCTTTAACTACTGGGGTTTTTTTTCCGAATTTTGGAAGCTGGGTTACATAACACCAATTGACAAGTCTGGCAGCTGTGATCAGATAATTGATTATCTACCAATTACCACATTAAGTATCATTCTTAAGTTTTTTCGAACACATAATAACTGAATTCTTGACTACTCAGCTAGGTCCCAATATTAGTACCCCTCAGTTTGGGTTTCAGGATGGCAAAGGTGCGGATCTGAATCTGCTGTTGTATGTCGACTTTGTGTCTGGCGCTTTGGAGAGGGGAATTCAGGTGCATTCAATCTATATTGACTTTTTCAAGGCGTTTGACAGGGTAAACCATGTTGTTCTTGTGTCCAGGTTAAGGAGAGCTGATGTTGGAGGAGTGATGTTGGATTGGCTTGCTTGCTATTTGACTGGACATACACAGACTGTCCGCTTTAATAACTACTTATCAGATAATATACATGTCCCCTCTGGAGTTCCTCAGGGATCCCACTTGGATCCTCTTCTGTTTAACTTATTTATTAATGACTTGAAGCATCATTTTGCACATAGTGAGGTCCTCCTTTTTGCCGATGAATTAAAGTTGTATATTGAGGTATCTGTAATTGATGATTGTTACAGACTTCAGACGGATTTGAATCAGCTTGTATCTTGGTGCAAGGACATTGGTATGGAGCTAAATGCGACTAAGTACTATTCTATCGTTTTCAGGAAGTCCCAGACTCAGTTGGATTATCCATACAAGATCGGGGATGCTGTTCTTGAACGAGTGTCTGAAGTCAAAGATCTAGGGCTTATTATTGACTCAAAATTAACTTTTATACCTCATATACAGAATATGTTTCCAAGTCTTTAATAGTATAGCTCCAATTAACCAGCTGTACTGCCCAGTGATTAGAGCTCTTTTAGAGTATTCCTCCAGTGTATGGAGTCCTTGCTATGATACTCACGATCAATGCATTGAGAGAGTGCAGCACAAATTTCTGAGATACATTGCCTTTAAGATCAATAGACCTGAGCTTACCTATCCTCAGATAGAATCTGAGCTTCACATTCAAACTCTACCAGATTGCAGAGTTGCTATCAATCTCAAAATGCTTTATAATATTCTCCATAGTAACCACCATTGTCCCTTTCTGCTGGACAGAATTGGTTTGCATGTACCTTCCAGGGTGACCCGTTCGAGGCACCCTTTTTTTGTGCCATCCCACAGGATCAACTATAGATGCAATAATTTTGTATCTAGGTCGTGTCGCCTTACCAATGAGCGTCCCAGTCTGGACTTTTTCGTTGGAAGATCTGTGTTTTATAGACAATTGTGTCGAGTATGATGTGCATTTTGTTACTTATTGTGACAGTCATTATTTCCTTTTCTATTATTATTATTATTATTATAATTTTCTTTTTAGTGTTCCGTACGGAACACTTATAAGATCACTTCGGTGTCTGTCTGTCCGTCTGTCTGTCCGTCCGTCTGTCACACCCGATTTTCTCGGAAACTATTTGTCATAGAAAGTTGAAATTTGGTAATAATATAGGAACTGATGGCCTCATCAGAGCCATGTAGTTTTGAAAGTTAAATTTTGACTTAAGGGGTTAGATTTGGGGGGTGAAATCGGAAGTGAAAAAAAAAATTTTTTACTAGGTAATCGAATGTGGTGTCAAATGAAAGCTTGTGAAAACACGAGTAAAAAATATATATATAATGTAATACTTACGCGCACTTTTCTTTGTATTATTTTTAAAAAAATCGCGAAAAATCCCTGTCCACCCGCCTTATCTCGAAAAGTACTTATCAAAAAATTTTGAAAAAATTCTGGAATATTCTCCACGGGGTGTAGATTGAGCTGGGAAAACCCTTTACTCCCTTTACAATTTCTGAACTTCTTAATAACTAGACTTTTGATGTGTTTTAACCCTAAGTTAATTTTCTGTGAATAGATCTAACCTAACTTAACCTATCGTAACGCTAACCTAACCTAAGCCCTCCATTCCCGGGAGGGTGTCGTGTTATAATTATGTATGGTGTGCTTTGTTACACTTTTCCTGAAGGAGTAGCTCAACTAAACCTACGATCTGAACCTTAAACTAAGTCAAGGATAGTCTTTTTCTGCGTCTAGTCTTGCGGTAGAATGTCTGTTGGTCGTAAGTATCGATTGCCGACATTTACATTGCCTCTGAAAGTGTTCGCTATCTCGGGGTTAGAATGAACCACTGCTTTCTCAAGGAAGCGGAGTGGAACATTACGCGTGAACTCTTTTATTGTCGGCATGTCGAATTCCCTATGCAACCGATTGTTGCGTACAAACCAGGGAGCTCCTGCTATAATACGAAGGGCTTTATTCTGAACTGTCTGGATCTTGGCCCGATGGGTTTTAGACATCTGGCACCAGGCCTGACAGGCGTACGTAAGCCCGGCCCTGATTACACAGCCCCACAAAAAAAAAGTGGGGTATACTTTTGATGCGATATATCAGATCCGTAGTATTTTTGCCCGCTGATCACGAATCTGACGTCAGAATATCGCCATCACATCTCAATTTTTTTCTAACCTCAAAAAATAGGTAAAAATTAGTAAAAATTAAGAAAAATATATTCCTAAAAATTTATTCAAGCTTTTTCATGAATCCAAAGATGTATTAATATGTATTCGGACACGCTAAGCTAATATTCATCGGTTGGATTGAGCCATACAGTTCTGTTTTCTTTCTAACCTCAATAAATCAGACAGATATAGTGCTTCTCGAATGCAAAAACGAATTCAAATTAAAATTCAACCGATTCTTACCAAATTTGGTACACGGGGGTTTTTTTTTGGGTTGCTGATCATGAATCTGAGGTCGGATTTGCAAAATTTAAAATGGCGGATCCAAGATGGCGGACAAAATTTTTGAAAACCAACCGATTCCTACCAAATTTGGTATACAGTTGGGGAATCCTCAAACCTGATACTTTTAAACCCTAAACCCTGAAACCTTAGACTCCCACACCCTGTAACCTCAAAAAATAGACCTCAATAACCCTGTAACTTTAAAAATGAGACCCAATAAACTCAAAACCAGGACTTTTAAACCATATACTCTCACATAGTAGACCCTTAAGCCCTAGAATTGCGAAGGTTAGACCCGCGCCTAACTTTCCTTTTTTTGGCTGTATCTTGTTCTTTTTTCCGCGAATGACCTATTCAAAGGCTTTCTGCCCAAACGCTTTTGAGGACTTGTTTCTCTTTTTAGCGACCAGCAATAGTCCGCTAGCATATGGTCATCCCATCGTCCTTGGTACCGATTTTCTATGATTTTCAGATCTTGGTGAAAACGTTCCCCTTGCTCCTCACTGTAGTCACCAAGATTATCTGGGAAATCATCGATGTGGGAGTCCAGGAAATGTAATTTTAGATTCATTAAGCAACCTAATGTTTGAAAATTTTTTTACCATTTTCTCGACTATTTCTTTGTACTTAGGACTTTTATTATTTCCCAAAAGTTTGTTGCGACTTCTTTAAAACTAAGCCAAGCAGCTTTTTCAACTTTATTCATTTTAGTAACAAATAATGAATCTTGAAACAATTTTCTTATTTGTGGCCCGTCAAATACGCCTGCCTTAATTTTAGCTTCAGAAAATTTCGGAAATTTTTTATGCAAATATTTGAAACATGGGCCGTTTGTATCTAATGCTCTCGTGAATTGCTTCATAAGTCCAAGCTTAATGTGAAGCGGGGGAATAAGAACTTTTCCTGGATCTACCAATGGTGAAAACAATACATTATTTTCACCAGGAGTGAACGATTCTCTTGTTGGCCAAATTTTTTTCTTATAATGACGTCCCCTGTCTCTGCTATTCCACAGACATTTATAACAGGGATAAAGTGTAAACCCTGACTGTTGGCCAAGCAATATTGTTACAATTTTCAGATCTCCACAAATTTTCCAGTTATGATCAGCATATTTTATTTTTATCAAAAGCTGCTTCATTTTTTCATATTGCTCTTCCATAACTGTGGAATGAGCAATCGGAATGGGAGCTTAAACGTTGGTATTATGCAGCAAAACTGCCTTAATGCTCCGTTTAGAAGAATCAATGAACAGTCTCCATTCTTCAAGATCGTATGAGTTATTTTGAAATTCATCCATTAGACCTTTTACATCGGTACAATATGAAAGTGACAATTCCTCGCCCATTGTGAAATATTTTCAAAATTCTTCATCTCTGTTTCTATAATAAGAAATTGTAGCTTCTGGCTTAAGTAAATGTCTTTTCTTTAAAAAGGAAGCAAGATGCTCTGAACCATCTTTGGATAAGCCTAAATCTCTGACTAGATCACTAAGTTCTGACTGTGATACGAGTATTGGTTCTGGTTTACGGTTGTATGGTAGAAATTCTTTATCTGTGTCACTAGTATATGATAGGTTGTCACTAGAACATTCATTAGTAACAGTGTTTAAATTGTTTTCGACAGTCTCAATGTTTTCGGCATGAACTGATAAGGTGAAATCATTTGTTTCCATAACATCAGCATCAAGTGGTTCAGGAGGCGGAATTAGTTTAGTTGGTCTTGTTACTGTCGAAACATCGTTATAAGTAATAGTGCTTTTATTTTTTTCGGTTATGCCTAGATACAACATTCATACAAAAGTAGCAATCATTTTCACTGTATGGTCTATTCCATATTGCTGGTCTGGAATATTTAATCGCCTTCTTATTGATGTACAACATTATTTTGCAAGACCTGCAAATGATGTGGGGAACCCAATCTGTATCCTGGTGCTGTATTTCAATGTTAAAACAATCCTTATATAAGGTTTTAATCTTATCCGTTAACGGTGACCCCATTTTACTCAATACGTGTTGACAGCAAATATAACAAAATGAATCACTGTTTTTATGGCACTTATGAAAAGTCCTTGTACCGTGAGACCGTCTTCTTGTAGCATTATACTCTACATGAGCCAAGTCACCCACACATGAAGAGCTACGGTCGCTGGATGACGACGGCTGCGGGCCCGCTTTCCCACCCTGACTAACCGCCGATACTGGGTTTCCGAGTCCCTGCATCGTAATTCTCTTTCTTCTACCTGCCATGACGGCATCTAAGCCGTTATCCAGGGACTCTGCCGGCTAGTGGAGTAACACCGTTGCCCACCGTCACCACGTGGAGGTGCCCTGGATGCAGGTAGAAGAATAAAAATCGACCGATGAATTTTCTCGGCGTTCAAAATGGCGCGAAAACATCTGCCATCTTGAATTTTGCAAATGAAACCTCAGATTCGTGATCAGCGACCCAAAAAATCCCCGTGTACCAAATTTGGTAAGGATCGGTTGAATTTTAATTTGAATTCGTTTTTGCATTCGAGAAGCACTATATCTGTTTGATTTATTGAGGTTAGAAAGAAAACAGAACTGTATGGCTCAATCCAACCGATGAATATTAGCTTAGCGTGTCCGAATACATATTAATACATCTTTGGATTCATGAAAAAGCTTGAATCAATTTTTTAGGAGTATATTTTTCTTAATTTTTGCTAATTTTTACCTATTTTTTGGTGTTAGAAAAAAATTGACATGTGATGGCGATATTCTGACATCAGATTCGTGATCAGCGGGCAAAAATACTACGGATCTGATATATCGCATCAAAAGTATACCTCACTTTTTTTTTTGTAGGGCTATGTTATCGATTTATAGATCAACAACTTGTCAGTTGGCAATCTACTACGATGATTCAGGCGCGGCTACAGCTTCCCAAGAAGCTGATTTGCCCTACGCACGACCATCTGCACTTGATCCTTCCATACGAGACTTTTGTCGTATAAGAGGCCTAGGTACTTGATTCTGTTGGCCCATCTGAGCCTAGTTCCATTCAGGGAGAGTTGAGGAGGGGCTATACGGGTACCTTTTTCAAAGATTATGGCCCGAGTCTTGGCTGGATTGACCTTAATCCTCCATCTGTCAAACCAGTCAGAAAGGCGCGTAAGATGACGTTGGAGACGGGCCGTGACATAATTAATCCTCGCTGCACAGGTAGTAATAGCAGTATCCTCGGCATACAATTGAAGATTGGTATATTGATCCCTAGGAATATCAGACGAGAAAATATTGAAAAGATGCGGAGATAAGGCGGAGCCTTGTGGAACTCCGGCCCTTATTCTCTTTACCTCAGACAGGGGCTGTTGATATGAGTGTCAAAAGCAAGCTTGGCATCATAAGTAATCCCCAAATCCCTAATAACAGAACACCGCTGAAGTTACGAACCGTTTAACTCGTAATTGTAATGAATAAGGACACCCAAATATGCAAAGCGCATATATTGCATATTTTGCATATTATATGTATTTTTCTACATATTTGCATAAATGCTTTAAAAATAGCATATATGCGCATATTTGAAGGAATTTATAATAATGTAGGTCTTTGGCAGGCGTTTTCATTCAATTTTCGGAATAAGGGTCAATGTTTAGGCCGCCGCCGCCGCGCCGGTGGTTTTCCTCAAATAAATTTTATTTTATGGTCAGTAAAAACCAGTCAGTAAACCCCAGACGGCCATCAGAGCATACTTGTATTATTAATTTATTACTAATAAATACGGGGAAACGACGTAAGCTCCTTGTATTCACAGGTAATTGCGGAAATTAAAGGTAAAAGTCGCAACGAACATTTTTACATATATACGAGGCTGGTTTGAAAAGTCCGTGCAAAGTCCGAGAGATGGCACCGCCGGCGCGTATCGAGGTCATGTTTAGTTAGTAGCATCTCTTGAATGAACATACACCAAGTTTCAGCCATATTGGTCTATTTCTTTATGTTTGGCATTCGTGTGAATCAAGGAAGTCGAGTGATTTTCAAGAAACGGACGAAAAAGAATTTCGTGCGGTGATTAAACATTACTTTATGAAAGGCAAAACGCCTCCTATATATTTTTAATATAGACCTAATTTTTATAGTGCATTTTTAGAAGTTTTCAGTACTAATAATAAAGGTTTTTCCTTCTTACGACACCGTTTCCTCTCGAAGGTTGACGATCCATATAGCTAAACGAACTTTAGAGACTTTTGTTCGAAAAAAATCTCACTCGAAGCACATCCAAACCACTTTCGCATGTTATTCAGCCAAGAATTTTGTCGTCTTCCGATTATTCGTTTGCCCTTTATCTTGTCTTCAATAGTTCAACGTAGCAATTCGTCTTTTGAATGGTTGTGAGTAATTTCTGTGATCAGGAGATGCTTGATAAACATTATGGTGACTCTGCACCTTCGATTAGAACAGTTTATAAGTGGTTTCGAAATTTTCGGACTAGCCATATGGGCACAAGTGACGCTGAACGTTCTGGACGGCCTGTGGAGGTTACGACTCCAGAAATCATTGATCAAATCCATGATATGGTGATGGATGACAGAAGAGTTAAGGTGCGTGAGATAGCTAGTGCTGTGGGCATCTCGACTGAACGGATATATAATATTTTGCATAAACATTTGGACATGAGAAAGCTATCCGCAAGATGGGTGCCGCGATTGCTCACGCTTGACCAAAAACGGAATCGTGCGAAGTGTTGCAAGGATGGTTTGCAGCTGTTCCAGAAGAATCCGCATGACTTTAAGCGTCTTTTCGTCACTGTGGATGAAACATGGATACATTACTATACTCCTGAGACCAAACAACAATCTAAACAATGGGTTACCAAGGGGGAATCTGCACCAAAAAAGGCGAAGACCGTTCCTTCGGCCGGAAAGGTTATGGCGACTGTCTTTTGGGATTCGCAAGGGATAATCCTCATCGACTATCTGGAAAAGGGTAAAACTATTACAGGTGAATATTATTCATCGTTATTGGACCGTTTGAAAACCGAGCTGCAAGAAAAACGCCCGCGATTGGCCTACAAGAAAGTCCTTTTCCATCACGACAACGCACCAGCACACACCTCAGCAGTTGTGGTCGCAAAATTAATGGAAATAGGATTCCAACTCGTTTCACATCCCCCCTATTCTCCAGACTTGGCTCCCTCGGACTACTATTTGTTCCTCAATTTGAAGAAATGGCTGGCGGGACAAAGATTTTATTCAAACGAGGAGGTGATTGCAGACACTAATGGATATTTTGCAGACTTGGACAAATCCTATTATTCGGAAGGGATCAACAAACTAGAACATCGTTGGACGAAGTGTATAAACCTAAAAGGAGACTGTCGAAAAATAAAAAAGGTTTACCCCAAACACATAAGTAGTTTTTATTTTTGCACGGACCTTTCAAACCAGCCTCGTATTGATGAAACCACCGATTCAAGAGGACGGTATATTGCGCATTTATTGATTGGAGTTCTTAGCGACGATATTTTGCCATAATCTTATCTGATTGCTTCCAAACAGTTAGAAAAAACAAATGCATTGACAGTGGCCAGATTTGTTCAAGAGGAACTATCGAAGTTTTTTCTTCCTACGCCTGTTCCAGGAGATAATTTTTTGCTTATTTTGTCAGATGCAGCACCGTACATGATAAAGGCCGGGCAAAATTTGAAAATTTTTTATCCCAACTTAATACATGTAACATGTGTTGCTCATGCTTTAAATAGGGTTGCTGAGGAAATTAGGAATCATTTTCCGCTTGTGAATAGCTTAATTTCTAACATGAAGAAAATCTTCCTTAAAGCGCCTTTAAGGATTCAGTTCTACAAAGAAAAACTACCAAACACTCCTCTTCCACCTCAGCCTGTTATTACAAGATGGGTCACTTGGTTGGAAGCAACATTTTTTTAATGCGACAACTTCTGTCAACTAGATGGTCTAATTGCAGAATTATCAGACGAATCTTCCCAATCCCTTACAGAACTTAAACGATTATTCAAAAATAAGGAGATAAAACAACAACTTTCCTTTCTTAAAACAAATTATAGCTTTGTTTCTAAAACCATAACTCAAATGGAGGAATCTAATTTGCCATTAACCCGAAGTGTTCAACTAATAAAACAATGTGAGGTCGTTTTTGGAAATGTCGCAGGTAAAATTAGGAGCAAAATTTTTCAAAAATTTCGGAATGTCATGGAAAAAAAATAGTGGGTTTCAATTTGTCAGCCAAGTAGCTAATGTTTTAAAGGGGGATTTTACTGATTCCATTGATTTCACAGCACCACAACAACAAAAAAAAGGTGGGGTATACTTTTGATGCGATATATCAGATCCGTAGTATTTTTGCCTGCTGATCACGAATCTGACGTCAGAATATCGCCATCACATCTCAATTTTTTTCTAACCTCAAAAAATAGGTAAAAATTAGTAAAAGTTAAGAAAAATATACTCCTAAAAAATTGATTCAAGCTTTTTCATGAATCCAATGATGTATTAATATGTATTCGGACACGCTAAGCTAATATTCATCGGTTGGATTAAGCCATACAGTTCTGTTTTCTTTCTAACCTCAATAAATCAGACAGATATAGTGCTTCTCGAATGCAAAAACGAATTCAAATTAAAATTCAACCGATCCTTACCAAATTTGGTACACGGGGATTTTTTGAGTCGCTGATCACGAATCTGAGGTTGGATTTGCAAAATTCAAGATGGCAGATGTTTTCGCGCCATTTTGAACGCCGAGAAAATTCATCGGTCGATTTTTATTTTTCTACCTGCATCCAGGGCACCTCCACGTGGTGACGGTGGGCAACGGTGTTACTCCACTAGCCGGCAGAGTCCCTGGATAACGGCTTAGATGCCGTCATGGCAAGTAGAAGAAAGAGAATTACGATGCAGGGACTCCCACATTGATGATTTCCCAGATAATCTTGGTGACTACTGTGAGGAGCAAGGGAAACGTTTTCACCAAGATCTGAAAATCATAGAAAATCGGTATCAAGGACGATGGGATGACCATATGCTAGCGGACTATTGCTGGTCGCTAAAAAGAGAAACAAGTCCTCAAAAGCGTTTTGGCAGAAAGCCTTTGAATAGGTCATTCGCGGAAAAAAGAACAAGATACAGCCAAAAAAAGGAAAGTTAGGCGCGGGTCTAACCTTCGCAATTCTAGGGCTTAAGGGTCTACTATTTGAGAGTATATGGTTTAAAAGTCCTGGTTTTGAGTTTATTGGGTCTCATTTTTAAAGTTACAGGGTTATTGAGGTCTATTTTTTGAGGTTACAGGGTGTGGGAGTCTAAGGTTTCAGGGTTTAGGGTTTAAGAGTATCAGGTTTGAGGATTCCCCAACTGTATACCAAATTTGGTAGGAATCGGTTGGTTTTCAAAAATTTTGTCCGCCATCTTGGATCCGCCATTTTGAATTTTGCAAATCCGACCTCAGATTCATGATCAGCAACCCAAAAAACCCCCGTGTACCAAATTTGGTAAGAATCGGTTGAATTTTAATTTGAATTCGTTTTTGCATTCGAGAAGCACTATATCTGTCTGATTTATTGAGGTTAGAAAGAAAACAGAACTGTATGGCTTAATCCAACCGATGAATATTAGCTTAGCGTGTCCGAATACATATTAATACATCTTTGAATTCATGAAAAAGTTTGAATCAATTTTTTAGGAGTATATTTTTCTTAATTTTTACTAATTTTTACCTATTTTTTGAGGTTAGAAAAAAATTGAGATGTGATGGCGATATTCTGACGTCAGATTCGTGATCAGCGGGCAAAAATACTACGGATCTGATATATCGCATCAAAAGTATACCCCATTTTTTTTTTTGTGGGGCTGTGTTTAAATCCTATGCTATTAAATAATTTTAAAAACGCCCCTATTACATCAGTCGATGTGGAAAGGAGTTTCTCAATTTATAAATTTTATACAACGATAGAAGACAAAACTTTTTAATGGACAATTTTGAGAAACATTTAGTAGTTTAGTGTTTTTATAACTAACGGCGACCCTGTCTTTTGCAATATTTGCATATTTCCGCTTACTTAGTTGCATCGCCCTGTATGTATCAAATTTAAAATGTATGTTTTATTATGCTGTTTACTACGTATATAAATTTTTATAATATGTACCTACATTATTATTATTATTATATGTCCATCTTTAAGCAAAGTAATAAAATACATTATTATTTATATTTATTTTTTACTTTGTATAATATCATATTTAAATTTAGTTCATTCGCCCTGTATGTTGAAAATTTAAAATGGGTTTTTTATTGCTACATTTGTATAGTACTCGTATCATGTAATGTGAAACAATAAATTTAGATTTTTCAAGTCTGTTTCGATTTTTTTTACTGCATATTTAGAACATGTATGGGCATATTTTGAGAAAATTATTTGCATATTTATGCGCATATTTTAAAGTTTTTCACTTGCATATTTGGGCTTCCTTAACAATGAGTTAAACGGCTCACAACTTCAGCGGTGTTCTGTTATTAGGGATTTGGGGATAAATTTACAGATCTATAAGTAGTATTAAAGTAAGTCATCGTTTTTGGATTTCCGAAGAGTCTGGTCGGAGGTGTTCCAATTCACAAATTTTCACCCTATTTTAAACTTTCTTTTTATTTTGTTTTTCTTTTTTTTTAGTGCGTATTCAAGTTATATTATCCGAGAAAATCAGGTAAGTTCTACTGTTCCCGAAGATGACGGCGATAAAATGATATGGGAAGAGCCTATTAAAAATCATCCTGCTGATGATACGAAATCTATACGAAATCGGATTTTTAAATTTGGTCAAAGCAGTCATCAAACAACGACAAATTGTTTTGTGCATAAAAATCCCGAAGATGACAAGTTTGAATGTTCTCATTGTAGTTATCAAACCAAGCATGAAATCGATTTAAATCGACATCTATTAGTACATAAAAATTCCAGTGAAATCAAAATGTTTAAATGTGAGCCTTGTAATTATCAAACAAAAGAGAAAGGTAATTTAAAAAAACATCTGTTAGTACATAAAAATTCTAGTGAAATTAAAATGTTTAAATGTGAGCATTGTAATTATCAAGCAAAATATAAAGGTAGTTTAAAAATACATCTATTAGTACATAAAAATTCTAGTGAAATCGAAATGTTTAAATGTGAGCATTGTAATTATCAAGCAAAACATAAAGGTAGTTTAAAAATACATTTGTTAGTACATAAAAATTCCAGTGAAATCGAAATGTTTAAATGTAAGCATTGTAATTATCAAGCAAAATTGAAAGCTAGTTTAAATATTCATCAGTTAGTACACAAAAATGCCAGTGAAATTGAAATGTTTAAATGTGGGCACTGTAATTATCAAACAAAATATAAAAGTTCTTTAAATATACATCTGTTAGTACATAAAAATTCCAGTGAAATCGAAATGTTTAAATGTAGGCATTGTAATTATGAGTCGAGACGTAAAGATTGTTTAACTCGACATCTATTAGTACATAAAAATTCCAGTGAAATCAAAATGTTTAAATGTGAGCATTGTAATTATCAAGCAAAACAGAAAGGTAATTTAAATCTACATCTGTTAGTACATAAAAATTCCAATGAAATTGAAATGTTTAAATGTGGGCAATGTAATTATAAGTCCACACATAAACATAGTTTAACTCGACATCTATTAGTACATAAAAATTCCAGTGAAATCAAAATGTTTAAATGTGAGCGTTGTAATTATCAAGCAAAATATAAAAGTTCTTTAAATAAACATCTGTTAGTACATAAAAATTCCAGTGAAATCGAAATGTTTAAATGTAGGCATTGCAATTATGAGTCCAGACGTAAAGATTGTATAACTCGACATCTATTAGTACATAAAAATTCCAGTGAAATCAAAATGTTTAAATGTGAGCATTGTAATTATCAAGCAAAACAGAAAGGTTCTTTAAATTCACATCTGTTAATACATAAAAATTACAGTGAAATCAAAACGTTTAAATGCATTTACTGTGATTTTCAAACAAAACGTAAGTACAGTTTAAAAACACATCTGTTACTACATAAAAATTCCAGTGAAATGAAAATGTTTATGTGTAGGCAGTGTAATTATCAAACAAAGAAAAAAGGTAATTTAAGTCAACATCTATTAGTCCATAAAAGTTCCAGTGAAATGAAAATGTTTAAATGTGGACATTGTAATTATCAAGCAAAACGAAAAGATTATTTGAATCAACATCTATTAGTACATAAAAATTCCAGTGAAATCAAAACATTTAAGTGTGGGCAATGTAATTATGAGTCCAAACGTAAAAATAATTTAATTCAACATCTGTTAGTACATAAAGATTCCAGTGAAATCAAAATGTTTAAATGTGGACATTGTAATTATCAAGCAAAACGGAAAGATTATTTAAATCAACATCTATTAGTACATAAAAATTCCAGTGAAATCGAAATGTTTAAATGTGAGCATTGTAATTATCAAACAAAATATAAGAAAAATTTAAATATACATCTATTAATACATAAAAATTCCAGTGAAATCATAATGCTCAAATGTGAGCATTGTAATTATAAAACAAAACATAAAGGTTACTTTCAACGACATCTATTAGTACATAAAAATTCTAGTTAAAATGAAACGCTTAAATGCACTTATTGGAATTCTTAGACAAACTATAAAACATGTTTTACGAATATTCTGTTAAGACAAAAAAAATGTCAACGGAAGAAGGAAATGTGTATATGCAACCATTATAATTACGAGGCTGGTTTGAAAAGTCCGTGCAAAAATAAAAACTACTTATGTGTTTGGGACAAACCTTTTTTATTTTTCGACATAGTCTCCTTTTAGGCTTATACACTTCGTCCAACGATGTTCTAGTTTGTTGATCCCTTCCGAATAATAGGATTTCTCCAAGTCTGCAAAATATCCATTAGTGTCTGCAATCATCTCCTCGTTTGAATAAAATCTTTGTCCCGCCAGCCATTTCTTCAAATTGGGGAACAAATAGTAGTCCGAGGGAGCCAAGTCTGGAGAATAGGGGGGATGTGAAACGAGTTGGAATCCTATTTCCATTAATTTTGCGACCACAACTGCTGAGGTGTGTGCTCGTGCGTTGTCGTGATGGAAAAGGACTTTCTTTTGGGCCAATCGCGGGCGTTTTTCTTACAGCTCGGTTTTCAAACGGTCCAATAACGATGAATAATATTCACCTGTAATAGTTTTACCCTTTTCCAGATAGTCGATGAGGATTATCCCTTGCGAATCCCAAAAGACAGTCGCCATAACCTTTCCGGCCGAAGGAACGGTGTTCGCCTTTTTTGGTGCAGATTCCTCCTTGGTAACCCATTGTTTAGATTGTTGTTTGGTCTCAGGAGTATAGTAATGTATTCATGTTTCATCCACAGTGACGAAACGACGCTTAAAGTCCTCCGGATTATTCTGGAACAGCTGCAAACCATCCTTGCAACACTTCACACGATTCCGTTTTTGGTCAAGCGTGAGCAATCGCGGCACCCATCTTGCGGATAGCTTTCTCATGTCCAAATGTTTATGCAAAATATTATGTACCCGTTCAGTCGAGATGCCCACAGCACTAGCAATCTCACGCACCTTAACTCTTCTGTCATCCATCACCATATCATGGATTCGATCAATGATTTCTGGAATCGTAACCTCCACAGGCCGTCCAGAATGTTCAGCGTCACTTGTGCCCATATGGCCAGTCCGAAAATTTTGAAACCACTTATAAACTGTTCTAATCGAAGGTGCAGAGTCACCATAATGTTTATCAAGCTTCTCTTAGTCTCCTGAGGCGTTTTGCCTTTCATAAAGTAATGTTTAATCACCACACGAAATTCATTTTCGTCCATTTCTTGAAAATCACTCGACTTCCTTGATTCACACGAATGCCAAACACAAAGAAATAGACCAATATGGCTGAAACTTGGTGTGCGTTCATTCAAGAGATGCTACTAACTAAACATGACCTCGATACGCGCCGGTGGTGCCATCTCTCGGACTTTGCACGGACTTTTCAAACCAGCCTCATACACTGGTCAACAAAAAAAAGAAAATTACTTGTTTCCTGTGATTTTTTTTGTTTCTATCTCAAATTGACGCGTATTTTTTAAATATGGCAACAATTTTTCTCTAACAGCTTTTGTTTTTGAGTGCTTGCTAACTACCCTCATTTACTATTTTTACTTAGATTTTCGTTTTTTATTGGACACTAAAATATATTTTGTTGTTGTTTTGGATATGGCTTCGTCAAGAAGATGTTGTGTGCTTAGTTCCGATTGTTTTTGCTATATTTGTGGTGAATATATATTTGCAAAATATCGAAAACCTATATCGGACTTTGTGAAAACTGCGTATCATCAATACTTTAAAATAAAATTGTGTAATCAGGACAAGCCATGGGTTCCTCATATTGTATGCCAGAAATGTGTGGTATGTCTATGGTTATGGTCCAGTGGAAAAAGAGATGCAATAATGTTCGTAACACCCATGATTTTGCGAGAACCTCGAAACCATTATGACGATTGCTGCTTATGCGTTGTGAAAATAAACGGAATTAACCCTGGAAATCGAAGTAAGTGGTCATATCCTAACTTATCTTCTGCTCAACGACCTCAATTAAAATCACAAGAGGTACAACCCAGCACATCTAAATCTTCTGATGATCCAAATCTCTGTGAACCGGAACGAAATAAATGAAGTGAAGACTCTGATTCAGACTACAAATGTAGCCTTTCAGAACCTCAACCATTTAATCAGAAAGAACTAAATGACTTAGTAAGAGCTCTGAACTTACCAAAAGAAGCTTCTAAAATTTTAGCATCTCGTTTAAAAGAAAAAAATTTGTTTACTCCGGAAACCAACATTACATTTTATCGTACCCGAGAAAAAAATCTGTTACCGTATTTTTCTCAAGAGAAGGATTTAGTTTTTTGTAACGATGTTGGTGGTATTTCGCAGCAGATGAGATTAAAACAGTACCAACCTAGTGATTGGCGTCTTTTCATAGACAGCAGCAAAAGAAGTGTTTTGCTTCATAACGGTAACAAGTACGGATCTATACCTATTGCACATTCGACGACTTTAAAAGAAGAATACGTAAATGTTTCTAAGGTTATGGAAAAAATTAAGTATCAAGACCATAAATGGATCATTTGTGTTGACCTGAAAATGGTTAACTTTCTTTTAGGTCAACAAGGGGGGTACACAAAGTTCCCTTGTTTCATGTGTCTCTGGGATAGTCGTGATAAACAACACCATTGGTCACAAAAAGTTTGGCCAGTGCGGGAAGAGCTAAAAATTGGTACAAAAAATGTTATAAACGTGCCTTTAGTTAGCCGAGACCGCATCATACTTCCACCACTTCATATTAAACTCGGCATAATGAAACAGTTTGTGAAGGCGCTTGACAAAAGTGGCGAATGTTTTAATTTTCTTTCACGCAAGTTTCCAGGGTTAAGATCAGAAAAATTGAAAGCTGGTATTTTTGATGGGCCACAGATTAGGCAACTCGTGAAAGATCCTAATTTTGTCAAATCAATGACTGAAGTCGAATCCAAAGGTTGGAATTCATTTGTTTTGGTTATGAGTAGCTTCCTAGGCAAAAAGAAATCTGACGACCATGTCGAGCTTGTTGAGTGCATGCTATCGAACTTGCAAGACCTAGGGTGCAACATGAACATAAAAATCCACTTCCTGCACTCACATTTAGACCGATTTCCACAAAATCTGGGTGATTTTAGTGAGGAGCAGGGTGAAAGATTTCATCATGATCTTCGGACAATGGAAGAGCGTTATCAGGGGCGGTTGGACTCACATATGATGGCAGACTACTGCTGGAGTTTGCAACGAGATCTACCTAAAGTCGTTCATTCGAGGAAATCTTATAAAAGATCATTTGCTAGTGTTCAATAGAAATTTTGTTAACATAATGTATTATTTTTTTGTATTTTTTTGGAAAAAATAATAAAGCTGTATATTTCAAAAGGTAAAGCTGTTAGCAATCTCCCAGTATTTTTTTCATAGAAATACCCAATAACAGAAAAAAAAATAAAGGAAACAAGACTTGTGTTGAACAGTGTTATCAAACAAAATATAAAAACAATTTCGTTATGACATAAAAACTTCAATGAAGTTGGAATGTTTAAATGTCTTCATTGAAATTTGTAAACAAAACATAAAGTAAATCGAAAAGGATACCCTTAGATCAGTTTGAGCATCAATAAAGCGAACATAATTTACTTTGAAATTTGAAATAACTTCCGAGGTCTCGAGTGTGGGTTGACGACAAACTGAAATTTACTGATCATATTCGGACCCTTAATGCCCAATTGTTCTCTGTTCGCTATGCAGTCCGAGTGGTTTCAAATGAACTGGGACGTGGCCTGGCAAGAAATATTTACTTTAGGTTGCTGCTCATTTGAGTTATGGTACTCTGATTTGGTGATTTTGCGGCGAATATCAGTTGAATTCCGTAATAATTTTGCAAGAAGAGTAATTCCCTATATGTGTAAAGCAACAATTATAGTCCGTTGGAAAAATTTTAATGGAAAATGCCTTTTATTCTTTGCAAGAGTTTTATGACTGAAATCTGTGTATTTGTTTAAATTTGTAATTTGTTTATTATTTAGTGAATTTTTTTGATTTTTCTAAAATTTTTTGTAGACCGAATACGATTTTATTATTTTTACCCAACTTAGTTATTGTTTTTGGCATTTTATATTACGTAGGCTTATGTTTATGTTTAGATTGTTGTAAAACTCACACACACTCGACGCGTGTTTCGCTAACCATGTTAGCTTCATCAGGAGGGATGACTGACTCAAGCTAAACTACAAATCTACCATATTTATCTATCTGTAACCTATAATAGGTTTGAATTTTCCTAATGATTCATTCCATTGCAAACAACACAAATTAGTCGTCTGCCTTCTGTTTCTTCGCGGCCATAACGCACCGTAATTTTAATTTTTAAACTTTTCGACGACTATTGACTGGAACAGATGTTACTTCTATACTAAGTGATCCAAACATGTAGCCGCTTGCTATATATAGAAAAATAATGTTTCCAGAAAATTCCAAAAACTACGTTTATTAAATTTCTTAGAACAAAAATTATTATCTACAACGCGCCCATTGCAATCAAAGGGCCGCCTAAAAGTTAAATCTAACAAAAACTATAGTTCGGAAATATAAAAAGAGTTGCGGCGCGCGTCGGAACGATTGAAGTCAAGTCAAACAAAAACCGCCTTATAGCGGCTCTTTTGATCCGAATTGAGGACGTTTATTTGTGTTTTTGCCTAGACTTATATTTTGAGGCTTACCGTCTTTAATACTTGCCGAAATTAAAGCCAAACCAATGCATTCAGTAAAATTATAAATTACAAAATATATATTTTGTAGTTTTTGGTAATAATAACTAGTGACCTATATAATATATCGTTTCTGTTTGTATCGTTAAAGTAATACTGTCTTCGATTATTTACTTAATTTCGAAACATGTCACAGATTACAGAATTAATGTGTAAACTTTGAATAGGTACGCGTGCCATTCAAAATTGCTTGGCGTGCCAGAGATGGCACGCGTGCCATAGGTTGCCGACCCCTGGAATATTGTTTTGATGAAAGAACACTTTTTTTTTGTTAATTTGGGGCCGTTTCTTTAGGATTTTTGCCTTCAAACGCACCAGTAACTTTATATAATATTCGTTGTTGACGGTTTTTCCCTTCTCATGAAAATTATTCCATTCGCATCCCAAAATACAGAGGCCAAAACCTTCCCAGCCGACTGTTGTATTTTTGGTCGCTTCGAGCGGCTTTCACCGGCTGCTGCTCACTTAGCTGATTGTCCATTTAATGTCGGTGTGTAGTGGTGAATTATATTTTTTAGTTCATCGTTTGGTCACTTTTCCTCTGAATAGAATAAATTTCAATAATGAAAGGAATCGTATTAGAAATATAACTGGAGTTAATGATTATCTTATGACGATGATTTAGTAAAAAAGTTCATAAATAGACATAAGTTCAGGTTAAATATTCAGAATTCCTCCTTTTTTACACGCGAAGAAAATAAGACCAAGTATGTCTCCATACCATATAAATCGAAATATAGCAGAGGATTCAGTAAGGGTTTTAATAAGGTAGACGTCACCTTAGTCTATAAGTCATCAGACAATCCGAGGAATATTTTAGGAAATCCCAAAGATAAGATTTCTAATTATGAGAAAAGTGGAAGTAATGAAATTAGTTGTAATGATTGCGACAAAAATTATGTTGGGCAAACAACTTACGTACTTACTTAATCCTTATGCCTTTCTACCCCTTTTGTTAGGAGCGTAAGGTCCGCGGAGTTGAGTTATTCCATATCTGTCTTTTCCATATTTCCTTCTATATCCTTCCATCCTGTTTAAATTGCCGATTGCCTCTTTTTCTTCTGTATTAGTTTCTTCTGTTTGTGTGAGTTCTGTATCTTGTTCCGGTATTATGTCTCTACGTTGATTTTTGTATGCTATGTCATTTCCATCTGATAGATCTTTATAGTATTCCCTCCATATTTCCATAATTTTGTCTTTTTCTTTTATGACATTTCTTTCCAATTCTTGGCATCCATTTCCTTTTCTTTCTGTTTCTGTGATTCCTACATAGTATATTTGTTTTTCTTCTGTCAGTTCATCCCCTTTTCCGTTTATGCCCCTATTATTCCGTGTTCTCAACCTAATACCTTGATAAATATTTCCCATTTCTTTCTTCCTATCTATTTCTTTGATTATCTTCTTATTTGCATTCATTTTACTAGTCCTCTCTTCCGTATCCTTTATCTTTGCCAGGGTCATCGTCAATCTACCTATCTCTCTTCTTTTTCTCAGTTTTTTGACTTGATGGTGGTAGTATTCTTTGTTTGATCTTTCAGTTTTTCTTCTTCAATGTCTCATTTATATTCTCTTCCTTCGATTACGATTTTTTGATATCCTATTTTCACCCCTTCCATTCTTTCTCTCGTTCTCTGCTTTATGCTTCAATTTACTTTTGAATTTCCCGTTCATCTTTTGTTAAATCGTTGTTTACGTAAACTCTCTCTTTTAGGTTTCTCAGTTTGTTTTTATTTTTCATTACAGCTTTTTTTATCTCCCGTGTTTCCAAGTTCTGTCTTGTATATAGTCGCTCCTATTTTTATCACATCTTTAATTTGTACTTTTGTGTCCATACTCCCCTCCCTAAAATGTTCTACACCCATTTTCAGATCTGGTTGGCTATTCGCTTCAAATCTCATTCCCGATATTACAATATTATTGCTTACGTTGGCTTTTTCCAGCCTACTCATCTTCAAATCTATACTTCTCATATTTTCTCTAATTATCTTATTTTCCTCTTTCAATACTTCATGCTTCTTTTTTAGTTCCTTCAACTCTTGATATTAGCTCTCTGATCATTTCTATCAAATTGTCTCTCTTATCTACTCTTTCGTTTTTCTCTTGTGTTCTTATCAGCTTTTTACTCTTCTTGAATAATCCCATTGGCTCTTCTTTTTCTTCGAGTCTTCCTCTTTTCGTGTCTCCTGAGGTATAATCGTCACCATTGTTCTTTCTGTTATAAAAACTTTACGTGTGTTCCTCGTATATTCCATTTTCAAACACGGGAAAGAAAGAAAAAAACTGTTGTTTACACTTCTTATCACCGTAAACGGTAAAATGATCAAGGTCGTCGCTTATCGTTTCGTTAGCTTCATATAATTTCACAGAATTATTCGTATAAGCATCCAGATTTTTTATTTATTGTCTTAATTCTAACACTACACTCGGCTTTATTTCTAGCCCCCCTCGTTTGCAATCGACAAAATAATTAAATAGATCGAAACACTACCGTAATAATGCTCGTTGAATGAGTTGACTATTGCCGGGCGTTCGATTCACATATACACACTTCGCGATCCGAAACTCTTCAAGTAAATTTACTGTAAACCCACAATTCAAAAGCGGACGTAAATTCCACTTTGAGCAAACCAAAAGGTCAATTAAAACACGATTTAAAGAATATTTAGCATGTTTAAAATACAGTAGAACAGAAAAGTCTAGCATTGCCGAACATGCCCTTGAAGCTGGTCATACTGTAACATTAGATAATCTAAGATTAATTAAAAATGTATCTGATAGGAGATTGTTGAACGCATATAAAAGTATCGAAATTATAAAATGTAAAAGTAGTTTAAATAAAGACAGAGGGCCTATTCCTTATAGTCCCCTCTACTGGTTACTTGACCGGAACTGAAGGCCTTGCCTATGTCATTAGTTCCGCTTGAGTAATTCAAGGGTTAGGCTAAGTATAAATAGGGTAGATTTGTAGTTTAGCTTTAGTTAATTATCGCTCCTGATGAAGCTAATACGGTTAATGAAACGCGCGTCGAGTGCAAAAACATCTCCCAAAGTACTTCACTAGTATCAGTTACTTATTTGTGGTGCCAATTCCGATGTATTTTTTCATGCCGAGTCGAATAGAACAATTTTCAGGTCTATAGAACCAATTGGCTGCAGGCTATGCCAATTTATTCAATTTTATTACCAATAAAACGCGCTTTTTTTTTTTTTTTTTCGGAATAAATTTCAAAATTAGTGAAATTTTTAATGTATTTTCATGCTTAATCGAACTATTTTAGTGTCACTAGGATGAATTAATGTGAAAATAGAGTAAAAATACTATTTTAGAACCAGACACATATTTTGATGCAGTGGTGATATATACTGAATAGTGTCATTGTGTCAAAGATTCCACATTCCCAACATAATATGGAAGCTTGTTTGTAAGAGTTTACTCTTTACAACAAGTAAAGCGTTTTAAAGAAGATATGTCATATTTAAACATATCAGTTCTATTCGAGTTCTTATGTTGTAATAGATGTACCTGCGATTGAAAAAAAGATTGTAATTTTCAAACAAAACGTAAAAGCAATTTAGATCGACATCTATTATGACATAAAAAAAATTCTAGTGAAGTTGAAATGTTTTAAATTGCTCGTAATTTTCAACAAAACTAAACGAGTTTACTGGATATCTGTTACTACATAAAAATTCCAGTAAAACTGAAATATATTAATCTACTTATTGTAATTTTCAAATAAAATATAAAAGTTATTTAAACAGGCGTCTATTATTGCATAAAAAAAAGTTTAAATGAAGTTTTTTTTAGGTATGTTAAGGGAACATTACACTTTCTCTTCCTTTCCATTTTCGACAAGCGTGACAAAGACGTGATTTTCCAAAAACGTCTAAAATCTTATTACTATATTCACCAAGAGACACGATGCCCAAAAGAGACGTAAAGCTAGGTTTTGCCCATGATCCGTCACCTGATACTGATAATTCATTTTCTTTATTACCAGCTGCTTTGTCTTTAGCTTTCTCTTCATTGGCGGCTTTATTTATAACAACTCTGGATACAGCCTCATCTGCGATTTTAATATTTTCGGTGATTGTATCAGTTGTTTCATAAAAGCCTATTCCTAAATCCATCAGGCCGCAAGAATCGTTCACTCCAGCGATTTTACAGCCGAGTAATCTCATTAGAAAAATGAAACGTCTGTTAGGTTCATATGATTTCCTAATTGTGGGGCTAGAGTCAATCAGTGTATCGCCGCATTCACACACAACACAAAGCTTAAAACCCACTCCTCTTTGGACTCGTTTGAAAAATTTCATGTCTCCATCACAAACTTTACATTTGAACTTTTTTGTTGTAAAGTTGTAAAAACTAAAAATTGTACTATACAATAACTACCATAAAAGTCGGATTACTGTTTGGACTCAAATCAGAAGTTTTTACAATTTTTTCCTCAAATGTACTGGCAAAATTAGAATTACATTCACCTGAAAATCGATTACCATAAAACTGGGTTTTACGTGGTTTGTACACTCGCTTCGAACTAAAGATTTGAACTTGATTTGCGATACGGACTACCTGTCGAGGACCGTCAAGAGTTGATCTGAGGTACATTCCATCTATACCGATTTCTCTAAAGCCTTTGATAGCGTCAACTATAATGTTCTTCTTAAGAAGCTCAACCGTGGCATATCGGGTTCACTGTTGGGCTGGATTAGGAGTTATTTGTGTGGCAGAGTTCAGGTGGTTCGAGCTAATAATTTTAAGTCTGTCAACATTACTGTGCCCTCGGGAGTGCCTCAAGGCTTTCATATGGGGCCTCTGCTGTTGAACCTGTTCTTGAATGATGTGGCCGCCTGCTTTCTGTCTTCCAGGTTTTTGCGCTTTGCTGATGATTTGAAGTTGTATACGGCGGTTGGATCGATTGAGGATTGCAGGGTGATTTGGACAGACTTGGTGTCTGATATCAGTTAAACGGTATGGTTTTAAATGCTTCTCTATGTCTTTCTCGAGATCGCACAACCCATTGTTTTTTGATTACAGCATAAATGGGACTTCCCTCGAGTCCGTGGTTAGCGTTAGGGTTCGGTGATTAAGTTTGATATGACACTGAGCTTTATTCCTCATAAAACCGAGGTAACGTCTAGATCTTTGAGGATGCTTGGGTTCATCAGGCGTTACTCGTCAGAATTTTCATCCATTACCTCTATAAAAATGCTGTACTGCTTGTCGGTTAGGCTTCTCTTGGAATATCGCTCATGTATGTGGAACCCACCTCTTGCTTGCCATGTTAGGAGCTTGTTCAGAGTAAATTTCTACGTCAAGAATGTTTCTTTTAGTTATTCAGAACTGACATCTATATTAAACATGAATACCCTGTCTAACCGGAGAGTTCAACGAGATCTTGTAGTGTTCTTTAAAATTTTAAATTCCATTGTAAATTGTCCAGAACTTTTATCTCAAATTAATTTGTATGCACCCTCTAGACATACTAGATCTACGTTGTCCTTCTTCAAACCTTATCATAAGACAACCTATGAAGCTAATACCTTCATGACAAGATCTATGGGCATTGTAAATAACTGCTCATCACAGGACTTGTTCTCCAGCTCCTTGTCTCTTTTTAAGAGGCAGATCGGGGTTCTTTTCTGAATTTCTTATTTTAGCCTTTAATTTTAAGTGTCATTTATAGATGTAAACTTTTGTATTTTGTCTTTATGAGTTGAATGGACATGTCCCGTAAATAAATAAATAAATAAAATATTAGCCGAGACGTTTACTAAGTGATGCTAGCCCTGCGGGCGGTATTTTCGAACTAAGCAGGCCAGCGTACCGTTTGCTTTCGAGCTACAGTTTTGTCTGAAACTGAAAAGATATTATACTCATTATAGTAAGCTCATCTTTTACCTGCTTCTATCCTTTTTTAGAATCATAAAAGTAGCAGCAGATATGCGATGTAGGTAGAGTAAAACCATTATAAACGGCCGAAAGGTAAGTTGGCACGCCGCGCGGTCGATTTGTCCTGCCTTACACTTGGCGCTATAATCGTCTATAACTTCGAAAGCATTTGAAATTTTCCTCTGGAATTTTCAGAGAATATTATTGGAATATAGTACTTTCCAATAGGATACTTTCCAAAAAGTTGATTTTTCCGACCCAGGAAAGTGTAAGGTTCTCTTAATAATTCAATTATCTTTGGTTCCTCGTTAAAGTAATTGCTCAAAATTCCATTAAAACAGTTTTACCACTGCTTACGAGATCAGACTATACTATTGATTTCTTGATTGATTGGTTCTCCTGAAAACTGCTTCACACCCGAATGTCTATTCCAAGAGGGAAACACCACTCACTGTTTTCAATATGCAGTAAAAAATATCGGATATCTTTTCTAGAGCGACGTTACACATACTTTAATGAATCTATAGTCAAAACTCTCATCGCTCAATTTGCAGGGCGTAGATACTTCAAAAGATGCTGATTGATAGCATTTTCCATAACTTTCAATATTATTAAAAGCAGTGCCACTGGTCGGTAATTTTTTGACAAGATCTTCTTGCGTTTTTTGGTATTGGCTGAACTCTAGCGCATTTCCAACAGGAAGGAAATATTCCATTTCTGTAAGAGATTAAAAAGTTTACAGAGAACTGGAGTTCGCCCGTTTGCGCATTTTGCGAGTACTATGGCAGGTATTCTATCAACGTCAGAAGCTTTTTGGTGTCTAACTTCACTAAAATGCATTGTACGATACTCTGACTGAAGACAATATCGGGCATCCACTGTGGAAATAATGTTTTTCCTTAGAATCCCAAATGAGTAACGCAGGTGGTTCATAGATGGTCCTTAAGTTAAGAAAATATGTCGCTCGAAAACGCTTAAACGTGCTGCTTTCATTTCTGGATGCCTCCGACTTCCTAACCTATAATTTTCCACAACTATCCTGTATTATGTTTGTATAGGCACCTTACAGTTCAAGTGTTATTTTCAAAGTCAAAATGGAAAATAATTTTGATGAAAAAGTAATTTTACCAAAATGAACACAAATGTCCATGGGTATGGTTAATTTAATGCTTGAAGATTTTCCTAAAGAAAAAGTAATGGATTCTTGCGAGATTGCAAAACAAACAGCGCATTTTGATAACATAGAGCTATCCATTGCTTCAGATGTACTAGAGGGAAAAAATATACCTCGTAGCATGGTAGCACAAAATGATAATAATGCTGAATTATTAATAAAAGTTGAACCGAAAGTTGAAAATGTTATGTTAGGTGTTTCAGCCGATGCTTACGAATATGATAGGCAAGAAACTAAGCTGATAGGTCAGATGGAGAATCACTGGAAATGTCTAGAGACGGAATATATTTCACAGAATGGATTACGAGACCATTCATATGGTACTTACAGTGTATCTCCAAATAAGTAAGTTTTTTTATAACACATAAGTTGTGTACAAGGTTTAATTAATAATTTATGGCATGGATTATGATACTTAATTTTAGCGAATCAAATATTTTGATAAAGTTATTGATAAACATCATAATGCGATACTTATAAAGATTCTTAAAACAGTCAGTTGCCCCAATAGGAAAAAAATTTGATTTGCATAATTCTATAGAAAGAAAAAGAGAGAGAAAAATGCTCGAATGTAGATTTTTGTTTTACCCAAACCAGTGAAATCCCACTTTTAGTGTTGGTTTACATAATTTACCCATTTTTTTCACGGCCTGTTAAGGTAATTTGTATTTCTATTACAAATTATATATAACAATTTTTTTATTTTTAGCCAAGTGAAACACGAGAAAACAAGCAGTGACACATTTTGTGAGGACTGCAATTCAATAAAATCTGAACCGTTAGACATAAAGGATGAAGAAATGTAAGTGTATTAAGAGTTGGTTTAAACTTAGGAGATATTGGAAACTAAGTTCATTTACAATTTGTAGATCTATTAAAAAAGTTAGTTTTGGGCTTATTAGTAATAAAATTAACTTCCAAAATCAGTGTAACTGAAAGATAATTTAATACAATGACTAGAAGTTCCGTTTTTTTATATAATAATAATAAACGTCTTTATTTTATACTTGGTAAAATGCAGCAGTGCTCTTGTTAACCGAGTTCTCAAAAATACACAAAAGAAATACAAAAAATAAAATAAAAATACAAACTCAAATACAATTTAAGAAGTATCCATTAGTACTTAAATTCTACCTACCTTAAACTAAAAAAGGAAAACATTGTAATTCTACATCATGATCCCCAACTTACCCTATGAAAGAGACATAATAATAACAGTCAATAAGTCTGAAATAAAATCTTCTTTAGCTGCCTTCTGCAAGATAGTTCGGAGAGAGCAAGCAAATCTTCAGGAATTTCGTTCAGAAGTTTAGCAGATGTATAGCCGAAAGACTGTTTAAACATACTTGTATGATGCATAGGTATTTGAAAGAGGTCGTTGTACCCAGTATTATGCTGATGCACCGAATTTCGATGGCGCAGCCTTCCACACAGATACTGTGACATTTCGGTCCTCAACAGTCTATGCTGTGCCGCTCTACTTGAAAAGTCTTTGTAGGTCACGGACAGAGTGCAGTATAAGCATCTATTTGTCGTAGTTTTCCGTTATTACCTGGATAAGGACTGAAAATGATGTTCTCGTATTTGCCAATCTAAACACATAACAAGGAGTAAAGGGTCTTCTTGGCTCACAAGGAGTTTTAGTGGGTATGCCAACCCTTCAGGTTGGAGAGCCCCACATATCTGGAGCACTTTGGGGCACCCTTATGGTGACGCAGACTACTCCCGAATCCATAAGGCGGATTTCTCCTTGAAAAAAAAAATCTCGTATTTGCTGAACCTAACCCAACTGAGGAGCCGTGATATGGGGAAACGCGTCTTGGGATGGTTCAGCAAATACAAAGAACACTTTTGGGGACTTCTTAAAATACGAATCTTTCGATTTGCCTTTGGTTGTTATACCAATGCCATCACTGAAAATATTGAAATACATAACAGTTTCTCGAACTGTTTTGAGGAAGTCGCTACAGACCATGTGCAAAATGATGGGTGGAAAAAAGTGCTAGATCAAATGAAATTGATAGATCGGACGGCAGACCCTTACAAGTGGTGGTCAGCGAACACAAAACAGTATCCAAGCCTGACAAAATTTGCTAAGATTTATTTATCATCTCCTGGTAGTAGTGTATATATAGGGTGTTTTTTATAGAGGTATAGAACTTTGAAATGGAATAAAACAAAGATGAATTTTTTAAATTGACATGAAATTTACTTTATTCAAAAGATAATCGTCTGGCATTATAATTTAAATATGACTTCTGGCATATGACCGCCACGGCTGGCTCGGACGTAGTCTAATCTGGAGGTCCAATTTTCGATGACTTTTTCCAACATTTGTGGCCGTATATCGGCAAAAAACGCGGTAAATGTTGTCCTCCAAGTGGTCAATCGTTTCGGGCTTATCGGCGTAGACTAGCGACTTCACATATCCCCACAGAAAATACTCTAGCGGCGTTAAATCGCACGATCTTGGAGGCCAATTCACGGGTCAGAAACGTGAAACTGTGCGGTTACCAAACGTTTCCTTCAATAAATCAATTGTGGCACGAGCTGTGTGACATGTTGCGCCGTCTTGTTGAAACCACAGCTCCTGCACATCATGGTTGTTCAATTGATGAACGAAAATGTCAGTAATCATGGCTCTATAGCGGTCACCATTGACTGTAACGTTCTGACCAGCATCGTTTTTAAAGAAGTACGGACCAATGATTCCACCAGCCCATAAAGCACACCAAACAGTCAGTTTTTCTGGATGTAACGGTGTCTCAACATACACTTGAGGATTATCATCACTCCAAATACGTCAGTTTTGTTTATTGACGTATCCATTCAAACAAAAGTGAGCTTCATCGCTAAACAAAATTCGCTTATGAAAATCGGGATCAACGGCAATCTTGTTTTGGGCCCATTCACCGAATCTACGCCTTGCTAGGTAATCGTGTGGCTTCAATTGTTGCACGAGTTGGATTTTGTAAGCACGCAAACCAAGATCTTTCCGCAAAATCTTCCATAAAGTGGATGGACACATATCCAATTCCTGTGCACGATGGCGGATAGACTGATTCGGGTCTTCCTCTACGCTACGCTTTACAGCAGCAATGACTTCTTCTGTACGTCTCTGTGGATACGTATTATCATTTAGAGTAAAACGTGGTGCGAAAACGTTCCATAGTTAATTGAATTAATTGCTCTGATGGACGATTATGTTGACCGTAAAGTAGACGTAGTGCGCGATACGTATTTCGAACAGAACCATGATTTTCAAAATAAATTTGCACAATTTGGAAACGTTGTTCAGGCGTCAGTCTATTAATGTTGAAATGCCAAACCAAACTAAACATAAATCACTTGACAGCTGACAAAATGGCCGCCAGTTAAAAAAGTGTTGCCAACTTAAAGTTTTATACCTCTATAAAAAACACCCTTTAGTAAGAGGTTATTTTCAGAAGCAGGTATTATTTATGAGAAAAAGCGCAATCGTTTACTACCAACAAATGCTGAACAATTTGTTTTCATTCATCATAACTTACTTTAAATATTAAATTGTAATAATTTGTGACTAAAATAGATACATTTTTGAGTAATACGTGCGATTTTTTCATGATTAGGTATTCGGCCGAATAGTACGCAGTATTCGGCAGAATACCGAATAGGACAAAAATGGCCGAATACCGAACAGTAGCCGAATATGCGTGGTCAGGGCTGGCTTTACACGAAATGGCGCCAAGGACGAATATGAAAAAGCGCCCATTATACACTACATATATGTAGTAAATTTTATTCTATATTTTTATAATTTTTACGTCATAATCATGATTAACAGTGGCCAAAACTTATAAATTAGTATATTATTATACACACACACAAAACTTTTACAATTAGTATATTATTATTATAAGGCACACTTTATTTTGAAATATAAAGTCAAATTATTTGAATTTTATTACATAAAATACACTTTGCATGCTTTAGCCGGAGCGAATTGCACGATCATTCTGGAAAAATCCAGCTGACCAGCGATTTCGTTTTCAATTGACAACAATGCTAAGGATTTAGTTTTTCTTGGGACATAGTGGACCTCAAATACGTCTATAAGCTTCAATTTAGAAAAACTTCGTTCTCCACTGGCAACAGTCATAGGCAAAGTCATCAAAATTCGCAGAGAAACTAAAAAATTTAGCTCCCCTAAAAATGTGGCGCCCAGGGCGATCAGCCCGCTCACCCTGCCCTAAAACTGGCTCTGTTCGCGGCATCTCTAGTATAAATGCTTGACTTGTGTTTCCTGGAGTTCATTCGGTGTTCTAATTTCGAAAAAGAAATATCCTTAAATATGCCTCGTGCAATCGTAGACCAATGGTTGGAAAGTCACACACGTTCTAATTCCAAAAATCACGTTTTTTCAATCTTCTATGTCGTTTTATTATATTTTCAAGAAGGTTATTTTCATAGTATTGCCAGTTGATATTAAATTTACTATGAAAAACATTTTTTCCGATATTATTATAATAAAAGAAATCGTTTATTTTTTACTCGTTCAAGACAACGGGTGGTTCTTTAAAATAATATTCATGTGATGTTCTAGATTAAAAGTGCAAAAAACTAATGAAGCTTCGTTGCTTGTTTATTACGTGGGTTTCTATTTATATTGGTGGCCTTGGCAACAGTAAGTGTTGCCAGGTGCCATCTGACGTTACCATTAGAAACTTCACATTGTTGAACGTAACCTTCGAACAAATATTTTGTCATTTGAGCGCAATTTGTGTTGTTTACAGTAACTTGAAAAATTAATCTCGGGCAAACAATGGAATTAACTCGTGAACATTTTCGTGCATGGATCATCAAGACAAGAGTGCATCGATGAACTTAATTCTTTATACGGCGATGAAGCACCATCCTACAGCTCTGTAAAAAGCTGATATAACGAATTCAATCGTGGCCGACGTTCGCTCCAGGACGAATTCCGTGAAGGTCGTTCAAAATCGGTTGTTGTGCCAGAAAACATCGAAGCTGTGCGTGAACTGATAAAGCCAAAATCGTCATGTGACATACCGTGAGATTGAGGCATCTTTGGGCATTAGTATGACGAGCATCAATAAGATATTACATGATCATTTGGTCGTAAAAAAGATTTGTTCGCGTTGGATCCCGCATAATCTGACAAATGCTCAAAAGAAGGCTTGTGTCGATTGGTGCAAGGATGTGTTGAAAAAATACGATCAAGGTGCATCAAAGGCTGTGTATAACATCTACACAGGTGACGAATCATATGAGCCCGAAACAAAACAGTAATCGACTCTATGGGTTTTCCAAGACGAACCAAATCCAACAAAAGTAGTTCGCGGAAGAAGCACATCGAAGCAAATGATTGCCTGTTTCTTCGGCATTACCGGTCACGTGGTGACAGTGGCTTAGGACGGTCAATTCTGAATCGTAAACGACCATTTGTTTGCCAGAAATCTTTGGAGAAATTCGGAAAAAGTCGAAGAAGAGGCGAATCATTCTTCATCATGACAATGCGAGTCATCGGCTCAAAGGAATTTTTGACCGGCCAAAACATCGAATTGATGGGTCATCCGTCGTACAGCCCTGATTTGGCACCCAATGACTTTTTATTCCCGCACACGAAAAACAAATTACGTGGTCAACGATGTTTTACACCCGAAGAAGCGGTTGATGCATTCAAAACGCATGTTTTGGAGTTACCTCAATTGGAGGTCTAGCACACGTGCTACAGGGAAGTCCCTAAAGCGCTACAGGAGCGACACGTGTGCGGAGAAAGCGATTCACGTTGTTCTTAAATCGCTGTAAATTGTACTCGGTGGGAAACACAGTCCTGGGCAAATTATTCCAAAGGGATGATGTTCTCTCCATATAAATGACTGCTTGAAAAGCGTTGTACGAGGAGTAACAAGCTGAACTTCATACGGATGTGAAGTATTAGCGTGACGTGTACTTCTAACATGCACCGCTCTGGGAGGAATTAAGCGGGCTACATCCTTCGAACACTTTCCATGAAAATACTTGTAGAATAGGCTTAAGTCGTCAACCGTTCTTCGATGTTCCAGCGAATCAAGGCCACCTGTCAGTTCCGGGTCTCCAATCAGACGAACAGCTCTTCTCTGAATAGAATCCAACAAATGCAGTGTATGTTTGGGAGCGGAGCGCCAAATATGGGAGCAATATTCCATAGTTGGTCGAATTTGAGCTTTGTAAAGAATTAACAGTTGTTGTGAAGTGTAAAGCTTTCTGGTTCGAGATAATATTCCCAACTTCTGAGAAGCTCTCCTTGCTATGCCTGCAACATGTTCATGCCAGGACATATTTGCTCCCAAATTTCCGCCCAACAATTTGAGTGACGATGTTAAGGGAATGGAGTGCCCCGACATAACTATGTCGGGTTCAGCAACGTTAACTTTTTTAGAAAAAACTGCCGCCTGGGTTTTTGTAGCGTTAAATTCCACTTGGTTACTGTCACCCCAAGATAGAATTTCTTCCAGGTCTTTGTTAAGTTGAGTGACTTCCTGCTGTCTGCGGATATTCGTCTGAGTAGCCGATGTCCGAGCGTTCAAAGTGAATGAAGAGATAAGTGTACTGTCATTTGCAAAGCTGTAGATTGGATTCTCGGTCTTTTCCAGCAGATCGTTAATATAAATAAGAAAGAGATTAGGAGACAGTATGGAGCCTTGCCACTCGCAAAGAACGCGGAGTGGAAAAAGTACTTCGAAAATTGGTTCAGACGCATGCAAAAGTGTATTGATCTTCATGGAGAATATTTTGAAAATCAAAACCAGTTTCGATCATAAATATTTGCTTTTTCATTATTAGGCCGTAAATATAAATAGCAACCCACGTAACAACGAAATATAATTTTAGTTATGCTAAAATGGTCTTATTTTAAACTTTAATTTTTTTGTTTTTTTTTTAGTGCGTATTCAAGTTATTTTATCGGAGAAAATCAGGAAAGTTCTACAGTTTCCGAAGATGACAGCGATAAAATAATATGGGAAGAGCCTATTAAAAATAATCTTGCTGATGATACGAAATATATACAAGATGGGATTTTTAAATTTGGCCAATGTAGTTATCAAACAACAACGACAAGTCCTTTTGTGCATAAAAATCTTGAAGATGACAAGTTTGAATGTTCTCATTGTAATTTTGAAACAAAACATAAAATCAGTTTAAAGCGACATCTATTAGTACATAAAAATTCCAGTGAAATCAAAATGTTTAAATGTGAGCATTGTAATTATCAAGCAAAACGGAAAGATTATTTAAATCAACATCTGTTAGTACATAAAAATTCCGGTGAAATCAAAATGTTTAAATGTGAGCATTGTAATTATCAAGCAAAACGGAAAGATTATTTAAATCAACATCTATTAGTACATAAAAATTCCAGTGAAATCACAACGTTTAAATGTGAGCATTGTAATTATCGAACAAAATATAAAAAGAATTTAAATATGCATCTATTAGTACATAAAAATTCCAGTGAAATCAAAATGTTTAAATGTGAGCATTGTAATTATCAAACAAAACAGAAAGGTAATTTAAATAAACATCTATTAGTACATAAAAATTCCAGTGAAACCAAAATGTTTAAATGTGAGCATTGTAATTATCAAACAAAATAGAAATATTATTTAAATAAACATCTATTAGTACATAAAAATGCCAGTGAAATCAATATGTTTAAATGTGATCATTGTAATTATCAAACAAAACAGAAAGGTAATTTAAGTAAACATCTATTAGTACATAAAAATTCCAGTGAAATCAAAATGTTTAAATGTGAGTATTGTAATTATCAAACAAAACATAAAAATCATTTAAATATACATCTGTTAGTACATAAAAATTCTAGTGAATTGAAAAATTTTTAATGTGTGCATTGTAATTTTGAATCAAAACGTAAAGGTGGATTAAATCAACATCTGTTAGTACATAAAAATTGTAGTGAAATCAAAATGTTTAAATGTGAGCATTGTAATTATCAAAAAAATCAGGAAGGTAATTTATTTAACTGAATCATTTATAACTGAATAAACAAAATTGTGGTGCCTACTTCATATTATTATTTTACTGAATCTTAACTTCACCATCTCATTTTTTAATTAAATATAGAGTTATGTATAATATTTTAGGCTTTTGAACTGGGAGTATCTGAAGTAGTTCGACTTAATTTCTCTCGTATGAATACCACAACATTTGAAACAATCACAAATTTTTTCTTACATCAATCTCATATAGAGCACACAGAGGCTTTTTCATAAAGTGATAACTATTAACAGAGGGTAAACCTTGGGCTTCTTGTGCATGCACTATCTATCTATCTATCTATCTAATAAGCCTTCTTCCATCCAGTGTCGGAGATAGGCCTTCCCTTCCTTTTCCCATCCTTCTTGATTCTGCGTCTTTCTGATCCATCCTAAACCAGCCGTTCTTTTCAGGTCATCTTTCCATCTTGTTTGGGGCTTTTCTCTGGATCTTTGTTCCAACCATGGCCTCCATTCTTGTATTCTTTTATTCCATCTCTCATCTTGTTGTCTAATACTGTGACCTGCCCATCTATATTTCAAACCAGCTACCTGTTCTCTTATGTCTGTCACTTTGGTCTTTTGTCTTACACTTTCGTTTCTGATTCTGTCTTGTAATCTTATATTCAGCATTTGGCGTTCCATTGCTCTCTGTGTTTTACTCACTTGGTCCATCATCTTTCTAGTCAGTGTCCATGTCTGGGCCGCGTAAGTGAGAATCGATGGAATACCATCTTTCTCAGTTTCAGGGGAATTCTTTTGTTGGTTAGTATTTTCCTTTGTTTGCCAAATGCTGTCCATGCCAGTCTGATTCTTTTTTGTACTTCTGCTGTTTGATTTACTTGCACTATTTATTACGGTATGTTTTACCTCCACTATTATAAGACTTAAATCAATTATGGATCATTGTTTTTGACTGTGATTTGATTAGTTTTGGTAGAACTTTCTAGAAAAGATTGGCTCTTAAGTAAGCTAAAAGTTATTGTATCCCTATGATTAGAGTTTCCATTATAGAAATTCACACTCCAGACTCGACGTTTCAAAACCTTCACAAATTACAACGCTATGTGTATTGTTGTGTTCTTCGGTGTGATCAATCTCTTGTTAATTAAAGAAACCCTGTATCTATTTTTTTCGAACAACAAAACTGAATCGGGTAACTTCGAGGAGCCTCAATTATATTAAGAGGTTATTCTGTAGAGCAGAAGTTCCCAGCTTTTTCTGGACCACCGCTCCCTTTACAAGAAAAAACGTTCCATAATAGTTAGTTATACTAAATATTACAATATTGTTGCATATTATTTATACCAGGGCTTCCCTAACTGTGCGCCGCGACTCTATCCTAGGGGAGTCGCGAGGCGATACGCACAGATCGCCTACACGCGTCGTAATCAATTACTGCGCGGAGCGGTGCGCGTCTCATCGGCGACTCAGTAAGCCCATCCCTCCATTTCCCCGCGCTTTCGTGTGTTCATCGTTCTATCTTTTGTTTCGGTGCTTTATTTATCGATTACAAGCGTTGATGAATGTAGTGTTTTGATTTCAAGTGTGTTGTATTTAATTTACGCGCGCGGATTCATTACTTAAAATGGATAACTTTATTCAAATAAATAGAAAACGTGTTGAAGACTCAGAAGAGAGTAGAAAAGAAACTGTAGAAAAACGAAAAAAGTACAGAAAATATGATGACCAATTTTTAGATTTTGGATTTACCTGCGTTAGTAATGAAAATATGGAACTTCCCGAATGTGTTGTTTGTCATAAGGTGCTGGCTGCTGAAAGTATGCTTCCTAATAAATTGAAACGTCATTTATAAACAACTCACAGTAATTTACAAGAGAAGCCGCGAGATTTTTTTTTAAGAAAATTGCGAGGACTGAAACTTCAGTCGACATCCTTGTTTTCCATAGCATCTATTCCTTCCAAAGCACTGCTCGCCTCTTACAATGTCGCATTTTAATAAATATTTTCTAGATAATCTGAATCAATACAATTGAATTAGAAACCCATTCTAATAGACCCCACCACCATCTACACTTTCAACAGTCGAGGAAGAACAGTTGTTAGAACTATCTTGTGATACGAGCATAAAACCGCGATTCGATAAAGACAAACTGTTTCAATTTTGGAGCAATACATCCCAAGAATATCCTACTATCAATATTTGATTTGCTACGTCGTACTTGTCTGAAACTGGCTTTCTTGCAGTTGTAGTAATCAAATCGAAGTATAGGTCACAAATAAATTTAGAAAAATAAATGAGAGTAGCAATTTCAAAACTTCAGCCCCGATTTGACAAGTTAAGCTCAGAAAAGAAAGCTCATCCTTTTCATTAATGGTATTGTTTATAGTTTTTTTATGTTTTCTAATAAATAATAATTAAGATTCTATATTCTTTGAATAAGGTATTCGGGATAACAATAAGATAAAAATTTTAGTTCGCTACATAAATACTTATTCATAAAAACAGTAGGTATTTTCAAAATATTTTATATTAATTTCTTAAATAGGTAGATACGCCACAGCCGCCCCCCTTGACTATCTTAACGCCCCCTTCCCATTCTGGACCCGCTACCGCCCCCAATGAAGGCTCCAGCTCCCACTAGGGGGGGGGGCGCGGGTACCGCCCTTGTTGGGAACCTATATTGTAGAGTTTATATTCCTCTTCTACTCTGCTATCAAAATAACCTTTCAAGATAACATTAATAACATCCAAAAGGCAGTTCGCCTTATTTACTATAACTTAAACTATCTTAACTTCATTAAATACAATTATTTTCCTACAATTATAATTAAGTACAATTATGAGTAAGTTTTATCTGCTAATTGTTTACTGAAGAAGTAAAAAAATCTATCTTAGTTTGTGGAGATATATATTTTTTGTGATTTTTAAATCTCAATAAATATGTTGTGTAGTATTTTTATTATTTATTTTGTATTCGTAAGTTTAATAAATTAGTATTTCGACCTGGAAATTAGAAAGCAGCGGCCATCGGAAATATACCTCATAAAGGAACATTTTTTGTCATTTTCTAAAGGGTTATTGTTATTAAAGTTTGAACAAGGAGCAATTTGCATTTTTATATCTAGAAAGTGTTTCTATTACTGTCACCATCTGCCAATACAAAGACTTCGTGTATTTGTACTCTTTTTCATTTAATATGTATTAGTTTTATCAATGCTGTTAAAAATGTTCATCGTCCACTAAATTTTATAGTTTTTTTTTTTTTTAGAATCTATAAAAAAATGTTCTCCATAATGATATGTAATTCAGATGGTCATTTAAAATTTTCTCGATAATAGGACTCTGACACGTTTCTATATATCGCTACGCATTGAACATCCCTAAATGAGTAATGTAGGTGGTTCATAGATGGCAGCTGTTTCGCTCAAAATACAGGATTGTAGCTCTTCTCTAACCCTTTATTACCCTTCCGGTCGACAGTTCGTGGCACGCGGACGCTTTTTCCCCCGGTTCGTTCTTCTGAAGTCGGAAGTTCGGGTGTTTTTAGGGCTTCGGAGTGTGGATCGGTGGTCCACAAATTGCTTGGTAAGGGTTTTAATTACAGAGGATGAGGGGTGATTCCTATAACGTCGGCCGAGGTTAGGTGATTTGAGCAGGTGGCGAACACGTGAGGCCGCGTTTTTTTGTGTCAATCGCGTAATCAGACGGGCGGGCTGACAAAAACGGTTATACCCAAAACCAGTAGCAGTTCCCGAGGAGATCCTTTATCAATGCCAAGAAAATAAATTAAGTTATAAGGAAAATACCAATTAAATTTAAGCATAGAATATATATATATATATATATATATATATATATATATATATATATATATATATATATATATATATATATATATATCTTCTTTCAGGAGAGTGATTATCGCCTAGAGCGAGACTAAGTTACTCTCCACGGACAAAGGATCCAAACTCGACATTGTGTAACGCTTTACTGAAGGGTCGCCGGTACTCTGCCTAAGCACGAAACGAATCGGAGCTGGTGAATTGCCCATCAAGGAGCAGAACCAAAAATTTAATGTACAATACAACCCTTTATTATTCTAAGGGTAGAATTTCCATTGTCCCTTATTACTGTGCTACGCACAAGGAGAGGCATGTGCTTTATTTTCATTCTCTTAAACTATGCGCCAAAATATGTTAAAATTACGTATGTTACTTTCTTAAATTACTTCACACACTTTTTACATACTCTTGTGCCCTTTATTATGTCGCGACCAAAAAGAGGAAATATGTAAACTCCAATCAGAACTTCATTTTGCTTCAGAAGAAAAAAATAAAATAATGAAAAATTACTAATGCTGTAACGACAACATATCAAACCTGTGCACACTGCTGTGATCTCGAGTATTGTTGGTAATATTCCTACTCTTGTTACTCTTGACTATCATGTCAAAAAAGACTTTAATGTAATCTAAGGGCTAGTTCAGACTAGCCCCCCCCCCCCCCCCCCCCCCCCCCCCCCCCCCCCCCCCCCCCCCCCCCCTAACGTGAAGTTATCCTAAATTTGGAACTAATAAAGTTGTAGGAAATGGCCGTCGCTTCTATATAATAGGTTTTGTATAAAAATTAGGACGCGCTCTCGTTCATGTTCATTCACGAATCCCTCAGTTCTTTATTAGAGTTGCTGGTTCGATAGCGGATAACTTCATCGTTATTAAACTTTGAAGTTAAGAAAATATTTCAATCGTAAACGCCTAAATCTGCTGCTTCCATTTCTGGATGCGTCCGGTTTGTTAACCTATAATTTTCTACAACCGCACTATACTACCTGTCAGTATGGGAATTTCGCAATTTAAGTTTTATTTTGAAAATAAAAATGGAAAATAATTGTGGTGAACAAGTAATTTTACCAAAATCAACAGAAATGTCCATGGATATGGTCAGTTTAATGCTTGAATATTTGCTGAAACTTAGAGCTTGTTCAGAGTAAATTTCTACGTCATATTAATTACAAATTCTTTAAGAATGATTTCTTTAGTTATTCAGAACTGACATCTATATTAAACTTGAATACCATGTCTATCTCAGATTAATTTGTATGCACCCTCTAGACATACTAGATCTACGTTGTCCTTCTTCAAACCTTTTAAGACAACCTGTGGAGCTAATACCTTCATGACAAGATCTATGGGCATTGTAAATAACTGCCCATCACTGGACTTGTTCTCCAGCTCCTTGTCTCTTTTTAAGAGGCAGATCGAGGTTCTTTTCTGAATTTCTTAGTTTTAGCCTTTTTTTAAGTGTTATTTATAGATGTAAACTTTTGTATTTTGTCTTTATGAGTTGAATGGACATGTCTCGTAAATAAATAAATAAATAAATAAAATATTAGTCAAGACGTTTACTAAGTGATGCTAGCCCTGCGGGTGGTATTTTCGAACTGAGCAGGCCAGGGTACCGTTTGCTTTCGACCTACAGTTTTGTCTGAAACTAAAAAGATACCCATTATAGTAAGCTCTCCTTTTCCTGCTTCTATCTTCTTTAGCATTATAAAAGTAGCAACAGATGTGCGACGTAGGTAGAGTACAACCTTTATAAACGGCCGAAAGGTACGCCGCGCGGTCGATTTGTCCTGCCTTACACTTGGCGCTGTAATCGTCTATAACTTCCAAAGCATTTGAAATTTTCAGAGAATATTATTGAAATATAGTACTTTCCAATAGGATACTCTCTAAAAAGTCGATTTTTCCGACCCAAGAAAGTGTAATGTTCTCTTAACAATTCAAGATCTCTTTGGTCCCTCGTTAAAGTAGTTGCTCAAAATTTCACTAAATCAGCTCTATCACTGCTTACGCGGTCAGACTATACTATTGCCCGATCTGTTGATTTCTTGATTGATTGACTCTGTTGAAATCTGCTTCACACCCGAATGTCTATTTCAAGAGGAAGCACCACTCACTGTTCTCAATATGCTGTAAAGAATATCAGATATCTTTTTGAGAGTGACGTTACACATACTTTAATGAATCTAGTCAAAACTCTCATCCCTCAATTTGCAAGACGTTAACGTGAGACAGGTATGTCTTGGCATACATGGAAATCGAAAGTTCTAAAATTGTTCAGAGCAGTGCATGCGTTAAAAAAAAGCATGGGCAGGATTTCCATTCGGTAATGGTGTCTGATAATCGAAAAAAATGATTTATCACGAACTCAAGAATTACAAAATGTACCTTGTAGGTTACTGTAAAATCGGATGATATCATGAATTAATAGAAAAAAAAAAGATCAGTACATATATACAATTTAAAAAAGTGACAGTATCAATTTGACTTAAAGGTAAAGCCACCTCGGTAATAATTATGTGGTCCTATGTCTGCCTACATTCCTGTCTTTTAAGCAATCAACTTTTGTCTGCGGATATTTGCATGAGTTACTGATGTTCGAGCTTTCAAAATGAATGAAGAAATAGGCGTACTATCATTTGCAACGCTATAGATTAGATTCCTGGTCCTATCCAGGGGATCGTTAATGTCAATGAGAAAGAGAGTAGGAGACAGTATGGAGCCTTGGGACACACCAGCGTTGATAGTGAAGGTATTAGAAATAAATCCATTGGCCGCCATTCGTGAAAAACGCTCTCTGAGGAAACCCGAGAGTCATAAACAAAACGTTTCAGACATAATAAGAGTGTCACTTAGTCTACAATCTGTCATGCCAAACACGGTCGAATGCCTTGGAATTATCAAGTGCAACTGCTTGAGATTCTCCAAAATGTTCACTTGCGTTGTTCCAAACATGTGTTACATAGGTTAGAAGATCTCCCCTTGATCATTGCTTATGAAAGCCGTATTGATGATCAGTACTAATGTTGACTTCTTGTAGATATTTCAAAAGATGGTCATTGATAGCATTTTCCATAACTTTCAATGTTATTAAAAGCAGTGCAACTGGTCCGTAGTTTTTTGACAAGATCTTCTTGCGTTTTTTGGTATCGGCTGAACTCTAGCGCATTTCCAACAGGAAGGAAATATTCCATTTCTGTAAGAGATTAAAAAGTCTACAGAGAACTGGAGTTCGTCCGTTTGCGCATTTTGTGAGTACTGTGGCAGGTATTCTATCAATATCAGAAGCTTTTTGGTGTCTAACTTCACTAAAATGCGTTGTACGATACTCTGACTGAAAACAACATCGGGAATCCACTGTGGAAATAATGTTTTTCCTTGGAATCCCAAATGAATAACGCAGGTGGTTCATAGATGGTCCTTAATATGTCGCTTGAAAACGCCTAAACCTACTGCTTTCATTTCTGGACGCTTCCGATTTCCTAACCTACAATTTCCCACAACTGTCTTGTACTATCTGTTTGTATAGGCACTTTACAATTTAAGTGTTATTTTCAAAATAAAAATGGAAAATAATCTTGATAAAAAAGTAATTTTACCAAAACCAACAGAAATGTCCACGGATATTGTTAATTTAATGCTTGAAAATTTTCCTAAAGAAAAAGTAATAGACTCTTGTGAGACTGCAAAACAAACAGCACATTTTGATAACTTAGAGCTATCCATTGGTTCAGATGTACTAGAGGGTAAAAATATTCCTTGTAGCATGGTAGCACAAAATGATAATGCTGAATTATTAATGAAAGTTGAGCCGGAAATTGAAAATCTTGCATTAGATGTCGCAGTAGATGTTTCAGCAAATACTTACGAATATAACAGACAAGAAACTAAGCTGATGGGTCAGATGGAGAATCACTGGAAATGTCTAGAGACAGAATATATTTCACAGAATAGATTGCTAGATCATTCATGTGGTACTTACGGTGTATCTCCAAATAAGTAAGTTTTTTTATAACACATAAGTTGTGTACAAGGTTTAATTAATAATTTATGGCATGGATTATGATACTTAATTTTAGCACATCAAATATTTTGATAAAGTTATTGAAAAACATCATAATGCAATACTTATAAAGATTCTTAAAACAGTCGGTTGCCACAATAGGAAAAAATTTGGTGTGCATAATTCTATAAATAAATAAATAATTTATTAACGGACCAGCCATTTACAGATAAAGGAAATAAAAAGAAAAACAACATTTACATATTCCTAAAAACATAAAGTTTCCTCATCCGAAGCACCATCACAAAACCTGTCTAGTTTTATTTTTTGTGGTTTGAATGTTATCATTAAATAAATCTATATTGGTGACTCTACTAATACCATTAGCCATAGCACACGATCTAGTCAATGCTGATAAACCATAAATTTGTTTGGTGAAATGGTAAATGACACAGATTTGTTATACGTAGTATTCTTTGAGGAGTATTAAGTTCAATCCTCTCCAGAAGTTCTGGGCAGTCAATTGCAGAATTTAAAACTTTATGTAGTGTGCAAATATCGGTTATCCTTCTCTTGTCTTCAAGGCCAGGTAAATTTAACAAATTCATTATTTCCTCATATACAATATTTTCTACTGTTATTCCCATTTTATACCCTATGAATCTCAGGAACTTTTTTTGCACACACTCAATTAAATCTACATATGTCTTGTAGCGTGGTGACCATACTAATAATAATAATAATAATAATAACTTTTTTAGCAAGGCTAAACAAGTATAATTACAATATATATAATTACAAACTAACTTAAATGCTATGGTTATCTATTATGTAGCTTCTTAACAATTTTTTAAAGTTTACAAACTTTGCATTTTTCAAATTTATTGGAAGATTGTTAAATTCTATAAGTCCTCGATGGAATAAGCAATTTTCAGCATATGATGAATTCACAGTGGGAACATAAAAGTCCAATCTATTTCTAGTGTTATATGCCTGAATGTCATTGACATATTGTAATTTTTCTAAAATATGTTCAGGGTACATTCTATTTTTAATTTTAAAAACAACTATCATTGTATTTAAAAAGATATTTTGTTTTACACTTAATAAGTCTGTTGTTTTCAACATATCTTTTATTCTTGAATACCTATTACAACCTATTATACATCTTAATGCCCAGTTTTGCTTTTTCTGGAGATTGTCTATATCTCTTTTGTTGAACATATAGAGAATTGTGGAACAATAATTGAGGTGGGGCATTATTATCGACTTATATATTAGCAATTTAGCCCAAGTACTTAAATTTTTACCTATTCTACATAAAAAATAAATTTTTTTTGATACTTTTTTTGTTATATAATTGGCAGGACTAGAAAATGATAGATTTTCATCAATAACTACACCCAAATATTTACATTCTTTAACTTGTTCAATTCTGTCATTGTCTATCACAATGCCATTATGAGTAGTGTTATCTAGGGTATTATTTTTGCCTTTTAGTATTATAAATTTGGTTTTTTTAACATTGACACTAAGACTATTACAACACAGCCACTTGTGTAACCTATCTAAGTCTTCATTTATTGTTTGCACTAGATCTGTTATGTTATCACTTTCATAATAGAGGATTGTGTCATCTGCAAATAGCTGTAATTCACATTTTTTTATGACTTTCACTATATCATTTATATATAATATGAATAAGTCAGGTCCTAGCACTGTGCCCTGTGGAACACCATGACTATTGATCCTAATAGAAGATAACGCTCCATTATATTTTGTTTGTTGTGTTCTGCTGTCCAGATATTCACAGAACTATTTTAACACATTTCCCTCAAAACCATATTTTTCCAATTTGTGAACCAACAACTTTCTGTTTATAGTTTCAAAAGCCCTTTGAAAGTCAAGTAGAAGTACACCAACCAATTTTTTCTCACTTATAGAAGACTTCCACTTGGAAATAACAGTCTGTAGTGCACTTTCACAAGAATGATTTATCCTAAAACCAGCCTGACAATATGTAAGCAACTTGTTTTCCTCTATGTATTTTCTCATTTGTTTGCTTACAATAGTTTCAAGAAGTTTTTCATATGTAGCTACCATATTAATTGGTCGATATTCTTCACATCTATTAGTGTTAGTTACTTTCTCAATAGGAATAATCATTGTCATTTTCCATTCTTGGGGGAATCTTCCTCTTACTAGGCTAGTGTTAATTAGTTTCAGAAAGCAATCACCCATTACTTCAAATGCTAGTTTTAAAATTCTGACATTAATGCCATCAACACTACTTGTCTTATTTTTTAAATTTTTTACAGTTTTTCTAAGGTCAGCTAGTTCTAATGTATCAAAATTATTAAACTTATTTATTGGGGTTTCGATATTGTTTAGAACTTCCTGGGTTTCAATTTCCCCCATGTCTTTTGTTATGGCACTAATATTTTGCAAAAAGTAGTCATTAAATTTTTCTGCTATTATTTTGTTATCCTTTTCCATCTTTCCCTTGAAAAAAATGCCATCTTGTCGTTTATTGTTTTTACTAGAAATGATTAGACCCTTCAGAGTCCTCCACATTTCTTTAGAATCTCCTTTAGCTTCATCTATTTTTCTGTTATAATATGCTTGCTTTTTTTCTTTAATAAGCTGAACCACTCTGTTTCTATTCTGTTTATAGCTTATCCAGTCATCTTCAAGTCTAGTTATCATTGCTCTTCTGTACAATCTGTCTCTATTAGAAATTGCATCTTTAATTCCGAGCGTCCACCATTTTTTGTTTACCCATTTGCACATTGCCTCTCTTTCTACTATTGGAGCATGCTTGTTTAATTTCTCAGTTATAATTTGTACCAGATAGTTTGCAATCTCGTTTATGGACTTCAAGGTTATAGGCCATACACAGCTCATAATGTCCAATTGAAACTGAAGTTCATTAAAGTTTTTCGTATCTCTGACACTTGTTTTTTGCTTAACTCTTTTAAAAGAAGGAAATTCTGTAGTTATAATGGAGTGATCCACTATTTTGGGTGAGTGGTGAATTTGATATTCAATACTTTTTTCATTAGTTATTATAAGATCAATCATTGTTGCTGTATTCTGTGTAATTCTTGTAAAGTTTTGAACGACTTGATACATACCATTACTTTTTATAATATCTTTAAGTTTCTTGGAATAATATGAATCTTTTGCAACATTGATGTTGAAATCCCCTGTTAAAATAAACCCGTCAGGTTTTACAGCATATTCTCCTATTATTTCTTCTAATTTATCCAAGAATACAATATCACTGGCGTTAGGAGAATGGTAGACATTAAGAACATTGTATTTTTTGCCATTAACACATAGGTTTATACCAACCAACCATAAATTCCCATCTATTACTATATTTATAGTTGACCTGTAATGAAGTTCTTCTTTCACGTATATAGAAGCTCCACCTGTATGCCTACTTGTTGAAAGTGCATGAACTGCTTTATAGCCATTAATGTTTATTATACTGGACAAGCATACTCTAGTACTCATCTGACAAATGAACAATATAAAACCGTAAAACACTTAATATTGGTAAAATCAGGCAATGATCTTTTAATAAAACTTAACATTTTCATAGCCTTATTTGTCATAAATTCAGTGTGAAAATTAAAATTTATATTTTTATCGAAATACACCCCAAGATCCTTCATGTAGATTGTTGTTTTACCCAAACCAGTGAAATTGCACCTTTAAGTGTTGGTTCACATGACTAACCCATTTTTTTCACGGCCTGTTAAGGTAATTTGTATTTCTATTACAAATTATATATAACAGATTTTTTTATTTTTAGCCAAGTGAAACACGAGAGAACAAGCAGTGACACATTTTGTGAGGACTGTAATTCAATAAAATCTGAACCTTTAGACATAAAGGATGAAGAAATGTAAGTGTATTAAGAGTTGGTTTAGAGTTAAAAGAGATATTGGAAACAAAGTTCAAGTTAGTTCATTTACAATTTGTAGATCTATTAAAAAAGTTAGTTTTGGGCTTATTAGTAATAAAATTAACTTCCAAAATCAGTGTAACTGAAAGATATGTTTAATACAATGACTAGAAGTTCAGGTTTTTATATAATAATAATAATAATAATAAACGTCTTTATTTTATACTTGGCAAAATGCAGCACTGTGAAATACAAAAAATAAAATAAAAACGCAAACTCAAATACAATTTAAGAAGTATCCATTAGTACTTAAACTCTACTTACTCTAAACTAAAAAAGGAAAACATTGTAATTCTACATCATGATCCCCACCTTACCCTATGAAAGAGACATAATAATAACAATCAATAAGTCTGAAATATAATCTCCTTTAAGCTGCCTTCTGAGAGAAAGTTCAGACAGAGCAAGCAAACCTTCAGGTGTTAGTTCCTTCGCACAGTTTTTGAGAACTAAGGCAGGTATTCCATCAGCTTTTTTGGTGTCTAGCTTCATTAAAATACATTTTATGATACGCTGTACAACATCGGGCATCCTTGACTGCACTATGGGAATAGTAGGTGGTGCTTTTTCTTGGAAATCGACAGTAGAATGTGAAGCAAAGAGTTCAGCCAACAAGTTCGCTTTTTCAACAGGTGCCGTTGCAATAGAATTATCTGGCCGTGTGAGTGGTGGTTTGGTGGATTTGACTAACTGCCTTAGCGACCGACCAAAAGGACCTGGAATTGTTGGGACAAGTGAGAAGTTTGTTTCTAATCCGTTGATTGTGTGCCTTCTTGGTTTCGTCGATAATTTCTTTGCATCTATTCTGGGCACGAACAAAGGTGTTACGATTTATGGTGTTAGGATTTTCACGCCATTGTCGGTATGCAAGATGTTTAGAACCAACAGCTTCTTTGCATTTTCGGTCAAACCAAGACTTGCCGTTGGAAGGGCATTTCTTCGAAGAAGGGATATAAGCCATACCGGCCAAAATAACATCAGAAACCTCCCTGGCGCAGTCAGATGGGTCGTCGCACATTGTCTCGACTAGTACAAGCTAGCGGGACAATATTATTTCTTCACTTATTTCAATTGTTTATGTATATTTCCAGGTATCTTAAGCTATTTTAAGAAAAAAAAGTTGAAAAATGTGTACTGTATGTGTATTAATCGAAATATGTAGCTGCAAGACGGAAGTGGTTTACTAATGTGCCTCATTTGTTCACTATTGTCGCTAATTGTTCTTTAATTAGCTACATACGTCTACCTACTCATTATGTGTGAAAAGCACAATCATGTTTGTTTACAAAGAAATTTCTAGGAAAAAAATAAAAATCATAATGATAGTACCCACATTTATTAATTTACAAAATATTATTTCTTTTAAAATAAATTAGTATAATAACAGTATCTATATATCAATTATTTACAATAACAAGGTGTATAAGTAGAAGAAATATAATATTAAATAACTTATATACTAAGGCATGAATTATAAGCAACTACAACACACAATAAAATAAGAATAATAATTACAATAAAAAAATACTTAAACCTACTAATCACCATCAGATGAGTCGTCATCACCACTCTCCCATTCAGTAGAATCTTCAGAGAATAAATAATCCTCCTCATTTAATTCGTGATGATGACTTACTGATGGTGTTTCGGATGGCAATGAAGGTGGGATAATCAACTGCAGAACCTCCGATGGCAAAGAAGTAAATTTTCTTCGCGGTAATTCTCTATACGAGTTGATAACAGGATCAGACGTAAATAAAAGCATTCTCAAAAGATCTGTATTTGTGGCAATACATGACCGCTTCCTGGTGTGCCGTTCACGGAATCTACGACAGTCTTTATTTCTTGCCTCCTGGGCTTCTTCGGAGAGTTGTCCAATGGGCAGAAGAAAAGACTTTATAACTTCCGCGCTGTGTACAAGAATTTTATGCACAGTAACTGGCATGGAATACCACGAATACAGATCAAGGTATAATTTTCTAGTATCAACACAAAACTTTTCGAATTCTATATAATTTATGTCATATCCTGATGACAAAGTTCTTAAAATTACATGAAATCTACGAATAAGGTTTTCGTCTAATCCTGTAATTTCGCTGCTCAATTCAGCTTTGGAAAAAAATCTACGTGCTGTGTTTCCATCGTTTGTGTTACCATACCCAGGTTTTGGTTTATCTACAATGAGACCCATACGATCTTTAAACACTTTTTGTATCTCTTGTGAGCGTTGCTTCACAATAGCTTTGTCGTTATCTCCCCTGACTTGCCACTTTTTTATTTCTAAACGATAGCTGATGTGAAGCAAACATTCAAACGTGCGGATCCATGCATGTAAAGTAGATAAACCAAATGCAAGGCGTTCTTCGTTGCTGGGATATTTCTTTGACTCCTCGTTCATAGTAGACGGGGTGGGACCGCAAATATAACACTTTTGTGTTGAACTTGTGTCTGTTAAGGCATTGCACACTTTGCCATCAGTCATTGTCAACAACAAATCGTGTTTAACAGAGATTTGAGATCCAGCAACGTTACATAATGTTGGAAGAAGCTGACTTACTTCATCTAAAATTTTAGAAGTTTCTTCTTTCATAAACTCTTTTGTCTCCTTGGCAAAAATAAACTTAATAGGACGGCAATATAAAGTAGAGGAAGGTCTTGGATTTTGCCAGATCACAGTTTCGCCATCAAGCAGTCTCAAAGGGACAAATGAGTATACGAACAAAAATTCGTCTGTAGCGTTAGTGTTCTCAAATTACTGCTTATACGTGCTTTGCCCCGAACTCCCATCACAGTCTCATTTGCTTACCAACGTATAATATGAACGAGGTAACACACTTCTAATGACTTCCGTCTGAGCTTTAACTAATCGTTCAGCCGTTTTATCCAAAATCGCGTGAAGTTTAATTTCAGCTAGAGATTCAGTCACAGAAATATATTCGTCAGAAGGACAACAAGAAGCTTTGGACTTACCTAAACTATAAAACGATGGATACACTTGATGTCCCGCTTTCATTGACCATTTTCTTGTTTGTTTATATGAGTGAGAAGTCGATTTCGAGTCCACATAATAAGCTAAAGCTTCGTCTGGTGTTAACGGCCGACTTTGTTCAGAACACTTATTCTTTTCTCTAGTTTCACTGACCGCGACGTTATGGATCTGTTTAGCAACACTTCGATGCCCTTCTTTTCGAGTAGCTAACTCAGCTGCTGTAATAAGCTCACTTGCACTTCGCGATTCCAAAAGATCTTCTTTTTCGTTGATGAGTCTTCAAATGATTTTCTGGGTCACCCTACGGAAAGAGCCGCTGATGATGTTGAAGTGTACGGCTGGTTAACACACATCTTTATTTCGATTCCGGATCCCTCTAACCAATCTTTATGTTTGATTAGAAACATTTCTTTGTTACACTTTAAAGAAGTCCACTTTTGACTGAATTTTGCTGAAAGGCTTGATATTTTCATTTTGAGTCGTTTTAGAGAATCGTCAGAAACATCAGACATATTGAATTTTTCACTTATATAATAAAAAATGCCACTGTTTCGTTCAGTTTTGTCATGTTTTAGCCATTCTTCAAAAAACTCCATTTTCGTCATAGTCACGACTCGTTCTGAAAAAAAAATAAAATAATTTTACTTTCGGGCCTTTTCGGGGTCTATAATATATATGAATCTGTGCCTGAATGTTGTAGGTATTACATATAGAAAAATCTAGGTGGATATATATGGATAAAAAAAGTTGCTACTTTTAAAGTTTACAATTAATGTAAAATTTGCTGGATTTATCTATACATTTACAAATTGATATTACACCAAAAGTATACATATTTTTTATAAAAAATATAAGTCATAATAGAGTACATACCTTCAACAGAATATTCCATCACAAAAAACTCGTTTCACTTTGCTACCAATTTTAAAATATGTTATAACAAGTGTGCATAAAATGCAACTGATTTGCAAATGAAAATGACCTCTCTTATAAGGGTTACTTTGACCCCCTGATAAGATACCTTTATGAGGTGATAAACAAATTAATTCTTGGAATTCGTTAAATGGGGGGGAGGGGGGGTTGTTTACAAGTCGTTATCAGTGGTTCCTGGAAATTACGTCATGAATATTGTCCCGCTAGCATGTTCTTGCCGAATCACTGTGCACAGGCTCAAGAAACAGTGAATGAGGGTTCCTGGGAACTTCAGTGTCGTAGTTGTTTGCATTATAGTGAATATCACTTGATAGATTAAATTGATCTTTAAAGGTATTTAAGATATTTATTGGATCTTCAGTCAATGAATTATCAGCAGAGCTTATTCTAATGTTGTTTTTTTTTTTTGTATTTTTATTACAGTCTTTGTTAAGAATTTTCCACGTTGCCCTATTTTTGTTTTTCGCATTTGCTATTATGTTTTCATTTAAACTACATTTAAAATCAAATATAAATTGTTTATATTTTCTCTTCTCTTCTTTATACTGGTTCAAAATATTTTGACTATTAGTTTGTTTATAAAAGATATACAAATTATTACTCAGTTGGGTATCCTACCAAGTTTTTTGTGTAAAATAAAACAAGATTAAAAGTAACATTTATTTAAAAATATGCTTAAGAGAAACATTTTAGACATAATGACCGCAACAAACCTAAACACATTTTCCCATTTTTGTTGATTTCTCTATTTGACTATCTGTCTGTCGATTTGCTGGTAAAGTAACTCTCGAATGAGATAATATCTTAACAGTGTTTCAGGGTAAAGGAGTTAAACAGGTGAAATGATGCTTATTTTTTACTTAAGAAAGTCAAATTCAGTACTTATTTTAGAACTACGTGTTTGCGCGGAAAGTTCTTGTTAAATCACTTTGTTGATTTTTTAGTACATTTTCAATTTATTTTGACAGAGAAAAATTTGAAAATAGTGGAGTCAACCAAGATATAAACCTATTAGAAGAACTTAATAAAGCAACAAACATATTATCATCTGATGCTGTTAAAGACGAGGAAAGCGATAAAATAGATTCATTCTTAGAATCAGTAACACAAGAACAATGCTCTATTAAAATAGAGGAAGAAAATACCAGTACCTATATGGTAAAGGACAAATTGGAGCGCGCTAATTCTGAAACCGAATTGTTTTCAGTCGATTCATCTATTTGTAAACAAGAACCCGAGTTAACAATTTTTTTGAACAAACTGAAAGTTGTGGGAAAAAAATAGAAAGTATATTTTGGATCGTTCATCTTCAGTTTGGGACAGTGCTAAGGACAGGTAAGTTTTAGAAATGGTTGATGATATTTTAAAAATATTGACAATATATTAGGTTTTCCAACTAGAAGTAAATTGTCAAAAGAAGGGTAGACCTCGTGAAATTCTGAAATAAGAGTATTCTAGCAAATATAATAAAAGTAAAATTCAAAACAATACACTGATACTTGGTCATGTAAAAAATAGATCCAACTCCTCAAACCGTTCGAAGAGATTACTAAAATAACCAGCTGAGATGTTTCCTGCATCTCTGAAGAGATTCCACATGTTTTGTGACATTGCTGAAATACCTGGGAAAGGAAGAGACTGCAGATAGAACACCAAATTTATTGAGACTGATATCTTCACTAAAAGATGAGCTTGAAAAATGGAAAGAACACTTTGGGGAACTCCTGAAGTGTGGATCTTTCGTTTCACTTTTTCACCAACACCATCTACGAGGCTGGTTTGAAAAGTCCATGCAAAAATAAAAACTACTTATGTGTTTGGGGTAAACCTTTTTTATTTTTCGACATAGTCTCCTTTTAGGCTTATACACTTCGTCCAACGATGTTCTAGTTTGTTGATCCCTTCCGAATAATAGGATTTGTCCAAGTCTGCAAAATATCCATTAGTGTCTGCAATCACCTCCTCATTTGAATAAAATCTTTGTCCCGCCAGCCATTTCTTCAAATTGGGGAACAAATAGTAGTCCGAGGGAGCCAAGTCTAGAGAATAGGGGAGATGTGAAACGAGTTGGAATCCTATTTCTATTAATTTTGCGACCACAACTGCTGAGGTGTGTGCTGGTGCGTTGTCGTGATGGAAAAGGACTTTCTTGTGGGCCAATCGCGGGCGTTTTTCTTGCAGCTCGGTTTTCAAACGGTCCAATAACGATGAATAATATTCACCTGTAATAGTTTTACCCTTTTCCAGATAGTCGATAAGGATTATCCCTTGCGAATCCCAAAAGACAGTCGCCATGACCTTTCCGGCCGAAGGAACGGTCTTCGCCTTTTTTGGTGCAGATTCCCCCTTGGTAACCCATTGTTTAGATTGTTGTTTGGTCTCAGGAGTATAGTAATGTATCCATGTTTTATCCACAGTGACGAAACGACGCTTAAAGTCCTCCGGATTCTTCTGGAACAGCTGCAAACCATCCTTGCAACACTTCACACGATTCCGTTTTTGGTCAAGCGTGAGCAATCGCGGCACCCATCTTGCGGATAGCTTTCTCATGTCCAAATGTTTATGCAAAATATTATGTACCCGTTCAGTCGAGATGCCCACAGCACTAGCAATCTCACGCACCTTAACTCTTCTGTCATCCATCACCCATATCATGGATTTGATCAATGATTTCTGGAGTCGTAACCTCCACAGGCCGTCCAGAACGTTCAGCGTCACTTGTGCCCATATGGCCAGTCTGAAAATTTTGAAACCACTTATAAACTGTTCTAATCGAAGGTGCAGAGTCACCATAATGTTTATCAAGCTTCTCTTTAGTCTCCTGAGGCGTTTTGCCTTTCATAAAGTAATGTTTAATCACCACACGAAATTCTTTTTCGCCCATTTCTTGAAAATCACTCGACTTCCTTGATTCACACGAATGCCAAACACAAAGAAATAGACCAATATGGCTGAAACTTGGTGTGCGTTCATTCAAGAGATGCTACTAACTAAACATGACCTCGATACGCGCCGGTGGTGCCATCTCTCGGACTTTGCATGGACTTTTCAAACCAGCCTCGTATGTTTTCGAGCGGTAAGCTCGAGAAGGTGTGTTTCTGCAATAAGTGCCAGCTGTGCTGTGCCACTCTGCTTGAAAAGACTTTGTAAGTCACCGACAGAGTACAGTATAAGCATGTATTTGCTATAGTTTTCCGTTAGTACCTGGATAAGTACTAAAAATGATGTTTTCGAATTTGCTGAACCTAGCCCAACTGAGGAGCCGTGATATGGCGAAACGAGTCTTGGGATGGTTCAGCAAATACAAAGAACACTTTTGGGGACTTCTAAAAAATGCGAATCTATCGATTCGCCTTTAGTTGTTATACCAATGCCATCACTGAAAATATTGAAATACATAACAGTTTCTGGAACTGTTTTGAGGAAATCGCTACAGACCATATACAAAATGATGGGCGGAAAAAAAGTGCTAGAGCCAATGAAATTGATTTTATATGAAAACTGTTCGCCCAGATCGGACGGCAGACCCTTACAAGTGGTGTCGTCTGCTAGTAGTGTATACAGTAAGAGGTTATTTTCAGAAGCAAGTATTATTTATGAGGAAAAGCGCAATACTTTACTACCAATAAATGCTGAAAAAATTGTTTTCAATTATCATAATTTACCTCTCGGAGATTTTAGGTATTAAATTGTAATAATTTGTTACTAAAATAGATACATTTTTGAGTAACATGTGCGATTTTTTCATGATTAGGTATTCGGTATTCGGCCGAATAGTACGCAGTATTCGGCCGAATACCGAATAGGAAAAAAAAATGACCGAATAGACCGAATACCGAATAGTAGCCGAATATTTGTGGCCCGGGCTGGCTTTACACGAAATGGCGCCCAGGCCGAATATATATATATATATATATATATATATATATATATATATATATATATATATATATATATATATATATATATATATTATATATATATAATTTATATATTTGAAAAGTCCGTGCAAAGTCCGAGAGATGGCACCACCGGCGCGTATCGAGGTCATGTTTAGTTTAGTAGCATCTCTTGAATGAACGCACACCAAGTTTCAGCCATATTGGTCTATTTCTTTGTGTTTGGCATTCGTGTGAATCAAGGAAGTCGAGTGATTTTCAAGAAATGGACGAAAAAGAATTTCGTGTGGTGATTAAACATTACTTTATGAAAGGCAAAAAACGCCTCAGGAGACTAAAGAGAAGCTTGATAAACATTATGGTGACTCTGCACCTTCGATTAGAACAGTTTATAAGTGGTTTCAAAATTTTCGGACTGGCCATATGGGCACAAGTGACGCTGAACGTTCTGGACGGCCTGTGGAGGTTACGACTCCAGAAATCATTGATCAAATCCATGATATGGTGATGGATGACAGAAGAGTTAAGGTGCGTGAGATTGCTAGTGCTGTGGGCATCTCGACTGAACGGGTACATAATATTTTGCATAAACATTTGGACATGAGAAAGTTATCCGCAAGATGGGTGCCGCGATTGCTCACGCTTGACCAAAAACGAAATCGTGTGAAGTGTTGCAAGGATGGTTTGCAGCTGTTCCAGAAGAATCCGGAGGACTTTAAGCGTCGTTTCGTCACTGTGGATGAAACATGGATACATTACTATACTCCTGAGACCAAACAACAATCTAAACAATGGGTTACCAAGGGGGAATCTGCACCAAAAAGGCGAAGACCGTTCCTTCGGCCGGAAAGGTTATGGCGACTGTCTTTTGGGATTCGCAAGGGATAATCCTCATCGACTATCTGGAAAAGGGTAAAACTATTACAGGTGAAGATTATTCATCGTTATTGGACCGTTTGAAAACCGAGCTGCAAGAAAAACGCCCGCGATTGGCCCACAAGAAAGTCCTTTTCCATCACGACAACGCACCAGCACACACCTCAGCAGTTGTGGTCGCAAAATTAATGGAAATAGGATTCCAACTCGTTTCACATCCCCCTGTTCTCCAGACTTGGCTCCCTCGGACTACTATTTGTTCCCCAATTTGAAGAAATAGCTGGCGGGACAAAGATTTTATTCAAACGAGGAGGTGATTGCAGACACTAATGGATATTTTGCAGACTTGGACAAATCCTATTATTCGGAAGAGATCAACAAACTAGAACATCGTTGGACGAAGTGTATAAGCCTAAAAGGAGACTATGTCGAAAAATAAAAAAGGTTTACCCCAAACACATAAGTAGTTTTTATTTTTGCACGGACTTTTCAAACCAGCCTCGTATAAATAGCAACCCAATATAATTTTAGTTATACTAAAATCGTCTTATTTTAAACTTATTATTTTGTTTTTTTTTTTTTTTAGTGCGTATTCAAGTTATTTTATCCGAGAAAATCAGGAAAGTTTTACAGTTTCCGAAGATGACGGCGATAAAATAATATGTGAAGAGCCTATTAAAAATCATCTTGCTGATGATAAGAAATCTATACAAGATGGGATTTTTAAATTTGGCCAATATAGTTATCAAACAACGACAAGTCCTTTAGTGCATAAAAATCTTGAAGATGACAAGTTTGAATGTTCTCATTGTAATTTTCAAACAAAACATAAAATCAGTTTAAAGCGACATCTATTAGTACATAAAAATTCCAGTGAAATCAAAATGTTTAAATGTGAGCATTGTAATTATCAAGCACAACAGAAAGATTATTTAAATCAACATCTGTTAGTACATAAAAATTGTGGAGAAATCAAAATGTTTAAATGTGAGCATTGTAATTATCAAGCAAAACATAAAAAGTATTTAAAACAACATCTAGTAGTACATAAAAATACCAGTGAAATCAAGACGTTTAAATGTGAGCATTGTAATTATCAAACAAAATATAAAAAGAATTTAAATACGCATCTATTAGTACATAAAAATTCCAGTGAAATCAAAATGTTTAAATGTGAACATTGTAATTATCAAGCAAAACAGAAAGGTTATTTAAGTAAACATCTATTAGTACATAAAAATTTTAGTGAAATCAGAATGTTTAAATGTGAGCATTGTAATTATCAAACAAAACATAAAAATTGTTTAAATAAACATCTAATACTACATAAAAATTCCAGTGAAATCGAAATGTTTAAATGTGAGCATTGTAATTACCAAACAAAACATAAAAAATGTTTAAATATACATCTAATACTACATAAGAATGCCAGTGAAATCAAAATGTTTAAATGTGGGCAGTGTAATTATCAAGCAAAACAAAAAGGCAATTTAAGTCAACATTTATTAGTCCATAAAAATTGCAGTGAAATCAAAATGTTTAAATGTGGGCATTGTAATTATCAAGCAAGATATAAAAGTAATTTAAATAAACATCTGTTAGTACATAAAAATTCCAGTTAAATCAAAATGTTTAAATGTGAACATTGTAATTACAAAGGGTACTAGGAAAGTTTTGCAATACAGCTGTATTTATTTTAATTTCTTCAAAGTAATTTCCTCTACATTCAATACACCCCTCCATCCTCCGAAACCAATCTTTTAAACCAGTTCTGCCAAGTTTCACTAGAGAATAAAGCACACCCGTTGTCCCAGGCCCGCAGAAGGTCCTCATCACTGGAAAACCTCCTCCCTTTTAGTTTCATTTTCACATGCGGGAACAGTGCAAACTCGCAGAGTGCAAGGTCTGGACTCTCGAGAAGTTTCAGTCCTGTCTTGGTCAAATATTCGGTGCAAGCTTTGATGCGGTGAGCTGGAGCATTATCGTGATGGAGGAACCAGGTGTCCATTCTTGACTTTGGCCGCAGGTTCTTCATAGATCCAATGACTTTAGGCAGGCACTGTTCAGTATACCACTTAGCTGTGACTGTCTTCTGTGTGTCCAAAACGACACGTTTCACAATTCCACTCGATTTGAAAAATACAGGTATCATTTTCTTCTTTACACATCGGGATTTTCTGACAACCACGGGTGTGCCCTCATCATCAAAGACCCAAACTTTGTTTTGAGCCCTGGTCGGCATATCGTAATAGTACAGCCAAGTCTCGTCACCTGTCACGATGTTGTTCACATACCGAGATTGTCCCTTATCAAACTTTTTTAGCATCTCCCGGCACCAAGTCACACGTCCTGTCATCTGCTCTTCAGTCAGTCGATGCGGCACCCAGAAAGAACAAAGTTTCTTCACGTGCAAATGATCATGCAGAATCGAACGAATTGCTGGTGCATTTAGGTCTAAAGTACCCTCTATCTGTTGGTAGGTCACTCGCCTGTCCTCGTCAAGCATTTTCCTCACAGCAGTAACGTTTTCCTCCGTAACTGACGTTCGTGGCCTTCCCGGCCTCTCAGCATCCTCCAGAGTGAAATTTTCCCTTTGGATTTTTCTATACCACCTGAATATCGTTGTACGATGTGGACAAACATCACCTAGTTCAAAAGTCATCTCTTCTAAGCACTGGTCTATGTTTAAACCACGCACGAAATTATAACGCAAAACTGCCCTTATCTCATTTCGTGACCACGATGCCATCGCAAGCACTTTACAGTCTCACTGCTAATGAACAACTGAGCCCATCGACTTGGCGCGGCGGCTACTATGCACGTATGAATATGTCTCAACATACGAGGCTGTGCAAAGTCCGAGAGATGGCACCACCGGCGCGTATCGAGGTCATGTTTAGTTAGTAGCATCTCTTGAATAAACCCACACCAAGTTTCAGCCATATTGGTTTATTTCTTTGTGTTTGGCATTCGTGTGAATCAAGGAAGTCGAATGATTTCCAAAAAATGGACGAAAAAGAATTTCGTGTGGTGATTAAACATTACTTTATGAAAGGCAAAACGCCTCAGGAGACTAAAGAGAAGCTTGATAAACATTATCGTGACTCTGCATCTTCGATTAGAATAGTTTATAAGTGGTTTCAAAATTTTCGGACTGGCCATATGGGCACAAGTGACGCTGAACGTTCTGGACGACCTGTGGAGGTAACGACTCCAGAAATCATTGATCAAATCCATGATATGGTGATGGATGACAGAAGAGTTAAGGTGCGTGAGATTGCTAGTGCTGTGGGCATCTCGACTGAACGGGTACATAATATTTTGCATAAACATTTGGACAGGAGAAAGCTATCCGCAAGATGGACGCTTGACCAAAAACGGAATCGTGTGAAGTGTTGCAAGGATGGTTTGCAGCTGTTCCAGAAGAATCCGGAGGACTTTAAGCGTCGTTTCGCCACTGTGGATGAAACATGGATACATTACCATACTCCTGAGACCAAACAACAATCTAAACAATGGGTTACCAAGGGGGAATCTGCACCAAAAAAGGCGAAGACCGTTCCTTCGGCCAGAAAGGTTATGCCGACTGTCTTTTGGGATTCGCAAGGGATAATCCTCATCGACTATCTGGAAAAGGGTAAAACTATTACAGGTGAATATTATTCATCGTTATTGGACCGTTTGAAAACCGAGCTGCAAGAAAAACGCCCGCGATTGGCCCACAAGAAAGTCCTTTTCCATCACGACAACGCACCAGCACACACCTCAGCAGTTGTGGTCGCAAAATTAATGGAAATAGGATTCCAACTCGTTTCACATCCCCCTATTCTCCAGACTTGGCTCCCTCGGACTACTATGTGTTCCCCAATTTGAAGAAATGGCTGGCGGGACAAAGATTTTATTCAAACGAGGAGGTAATTGCAGACACTAATGGATATTTTGCAGACTTGGACAAATCCTATTATTCGGAAGGGATCAAAAAACTAGAACATCGTTGGACGAAGTGTATAAGCCTAAAAGGAGACTATGTCAAAAAATAAAAAAGGTTTACCCCAAACACATAAGTAGTTTTTATTTTTGCACGGACTTTTCAAACCAGCCTCGTACAGCAACAAGCAGCTTCCTGCGATTCATTGTTGCGCCATATTGCAAAACTTTCCTAGTACCCTTTGTATCAAGCAAAATGTAAAAGCTATTTAAATAAACGTCTAATACTACATAAGAATTCCAGTGAAATCAAAATGCTTATATGTGAGCATTGTAATTACCAAACAAAATATAAAAGTTTTTTAAATAAACATCTAATACTACATAAGAATTCCAGTGAAATCAAGATGTTTACATGTGAGCATTGTAATTATTAAACAAAACATAAAAGTTTTTTAAATTAACATCTAATACTACATAAGAATTCCAGTGAAATCAAAATTTTTAAATGTGAGCATTGTAATTACTAAAGAAACCCAAATATGCAAGTGAAAAACTTTAAAATATGCGCATAAATATGCAAATAATTTTCTCAAAATATGCACATACATGTTGTAAATATGCAGTAAAAAAAAAAAAAATCGAAATAGACTTGAAAAATGTAAATTTATTGTTTCACATTACATGATACGAGTACTATATAAATGTAGCAACAAAAAATCCATTTTAAATTTCAACATACAGGGCGAATGAACTAAATCTAAATATAATATGATACAAAGTAAAAAATAAATATAAATAATAACGTATTTTATTACTTTACTTAAAGATGAACATATAATAATAATAATAATGTAGGTACATATTATAAAAATTTATATACGTAGTAAACAGCATAATAAAAGATACATTTTAAATTTGATACGTACAGGGCGATGCAACTAAGTAAGCGGAAATATGCAAATATTACAAAAGACAGGGTCGCCGTTAGTTATAAAAACAATAAACTACTAAATGTTTCTAAAATTCTCCATTAAAAAGTTTTGTCTTCTATCGTTGGTTGTATAAAAATTTATAAATTGAAAAAAACTCCTTTCCACATCGACTGATGTAACAGGGGCGTTTTTAAAATTATTTAATAGCATAGGATCTAAATCAATGGAATCAGTAAAATCCCCCTTTAAAAACATTAGCTACTTTGCTGACAAATTGAAACCCACTATTTTTTTCCATAACATTCCGAAATTTTTGAAAAATTTTGCTCCCAACTTTACCTGCGACATTTTCAAAAGCGACCTCATATTGTTTTATTAGTTGAACACTTCGGGTTAATGGCAAATTAGATTCCTCCATTTGAGTTATGGTTTTAGAAACAAAGCTATAATTTGTTTTAAGAAAGGAAAGTTATAACTGCCCTTCAATATGTTGACGACATCGCGATTGTAGCTAGGGGAACTAATATAGTAGAAATTACTGAAAAGATCAACCATTGTCTAGCAAACCTTCACAAATGGGCAACTAATCACTGCCTGGAGTTTTCTCCAGCTAAGTCTTCGGCCATGTTTATGCAAAAAAGCAGTACCAGACCAGACCTCCGAGACATCATTATTAACAACGAAACCATTCCCTGGAAAGACCACCTTTCCTACCTCGGGGTGATCTTCGATTCTAAGGTCACTTGGGATAAACAAATCAACTCAATGATTTAAAAGGCTAGCAAGGGTGTGAATATTATCAGATTTTTGTGTAGAACCTGGTGGGGAGCCCATCCAGCTACCTTGTTGACCTTTTACCATGCTTTTGTCAGATCTCACCTAGACTATGGCAGCCTTGTTTTACAAAAATGTGCCAAACGACTTCTTCAAAAACTAGATACCATTCAATACCAGGCTTTGAGAAGTTGCATTATCCATTTTCAAAGGCAAAATCCGCAATATCTGGATAGAGAGATGGAAAACTATCTCTGAAGCAAAGGGACGTTTTTACGCATCCCTAATTTCGGCTCCTTACAAGAGACCCTGGTTTAAAGATATTCCCCTTAGTAGAAAATATATCTCTACTTTTTGCAGATTAAGAAGCAATCACTGTTCATCTCCTAAACACCTATACAAATTAAAAGTTTTGGAAAGCCCTCTCTGTGCATGCGGAGAAGAAAGTGATATTAACCACCTTCTTTTTGAATGCCCCAATTTTACTGGTGAATCTAATAATCTTTATCATTCAATTTCCAACTTCCACACCAGGTCCCCTATAACCTTATCAGACGCTTTACAATCCCATGAATATCTGGTTAAAATAATTATGTCTTTCTTAAATTACCGCAAAATCAAATTATAGACACCCTCATCGCCATCCACCTTGGTTGACGTTACTCCAACTCACCCAGGTTCATTCATAATAATTAACTAATCCGAGAAGGTTATGGAGACATTCCAGACACACTGCAAGGTGGACCTTGTCGGATATCATTTAAGATAAAAGAAGATGAGGGTTTTGGAATATAAACCGCCACCCGACCGAATAGCCCTGGCAGCTGTGGTCGTAAAAAGCATAGAGAGAGAGAGAGAGACAATTGCACAGGTTCATTCATAATAATTAACTAATCCGAGTAGGTTATGAAGACATTCCAGACACACTGCAAGGTGGACCTTGTCGGATATCATTTAAGATAAAAGGAGAAGATAAGGGTTTTGGAATATAAACCGCCACCCGACCGAATAGCCCTGGCAGCTGTGGGCGTAAAAAGCATAGAGAGAGAGAGAGAGAGAGACAATTGCACTGTATTTTCTGTATAGGTTGTTTACAATTTAAGCGTTCTTTTTAAACTAAAAATTGAAAATAATTGTGGTGGAAAAGTAATTTTACTAAAATCAACAGAAATGTTCATGGATATGGTTAGTTTAACGCTTGAAAATTTTCCTAAAGAAAATGTTATGGACTCTTGTGAGACTGCAAAGCAAACAGCACATTTTGATAACAGAGAGCTATCCATTGCTTCAGATGTACTAGAGGGCAAAAATATATCTTGTACCGTGGTAGCGGAAAATGATAATAATTCTGAATTACTAATAAAAGTTGAACCGGAAATTGAAAATGTTCCTTTTGATGTCACAGTAGGTGTTTCAGCGAATACTTATGAATATACCATGCAAGAAACTAAGCTGATAGGTCAGATGGAGAATCGCTGGAAATGTCTAGAGACAGAATATTTTTCAAAAAATCGATTACTAGATCATTCATCTGGTACTTATGGTGTATCTCCAAATAAGTAAGTTTTTTTTATTACATAAGTTTTGTACAAGGTATAATTGATAAGCTATGGCATGACTCATGACACTTAGTTTTAGAGAATCAAATATTTTGATAGAAAAGTTATTAAAAAAATATAATGCAATACTTCTAAAGATACTTGAAACAGCCAGTTGTCACAATAGGAAAATATTGGTTTACAATTTGTATAACCCTGTAAAAAGTGAAAGACATACAGAGCTGTCACCTCTAAACAAAACAATATCAAAAAATTTGGGTACAATCACATGTCGCATGCCAGTTTCTCAAATCATGTTTGAAATTGTAGTTGTTTCTAAAATATATATAATTTTACATTGCACATACACACTGCCATGGTTGAATTAAACTTAGCATGCTGTTTCACAGCTCATAGTATTTAAAATCAAAGCAAATTATAATATCGAGTCACTGTTATCAAAGAATCAAATACTGTATCGTTTTCAGCTGGGCAGATGCTCGAATATAGATTTTTGTTTTGTCCGAACCAGTGAAATTACACTTTTAGTTCACAGGATTTACCCATTTTTTTTATGGCCTTTTAATGAAATTTGTATTTCTGTTGCACATTACACATAACAACTTGTTTGTTTTTAGTGAAGTGAAACATGAGGGAACAAGCAGTGACATATTTTATGAGGACTCTAATTTAATTAAATCTGAAACTTTGGACATAAAGGATGAAGAAATGTAAGTGTATTAAGATTTATAGAGTTGGCTTAGAGGTAAAAGGGATGTTAGAAGCATAGTTCCAGTTAATTCATTTACAATTTGTAAACAATTTGTAAAAAGTTATTTTTGATTTTATAGTAATAATAATCTTTATTATTAGCAAAGCTAAACAAGTACAATTACAATATATATAATTACAAACTAACTTAAATGCTATGGTTATCTATTATGTAGCTTCTTAACAATTTTTTAAAGTTTACAAAGTTTGCATTTTTCAAATTTATTGGAAGATTGTTAAATTCTATAAGTCCTCGATGGAATAAGCAATTTTCAGCATATGATGAATTTACAGTGGGAACATAAAAGTCCAATCTATTTCTAGTGTTATATGCGTGAATGTCATTGACATATTGTAATTTTTCTAAAATATGTTCAGGGTACATTCTATTTTTAATTTTAAAAACAACTATCATTGTATTTAAAAAGATATTTTGTTTTACACTTAATAAGTCTGTTGTTTTCAACATATCTTTTATTCTTGAATACCTATTACAACCTATTATACATCTTAATGCCCAGTTTTGCTTTTTCTGGAGATTGTCTATATCTCTTTTGTTGAACATATAGAGAATTGTGGAACAATAATTGAGGTGGGGCATTATTATCGACTTATATATTAGCAATTTAGCCCAAGTACTTAAATTTTTACCTATTCTACATAAAAAATAAATTTTTTTTGATACTTTTTTTGTTATATAAGTGGCATAACTAGAAAATGATAGATTTTCATCAATAACTACACCCAAATATTTACATTCTTTAACTTGTTCAATTCTGTCATTGTCTATCACAATGCCATTATGAATAGTGTTATCTAGGGTATTATTTTTGCCTTTTAGTATCATAAATTTGGTTTTTTTAACATTGACACTAAGACTATTACAACACAGCCACTTGTGTAACCTATCTAAGTCTTCATTTATTGTTTGCACTAGATCTGTTATGTTATCACTTTCATAATAGAGGATTGTGTCATCTGCAAATAGCTGTAATTCACATTTTTTTATGACTTTCACTATATCATTTATATATAATATGAATAAGTCAGCTCCTAGCACTGTGCCCTGTGGAACACCATGACTATTGATCCTAATAGAAGATAACGCTCCATTATATTTTCTTTGTTGTGTTCTGCTGTCCAGATATTCACAGAACCATTTTAACACATTTCCCTCAAAACCATATTTTTTCCAATTTCTGAACCAACAACTTTCTGTTTATAGTTTCAAAAGCCCTTTGAAAGTCAAGTAGAAGTACACCAACCAATTTTTTCTCACCTATAGAAGACTTCCACTTGGAAATAACAGTCTGTAGTGCACTTTCACAAGAATAATTTTTCCTAAAACCAGCCTGACAATATGTAAGCAACTTGTTTTCCTCTATGTATTTTCTCATTTGTTTGCTTACAATAGTTTCAAGAAGTTTTTCATATGTAGCTACCATATTAGTTAGTCGATATTCTTCACATCTATTAGTGTTAGTTACTTTCTCAATAGGAATAATCGTTGTCATTTTCCATTCTTGGGGGAATCTTCCTCTTACTAGGCTAGTGTTAATTAGTTTCAGAAAGCAATCACCTATTACTTCAAATGCTAGTTTTAAAATTCTGACATTAATGCCATAGTAACAAAATTAACTTCTAAAATCGATGAAACTTAAGTTAAATTTAGTGCAATGACTAGAAATTTAATTTCTTTATACAGTAGAACCCTGAATAACTGAGTCGCGATTATCCGAGCTCCGGATTAACCGAGCCAATCTAAGAACCTGATTATCGGAGATACGCGAGCTTCTAAAATATGTATGTACATATATCCATTTAAAATCGTCGGGGTCTTCGGGAAATCCCCCTGGCCCGTGTGAGTGGTTACCCTATTTATGTTTTTGGACTCTTTCAAATTTGCGTGAATGCAGTGCATTATAGCGTTTACTACGGAGAAGTACGAGTATACTCACATAATTTATTTGGTTGGAGTTCTAGTAGTTAAGTGTAATTAATACGAACTGCTTTGTTTGAATTTTTGTTTGTCGTATTATAATGGAGCAAGCGACTTGTCAATCGCTTAGTACGTCTTTGACAATTGTGGAATTCTCGCCCATTACTGGGGATGAAATATTGATGACCACGAAAAAATTAAAAAATAAGATGACTTCTGGCCCTGATAATGTTCCCTCGTTTCTTAGTAGGGACTGTGCGACTGTCCTTGTAAGACCTTTAAAGTATATTTCTAATTTATCAATTAAACAGGGTGTTTATCCGAAACAATGGAAAGAAGGTAGATTATGTCCTATTTTTAAGAATGGAGACAGGGGAAATGTTGAAAATTACAGGGGTGTCGTTCTACTTTGCAACTTCTCAAGGGTTTTTGAGTCAGTCTTGTATGCACGTATCTATAACCAAATTAAAAATCAAATTTCTCCTTATCAGCATGGTTTCGTTAGTAAGAGATCTACGGTAACAAATCTAACTGTTATGACACAGTTCATTTCGGAAATATTAGATGATGGTGGGCAGGTTGATGTTATTTATACAGATTTCTCGAAGGCCTTTGATAGGATCGACCATCATGTTCTCATCAATAAATTGTCTTTCTTTGGTTTCACTGATTGTGCGAGGGCGCTTATAAGTTCTTACTTGTTTAATCGAACTCAGTTTGTAGCCTACAACAGATTCAAATCAGAAAGATTTGTGGCTACCTCAGGCGTTCCACATGGTTCAAATTTGGGACCCTTGCTCTTCATTATGTTCATAAATGACCTTTGTGAGGATTTAAAATGTAACAGACTAATTTATGCTGATGATTTAAAAATGTTTATGCCAATAGAAAAAAACTGAGGATTGTTCCTATCTACAAAGCCAGTTGAATTTCGTAGATTCTTGGTGTTGTGACAACAAACTACATCTAAATGCTCAAAAATGCAAAGTTCTAACATATACTAGGAGGGTAGCGCCAATTGAGTTTCAATATAGAATTCAAGACCATAATTTAAGTAGGTGTAGCACAGCTAAGGATTTGGGAGTGGTTTTTGATGCAAAACTAACATTTGCTCAGCATATAGCATTGAAAGTTTCTGAATCAATGAAGTCTTATGGGTTCATCATTAGGAATTGTAGGGGTTTTACTAATATTGCATCATTGAAGAATTTATATTTCTGCTTTGTTCACTCAAAACTAGAATATGCAAGTATTGTCTGGAGTCCAATCTACAAGGTGCATAGAGTTTCACTTGAAAAAGTGCGGAGGAGATTTCTGAAATTTCTGTTGTTTAAGATTAATGGAATGTATCCTGAACGGGGAATCAGCAGTGATTATTTGTGTGAACAGACAAATATTCTTAGCCTGGGTATCAGGGGAGTTTGTGCCTCAATATTATTCCTATATAAAGTATTGCACAATATAATTGATTGCAGGGATATACTGTCTCGTATTAACATCAATGTGCCACGGATACACTCACGATCAAATATGTTTTTCAGATGTAACAGACCTAATACTAATTTGTTATTGAATTCACCTATTCATGTAATGTGTACTAATTTTAATCATATTTATAATGTTTGTGACATATACTGTTGTACTAAGAAGCAATTACTACAGACTGTCATTGAATATGTAAATGTCTAAATATTTGCCCTATTAATGGGAAACTGTTGGGTAATAGAGAGCTATTATTATTATTTTACAAAAAAGTTCTTCTTTCTCACATTTGGTCAATGTGGTTCCATGTTTGGCTGACGGGCGCAAACCAAGTCAGCACAAACGTATTACCATTGTGTATTAAGGAATGACCTGACAATGTTACATGTTTCAAAATCACTGACTTCTGAATGTTTTTGTGTATGTTTGTGTTGAGTCCTAATTGTACTAAATGTGGTGTGAATGTTATTGGTGTAAGGCCTGTGGCTGATATAATGAGGGGGACAATGATGACTTTTTCCTGTCTCCATAGCCATATATTATTATTATTTATTACAAAAAGTTCTTCTTTCTCACATTTGATCAATGTGGTTCCATGTTTGGCTGACGGGCCAAAACCAAGTCAGCTTATTATTATTATTATTATTATTTTACAAAAAAGTTCTTCTTTCTCACATTTGATCAATGTGGTTCCATGTTTGGCTGACGGGCGCAAACCAAGTCAGCACAAACGTATTACCATTGTGTATTAAGGAATGACCTGACAATGTTACATGTTTTCAAAATCACTGACTTCTGAATGTTTTTGTGTATGTTTGTGTTGAGTCCTAATTGTACTAAATGTGGTGTGAATGTTATTGGTGTAAGGCCTGTGGCTGATATAATGAGGGGGACAATGATGACTTTTTCTTGTTTCCATAGCCTTTTTATTTCCGTTGCAAGGTCTGTGTATTTGGAAATTTTTTCTGTGTATTTCGTTTGGATGTTTGTGTCGTTGGGGACAGCTATGTCAATTAGATAGGTGACTTTTCCTTTTTTGCACTGAAAAGTAATATCGGGTCTATTGGCGGAGACTGTTTTATCTGTATGGATACTGATGTCCCAGTAGAGCTTGTAATCTTCATTTTCAAGTATGGATGTTGGCGTGTATTTGTAGTAGGGATCTGTGTTTTCTATGAGTTTGTATGTTGTGGCTAGTGCTTGGTGAACTACTTTGGCAGCTGAATCATGCCTGGCTGTGTACTCTGTTCCGGCCAATATTCTACATCCGCTCGTTATGTGTTCGATCGTTTCTTTCTGCTGGTGGCATTTCCTACATCTGTCCTCTGCAATAGTCGAGTCTTTGATGATATGCTTTTGGTAGTTTCTGGTTAATATGACTTTATCCTGGATGGCAAGTAAGAAGCCTTCTGTTTCAGGAAATAGCTGCCCATCCTGTAACCAGGTGTATGATTGTTTTTTATTTACGTGGTCTTGTTCTATGTGGTATCTGTGTTTTCCGTGGAGTGTTTTCTCTGACCACGTTTTCATCTTTTCCTGTTGTAATTGGGTGTGACTGTGTGTGTCTGCTGAGTGGTCTGCCCGGGCTAAGTCGAGAGGTGTGTAGTTTTTGTCTGCTTTCACTGTCGCTGTGTGGAGGCTGGTTTGCTTGCTGTGAAAGAATTTCCTAAGTGCTTGTATTTGTTTTGTGTGTAATGATCTGATGTCTATAATTCCTCTTCCTCCTGCCTTCCTCTCGATGGTAAGTCTTTCTTTGCATGCGTTGGGGTGTAATTTCCTGTATTTGGTGAATTGAGATCGTATAAGGATGTGAATATTTTCTATGTCTGTTTGTGACCATTTGATGATACCAAATGAATATGTGAGTATAGGTATAGCGAACGTGTTGATGGCTTTAGTGAGATTCTTAGAGTTGAGTTTTGTTTGCAAAAGTTTCGTCAGTCTGTTTTTGAATTCGGTTCTGAGCTCTGTTTTGATGTGAGTGTGGGTTGAGTTTGGTGCTTTGTTGGAAGCCTAGATATTTGTATGTTTCTTTATCGAACATGTTATCGAGCGTTTCATTGTTGATGGTTTCTGTCTCATGGTGGCACTTCCATTGGCCTTTGTTGATGTGGAGCACTTTGCATTTACTTATACCAAATTCCATATTGACATCTAAGGTGAATATTTCTGTGATTTTGAGGAGTTCTTTCAGCTGTGTTTGTGTGGCAGCGTAGAGTTTTATGTCGTCCATATATAGGAGGTGGTTTGTTTTATGTTGATTCACTTTTTGGTGTCTGATATTGAAGCCATGCTCTGTTCTGTTTAGTATATTTGAGAGTGGATTGAGACAAAGGCAAAACCATAGAGCACTGAGCGAGTCTCCCTGAAATATACCCCGTCTGATGTACAGCTCTTCTGTTTGAATCCGTTCGGTTTGTGTTTCTAGGCGTATTTTGGTTTTCCATGTTTTCATAATTTGCGCGAGAAACTGCCTGAGGTGTTGGTTGATTTTATAGATTTCTAGGGCCCTGATTAACCAGCTGTGGGGTATGGAGTCGAAGGCTTTTTTATAGTCTATATAACCGATGTGAAGGTTTCTGTGTTCTTTTCTGGTTTGTCCCATAATCACGCTATCTATAATCAGCTGCTCTTTGCATCCTCGACTATTTTTCCTGCATCCCTTCTGCTCTTCTGTGAGGATATTGTTGTCTGTTAGGTGTTGTTCTATTTTCTTCGAAATTGTGGCTGTGATGATCTTGTATAGGGTTGGAAGACAGGTAATAGGTCGGTAGTTTGACGGGTTTGTGGTGTCTGAGCTTTTGGGTTTAACGTATGTTATTCCTTGTGTAAGGAAAGTGGGAAATGTGTGTGGTTGTAGAATGGCTTTGTTGATTTGATGTGTGAGTGCTTCGTGTGTGGTGGTAAACTGTTTGTACCAGAAGTTTTGTATATTGTCTATTCCAGGACATTTCCAGTTGTGTGTGTGTTTGATAGTTTCTGTAATTTCTTGTCTATTAAATGTGGTATTTTCTTGTTCTGTCACATGTTTATGTTTGTCTTCTTCGGCTTTGATCCAGGGGGTGTTATTATTGTGTAGTTTGGGTTCTGACCAGATACTTTTCCAATAATCTGTGAGTTCTTGTTCGTTTGGTGGTTCAGTCACTGCTATCTGTTTGTTGTACATAGTTTTCCGGTAGAATTGTTTTTCGCTTCTTCGGAAGAGGTTGTTGGTGTCTTTCCTCTCATTTGATTCTTTGTATCTACGGAGTCTTGCGGCATATACAGATAGTTTTTGTTTCAAGGTATCGAGGATTTCTGGCAGTGTTCTGTTGGGAGACTTAGATTTGATCTTGTTTGCCCCCTGTGTGACACGTTTGGACGCGTTCCCGCTTATAAACTGGGTAAGATGTCCTAGATCTCTCCTGATGTTGTTGATTTTGTTTTCTATTCTTATTTGCCATTTGAATCTTGGTTTTGTCCTGTTGGGGTTTCCTTGTCGTTGAGGGAGTTTTTGATTATTTTGTGTTAGAGTGGTGATTGCTGCTGCGTATATTATTGTGTGAATGTCTTCGATTGTGCTTAAGTCTGTTATATACTGAGGTATTATGTGCTTGTTCAGTGTGTTGAGGATTGGTTGCGTGCTCTGTCTGAAGATTAAACGAGGGATGGGATTTCTTGTTGTAGGGTCGGTGCCTGACCATCGAGCTAGATGTGACTCCATTTTTGCTTTAAGTGTTTGTATGAGAGGTGATTCGGGGTGATGTTGTGTGGATGTCGTTGAGGGTGGCGAGTGATTCATGTTGTTGTCTGTGATATGGTGTTGCGCGGTACTCGCAATATTATTTTGCGTTATGCTCCTCCTGGGTGGTGAGCATCGTTGTGCTCGACTGGGTGGTTGTGTGTGTGAGGCTGGTTCGGAATCTGCTTTATTGTTTCTATTGTTTGGTTGGTCTGTGTTCAGTTCAACAGCCACTGTGTCCTTGATGGTTTGCAATTCGAGAGGTGTGAGACGATTGTTCTTGGTAATAACTCTTTTTTGGTCTATTACTCTCTGTTCTGAAACAAGTAATTGCAGATGTGGATATTCGGTCAAGAAAAGTCTGTGCAGTTGCTGTCTGTAGCCCGATGTTATTGTTTCGAGTTTGGTGGCGGTGTAGTAACAGCGCATCACCGTCCTATTCATCTCATCCGTCCACTTTAACCGCTGTCTTGGTTTTCCAGCCTTGGTAGTTGCATGTTGTCCTTGCAAATCATACGGGCCCTGGCCTGGCTTTGGTGGTTGTGTTTGTCCCGTATCTACGTCGGTTGTGCTTGAGATTGATGTTGGTGGGTCCAAGCGGCGAGTGATTCTCTTCTCAGTGATTTCTTTGTCAGGTTTTGTGTTTTCATTACAGCAACGCATGGCGTGTTCGTTGATTCCTGTGGTGCAACTCATGCGCTGCTGTGATTTTCCCGCCTTGGTGGGTGTCGGCTTAGTCGCCGACACAACACTTTTGGCAGGTCCATTTTCGGTTGCCTGGTCTTCATCGTTTTGGTCGAGCTGCCATTTCCCGCGACGTCCTCGACCGTTACGTCGCTCGCCCGATGCTTCTTTTATTGGTCTGTTGTGTTCTGGAATGTTTTCAATGTTTTGTGGTGTCAGAAGCTCAAAGTGTCCCGACATTGGGTTGCCTGTTAGTAGAAGGTAAATGGTTTTGTTGTATTTTCCCGTGCTTATTATTGTTGGTCTGTCCGTAAAAGTTATTTTTGTATGTCTTGTCCTTCGTTGTTTTGAGAAGATATGAAAGTTGCTATTTTGTGTTTCCGAGAGGGCAAGTATCTCTAGGCTCGTTCCATAGGTGCCATTTTTCCGCATATAATTATAATAGTTATTGAAGTCTTTTATATCGTCGACTTCAATTAATGAAAATGTGTGAAGTTCCGACCAGTTTTGTTGTAAATATCTTAGAGCAACCTCTCGGAGTTTCTCATGATGGTTCTGGTGGCCATATAAGTGTAAGCTAACTGCACGGAAAAGGCAATTTCCATCACCTACAATGTCGGATCTGGTGAAACTATCGGGAGTAGTTTCGACTGAGGCGGTTGTTTGGTTCGTCTGTAGTTGTCGTTGTTGTGGTGTTGCTGTAGCTGTTTGTACGACAGGGGTCCGCCTCCGCAACACCCTTCCATTTTCATTATTATAATTATTATTATTTAACATAGTATTCCCACGAGTATCCTAGGAAAGAAAGGTCGACTGCGGCAGAGCCTGGATGCCACAGCAAGGCTACTTACTCCCGGAGGGCGCCCGGTATCCGGGGGAACCGTTCGCGACTCATAAACGCTGAGCCATTCATCTTCTCGGCACGGTAAACACCTTAAGATTGCGTTTTTATTACACATAATCTGGACAACACAAGACAACACAACATGACTCAGGTACCTCGGGATCGTCAATGCCCGTACTAGGAGAATCCTGGGATTCCCCTAGCCCCTGAGGGTTATTTTTACAAAAAAGTTCTTCTTTCTCACATTTGGTCAATGTGTAATGTATTATTATTATTATTATTATTATTAAAATAAGCATAAAAGAATCGTCGTTCCTATTGAAGAAAAATTAAAAGCCATCAGAAGAATTGAAGTGGGAGAGACAAAGTTGTTGCACGAGATTATGGAGTAGGTGAGGTAACAGTTGGAGATTGGAAAAGAAACAGCACAAAAATAGAAGAGTGGTGTATAAATCAAGCCTCCTTATCCTCAGGAAGAAAAATCAATGAAAACCGGCGACTATGAAAAGGTTAACGAAGCTTATTATGTGGTTTAACCAACAGAGATCAAAAGGTCAGGTCCAATTTTACAATAGAAAGCAATAATGATTAGTAGGCAATTCCCAGAGATAGATCAGGTTACTGCTAGTTCTGGATGGCTTGACCGCTGGAAAAAATGGTACAGTGTACGACAACTGACTGTATATGGTGAAAAACTTTCTGCTGATGTGTCATCAATTGAAAAGTTTAAGCAGAACTTTAAGAAGCAAATCAAAGATTGTGGATACACATGTGATCAAATTTATAACTGTGACGAAACTGATCTGAATTATAACATACTTTCATCAAAAACATTACTTTTTGAACATATACGAGGCTGGTTTGAAAAGTCCGTGCAAAGTCCGAGAGATGGCACCACCTGCGCGTATCGAGGTCATGATTAGTTAGTAGTATCTCTTGAGTGAACGCACACCAAGTTTCAGCCATATTGGTCTATTTCTTTGTGTTTGGCTTTCGTGTGAATCAAGGAAGTCGAGTGATTTTCAAGAAATGGATGAAAAAGAATTTCGTGTGGTGATTAAACATTACTTTATGAAAGGCAAAACGCCTCAGGAGACTAAAGAGAAGCTTGATAAACATTATGGTGACTCTGCACCTTCGATTAGAACAGTTCATAAGTGGTTTCAAAATTTTCGGACTGGCCATATGGGCACAAGTGACGCTGAACGTTCTGGACGGCCTGTGGAGGTTACGACTCCAAAAATCATTGATCAAATCCATGATATGGTGATGGATGACAGAAGAATTAAGGTGCTTGAGATTGCTAGTGCTGTGGGCATCTCGACTGAACGGGTACATAATATTTTGTATAAACATTTGGACATGAGAAAGCTATCCGCAAGATGGGTGCCGCGATTGCTCACGCTTGACCAAAAACGGAATCGTGTGAAGTGTTGCAAGGATGGTTTGCAGCTGTTCCAGAAGAATCCGGAGGACTTTAAGCATCGTTTCGTCACTGTGGATGAAACATGGATACATTACTATACTCCTGAGACCAAACAACAATCTAAACAATGGATTACCAAGGGGGAATCTGCACCAAAAAAGGCGAAGACCGTTCCTTCGGCCGGAAAGGTTATGGCGACTGTCTTTTGGGATTCGCAAGGGATAATCCTAATCGATTATCTGGAAAAGGGTAAAAACTATTACAGGTGAATATTATTCATCGTTAGTGGACCGTTTGAAAACTGAGCTGCAAGAAAAACGCCCGCGATTGGCCCACAAGAAAGTCCTTTTCCATCACGACAACGCACCAGCACACACCTCAGCAGTTGTGGTCGCAAAATTAATGGAAATTGGATTCCAGCTCGTTTCACATCCCCCCTATTCTCCAGACTTGGCTCCCTCGGACTACTATTTGTTCCCCAATTTGAAGAAATGGCTGGCGGGACAAAGATTTTATTCAAACGAGGAGGTGATTGCAGACACTAATGGATATTTTGCAGACTTGGACAAATCCTATTATTCGGAAGGGATCAACAAACTAGAACATCGTTGGACGAAGTGTATAAGCCTAAAAGGAGACTATGTCGAAAAATAAAAAAGGTTTACCCCAAACACATAAGTAGTTTTTATTTTTGCACGAACTTTTCAAACCAGCCTCGTAATGACTGTAACTTAAAAATGTATAAAAACTATTTATGTGTACTATATAATAAATGTTGTGATAGTAAAATATATCGGTGTTTCCAGCACTAGATTTAAGTAATAATAATAATAATATAATGATACACATGCACAAGGTAAAATCAACTATAGTCATTTCTATAATTTTATGAGTAAGATTTATTATAAATCTATTGTATGTGTCCCAGGTGTGCAGAAACTATTGGACGATATTTTTTGGGTTGTATTACGTTTAAAAATAAGATGAAAAGTATATAGAATCTGGGAGCACGGCAGTGCCCCCGCCAAGTCGAGCAGAAAGCACAGCCATACCATCCTTTTCTCGAAGCCGCTCACGGCACTTTCGACCTCCCTGTAACTTCGTTGTGGATAAAGCTAGAAGCCTGAATTTTTCAGTGACCAAGAGGACATGCTATACTAGCTATATTCCTAAATTACCTACTATTTATACCGTATAGTTTCCAAACTATCGCCAGTCGAAGTTTTTTAATTTTGTCACTGACACACTCACCGATCATCAAAATTCTAAGGTACTTCTAGCAGACACACAAACTTCAAATTTTGAATTTAGTTAGTGTTTCGCCTATAAAGGAAGGAAAAACTGAAACATCCCGAAATTTCAGTCCCGTTTTCTAAATTCTACAGTCACTTAAGCCAAAAAAGAGGGTCAACCTCGGAATGAGAGATAATAAGCTGTAAACTTGTATAAACCTTTATTTTGGCATTCTAAAAGTTGTCTCAAAAGTCCATAAAATCTCGTGTCCGCGTCTTAAGATATTCAAGGTCAAAGGTCACAAAAATCGGTTTTTCGTAAATATCTCGCTTTCTATGGTTTCAATGATATTTGCATCTATTATAAAAATTGTAGAGCATAAAATTCTCTACAAATTTTGTTCTAAAAATTTTTTTTATACGCTTAACCGTTTTTGAGATAGAGCGCGGAGAGCGCGCAGCGCTCAGCCATACATAGCATAATGCAAGGTCAACCGTGAGTCCCGGTAAATAATACGTCGTATAAAGTTAATTAATCACTAAAAAATCCATAATTATGAATAATTTGTATTATTTATTGATTAATATAGTATATTTAATAATATTTTGCATTTATCAGATATATTCGTTTAATAATACTTACCTACTTCGTGTAATTAAAAAATTGTTAAGTGAAATACTTTAAGTATATTTTAATTATAAAAAAGTATGAAGATGATGCTTCCATGACAGCAGGGCTAGAAGAGAATATAGTTATTAAAATAGGAGCAAAAGTTATGTTAAGACGAAATATTGACGTGAGTCTGGGCTTAGTCAACGGTTCTATCGGTATAGTATAAGGAGTAAAGGTTGATCCTGAAAATACAAATAAAAGAAAAAAAAATACATATTACATTTAATAATGAACATCTTTACGATCTTGGTCCAGTCAAAACTAAATTTGAAATTATTAATAGAGCTTATTACTCAGTATATAACACCACTACAGCAAACACTTTATTTTTGCGCTCGACGCGCGTTTCGCTAACCATGTTAGCTTCATCAGAAGCGATGATTGACTAAAGCTAAACTACAAATCTACCCTATTTATACTTAGCCTAACCCTAGAATTACTCAAGCGGAACTAATGACATAGGCAAGGCCATCAGTTCCGGTCAAGTAATCAGTAGAGGGGACTATAAGGAATAGGCCTTCTGTCTTTATTTAAACTACTTTTACATTTTATGATTTCCATACTTTCGTATGCGTTCAACAATCTCCTATCAGATACATTTTTTATTAATCTTAGATTATCTAATGTTATAGTATGATCAGCTTCAAGGGCATGTTCGGCAATGCTAGACTTTTCTGTTCTATTGTATCTTAAGTGTGCTAAATGTTCTTTAAATCGTGTTTTAATTGACCTTTTAGTTTGCCCAACATACTTTTTGTCACAATCATTACAACTAATTTCATAAATTCCACTTTTCTCACAATTAGGAATCTTATCTTTGGGATTTCCTAAGATATTCCTCAGATTGTCTGATGACTTATAGACTAAGGTGAGGCCTACCTTATTAAATAACTTATTGAGTCCCTTGGTATATTTCGGATTATATGGTATGGAGACATACTTGGTGTTATTTTCTTCGCGTGTAAAAAAGGTGGAATTTCGAATATTAAACCTAAATTTATGTCTATTTATTAGCTTATTTACTAAGTCATCGTCATAACCATTAACTCTAGTTATATTTCTAATACGATTCCTTTCTTTATTAAAGTTTACTCTATTCAGAGGGAAAGTGACCAAACGATGAACTAAAAAATGTAATGAGGCGAATTTATGTTGTTTGCAATGAAATGAATCATTAGAAATATATCTATCTGTTACTGTGTCCTTCCTATAGATATCAAATTCTAATCTATTATTATTTTTAATAATTAAAATATCTAGAAAAGGCAATTGTCCTTTGTTCTCAATTTCGTACGTGAATTTAATGGAATCATACCGGCTATTTAATTTAGAAACAAAAATCATCAATATTTGCTTTCTTTGTATCAAAAATCGCGAAAATATCATCCACATACCTACCTATACCATACCCTTGGGAAATATTCGAATTCTTGACTGGCTTCGATTTCAAACTTACTCATGAATAAATTGGCTATGAAAGGTGACAAGCAATTACCCATGGCTGTTCCTTCTTTCTGAACATAAAATTGATTGTTATATTGGAAATAATTTTGTTCCATGCAATTTTATGTTCAGAAAGAAGGAACAGCTATGGGTAATTGCTTGTCACCTTTCATAGCCAATTTATTCAGGAGTAAGTTTGAAATCGAAGCCAGTCAAGAATTCGAATATTTCCCAAGGGTATGGTATAGGTATGTGGATGATATTTTCGCGATTTTTGATACAAAGAAAGCAAATATTGATGATTTTGTTTCTAAATTAAATAGCCGGTATGATTCCATTAAATTCACGTACGAAATTCAGAACAAAGGACAATTGCCTTTTCTAGATATTTTAATTATTAAAAATAATAATAGATTAGAATTTGATATCTATAGGAAGGACACAGTAACAGATAGATATATTCCTAATGATTCATTTCATTGCAAACAACATAAATTCGTCTCATTACATTTTTTAGTTCATCGTTTGGTCACTTTCCCTCTGAATAGAGTAAACTTTAATAAAGAAAGGAATCGTATTAGAAATATAACTAGAGTTAATGGTTATGACGATGACTTAGTAAATAAGCTAATAAATAGACATAAATTTAGGTTTAATATTCAGAATTCCACCTTTTTTACACGCGAAGAAAATAACACCAAGTATGTCTCCATACCATATAATCCGAAATATAGCAAGGGACTCAATAAGGTATTTAATAAGGTAGGCCTCACCTTAGTCTATAAGTCATCAGACAATCTGAGGAATATCTTAGGAAATCTCAATGATAAGATTCCTAATTGTGAGAAAAGAGGAATTTATGAAATTAGTTGTAATGATTGTGACAAAAAGTATGTTGGGCAAACTAAAAGGTCAATTAAAACACGATTTAAAGAACATTTAGCACACTTAAGATACAATAGAACAGAAAAGTCTAGCATTGCCGAACATGCCCTTGAAGCTGATCATACTGTAACATTAGATAATCTAAGATTAATAAAAAATGTATCTGATAGGAGATTGTTGAACGCATACGAAAGTATGGAAATCATAAAATGTAAAAGTAGTTTAAATAAAGACAGAGGGCCTATTCCTTATAGTCCCCTCTACTGGTTACTTGACCGGAACTGACGGCCTTGCCTATGTCATTAGTTCCGCTTGAGTAATTCTAGGGTTAGGCTAAGTATAAATAGGGTAGATTTGTAGTTTAGCTTTAGTCAATCATCGCTCCTGATGAAGATAACATGGTTAGCGAAACGCGCGTCGAGTGCCAAAATAAAGTGTTTGGTGTAGTGGTGATATATACTGAGTAGTATCATCGTGCCAAAGATTCCACATTCCCAACTTAATAGAGCTTATCTTCGTCGCGAACAGTTTCCGATATGTATAGCCTACGCTATTACCATACATAAAAATCAGGGGCCAAGTCTAAAAAGTGCACTGATGGCCATCGGTTCTTCAGTGTTCACATGCGGTCAAGCATACGTGGCACTTTCGAGAGTGACAAGTCTGGGCGGATTACATCTAATTAATATCGACTTCGGTGGTATCAAACCTCAGGAGTCCGCAATCCGTGAATATAATCGACTTAGAAGCACCTATCGCCCAGACTTGTCAAAAATTGTTACATCATAGCCTTTGAGAAAAACCAATAGAGACAGGGAGTGGGCTTTAAGAAAATCCATAGCTGACGTACAATAAATATTACCCGAGAAGAAAAAAAAGAGGACTACCTACAAAAAGAAATGAGTTCCCATCAAAAAATAAAATGTAAAAAAATGCCAAGTCTCGCAACGCAGTCCTTCCACCACAAAAAGTTGTGAGATCTCATGTAAAACCAAGTCAGTTATTTTAGTTAGTATCTATGGAAGCATCTGTTCAACAACTTTATCATAAATTGTTATCTAATTAGTTACCTACGATTATTTATAGTGACCGTATCAATATTAGACATCTTTACTTCTATAATAAATATAATGACTTGGCAATCGCACGGCAACATAATCATATAAGAATAATCTACTATTTCGATTGCTAAATACGAGGCTGGTTTGAAAAGTCCGTGCAAAGTCCGAGAGATGGCACCACCGGCGCGTATCGAGGTCATGTTTAGTTAGTAGCATCTCTTGAATGAACGCACACCAAGTTTCAGCCATATTGGTCTATTTCTTTGTGTTTGGAATTCGTGTGAATCGAGGAAGTCGAGTGATTTTCAAGAAATGGACGAAAAAGAATTTCGTGTGGTGATTAAACATTACTTTATGAAAGGCAAAACGCCTCAGGAGACTAAAGAGAAGCTTGATGAACATTATGGTGATTCTGCCAGGGTTATACAAAAAGACATTCTTTAACATGTTTTGTAGCAGAGAATGTGCGAGGAAGCCTGGTTCTTGTATAAAAATATTTTAATTATTAATTTATTTTAAAATTTCGGTGATTTCATGTGTATTGCGAAGCCTTAAAGACCAAAAATAAAATTCCTTAGCAGGTAGCGACATGGAGTTTGAATAGGGTTATACAAAAAAGATATTCTTTAACATGTTTTGTAGCAGAGAATGTGCGAGGAAGGCTGGTTCTTGTATAAAAGTATTTTAATTATTAATTTATTTTAAAATTTTGGTGATTTCATGAGTATTGCGAAGCTTTAAAGACCAAAAATAAAATTCCTTAGCAGTTAGCGACATGCAGTTTGAACAGGGTTATACAAAAAGACATTCTTTAACATGTTTTGTAGCAGAGATTGTGCGAGGAAGCCTGGTTCTTGTATAAAAATATTTTAATTTTTAATTTATTTTAAAATTTCGGTGATTTCATGTGTATTGCGAAGCCTTAAAGACCAAAAATAAAATTCCATAGCAGTTAGCGACATGCAGTTTGAACAGGGTTATACAAAAAGACATTCTTTAACATGTTTTGTAGCAGAGATTGTGCGAGGAAGCCTGGTTCTTGTATAAAAATATTTTAATTTTTAATTTATTTTAAAATTTCGGTGATTTCATGTGTATTGCGAAGCCTTAAAGACCAAAAATAAAATTCCATAGCAGTTAGCGACATGCAGTTTGAACAGGGTTATACAAAAAGACATTCTTTAACATGTTTTGTAGCAGAGATTGTGCGAGGAAGCCTGGTTCTTGTATAAAAATATTTTAATTTTTAATTTATTTTAAAATTTCGGTGATTTCATGTGTATTGCGAAGCCTTAAAGACCAAAAATAAAATTCCATAGCAGTTAGCGACATACAGTTTGAACAGGCCATATGGGCACACTGTGGAGGTTACGACTCCAGAAATCATTGATTAAATCCATGATATGGTGATGGATGACAGAAGAGTTAAGGTGCGTGAGATTGCTAGTGCTGTGGGCATCTCGACTGAACGGGTACATAATATTTTGCATAAACATTTGGACATGAGAAAGCTATCCGCAAGATGGGTGCCGCGATTGCTCACGCTTGACCAAAAACGGAATCGTGTGAAGTGTTGCAAGGATGGTTTGCAGCTGTTCCAGAAGAATCCGGAGGACTTTAAGCGTCGTTTCGTCACTGTGGATGAAACATGGATACATTACTATACTCCTGAGACCAAACAACAATCTAAACAATGGGTTACCAAGGGGGAATCTGCACCAAAAAAGGCGAAGACCGTTCCTTCGGCCGGAAAGGTTATGGCGACTGTCTTTTGGGATTCGCAAGGGATAATCCTCATCGACTATCTGGAAAAGGGTAAAACTATTACAGGTGAATATTATTCATCGTTATTGGACCGTTTGAAAACCGAGCTGCAAGAAAAACGCCCGCGATTGGCCCACAAGAAAGTCCTTTTCCATCACGACAACGCACCAGCACACACCTCAGCAGTTGTGGTCGCAAAATTAATGGAAATAGGATTCCAACTCGTTTCACATCCCCCCTATTCTCCAGACTTGGCTCCCTCGGACTACTATTTGTTCCTCAATTTGAAGAAATGGCTGGCGGGACAAAGATTTTATTCAAACGAGGAGGTGATTGCAGACACTAATGGATATTTTGCAGCCTTGGACAAATCTTATTATTCGGAAGGGATCAACAAACTAGAACATCGTTGGACGAAGTGTATAAGCCTAAAAGGAGACTATGTCGAAAAATAAAAAGGTTTACCCCAAGCACATAAGTAGTTTTTATTTTTGCACGGACTTTTCAAACCAGCCTCGTAAGTCTAAACAGTGCACTTAAGAATAAAGTATTTTAAATAGTAGATTATTCTTATGTGATTATGTTGCGGTGCGATTGCCAAGTCATTATATTTATTATAGAAGTAAAGATGTCTAATATTGATACGGTCACTATAAATGTTGGTAGGTAACTAATTAGATAACAATTTATGACAAAGTTGTTGAACAGGTGCTTCCATAGATACTGACTAAAATAACTGACTTGGTTTTACATGAGATCTCACAACTTTTTGTGGTGGAAGGACTGTGTTGCGAGACTTGGCATTTTTTTACATTTTATGTATGGGATTTTAGTTATACTAACATCGTCTTATTTTAAACTTTCTTTTTATTTTTTTGTTTTAGTGCGTATTCAAGTTATTTTATCCGAAAAAATCAGGGATATTCTGCAATCTCCGAAGATGACGGTGGCAAAATAATATGGGAAGAAACTATTAAAAAGGATCTTGCTGATGATACGAAGTCTATACAAGATCGTATTTTTACACTTGATCAATGTAATTGTCAAACAACAACAATGACAAATTGTTTTATGCATAAAAATTCCGAAGATGATAATTTTAAACACGCTCATTGTAATTATCAAACAAAACATGAAATCAATTTGTGTGAAATCAAAATGTTTAAATGTGAGCATTGTAATTATCAATCAGAACACAAAAGTAGTTTAAACAAACATCTATTAGTACATAAAGATCCCAGTGAAATCAGAATGTTTAAATGTGTGCATTGTAATTATCAAGCAAAACAAATAGGTAATTTAAATCAACATCTATTAGTACATAAAGATTCCAGTGAAATCAAAATGTTTTCATGTGAACAATGTGATTATCAAACAAAACGTAAAAGTAATTTAAGCAAACATCTATTAATACATAAAAATTCCAGTGAAATCAAAATGTTTAAATGTGAGCAATGTAACTATCAAGCAAAACAGATAATTGATTTAAACAAACATCTATTAGTCCATAAAGATCCCAGTGAAATCAAAATGTTTAAATGTGGGCAATGTAATTATCAAGCAAAACGGAAAAGTTACTTAAGCAAACATCTATTAGTTCATAAAAATTCCAGTGAAATCAAAATGTTTAAGTGTGAGCAATGTAATTTTCAAGCAAAACGTAAAAGTAATTTAAGCCAACACTTATTACTGCATAAAAATCTCAGTGAAATCAAAATGTTTAAATGTGGGCAATGTAATTATCAAGCAAAACAAAAAATTAATTTAAGTAAACATCTATTAGTGCATAAAAATTCCAGTGAAATCAAAATGTTTAAATGTGGGCATTGTAATTATCAAGCGAAACAGAAAAGTAATGTAAGCAAACATCTATTAATCCATAAAAATTCCAGTGAAATCAAAATGTTTAAATGTGGACATTGTAATTATCAAACAAAACAAAAAAGTTATTTAACCCAACATCTATTAGTCCATAAAAGTTCCAGTGAAATCAAAATGTTTAAATGTGAGCAATGTAATTATCAAGCAAAACAAAAAATTCATCTAAGCACACATCTGTTAGTCCATAAAAATTCCAGGGAAATCAAAATGTTTAAGTGTGGGCAATGTAATTATCAAGCAAAACAAAAAAGTAATTTAAGCCAACATCTATTAGTCCATAAAAATTCCAGTGAAATCAAAATGTTTAAATGTTTCCATTGTGATTATGAATCAAAACGTAAGGGTGATTTAAAACAGCATCTATTATTACATAAAAAGGGCAGTTAAATTGAAATTCCCTCAGTTTGAACATCAATAAGGGAACATAATCACCTTTTAATATGAAATAACTGCAAGTTACCAACAACATTTCAATCAAGTTCTTGCGTGTTTGGATTGAGGACAAACTGAAATTTAGTGACCAAGCTCTTAATGCCAAATTGGCCTCTGATGGCTATGCAATCCGGATGGTTTCAATTGATCTGGGAAGTACACGCAAAGAAATGTTTATTTTAGGTTGGTGGAAGCCCATTTGAGATATGGAATTCAGATTTAGTGATTTTGCAGCCAATATCAGTTGAAGTTCGTATTTATTTTGCAAAAAGAGCAATTCACCATATGTCATTTTTTCATTTTCTTTATTGACTTACAAGAACGGCATAGCCTCTTATTTCTATTAAATGAACATTGTTCTAACATAGTGAGAAAGTATACTTATTCTAACTTAATCTAAGTATTTACAATAGTGTTCCTAATCTAAACTTAGGAAATCTGTTTTTTAACATGATTATGACCTAACCTAACGTAATCTAAGACCTGTGTTAACTTAACCTAGTGTTACATTCTTCTGTCATGGTGGGTTGGAAGGGCCATCGTCTTCGTCCGAGAGAGGATCTCGGGAATTGGTTGCGGGTATGGGAGAGGGTTAGGAAGGCGTCCCTGATGATTAGATTGTGATCCTGGTTTGCCTTGGCCAGGAACTTCATTTGAGTTTGCCTCATGTGCCTTTATGGTTGGCACATCGAGGTCTCTGTGTAATTGGTTATTTCGCATGAACCAAGGGGCTCTTGTGAGCATCCTCAAGACCTTATTCTGCACTGCCTAGACTTGTGCTCTCTTTGTCTTTGAGAGCTGGCACCAAGTGGGGCAGGCGTAAGTGAGGCCCGCCTTCACAATTGTGTTGTAGACCATGAGCTTGGTTTTGGTGGAGCGATTTATAATTGGGTATAATTTGCCCGGCAGTTGCTTAGCTTTCTTGGTGGCAGTGCAGACCTAGTCTTTTGAGACGAGCTTTTCGTCGTATTGGATTCCCAGGTATTTGATGGTGTTTGCCCATTGGATACGGGAGCCCTGTAGTTGGAGATGGCCATGGAGAGTTCCTTGGCCTTTGGCGAGAACGATGGCTTGGATCTTATTGGAGTTTAGCTTGATCCTTCAGTGGTTAAACCAGGAGTCAAGTTTGTTCAGGTGGCGTTAGAGTCTGCTAGTAATGATTCGGCTATTTCTACAAGATTGTGTGATAATAGCGGTGTTATCAGCATAAAGGAGGGAATTAGTTTGATCCGACTTGGGAGTGTCGGCAGTGATGATAGTTATGTGGTGAAGAGAGAGGACAGAGCCCTGGGGGACTCCGGCTCTGATGGGCTTGACCTCGGAGATAGCCGTTTCGACTCTGACCTGAAAGGTCTTGTCAGAGACGAAGGACTGTATGAGTTTAGTCATGAAGTGGGAGTAGCCGTGTCGAATCAGTTTCAGGATGAGACCTTCGTGCCAGACTCGGTCGAAGGCCTTGAATACATCAAGAAAAACAGCTCCAACTTTATGATGTTTGTTGAAGTTGTTGGAAATGGTTTGTTCGAGTTTAGTGGCGTGGTGGGTAGTGCCATGAAGCCGTTGGAAGCTAAACTTTTAACCACCATACGAGTCTAAGGTAAAGATTAGAGCCCATTATTTTAGCCACAAAAAATTCTAACCTTACCTTGCTTGCTGATACTGGAAAGTGCATCTCTTATTTACAAGCGGTTCAGTGGTCTTGGAGTGGTTCATCAGTATGAAACAAGAGACTTTTATAATACACGTGTACCTATTCCAAAGCTAACACTTATCAAGAGTTCGTTCTATTTTTAACGGCCTTAAGCTATCTCACCATGTATAATACGCATAGCAAATATGAAATAGTTTAGGAACTCTTTAAAAAAAATTTATGTGGAAAAAGTCTTATATTTTTTGCGAGCGATTCATGACTGCAACTTGCGTTTATTGAAATAATTGTAATTTATTTAACATTAACCAGGTGTACGAGTATGAAATGCGGATTTCACACAACAGATGGTGCACCAATGCAGTTTGTGCTATAAAGATTTGACACTGCGCCATTTTGTTGTTAGTTCCTTTACCCTTGACAAAACCAGATTGGTGTTCTGATATTAATTTGTTTTTCTTAATAAAGTTGTATAAGCGAGAGTGTATGATTTTTTTCGAAAATTTTAGCTATATTAGATATTAAAGAGATAGGTCTATAGTTTATTGGATTATGTTTTACACCAGCTTTATAAATGAGTACTACCTCTGCAGTTTTTAATGCGTTTGGCCAAACAGATGTATTAAGGTTCAATAATCTTATCAGCAATACTCTTAATAATTTTTTCACGTATTCCATCGACTCCTCCACATTTTTCTTTTAACTGATTTATAATGTGCTCGGATTTCATATTTATATATATAACATACATATATATATACGAGGCTGGTTTGAAAAGTCCGTGCAAAGTCCGAGAGATGGCACCACCAGCGCGTATCGAGGTCATGTTTAGTTAGTAGCATCTCTTGAATGAACGCACATCAAGTTTCAGCCATATTGGTCTATTTCTTTGTGTTTGGCATTCGTGTGAATCAAGGAAGTCGAGTGATTTTCAAGAAATGGACGAAAAAGAATTTCGTGTGGTGATTAAACATTACTTTATGAAAGGCAAAACGCCTCGGGAGACTAAAGAGAAGCTTGATAAACATTATGGTGACTCTGCACCTTCGATTAGAACAGTTTATAAGTGGTTTAAAAATTTTCGGACTGGCCATATGGGCACAAGTGACGCTGAACGTTCTGGACGGCCTGTGGAGGTTACGACTCCAGAAATCATTGATCAAATCCATGATATGGTGATGGATGACAGAAGAGTTAAGGTGCGTGAGATTGCTAGTGCTGTGGGCATCTCGACTGAACGGGTACATAATATTTTGCATAAACATTTGGACATGAGAAAGCTATCCGCAAGATGGGTGCCGCGATTGCTCACGCTTGACCAAAAACGGAATCGTGTGAAGTGCTGCAAGGATGGTTTGCAGCTGTTCCAGAAGAATCCGGAGGACTTTAAGCGTCGCTTCGTCACTGTGGATGAAACATGGATACATTACTATACCCCTGAGACCAAAGAACAATTTAAACAATGGGTTACCAAGGGGGAATCTGCACCAAAAAAGGTGAAAACCGTTCCTTCGGCCGGAAAGGTTATGGCGACTGTATTTTGGGATTCGCAAGGGATAATCCTCATCGACTATCTGGAAAAGGGTAAAACTATTACAGGTGAATATTATTCATCGTTATTGGACCGTTTGAAAACCGAGCTGCAAGAAAAACGCCCGCGATTGGCCCACAAGAAAGTCCTTTTCCATCACGACAACGCACCAGCACACACCTCAGCAGTTGTGGTCGCAAAATTAATGGAAATAGGATTCCAGCTCGTTTCACATCCCCCCTATTCTCCAGACTTGGCTCCCTCGGACTACTATTTGTTCCCCAATTTGAAGAAATGGCTGGCGGGACAAAGATTTTATTCAAACGAGGAGGTGATTGCAGACACTAATGGATATTTACTTGGACAAATCCTATTATTCGGAAGGGATTAACAAACTAGAACATCGTTGGACGAAGTGTATAAGCCTAAAAGGAGACTATGTCGAAAAATAAAAAAGGTTTACCCCAAACACATAAGTAGTTTTTATTTTTGCACGGACTTTTCAAACCAGCCTCGTATATATATATATATATATATATATATATATATATATATATATATATATATATATATATATATATATATATATATATATATATATATATATATATATATATATATATATATATATAAATATATATAAATATATATAAATATATATAAATATATATAAATATATATAAATATATATAAATATATATATATATATATATATATATATATATATATATATATATATATATATATATATATATATATATATGCAGAAGCTCCGACAATTCGTGGTTGGGCTGTCAGGCATTGGACAGGAGAAGAAGACTTATCGAAGTTAACCTAACCCCGAAGAGATCAGCTAACGAACCTAAATTGACAGCAGCCCATCGACAAGAGCGACTCAGATTTGCCCAAGAACACGTCGACTGGACTTTAAGGAAATGGCGCTCCGTTTTATTTTACGACGAGTCCCGAATGTGCCTACATAGAAATAATCGAAGAAGACGAGTCTATAGGAGGCCTGGGGAGCGCTATCGAAGGGTTGCATTACCGAAACGGTCGCCTACGGAGGAGGTTCCGTCTTGGTGTGCGGATGCGAAAACCGATTTGGTTTTCGTGATTGATGAGACTTGTAGCAGTGGTTAACTGCTCACTGGTACATCGAGAAGATCCTGCAGGAACGCGTCGTTCCTTACGCTGGGTTTGTTGGCGATAGCTTCGTATTAATGTACATCAAGGCAAGGCCACATGCTGCTGCATCGGTACGACAATACCTGGCGGAAGTGGGAATACCCACTTTAGACTGGCCTGTGCGGAGTCCTGGCCTCAATCCAATCAAGCACACGTGGGATGAGCTCAAAAGAAGGGTTTGAGCCAGAAATCCAGCCTTTGCATCGCTGAGGGACGATTGCGATGGCGGAAGAGTGGGAAAGAATCCCACAGATAGTGGTGAAAAAGCCCGCCTGCTCCATAAAAAACCGGCTGTAGGTAGTAATAAGGGCTAGGGGGGGTAATACAAAATATTAATTTTGGTTTTTATCAATCAATTCAATAGTTAAAATTTGTTTAATTTTTCCTTTCTTTTAACCCTATTTTCAATTTTTGTTCTCCTTGTTTCCCCTTTCAATCATTTTAATCAGCATGACATATGCGATGGAATTTGGTATCATTAGAAAAAGAATACAATGGGCTTTCAAATGATACTAAAATCTGTAAAAATATATGAACACTAAATTCTAGGATCCTTGTTAAATGAATCCAAATAGTATGAGTCAAGTGACGATTTCTTAGAGTTGTGTTGACAACGAAGCGGTCGTCTCGCTCCGAGGTACACCTTCTTCTTCCTGATCCTGGTCTCCGTTTAAAGGTGCAAGTCTCTTGGTAACGTCTGTAGACTTTGGAGACAGCTGATTGGCACATGTGCAGTTGTGCAGCGACTACATGTTGGCTATGCCCTTCTTGCAATAGGGCAATGACTTGTGCCATTTCTTCCGGAGTAGTATCCATTTCCCGATGACGTAATTAGTGAGCAGGTATTCCGATTCCGATAAAGGAATGATAGGAAATTTCAGTTGTATGTGTTTTTATAGGGATGAATAGCGCGCAACGAGTACGTTGCTGAGCGAGCAAAAACGGTTCTATTGCTCTCTCTATATTGAAAAAAACCGGTAGGAATCTGGCTGTGAAGTAAATATGGATGCAAAAGTGTGAGAGAGACAAAGCGAATGAGCGGCCAGTAACTGTCTCTTTCTAGAATGTCGTTAAGCTACGGCACTCTTGAAAATAATATTTTCTAAGTATTGTATTTGAACTAAAATCGGGTGGGGGCTTTTCTCGCCTTAAATTCCATCTCGGGGTACTGCGCCTTGTTTATTACAGGCCTAGAGAAAAGAGACAGGTATTGGCCGCACAGTCGCTTTGTCTCTTTCTAGAGAGTGGTCAATTTTGTGAGGTTAATGTTTAGTCCATCCCATAGACATAGAGGATGGTCTGAGTATTCCGTATCACGCTGTGAAATAAATATAGACGCAAAAGTGTAAGAGAGACAAAACGAATGAGTGGCCAGTAGCTGTCTCTTTTTAGAAAGCCGTTAAGCTACGGCGCTCTTAAAAACAATATTTCTAAGTGTTCTATTTGAACTAAAATCGGGTATGGGGCTTTTCTCACCTTGAATTCCGTCTCGGGGTACAGCGCCTTGTTTATTACAGGCCTGCAGAAAAGAGACAGGTATTGGCCGCACAATCGCTTTGTCTCTTTCTAGAGAGTGGTCAATTTTATGAAGTTAATGCTCAGTCCATCCTCTATGTTTATGTCCATCCTCTGTGTCTATGCGGTAAACCCTACTGAACAGAGAAAAATTAAAAGTGTATCCTAGCGCGAGGACTTGCAAGATAACTCCAAGGGTAGCTGGGACTCTGTTTAAGCGTGAGGCAGATGTCAAAAAAAGGGTTATTTATTGACCGATATTTGACCGAAAGTTTTGACGTTATACCATTTATTTATAGTAAACAGGGAAGTAATTGTTGTCCAAGGATATGGTCAATTTAATGTTCGATAATCTGTTTAAAGAAACTGGAACCATTCGTGCTATTAGCGATGGTTTAATAATGGAAGGATTAGAGTTATCTGGACTTTCTAGGATCAACAAAGAAACAGTACATACAACATCTAGGGCCTCAGGTGTAAAAGTATACCCTATACCATGGTAACAGAAAACGAAAATAATGGTGAATTATTAATAAAAGTTGAACCAGAAATCGAAAATGTTCCTTTTGATGTTTCAACAAATATTTATGAATATGACATGCAGGAAACTAATTTATCAGGTCACATGGAACATCCCCAAAAATGCCTACCAGAGATGCAACATATTTCAAAAATAAACCATTCATATGATACTTATAGTGTATCTTCAAATAAGTAAGTTTCTCCTTTATAACTCATTAGTAGTCTATGAGGTTTAATTCATAAGGGTCATGGAGATGGTCTAGATCAGAGGTGTCAAACTCAATTTTGCAGAGGGCCATATATTAAATTTACAATATGTAGGCGGGCCAGATTCAAATAAAAAAAATGTACTGAACTATAACATTTTATTTATTTAATTATATAGTATATAATATACGGTTGTTAAAAATTATATCAAAGTTATAAAAGAGCAATCACGAGCCTTATTGATACGTCCCGGGGGCCGGATGCGGCCCGCGGGCCGTATCTTTGACATCCCTGGTCTAGATAGTTAAATATTTTAATACAAGAGTTAATGAAAAACATAATAATGCAAACCTGAATGAAGATATTTCAATTTCAGTTGCCATTATAGGAAGATAGTTGTTTTACAATTTCCATGGTTGTATTCCTTGATGTATCACATCAAAATACCTGTACTCGTCTCTTTCCTTGTCTTTATTATATTTTGCATTTCTATTGTAAATTACACACAACAATTTATTTGTTTTTAGTGAAGTGAAGTGTGAAAAAACAAGCAGTGACATATTTTATGAGGAGTCTGATTTAATAAAATCTGAAACGGTAGACATAAAGGATGAAGAAAGGTAAGTGCATTAGGAGGTATAAGGAGTTGGCATAGAATTAGAAAGATCATTGGCTACAAGGTTCAAGTTAGTTAATTTACCATTTATAAACTTATTCAAAAATGTGATATTTGATTTATTAGTAACAAGATTAAATTCCAAAAACCCTATAAATAAAAGGTATATTGCTTGCAATTATTAAAATGTATTGATAGCAAAGGCATAAAGAAAGAAGAAGCCCATATGAAATTTTCTAATTTCAAGTCTTGGGAAGCGAGTAGATGGCCTAGATGACATTGACAGCTACTAATCAGAATATTATTCACAAATTCTGTAATTTATTTATTCATTTATACATTCAAATCCAACAGACCAAGGCCCAATTACAGGAATAATGTTTATACTAATGAGTTACATATAAAAGAAGAAGATGATACAATTCAAATAATAATCAGAGTATACAACAGTTTAAACAATCTCCAAATTATAAAAAAAAATGAAAATAGTAACAATAAAAAAACTACAAATTTGAAATAACCTCTAAACACTGAGCAGAGAACCAATAAGTACTGACAGCCTACTGGAATGGAAATCATCGGAGTTTCCAATGATATTGCCGTTCTTGCACATTATATAAATAGGGCTGTGGAATAATATATTTGACCTAGCTAGGCCGAGACGTAAAAATAGGTGAGTTCCTTGCCCCAATGGGTGGTACATGGAAGGATATATTACTTAATAGGAAAGGGCAATCAATATGGTGATTTAACAGCTTATACAAGAATTTGATGGTGTGAATGTTCCTTTTCTTTGCAAGAGGCAACTCATTAAACCTTGACAAGATTAGTCTGTGATCAACACCGCAGTCCGGATAAACACCATCCCCCTTGAAAATAAGATATTTATTGAAGGACCTTTCTATCGATTCAATTGAGTTATTATGGTAATTGTATATTGGATACCAAACAGTAATAGTCAAACTTAGACCTAACAAAGGAATAATAGAGAAGCTTGATTGCAGATATGTTAGTAAAGTCTCTACAATTTGTAATCAGGAAATCCAGCATCCTTGATGTATCAGCAACCATTTGTTCAATATGGTCAGCAAAAGAGAATTTCTCGTCAAAGATGATACCCAAATCTCTAACTGAACGAAGATTCTGCAGAACAGTATCACCTACGGAATAATTGAAAAATATAGGGTTGTTACGATAGGAATATCGGACGACATTGCATTTGGAAACGTTTAAGGTGAGCCTGTTAGCAGAGCACCAGTTGGTGAAAGCATTAATGCTACTCTGTAATTCGCGGCAATCAGAAACCGAGTCTATGCGTTTAAAAATCTTAAGATAATAATAGATTAGATCTTTTAATCGTTAAAATATTTCCATATAGAACTTAAGCTTTACTTTTGAGATTATTTCCTATTTATTTATTTATTTTAAATCACTTTATTTGTTGTAAAGGGTAAACCCTCATAAACAGGCTTCCATATGATTAAAATAATACTACAATTAAATAATAAAATCATATTCAGTCTAAAATTATTTAAAAATCATTAAAATTACGCTAAATAATAAATAAATTACATTTAATTGAACAAACTTTCAACAACTGGAATCATGTATTGGATTGAATCATATAAATAAAAATGATAATGTAGATGTTAGGTTTACAGGTAATAAGTGTATGTTTTTGCTTATAATTTGAAAATGAGGAGTGACCTCAAAACTAGCCTGTTTTTGCAACCTTCATAACTTTGAGACAAAGGTTTTAAATTAAAGCTAATTAAATTTCTGGGACATATTTTTCCATTTTTTTATTTAGGGATAACTACCCCCTATTTTGAGGATTAAAAGGGTGAAAATAAATAAGTTTTTAACAAAAAATAAAAAAATATTTATGATGTGTAATTCATGAAAAGAGGTTACTTTAATTATTTACATATTCTCTACCGTATAGTCAAACAAAAACCACCCTCTAAAAGGGGGTCGCAGTTAATAGGGAGTCTTGCCATACTCGCAAACGACTCCCAAGACTAGGAAAAAATATAAAGAAATAATTAAAATACTGAGAATATAGTGCTGGACTTATATGTCTCCCAAACTTATCGCTAAGTGATAACCACCTCCTAAAAGGGTGTTGAAATTCATGTTGGTGCAATTTTAACCTAAAAAATAACTTTTCATTTTGGGGAAAAATTCTATTTATTTTCACACTTTTAACCCCCTAAATAAAAAAATTGAACAATATGTCCTTCTAGATTTTTAATTAGCTTTAATTTAAGACCTTTTACGTTAAGTTTGCTTTTTTTGTCTCCGGGTTATGAAGGTTACAAAATGAGCTAAAATTCACACTTTTTTGCGGTTACTCTTTCAAACGGTAATTTTTAAAGAATACATTAGTTGTATATTATTTCATCAAAGATTAGTTTATCTTTTATCTTATTATAAATTACTAATATTTTCAAGTACCGTCATTTCTATTCCTCTTCTCTTACAATATCATATTCATGAGAAATCACTAAATTGGTTGTATTTCTTCATTTAATAAAATACGTTATAAACCTGTCTTAGTATGATGACTTGAAGAAAATGAAATATCTGTTTCAAATTCCTATTAATATTGCCTTTTCTCATTTTCTTTATTGAGGTACAAGTAAGGCATAGCCTCTTCTATTTATAAAAGTTGTTATTACATTAGGTGAGTGTTTGCTTATTCTAACTTAACCTAAGCATTTAAACTAGAGGTCCTATACTAATTTAACCTAGGAGATTTTAACATGATTGTCTTATCCTAACTTAACCTAAATGTGTCCCTGATGCTTGGGTTGGGGTGCTGGGATGCCTTGTCCATAATCTTGAGTTGGGTTTTCTTCATGTGTGCCTTTAAGGTTGGCACACCAAGGTCTCCATGGATTTGTTTATTCCTCATGAACCATGGGGCTTCCGTGATCATCTTCAAGGCTTCATTCTTCACAGTTGGAGTTGGGCTCTCCTAGTCTTAGAGAGCTGATACCATGTAGAGAGGCGTACATAAGATCTGCCTTTACAATGGTGTTGTAGATTAAAAGCTTGATCCTTGGTAGCAACTTACTGGAGCGATTTATAATAGGATATAGTTTGCCCAGCAGTTGCTTTACTTTTTTGGTGACAGTGCAGACCTGGTCCTTCTAGATGAGCTGTTTGTCGTACTGGATGCCCAGGTACTTGAGAGTGTTTCCCTATTGGATGCGGGAGCCGTGTAGCTGGAGATGGTCATGCGGGGTGCCCCTGCCCTTGGAGAAGACGATGGCTTGTGTTTTGTGGGGGTTCAGCTTGAGCCTCCAGCGACCAAACCAGGAGTCGGGATTGTCTAGGTGGAAAAATATTATATATGTATATATATGTATATATATATATATATATATATATATATATATATATATATATATATATATATATATATATATATATATATATATATTTTATGGGTCTAGCACACATGCTGCAGGGAAGTCCTTAAAGCGCTCCAGGAGCGGCATGTATGCGGAAAAAACCGATTCACGTTGTTCTTGAATCGCTGTAAATCGTACTCGGTGGGTAACAGAGCCTTCCAAAGGGATGATGTTCTCCACATTCCTGTGGTGCAGCTCATGCATTGCTTTGATTATCCGACCTTGGTGGGTGTCGGCTTACTCGCCGGCACAATATACTGTATTATATATATATACATATATATATATATATATATATATATATATATATATATATATATATATATATATATATATATATATATATATATATATATATGTATATATATATATGGCCTCAAAATAACAAACGGATTCTACAAACACAAATACACTTGTATGCAAGAAACACGAAACTTAAAATCAATAATAGACTACATTATAATTAAAAACGATACCACTATCAAAATAAAAGACGTAAGAGTAAAGAGAGGGGCAGAATGTGGAACAGACCATTAATAGCAAATATAAAAGTACCGTGGTACAAGACAATAAAGCAAAAAGAAACAATAGATAAAGGAAACAGAAATACTAATGAGATAACAGAAAAAGCAGACAAAGGAATAAAATACAAAATACACTTACTGCAAAACGAAACGATAAGAGACCTATACAGACGACGATTAGATCAAAAATTAAATGAATTTAACTACGACAACCTCCCACAGATGTATGACCACATAAAAGAATGCATCAAACAGGCGTCCCTAGAAGCATTAGGTAAAGAAGACAACGAGAATGAGAAACATAAAATTAGAATCTGTGAAAAAACCAAAGAATCTATAAAGGAGAAAAAAAAAAGACTATACGAAAAATGGCTGAATACAAAATCAGAAGAAGATCTTCAGAAATATAAAGAGAAAAATGCAGAAACGAGGAGGATGATAAACAAAGAAAATAACGAGAGATGGGAAAAATCGTGCGAACATGTAGAACAGTATATAGGAGGAACTAGAAGTACAGAGTCATGGAGAATAATTAAAGCATTAAGGACTAACAATAGAGAGAAGACGTATATAGAGTACATCCCAGAAAGCGAGTGGGAAGAATATTATAAGAAGCTGCTAACAGAAGATAGACAAGAATTCCAAGAAGAGAACCCTGAAGAAGAACAGAATAAGGAAATAAAAGAGATAGAACTAAGCTATGAAAAAGTAAAGAAGACAATAAAAACACTCAAAAATAATAAATTTGCAGGGCCTGGGGGTGTGGTAAATGAAATGATTAAGTACGGGTCTAATAAATTACATCGAATGCTGAGAAACATGTTCCACAGAGCGATAAATGGAGAAAAAATACCAGAGGAATGGTCAAAAGCTTATATAGTATCCATATTTAAAAAGGGAGACCGCAGAAAATGCACAAAATATAGAGGCCTAAGCAGAATATCGAGTATGGGACGTTTGTATGGAAAAATTATTAAAAATATCATGGAGGAAAATATAAAAGGAAAAATTGGAGAAGACCAAGCAGGTTTTACGGCCGGGAAATCATGTATAGACCACATATACACTATAAAACAAACAATGGAAAAAAAAACTGGCAAAAAATAGAGAAGTTCATCTAGCCTTCATAGACATAAGAAAGGCCTATGACTCAGTACCAAGACAAAGATTATGGAACGCAATGAAAGAAATAGGCATTGATAAAGAACTAATATACGCAGTAAAAGCTCTCTGCGAAAACAACACAGTGAACATAAAAATAGGACATAAAATAGAGAAGAGACTCCAAACATCAAAAGGTCTATTACAAGGATGCTCTACATCCCCAACACTATTCAAAATATACCTCGAACAAACATTAAAAAAATGGAAGCAAAAATGTAGTGGAATGGGAGTCCCAATACGAGAAGATTACTTATATACTCTAAGTTTTGCAGACGACCAAGTAATCATAGCGCAAGATGAGGAAGATCTCAGTTATATGGTAAGAAAACTGAAAGGAGAATACACTAAAGCAGGATTAGCAATAAACTTTGATAAAACGGAATATCTAACAACAAAGGAGGGAAACGTGGAGAATCTAGAAGTAGATAACGAAACAATAATCAAAGGAACCGATAGATTTAAATATCTAGGAACCATCATTTCAAAAAACGCAACATCAGAAGAAGAGATTAAAGCTAGATTAGGACAAACGCGAACATGCATAAAACAATTAAATTCGATCCTGTGGGACAAGCACATTACAAAGAGAAAAAAAATACCCATATACAAATCAATAATACAAAGCATAATGACATACGGGTCAGAAACATGGACGATCAACAAAAGAAATAAATCTAAAATTAACGCGGTAGAGATGGAGTGTTGGAGAAGATGTTGTAGAGTGACACGTATGGAGAGAATAACCAATGAAGAAATAAGAAGCAGAATGAATATCAAAGAGAACGCAATAAATACCATTGAAGAAAAACGATTAAAATGGTATGGACACATAAGACGAACCGAAGATAATAGGTGGATAAAGAAAATAACGGAGTGGAGCCCTATAGGGAGAAGAAAAAGAGGAAGACCCAGACGATCGTGGAGAGACGATGTGGACGAGGCTATGGAGGACAGGGGTCTAACAGATGGAGACTGGGAAGATAGAAACGGATGGAATCAAAGGCTGAGAGAAGGAAGACAGCGTTAGCTGTAGAAAATCCTTGTTATATATATATATATATATATATATATATATATATATATATATATATATATATATAATATATATATATATATATATATATATATATATATATATATATATATATATATATAATACAGAGGCTGCGCCATTATAACAGTGTTGGACAAAAAAAACTATGAACAAGTAGTAAAGTGTAAGAAGGTGCATTATCGTGGCGCAACTGTCATGTGTTGTTTCGTCATGACCAAATAAAAGTACATTTCGAGCACATTCTATTACCTAATCGGCAATATTATTTGTACTTATGTCAATATACAGGTTGTACAGCCGTGGCCAAATAAATATACATTTCAGGCACATTCTATTAACTAGCCAAAAGCACTAGTCACAGATAAGAGGGGCATGAGGTTCGGATTTTATTTTTTAAAAACGATGTATTGGAAAGAAACAAATTATGCAATCACACCTGTACCTGAACATCAACACTCATCAGGTTAGATCATCAATTTAAGATAAACCAAGCTTATTGTTTCTATTTCCGACTTCTATAAACGAAAGTTTAGGGAAACAACCGAAATTTACAAGCACCCGTTCTAATCTTAAAAGGGCAAAGAGTAAAGATCCCTGAAGATGCCTCGTGCATTCGTAGGCAAAAAGTTGGAAAGTCACTCGCGTTCTAGTTCCAAAAACTACGATTTTTTCAATCTCTTATGCCATTTTATTATATTTTCAACAAGATTACTTTCACAGTATTGCCAGTTAGTATTAAATTTACTGTGAAAAACCTGTTTTGTAATGAAAAGATACTCTTTTGTTTAAATTGTTTATTCACAACGAAATATAATTTTAGTTATACTAACATCTTCTTATTTTAAACTTTTTTTTTTATTTTAGTTCGTGTTCAAGTTATTTTATCGGAGAAAATCAGGGAAGTTCTGCAGTCCCCGAAGATGACGGTAATAACATAATAAGGGAAGAAACTATTAAAAATGATCCTGCTGATGAAACGAAGTCTGTACAAGATCATATTATTAAATTTAATCAATTTAGTTATCAAACAACAACAACGACAAATTGTTTGGTGCATAAAAATCCCGAAGATGACAAATTTAAATACGCTCATTGTAATTCTAAAACAAAACATGAAATCAGTTTAAATCTACGTCAATTAGTACATAAAAATTCAGTGAAATCAAAATGTTTAAATGTGGGCAATGTAATTTTCAAGCAAAACATAAAAGTAATTTATATAAACATTTATTAGTACATAAAGATTCCAGTGAAATCAAAATGTTTAAATGTGGGCAATGTAATTATGAAGCAAAACAAAAAAGTGTCTTGAGCCAACATCTGTTAGTCCATAAAAATTCTAGTGAAATCAAAATGTTTAAATGTGGGCAATGTAACTATCAAACAAAACATAAAAGGTGTGTAAATCGGCATCTATTAGTACATAAAAATTCCAGTGAAATAAACATGTTTAAATGTGGGCAATGTAATTATCAAACTAAACATAAAAGGTGTCTAAGTCGACATATATTGGTACATAAAAATTCCAGTGAAATAAAAATGTTTAAATGTGGGCAATGTAATTATCAATCAAAACAAAAAGATAATTTAAATCGACATCTATTAGTCCATAAAAATTCTAGTGAAATCAAAATGTTTAAATGTGAGCACTGTAATTATCAAACAAAACATAAAAGGTCTGTAAATCGACATCTGTTAGTACATAAAAAGACCAGTTAAATTGAAATGTTTCAATGCATTTATTGTAATTCGCAAACAAAATGTAAAACAAGTTTCACGAATGTTCTATTACGACATAGAGATGCTAACGAAGAGGGAAATGTTTATATGGGACCATTGTAATTTTCAAACAAAATATAAAATAAATCTAAAAGGATACCTATTACCACATAAATTTGCTCAGTTTCAAAATCAATAAAGGAACATGATCCACTTTAAATTTGAAATAACCGAGAGTTATCGACCAAGTTTTTGGGTGTTTGGACTGATGACAAACTGAGATTGATTGACCATGTTCAAGCTTTCAGTGCCAAATTGGGTCGTCATGTCGTCAAATAACGCAATATCAATATGCAAGTGTATTTGCAAAAGCTTACCAAAGAGCTACTATCATTGGCACCATCGTGAACGGATTTCAAGCGGCTGGAGTTTGGCCCATGGACAAAAATGTCTTTGCCGAACATTAAAGCAGCTGAAAATATCAATGCTCTTTTTCAAACTAACTGTAGTATCAATAATGAAAACCAGTGTACTATCTATTTCGGGATTTAAGGCTGATGCCTTGAAAAAAAAGTAAAATCTTTATGTCTAATACTACAAAAAATACTGTATAACAAACTGTGGAAATTACATCAAGTCCTTACAAAAATATGTTGGAAAAATCAATAAACAAACGACGTATAATATAATAAACACGAGCCTCCCCTACAGCAGAAGCCCGAAGTAAACTCTTCGACGATTTTAAAATAACCATTTTTTGTCAACATCTGACAAAAAACTTCTTTCTAGTCTATAATAAATAAAGGGACCAATCCATCCCAGCATTTATTTTTTTTACAAGGAAGCAAATAAAAGTTTGGTGAATTACCTGTTAAGTTTTTTTTCTTATTATAATATTCAAATATAAATCTTGTGTAAGTAATAAGTATTTTAAAGTATAACAGTTTTTGTATTTTTTTTTTTTATTAAATTAGTTTAGGGTAGATTTTTTTTCCTTTATTGCTGAGATCCGCTATTTCTTATTTAACAGTTGTTTCTAGGCAAAATGAAAATAGAATTTCAAACAGGTTTGAACTTTTCCAAGATGAATACCTAAATGGTAAACAATTTTTTGGTGTCTCTTAAAGTGGTACCTTATTGGTTGGTTGGTTATATTTTTGTATAATCCATTTCTTCTTCTTTTAGCGGTCTTTTGCCATTCACTCTGGACATAGGCCTCCTCCTGTCCACTCGGCTATATCCTTGGCTATATGGTGCCAGTTCCTGCCGACCTGTTGTTTCACGTCATCGATCCAGCTTTTTGGTGGTCTTCCCACACTTCTCCTGTGTCTTCTAGGTCTCCACGGTATTAAGTGTTTCGTCCACAGTAATGCATGTGCCCTGGTAATAGCAGCAACCGATCAGCAATCTTTGAAAAATCACTGCATTATCAAGATTCCCAACAATGCAATACCAGAAAGCATTGAACAGTCGGAATCATTAAAATATCCCTCCAAATTCTATTGTCCGTTTTGATTGGTATTATTAATCCCGCCAAATGCTCGTTGGTTTACAGTTTTGTAAAATGGCGTTTTTTCTTAATCACAAATGAGAATGCCAGGTATTCTATCATAAATAGGATGCGCACTGATTTATGCCTTTCTTGAATCCTTCGCTCCTGTACTAGAGTAGGTAGTACAATAGCGGATGGTTTCATTGCAGTTGAACTACCCAATTAAAAACGTATGTACTCTGGTAATAGCAGCAACCGAGTTTCACTGATTAAACGGTTTTACTCAATAGAACTGTTTCTGCTCGCTCAGCAACGTACTCTTTGCGCGCTGTTCATCTCTATGAAAACACATGCAACTGCATTTCCTTATCATTCCTTTATCGGAACTTGTACCGTCAACATCTCTGCTATACCTGCTTACTAATTACGTCATCGGAAAATGAATACCACCCCGGAAGAAACGACACAAGTTATTGCCCTATTGCAAGACCGTTGCGCAGCAACGCGTAGTCGCTGCGCAACTGCACCTGAGCTAGTCAGCTATCTCGAGAGTCTACAGACGTTATCAAGAGACTGGCGCCTTTACATGGAGACGAGAGTCAGGAAGTCATTGTCAATACAACTTTAAGAAATCGTCACTTAACCGCCGTTGAGGGAGCTCCGACAAGTTCGTGGTCGGGCTGTCGGTCATTGGACAGTTAGAAGAAGATTTAAAGAAGCTAACCTAACTCCGAAGAGACCAACTGACAGACCCAAATTGACAGCAGTCCATCGACAACCGCGATTCAGATTTGCCTGAGAACATGTCGACTGGATCTTGGAGCGATGCCGCTCCGTTTTATTCTCCGACTAGTCCCGAATGTGCCTACATTGCATGGCAATGATGGAAGAAGACGACTCTATAGGAGGCTTGTTGTTTTTGGTTTTTATCAATAAATTTAATTATTAAACTTAAAATGTGTTTAATTTTTCCTTTCTCTACCCCTATTTTCAATCCTTGTTTCCACTTTCAATCATTTTAATCAGTAAAAAGCATGAGGTATGCTATGGAATTTGGTATCATTAGAAAGATAATAGAATGGGCTTTTAAATGATATTAAAATCCATAAAATTATATGAACTCTAAATTCTAGGATCCGTGTTAAGTGAAGCCAAATAATTTGAGTTAAGTGACGAATAGAGTTTTAGTTAGCAACGAAGCGGTCGTCTCGCTCAGAGAGGTACACCTTCTTCCTGATCCTGGTCTCCGTGTAAAGGTACCAGTCTCTTGATAACGTCTGTAGACTCTAGAGACAGCTGACTGGCTCAGATGCAGTTACGCAGCGACTACACGTTGACTATGCTCTTCTTGCAATAGGGTAATGACTTGTGCCGTTTTTTTCTAAATCCTTTTTCCGATGACGTAATTAGTGAGCAGGTATAGCAGAGATGTTGACGGTTCAAGTTCCAATAAAGGAATGATAGGAAAATGCAGTTGCATGTGTTTTTATAGAGATGAATAGCTCGCAACGAATACGTTACTGAGCGAGAAAAAATGGTTCTATTGAGTGGAACAGTTTTAATCGGTAAAACTTTTTGGAAATCCAAATGTTTTTGGTATTACTGGAAAGAGTAGAAAGTCAGTATTCTAATGATATTAAAAATAATACTACTATTTGAAAAACAAACTCAAGGACCGGTGTTAAATGAAACAAAATCGTTTGAGTCGATTTTTTGCACACTAGTGTATTCCCGACGATCTGTGGTAGTTTTCTCTTTCTAGCGCCAACCCATCGTGGTAGAGTAAAGAATAGTAGGTGCCTTTGAGATCGACTATTTAACAGAACAGTGTTGACAATGGAAACTGGCCCGAGTTCTTTGTCCATGGCATCAACTCTTCCCTCTATATTAATAAAAACCGGTAGGGTTATGGACTTTAGTTTCCATACTCACGTAATGGTAAACCCTACTGAACAGAGAAAAATTAAGAGTATCCTAGCGCAAGGACTTGTAAGATAACGCCAAGGGTAGCTGGGACTCTGTTTAAGCGCGAGGCAGATGTCAAAAAAATAGGTTATTTATCAACCGATATTTGACCGAATAGCCCTATATCATTTATTTATAGTAAACAGAAAAGTAATTGTGGTTGTACGAGGATATGGTCAATTTAATGCTTGATAATTTGCTTAAAGAAACTGGTACCATTCATGCTCTTAGTGATGGTTTAATAATGGAAGAAGGCTTAGAGTTATCTGGACTTTCTAGGATTAACAAAGAAACTGCACATTTTGATAGTACAACACTATCTGTAGCGTCAGGTGTAAAAGGGGGTAAAAATATACCCTATACCATGGTAACAGAAAAGGAAAATAATGGTGAATTATTAATAAAAATTGAACCAGAAATCGAAAATGTCCTTTTAGATTTTTCAACAAATACTTATGAATATAACATGCAGGAAACTAATTTATCATGTCACATGGAAAATCCTCAGAAATGCCTACCAGAGATGCAGCATATTTTAAAAATAGACGATTTATACAATATTTATGGTATATCTTCGAAGAAGTAAGTTTTTCTTTTATAACTCATAAGTGGTCTACGAGGTTTAAGTCATAAGCTATGGCCCAGATTGTGACAATGCTAGATACTCAAATATTTTGATACAAGAGTTACTGAAAAAAATAATAATGTAAAGCTTAGTAGAGATATTGGAGTCAGTTGCCATGAGAGGAATACATTTTGTTTTATAATCTCCATAGTTTTATAAATAAAATTATACAGACGTGTCATATTAAAATACCCGTCCTTTGAGCAGAAGTACAAGATAGTTTCTCAAATTGTGTTTGACGTTGGAGTTGTTCCTAAAATACATATAATTTTATATTGTACTTACAGACTGTCATGGTTGTTTTCAGCTTTATTTATTTCACAATTTATATTTAGAATCAAAGTAAATTATAATATTAATTCAGCAAATACAGAAGCATAGGTTTTTGGTTTTGCTTGAACCATTGAAATTGCTGTTTTATTTTTGGGTTCAGATGACCTACTTGTCTCGTTCCTTGTCTTTATCATATTTGGCATTTATGTTGTAAATTACACAACAATCTGTTTGTTTTTAGTGAAGTGAAGTGTGAAAAAACAAGCAGTGACATATTTAATGAGGAGTCAGATTTAATGAAATCTGAAATTGTGGATATAAAGGATGAAGAAAGGTAAGTGCATCAGGAAGTATGAGGAGTTGGCATAGAATTAGAAAGATTATTGGCTATAAGGTGCAAGTTAGTTAATTTACCATTTATAAACCTATTAAAAAATGTGATATTTGATTTATTAGTAACGAGTTTAAATTCTAAAACAATATAAATAAAAGGTATATTGAATGCAACGATTGAAATGTATGGATAGTAAGGGTGTAAAGAAAGAATCCTGGTATGAAATAAATTTTGTAATAATTTAAGCTTGCTTAAAAATTTACTAATTGCAAGTCTTGGTAAACAAGTAGATGGCCTAGATGATATTCACAGCTGCTAATCAGAAGATTATTCACAAATTTTGTAATAATATATTAGATATTTTAATCATAATATTCCAGTATTAGAACTTAAACTTTATTTTTGTGTTTTTTTCCTATTTATTTATTTATTTTAAATAGCTTTATTTATTGTAAAGAGTAAACTTTTATCAACAGGTTTGCATATGATTCAAATAATTTTACAATTAAATAATAAAATTGTATTCAGTCTAAAGAAAAAAATTATTGAAAAATCATTAAAATGACACTACATAATAAATAAATTACACTTAGTTGAACAAACTTTGAACAATTCGAGACATGTTTTGAATTGAATTATATAAATAAAAAACCGGTCAAGTGCAAGTTGAACTTGCACAATTAGTGTTCCGTACATTGATTGTTTTTTAAAATAAAATTTTTTGTTAGGGTGGTATAAAATGATCAGTGACTTCACAAAACATACCCCAAATGAGTTTTCAACAAAGTTTGTTTCCAATCTTTACTGAAAACTGGTGACCTTGAATTTTTTTTTTTTTTTTTTTTTTATATACCAAATAAATTATTAAAGGTAATGCACTCGTGATAATTTTCGTTCAATCTATACCCTGTGGAGAATATTCCAGAATTTTTTCAAAATTTTTTGATCAGTACTTTTCGAGATAAAGTAGGGGACAGCGATTTTTTAAAAGTAATACGAAGAAAAGTGTGCGCAAGTATTACATTATATATATATTTTTTTTACTCGTGTTTTCACAAGCTTTCATTTGACACCACACTCGATGACCTAGTAAAAAATTTTTTTTTTCACTTCCGATTTCACCCCTCAAAACAAACCCCTTAAGTCAAAATTTAAGTTACGGTGGTATAAAATGATTAGTGACTTCACAAAACACACCCCAAATGAGTTTTCAACAAAGTTTGTTTCCAATCTTTACTGAAATCTGATGACCGACCTTGAAATTTTTGTTTTTTTTATATACCATATAAATTATTAAAGGTAATGCACTCGTGATAATTTTCGTTTAATCTACACCTCGTGGAGAATATTCCAGAATTTTTTCGAAATTTTTTGATAAGTACTTTTCGAGATAAGGCCCGGGACAGCGATTTTTCCCGAATTTTTAAAAATAATACAAAGAAAAGTGCGCGCAAGTGTAATATTATATATATATTTTTTTTACTCGTGTTTTCACAAGCTTTCATTTGACACCACACTCGATGACCTAGTAAAAAAATTTTTTTTTCACTTCCGACTTCCGACTTCACCCCCCAAAACTAACCCCTTAATTCAAAATTTAATTCTCAAAACTACATGGCTCTGATGAGGCCATCAATTCCTATATTATTACCAAATTTCACCTTTCTATGTCAAATACTTTCGGAGAAAATCGGGTGTGACAGACAGACAGACACCGAAGTGATCTATAAGTGTTCCGTACGGAACACTAAAAATGATAATAGATGTTAGGTTTACAGGTAATAAGTGTATGTCTTTTTGCCTATAATTTGAAAACAAATTTCAAGCAGTAATTTTTAAAAAATAAATTAGATGTAGGTTATTTTATCAAAGGTTACTGTATCTTCTAGCTTATTATAAATTATTGATTTTTTCGAGGCCCATCATTTCTATTTCTCTTTTTTTTATAGTATCATATTCATATTCATGAAAAAAATCACTAAATTGGTTATATTTCTTCATATAATAAAATAATATAACATAACCTGTCTTAGTATGAGGATAAAATGAAATATCAATTTTAAATTCCTTATATATAAAGTGCTTGAAGCAGGGTCACATCTTATAGTTTTCGAGTGATGAAGCCTCAGGAAAAGATAAATTTTGTTAGTTTTTTTCTTGTAGAATGGACAAATTTTAGTTATAATTTATTAAAAATATGTAGGAGGGAAGGGGGTTAGAGGGACTAGCTTCGATTATAATGTCCTTTGCAGTGATCTCAGAGTAAGGAGAATTTGAAAATCATGTTATTTTTTCAGCTTTTTTTATAATGGGGTGGGACTAGAATATTATTATAGAGTAATCTCAACAATATATATATATATATATATATATATATATATATATATATATATATATATATATATATATATATATATATATATGTTTTATAACGAACTCCAAAAATCACTAAAAATGGTTTGCTATATCCGAAGTTATTTACAAACAGTAAACAAAATCTAATATTATTTTTCACTACTTTTTTATTTAGATTAGGCGCTAATGCTTAGAAAAATGAATAATAATTGAAATAAAATTGAAATTGAAATAAAAATTAAAAGAAAACCTTCAAAGGAAAATAAAATAAGTCACACTAAAGTTATTATTGTGTATGTTGGTACATAAACGTGTATAAACGAAAACATTAAAATACATAGCTTATACAATAAAATTAGTAATTTTCGTTTGTACAATTTTACTTGAAAATATATAATTGTCGAGGTCACAAAAACTGCGCTATATATGTTCAGGAACGTCACGAAATTCCAAAAAATTGCGAATTTTAGTCATTCTCTTAGTCATTTCTGAAATAGATGGAACATAAATATTATCTCCTTCTCCAAGCTTGTCTTCGTCGTCATTATCGCTTAAAATCTTTCCTTAAGTCACTGATATCACAATTTGATCATCAGTTAATATTTCTCTCATCATTAATTCATTATCAGCACATATATAATTTTCAAAAATAAAGAAATTAAACATGTGAAGAGTACAGGGGAAAAATGATCAGGGTCACAGAAAGCATTTTTTAGAGAATAGTGAAAACAATGTTTACAGAGTCGAATTAAATATTTACGATTATTTAAATCTAAAAATATATATAAAAGCGTCAATACTAACTATTTTGCTGTGCCTAGTACATACCTGAAATATTTTCTATCAACCTTCACTGTTTTATAAACAAAAACGCAACGTCATGATAAAACAAAAAATGTAAAAAAGATCATAGTCCTGGACTCTGATCGTTTATTCGTTTTTTGTTTTGTTGTGACGTTAGCTTCAGCAAATCATTATTCAATAATTTTATTGATATTTATTATAAAAAAACATAGAAATTTATAAAGCTAAATAATTCGCAAAGGAAACGTTTTACAAATTTGAATCGTTGAAATAATTTCAATATTAATGAACACATGGCTATTCAAACTTGCGGTTTTTCATCTTTCTAGAGAGTTCCGCAAGTGGGATTAAATCGTCGGGATCATCTTCTGCAGCAGTTATCTCCAGATTGTAAATGGGAATAAACTCTTCAGGATCATCGCATTGGGTTTTAGCAGAGCTAACTAACTTCTCAAAGAATTTACGCGAATCACTTGAACAAAACTGCACCAAATGTTTGATATCGTTAAATTTTGGAACACTTAAAGGAATCGGCCCGTTGTATGAATTATTTGGCAAATCTTGATGTCCGGTGGTTTTATAAGGGTTTCTATTTTTCCTTAAGGCACTTTTTTGGAATGAACCGTTTTATGTTCCACTAAACTACAATGTTCTTGAGTTACCCGAAACACTTTCACTGGTCTTGAAGGGAACGGACAAGTCTTCTTGTAAAACGAACTAAGATATTCGTCCCATCGTTTAAACATCTCTTGTTTGCAATCTATTACAATAAATGGTGAAGGTTTGTTTCTGCTGTTACGTATGATGTTATTCCAGTCGTCAGGAGTTTCCGCTAAAGCTTTCTGATTAATTAATCCCATGTTACGGTCGCACTCAAGATAGGAATGTCCGCGGACTGGAAAATAAACTTCAATAGTTTTGAATCGTTTCAGACTTACAGTAAGATAATGTAAAAAACGAAAAACGGTGTAATTCTTGTTCTGACCAGCACATGAGTCACAAAAGATGATTAGATGTTGAACAGAACTGCTCAAAATTTCTGTTGCGAAATGATACAACATAGAACATACCTCTTCTGAACCCATTTTGGCCACGGTTTCGTTGTAAGTATAGAAAACTGAACGCTGATCGGATAGAATATGTACGTTAAAACTGTAAAATGACAACTGCCTTCGGTAGTATACGTCGTTTGTGCTTACATTTGGCAATGGCAAGTTCTTTTGGAAGTCCATCGTTATAGCTTCTATGGTTTTATCTTTTTTAGCTTTCTTTCTGGCTTGCCTTTTCCGTTTATAAAAAGTGTCAGCCCTTAACTTATGTAACTTCATATTTAATTGCACATCATGAATTTCTTTTCTGATCTTGTTCACCGTTTCTTCTTTATTTGCAGGTACAACTAGATCCCCTTGTAGTTTTTGTTCATCTACCTTATATTTGTCACATGTGCTACATGTGTCACTTCGGGGATACCCGAATGAAATATTAAATTTTGTAGAAAATATTTCACGAAATTGTTCATACGACATCAAGTTTCTAGGATGCTTCGAAGAGTACATGCTATGTAACTTTTTGATGTTCAGGTCTTCGGGTAAATAAATTTTGCTGCTAGCTTTTAGGCTATAATGAGCTTTTCGGCCTTTTAATGATTTTAAAAAAGACACAATTTATTGTTTCGGGAGAAATTTTCGATGGCCGATTTGCATGTTTCCCACGTTGATCTGGTTTAAAGGTTCCTATATCAAGCAAAGATTTTTTTATGGATTGTATTCTACGATTTGTTACTCCATGCAATGATAGGAATGCCTTATAGCAAACTGGTATTTCAACAGCTTTTTGATTTCTAATTACACGGACACGATATGCATAGGAACTATCATTAAACCGAGCTTCGTTTTCTGCCTTCCTATTCCGTCTTCGCTGCACTGGGATTACGGAAATTAAACCACTTAGATAGCTATTCTGGTCATCAAAAGTATCATGCTTATTGAATCTGCTAATGAGTTGATTCCTCTCCTCCATCGAAATAATGTCAAAACAAGCAAAACGTGAACACTTACAGTTTTCGCCGGTAACATAACCTCTAACTTTCATCTTTCTGGATACGTCTCTATTGCGCCCAGTAACTGGGCGTTTCTTAGTCTTTGGAATAATATTTTTTCCTGGATCACCACTGTCACTATCGCTACTGAACTCCATTTTAATTTACAGCAAATAGAGATGTGATATAAAACCTCGAACGACGAACAATGAATATTTTTTATACATTGTTTTACCTAGCCGTTTACGCACGTTTTGAAGCGATAGGAAGGACTCTAATCGTTTTTGATTGGGACCGCTCGGATTACCTTGGACTGTGATCGTTCTTGCGTTGTATAGGGTTTTTATTTAATTTAAATACTGCGGCCCCTGTTCGTTTTTACCACAAACAAATATTTCGAGCGGAAAGGTTAGGGTAAGAAGTTAAAGATGGCGCTTTTTACACAATTTTTGTCAGAAATGGACTCTGATCGTTTTTCCCCTGTACTCTTCATATATATATATATATATATATATATATATATATATATATATATATATATATATATATATATATGTATATATATATATATATATATATATATATATATATATATATATATATATATATATATATATATAGGGGTGAGGGTCCTTAAATACTGTATATTTTCAATAGTATCATGAGAACTTTTCATGGTTTCTAATTGAGAAGTTGGAAATTTATTATGAAATAACTATTTTATATTAAAATATAGTATACAATGATTGGGGTGAGAAGGGTGATTGCGTATATACCGTAATGTACTTCTATTTCAGTGTTCTTGTTTTTCCATTATTCACAATTTTAACAGAAATGAGATTGAGATCCGATCACAGAGTAATCTAAAAAAATGTTGAGCTGAATATAGAACAAGTTTTAGAAATACAAACGGTTGACGGAAACTTACTTCCGGCACCACAGGTAAAGTGTTGTATTTACTTCACTTACTAATAGGAAGTAAAGTATTCATGACAAAATTATCCTTCAAAATTTTAGCTTTTTCTCATGTCTTATAGGGTTTAGATCACAAAAACACATTTTCCCATTTTCGTCGATCTGTCTAGCTGACTGTAGGCCTATCTGTCTGTTGATCTGCTGGCACAATAACTCTCGAACGAAATAATATCTTAATTAATATCGTTTCAGGTTACGGGAATTAAACAGGTGCCACTATGCTTACGTTTTACTTGAGAAAGTCAAATTAAGAACTTATTTTAGAACTACGTGCTTGCAAGGAAAGTACTTGGTAAATCACTTTGTCGTTTTTTAGTATGTCTTCAAGTTGTTTTGTAAGGGAAAAATTTGAAAATAGTGAAGTCGATCAAGATATAAACCTATTTGAAGAAATTAATAAAGCGACAAACATATTATCACCTGATGTTGTTAAAGAAGAGGAAAGTGATAATATAGTTTCACTCTTAGAATCAGTAACACAAGAACAATGCTCTACTGCAATAGAGAAAGAAACTACCGGTACCTTTATGGTAAAGGAGAAACTGGAATGCAACAATTCTGAAACTAAATTGTTTTCATTCGGCTCATTTATTTGTAAACAAGAACCTGAGTTAATAACTGAAAAAAATGGCGAGTACATGTTAGATCACTCATCTTCAGTTTGGGACAGTGTTAAGGACAGGTAAGTTTTAGAAATGGTTTATGATTATTATTTTAGTTTTTCCTGCTAGAAGTAAATTGTTGAAAAAAAGAGGCGAGCACTCGTGAATTTTTGATGTACGAATATTCTGGCCAATTGAACAAAATCAAAATTTAAAAGAAAATAAACCTACAGTCTCAAGTAAGAACGTGTTACACATTGTTCATTAAAAAAAATGTATTTATTTAAAAATTTTAACACCATTCGACAGTAAAGGATCGCCATTAAAATGCTAATAATTTAGTAGTTCGTCCACTCTCTATCAGCGTCGAAAATCGCCTGACATCTTTAGGGGATACTTTTGACGACATTTTCCGAATATTCTTAGGGTAAAGGTTTCTAAATTGCCCAAATTTGCCGTGACAACTGCTTCACTGTGTACGCCGTTTTACTACTAAGCTTCTGCTTGATGTATGACCACAGGTTCTAGGGTGGGTTTTCCTGGGGCGACTGGGATAGCCAATCCCTGGCGACGATATCGTATTTGCCTTTCCTAGTGGAAACCTAACTACCTGTAGGTAGTCCTACAGGTTATACTCCGATGTTTGGGGTTGTTATCCCCTTGAAGAATCTACTGCTCATTTTTAAAACACAGGCGCTCTATTGTAAATAAATAGTCACCTTTTTATTAACGAAAGGGTGAAGTTGTGTGTTCAAAAAGGAAAACGTATGGCTTATTTAGAAATTCTTAGCATAAAAAAGCCATTAAACATAATATAAAAATAACGAACACCCAAATAGAATTTGGAAATACCCCCATATTAGACGCCGTGTTAAAATAGACTACCTGTAATTAACCCAATTTTATTACCTCTCAATTTAAATTTAGTACCAATTAACTATTTAAATTTAATATCTTTTAGAACTTAAGTTTAGTCTTACTGTAAACCTCTTCGAAAATGGTCGCGAAACAGAAATACGTGTCAGAATGATCTGAATAAATTCAGTAAAACAGATATACGAGGCTGGTTTGAAAAGTACGTGCAAAAATAAAAACTACTTATGTGTTTGGGGTAAACCTTTTTTATTTTTCGACATAGTCTCCTTTTAGGCTTATACACTTGGTCCAACGATGTTCTAGTTTGTTGATCCCTTCCGAATAATAGGATTTGTCCAAGTCTGCAAAATATCCATTAGTGTCTGCAATCACCTCCTCGTTTGAATAAAATCTTTGTCCCGCCAGCCATTTCTTCAAATTGGGGAACAAATAGTAGTCCGAGGGAGCCAAGTCTGGAGAATAGGGGGGATATGAAACGAGTTGGAATCCTATTTCCATTAATTTTGCGACCACAACTGCTGAGGTGTGTGCTGGTGCGTTGTCGTGATGGAAAAGGACTTTCTTGTGGGCCAATCGCGGGCGTTTTTCTTGCAGCTCGGCTTTCAAACGGTCCAATAACGATGAATAATATTCACCTGTAATAGTTTTACCCCTTTTCCAGATAGTCAATGAGGATTATCCCTTGCTAATCCCAAAAGACATTCGCCATAACCTTTCCGGCCGAAGGAACGGTCTTCGCCTTTTTTGGTGCAGATTCCCCCTTGGTAACCCATTGTTTAGATTGTTGTTTGGTCTCAGGAGTATAGTAATGTATCCATGTTTCATCCACAGTGACGAAACGACGCTTAAAGTCCTCCGGATTCTTCTGGAACAGCTGCAAACTATCCTTGCAACACTTCACACGATTCCGTTTTTGGTCAGCGTGAGCAATCGCGGCACCCATCTTGCGGATAGCTTTCTCATGTCCAAATGTTTATGCAAAATATTATGTACCCGTTCAGTCGAGATGCCCGCAGCACTAGCAATCTCACGCACCTTAACTCTTCTGTCATCCATCACCATATCATGGATTTGATCAATGATTTCTGGAGTCGTAACCTCCACAGGCCGTCCAGAACGTTCAGCGTCACTTGTGCCCATATGGCCAGTCCGAAAATTTTGAAACCACTTATAAACTGTTCTAATCGAAGGTGCAGAGTCACCATAATGTTTATCAAGCTTCTCTTTAGTCTTCTGAGGCGTTTTGCCTTTCATAAAGTAATGTTTAATCACCACACGAAATTCTTTTTCGTCCATTTCTTGAAAATCACTCGACTTCCTTGATTCACACGAATGCCAAATACAAAGAAATAGACCAATATGGCTAAAACTTCGTGTGCGTTCATTCAAGAGATGCTACTACAGTCCCTGGCCAAATTATTAGACGCACTGCAAGATTTCATGTAAAATATTAATTACCGAGTGATATTGTACCGTTTTATTATTTTAAATTGATTTGTTTTTTATTTTTATATTATCCAATCAATTACCTATTTATTTGACATAAATAAAACAGCATTAATTTAGAAAAGCATAAGTTTATTAAGTGTTAAAGAAAAGTGAAATTAATGTTAGTAAAAGTCAATATTTAGTTGAGCCACCTTTAGCCGCTATCAAAGCTTTAATTCTGCGCGGCATGCTATCAATGCAAGATTGTACTGTCTCCTGCATTTGAGGATGATGATTCCACACATGAATAATCTTTTCTAGGAGCTGGGTTTTGTTGGTAATCACATCTTTAGCCATTTCTCTTTTCATCAGCTCCCACACATTTTCAATGGGGTTCATATCAGGGCTAATCCAACAGAGGGATATTTTTTTCGGCCAAAAAAGCTTTAACAGACCGAGCAGTGTGGCAGGGAGCTCCATCTTGCATGAAAGTGAATGGTTCCCCATTTGGAAACCATTCTCTGAGCTGCGGAATCAACCGATTTTGTAATACTTCTTTGTACTGATCTTGCCTCATTATTCCTTTGACGACGTACAGACGTCCAGTGCCTTTGCCGCTGATGACTGACCAAATCATCAGTTTGGTGGGATGTTTAACCGTCGGGACGACACAATCAGGATGAAACTTTTCTCCATGACGACGACGCACATACTGAGCTTTATTCTGCAAAATTTCGAATGTGCTTTCGTCACTAAAGCAGACCTGTCAAAAATAGGAAAAATATATAAACTTCCATGTTTATTTGCTTTATTTAACTGAAAATGATAATAATGTATCAATTATTGATTAAATTGCTGTATCTTACCGATCTCCAGAAGTCCACATCTTTGTCTTGCCATTGTTTGGCCCACTTCAGGCGCTTTGCTTTCATTGCAGCTGTTAACTTGGGCTTCCTGGCGGGGCGACAGGCCTTAAAATCTAATTCTTTCAATTTTCTTCGAACAGTGCGCTCAGAAGCATTTACGCTAGCATCCTGGAGTTGTGATTTTATTACCTTTGTGGTAGCAAATCTGTTTTCTACACAAATTTTCTTCAAACATCTCTCTGACCGTGGAGTGAAAATTGGTTTTCTACCGCATCTTTTCTTTCTTTTCGGGCTTAATTCCTTCCCTGACTCAATTTTCTTTTTTATGCGTCGTACACTAGCTTCAGAAACCTCCAATCTTCGTGATATTTCTCGGTTTGTAAATGTTTTCGCAATCACAAGGGCCTTCACTTCAGCTTTTTTACGTGGTGAAAGATCGCCTTTTCTACCCATAATGAAAATAGTCCAATTACTTTTTTAAAACACTGCATACAAAATAAACTAATAACTGAGTAGTATAAAACTGTTAAACAAACAATCACAGTCCATAAAGCCACAGAAACACGTCCGTACCTGACTCGATTCCGATCGCGACTGATACAGGTTTGTACTTATTTACGTTCATATATCACTTTGTCAACACAGTGTTGCCATATGTTAAAAATAAATACAAATATGTAGTCTACAACAATTCTTTTAAATAAAAATCAATAATATTGTAGTTTAAATGTACCATTATTGCATAAAAACTCTTAAGAAACATAAAATTACTAAAAAAAATACAGTGCGTCTAATAATTTGGCCAGGGACCGTAACTAAACATGACCTCGATACGCGCCGGTGGTGCCATCTCTCGGACTTTGCACGGACCTTCCAAACCAGCCTCGTAATATAAAAATAACGAACACCTAAATAGAATTTGGAAATACCCCCATGTTAAGATAGACTACCTGTAATTAACCCAATTTTATTACCTCTCAATTTAAATTTAGTACCAATTGACTATTTAAATGTAATATCTTTTAGAACTTAAGTTTAGTCTTATTGTAAACCTCTTCGAAAATGGTCGCGAAACGGAAATACGTGTCAGAGTGATCTGAATAAATTCAGTAAAACAGATATACTGTATTTTATTTCAAAAGTGTAACTATTAAGATTATTCACCTAGAACCGACCGCAAACTCCATAAATTTCATTAAATATACTGTGAAAAACCTGTTTAAACATTTTTTCCGATATTAATATAATAAAAGAAAATTTTTCTTTTTACTCGTTAAGAGTTCAAGTAAAAGGGGTGGTTCTTTAAAACAAGATTCATGTGATGAAACTTCTTTTGTTTAACGAATTGTAATTTAATAATACGAGGCATGTTTTTTAAGTAAGTACCGTTTTGCGATTCCGCCGCCGCAGCGATACGGTCGGCGTTCCGCGCATGCGCGCTGGTAACCTACATCTCATGTCTACGCACTGACGCCATTACAGTCTGATTCTTCATTGTATACGTTGTTTACTGAGTGTTTAAGATGCCTCCGACAATCGTGAGTCCCGCCGATTGTGAAGTACGGGCTGTTATACGATTTCTTAGTGCTAAAGGCGTAAAACCGATCGATATTCATCGTGAGATCTGTGAAGTTTACGGACAAAACATTATGAGTGATGGAATGGTAAGGAAATGGGTGAGAGCATTTAAAGATGGCCGCACAAATGTGCATGATGAAGAACGGAGTGGGCGTCCTTCGGTCGTTAATGAAGATTTGGTGCAGAAAGTGGACGAAAAGGTGAGAGAAAACAGACGCTTTACAATTTCATCATTGTGCGACTGCTTTCCTCAATATTCTCGTAGTGTTTTGTATCGCATTGTGACCGAGAACTTGAATTACCGGAAATTGTGTTCACGTTGGGTTCCAAAAATGTTGACGGATTCGCACAAAACCCAACGTTTAGGCAGTGCATTGACTTTCCTTGAGCGGTACCACAATGAAGGGGAACATTTTTTAGACCAAATTGTTACTGGTGACGAACCATGGGTGGCCTACGTCACACCAGAATCGAAACAACAATCCATGGAATGGCGACATTCATCATCACCCAAAAAAGTGAAGTTTAAGCAAACAATTTCTGCCCGCAAAATCATGTGCACAGTTTTTTGGGACAGAAAAGGAGTATTGCTAGTGGAGTTTCTGCCTCGTAATGAGACAATCAATGCAGCGTCTTATTGTGAGACATTGAACAATCTGCGTCGTGCAATCCAGAACAAAAGACGTGGCAAGTTGAGTAAGGGTATCGTTTTGCTGCATGACAATGCCCGTCCACATGTGGCTAATCGGACCAAAGATCTCATCAAATCTTTTAAATGGGAAACTCTAGATCATCCTCCATACAGCCCTGATCTGGCGCCCAGCGACTACCATTTGTTCCTGCACTTGAAGAAGCACCTGGGTGGTCAGCGTCTTCAAGACGATAACGAAGTCAAAACATTTGTGATACAGTGGTTAACAAGTCAGGCGGCAGAATTTTATGAGGAGGGTATTCAAAAACTGGTGCCACGTTATGACAAGTGCCTCAATATTCACGGAAATTATGTAGAAAAGTAGATTAAGGTACAGGCTTTCATGTAAAAATAAAATTATAGCGATATCTTTGCACGTCTTTTTTTAATTCCAAAACGGTACTTACTTAAAAAACATGCCTCGTATAATTTTAGTTATACTAACATCATCTTATTTTAAACTTTCTTTTTATTTTTTTTTGTTTTAGTGCGTATTCAAGTTATTTTATCCGAGATAATCAGGGAAGTTCTGCGGCCCCCGAAGATGATGGTGATAAAATAATATGGGAAGAAACTATTAAAAATGATGTAGTTGATGATACGAAGTCTATACAAGCTCGTATATTTAAATTTGATGAATGTAGTTGTCAAACAACGACGACAAATTGTTTTGTGCATAAAAATACTGAAGATGACAACTTGAAACGTGCTCATTGTAATTATCAAACAAAACATGAAATTAATTTAAATCGACATAAAAATTCCAGTGAAATTAAAATGTTTAAATGTGAACATTGTAATTATGAGTCCAATCGTAACGATTGTTTAAATCGACATCTGTTAGTACATAAAAATTCCAGTGAAATCAAAATGTTTAAATGTGTGCGGTGTGATTTTCAATCAAAACACAAAAATAGTTTAAATAAACATCTATTAGTACATAAAGATTCCAGTGAAATCAAAATGTTTAAATGTGTGCATTGTAATTTTCAGTCAAAACACAAAAGTAGCTTAAATAAACACGTAATAGTACATAAAGATTCCAGTGAAATTAGTATATTTAAATGTGTGCATTGTAATTTTCAGTCAAAACACAAAAGTAGCTTAAATAAACATCTGTTAGTACATAAAGATTCTAGTGAACTCAGAATGTTTAAATGTGAGCATTGTGATTATCAAGCAAAATATAAAAATAGTTTATATAAACATTTCTTAGTACATAAAGATTCCAGTGAACTCAAAATGTTTAAATGTGAGCATTGTAATTTTCAAGCCAAACGTAAAAGTAGTTTAATTCAACATCTATTAGTCCATAAAAATTCCAGTGAAATTAAAATGTTTAAATGTGGGCAATGTAATTATGAAGCAAAACACAAAAAGAATTTAATTCAACATCTATTAGTACATAAAAATTCCAGCGAAATCGAAATGTTTAAATGTGAGCATTGTAATTATCAAGCAAAACAAAAAGGCAATTTAAGTAAACATCTGTTAGTACATCATAATTCCAGTGAAATCAAAATGTTTAAATGTGGGAATTGTAATTATCAAACAATACATAAAAGGTATTTAAATCAGCATCTATTAGTGCATAAAAATTTCAGTGAAATAAAAATGTTTAAATGTGAATATTGTAATTATCAGACAAAACGTAAAAGTACCTTAAATCAACATCTATTAATACATAAAAATTCCAGCGAAATCAAAATGTTTAAATGTGGGCAATGTAATTATCAAGCAAAACAAAAAAGTAATTTAAGCCAACATCTATTAGTCCATAAAAATGCCGGTGAAATCAAAATGTTCAAATGTTTCCACTGTAATTATGAATCAAAACGTAAAGGTGGTTTAAATCAACATCTATTGGTACATAAAAACGCCAATTAAATTGAAATCTTTAAATACATCTATTGTAATTCTCAGACAAAATGTAAAACAAGTTTTACGAGTATTTTGTTACGACATAGAAATGCCAACGAAGAAGGAAATGTTTATATAGGATCATTGTAATTTTCAAACAAAATATAAAATAAATCTAAAAGGATACCTATTACTATAGAAATTCGCTCAATTTCCACATCAATAAAGGAATATAATCACCTTTTAATTTGAAATAACTGGGAAATGGCACGGCTAGAAATGTTTACTTTAGTTTGATGGAAGCCCATGTGAGATATAGTATTCCGATTTGGGGATTTTATAGCTAATATCACTTTAATTCCGTATTTATTCTGTAAAAACAGCAATTCATAATATGTGTAAGGCAAACATTACAGCCCATTTCGTGTTCACAAGCGGTTTAGAGCAGGGGTACTCAAACGGTCGATCGCGATCGCGCGAGTGCTTTTTGAGTCGATCTCGAGAAAAAAATTCCGATATAGAACTATTCACTGATTTTGTTTTAGGTAACTAAAACAAAATGTAATGAATAAACTACTAAAATTTATTCGATCCACAATTAGGCCAGAATAACCCCCTCATCACTTTCTTTTATCGTAATAACCCCCTGCTAGCGGCAAAAGGCGGCTTTATCAAAGGAACGCGCGCCGATTTTTCTAGAAACTTCGGGCGGCGTGTTTGACGGGAACATTCGAGACTTCGTTCGCGCCGATATAAATGTTGCGCCTGCAAGAATAGGAGTCAGTCTGAGTTGTAACTTGAAGGCGATACATCGGTACAAAGTTTATTAATAAATAGTCCAAAATGAGTGCGGCGAAGAAAAGTTAAACTTATCATTTTAATAACGATTGGGAGGAAGAATTTTTCTTTTGTATGGTAAAGGGTAAGTGCATTTGTCTCATTTGCCGTGCCTCAGTTGCAATACCTAAGCGTGGGAACTTAGAGAGGCATCATAAAACGGTTCATAAAAACTATGAAAAGGATTTTCCGTCACAGAGTGAATTAAGAAAACGAAAAGTACGTGATTTGATAACTTGTTTGAAAAAAGAACAAACCATGTTCACAAGACCAGCCAAACAATCAAAAGCTGCAACGATCAACGATCGCGTCATTTAAAATCTCATATATTGGCGAAACACAAGAAACCATTTGATGATGGATTGGTTGTGAAGGAAGCATTTATTGAAGCGGGTGAGACTTTATTTGGAGATTTTCAAAATAAAACGGAGATTATGTCTGCTATTAGAGAACTTCAGTTATCTCGTCCGACTGTCACAAGGCGTGTTGAAGTCATGAGTCAGGACATGGCAGATGAACTAAAACATGATATCATGGAATGTACATACTTTTCTTTATAGTTCGACGAATCCACCGATATGACAGACACTGCCCAGCTGTATATTTTTATTCGAATGGTATTCAATGACATGTCGGCTAAGGAAGAATTTTTGACAATGATTCCTCTGAAAGGAAAGACCCGTGGCGAAGATATATATGACGTTTTCTTCAATTTTGTAACAAACTACAAGCTACCAATATATAAACTAGTGTACATTACAACCGATGGAGCACCAGCAATGACTGGAAACAAAAACGGTTTTGTGGCATTGTGTCGAGCTAATGATAATTTCCCTTCATTTTTCTCCTTCCATTGCATTATACATCAACAAGTTTTGTGTTCAAAAGTTCTAAACATGGAGGAGGTTATGGGCATTGCAATAAAAATTGTGAATTCTATTCGTGCACGTAGCTTGCAACGACGGCTCTTTAAATTATAGCTGGAAGATAGTGAGTCAGCTGAACACACTGATTTAGTTCTTCACACGGACGTCAGGTGGTTGAGTCGCGGAAAATTCCTAGAAAGGTTTCAAGAATTATTGCTCGGAATAACAGCTTTTCTGGACGAAAGAGGTGATGACACTCAGATGCTGAAAAACGGAAAATGGCTGACTGATTTGGCATTTTTGACAGACATCACAATGCATTTAAACACCATTAATTTGGATCTTCAAGGTAAATGAAAAACTATTATTGAGATGATTAGCGCAATAAACGCATTCAAAAGTAAATTGCAACTTATGATAGATCAACTGAAAAGAAAGGATCTGAAAAATTTTCCGTCATTGAAAGCAAGGATTCATCAGTTGAATTATGATATTTATGAGGCAGAATTATCAAATATTTTGGGCAAAGTTCGAAATACGTTTTTATGATTTCAGTAAGTGGCAAATATCGCATTGAGGAATTAGCTACTGAAATAGCAAGTCAGTTTAACATGGACTCATGTTCTGTTGAAAATGAGTTAGTGCAGATTATATCAGATATACATCTCAAAGCCACAGCATCTGATACAAAATTCTGCTGTTTTATATCTGAAGATAAATATCCGAATCTAAGGCAAATCGCCCTTCAACTGATGGTAATGTTTGGTTCAACTTACTTGTGCGAGTCTACATTTTCTGAAATGAAGATAATTAAGTCAAAATATCGCAATTGACTAACTGACGAACATATGTCATCATGCTTGCGATTAGCACTCGGTAATTACGTACAATCTTATGAAAAGTATGCTGAGGACATGCAGTGCCACGCTTCAACATCCAAAGTCACTCTTTAGTTAAGTTTAGACACTAGAACTCGTTTGTTTTGTAAAAACCAATAAACTCGCAATTTTGAGTAATTATGAGTTTTTTCATTGACATTTTAGAGCAGACCTACACTTACCTTGACTAAAAAAATGCATATGGTGTGGAAAACTAATATCTATGCCACGATACACCCTACCTAGACGACAATCCTGCATCACACTTACTTGCAGCCTCTTAGAGTCGATCCATCGTAGTCTAACAATATTGAAGTATATCGCCAGCAGTTCAAGTTTGAGCACCCCTAGTTTAGAGATATCGGAATGGGTCATCTGTGAAACAAGATACTCTTGTAAACACGTGTCTTGACGGCCTTAAGCTCTATACCATGTATAAAACACATAGCAAATATGAAATTGTTTAGGAACACTTAAAAAAAAATTAAGTGGAAAATGTCTTTTATTTTTCGCAAGTGTTTCATGACTGCAACCTGTGTTTATTGAAATAATTGTAAATTATTTATCATTTAGTGTAATTTTAATGATTTTTTAATAATTTTTTTTAAGTTAAACTTAATTATTTTTGACGTTTTGTCCTCTGTAAGCTTATTTTTATGTTCGGATTATTCTTTTCCTTGTAAAATTATTTATGATTGATTAATGATATGAGTAGTGTATTTGTGAGAATGCAAGGAGGAAGCTGAGAAAGAGGCAAAATTTTGCCTCTTCAGAGGCAAAACTTTTACCTCCGAGAGACAAAATTTTATCTCGGCGAAACAAAAATTTTGCCACCGAAGAGGCAAATATTTTTGCCTCCGCCTCCCCCATCAACATTCCCACAAATTACATCTTAACATACAATATCTAATCCCCCTTATTCCGATTATATGCTCATTAAAATACGAGGCTGGTTTGAAAAGTCCGTGCAAAGTCCGAGAGATGGCACCACCGGCGCGTATCGAGGTCATGTTTAGTTAGTAGCATCTCTTGAATGAACGCACACCAAGTTTCAGCCATATTGGTCTATTTCTTTGTGTTTAGCATTCGTGTGAATCAAGGAAGTCGAGTGATTTTCAAGAAATGGACGAAAAAGAATTTCGTATGGTGATTAAACATTACTTTATGAGAGGCAAAACGCCTCAGGAGACTAAAGAGAAGCTTGATAAACATTATGGTGACTCTGCACCTTCGATTAGAACAGTTTATAAGTGGTTTCAAAATTTTCGGACTGGCCATATGGGCACAAGTGACGCTAAACGTTCTGGACGGCCTGTGGAGGTTACGACTCCAGAAATCATTGATCAAATCCATGATATGGTGATGGATGACAGAAGAGTTAAGGTGCGTGAGATTGCTAGTGCTGTGGGCATCTCGACTGAACGGGTACATAATATTTTGCATAAACATTTGGACATGAGAAAGCTATCCGCAAGATGGGTGCCGCGATTGCTCACGCTTGACCAAAAACGGAATCGTGTGAAGTGTTGCAAGAATGGTTTGCAGCTGTTCCAGAAGAATCCGGAGGACTTTAAGCGTCGTTTCGTCACTATGGATGAAACATGGATACATTACTATACTCCTGAGACCAAACAACAATCTAAACAATGGATTACCAAGGGGAAATCTGCACCAAAAAAGGCGAAAACCGTTCCTTCGTCTGGAAAGGTTATGGCGACTGTCTTTTGGGATTCGCAAGGGATAATCCTCCTCCTCCTAATCTGGAAAAGGGTAAAACTATTACAGGTGAATATTATTCATCGTTATTGGACCGTTTGAAAACCGAGCTGCAAGAAAAACGCCCGCGATTGGCCCACAAGAAAGTCCTTCCATCACGACAACGCACCAGCACACACCTCAGCAGTTGTGGTCGCAAAATTAATGGAAATAGGATTCCAACTCGTTTCACATCCCCCCTATTCTCCAGACTTGGCTCCCTCGGACTACTATTTGTTCCCCAATTTGAAGAAATGGCTGGCGGGACAAAGATTTTATTCAAACGAGGAGGTGATTGCAGACACTAAAAAAGATTTACCCCAAACACATAAGTAGTTTTTATTTTTGCACGGACTTTTCAAACCAGCCTCGTAAAATATTCACACCGTTTCTGCATGGAAGTAGGGGAATAGAATTTAAATATATAAGAAAACCTAGCAGCCTGCTCTTCATGTAATTAATGTTTAGACATGAAAAATCTATTTGTGATTGAAATCAATAAGTTAAAAATTGTATAATACAGGGAACAGAATTTAGGACCTGAGGAAGTTTCAGAACTAGTAGCTTATTCTTTGTTATACAAATATCTGTTTAAAAAAAAACCATTATTTATAGAAAGAATTTTTTTTAAAAAGAATCTTAAGTATGGATATATTGAATTAAAACGCTAAAGTAAACGAAAAGAAGCTAATTTCACTCTAAAATGACGCTAAAACACAAGATTTTAAGCCCTATGCTTTTCTTATAACGGTTTTTCAGTTGAACCATTATATTAACAACAAAAACATCAAAAATGGTAAATATCCTTTATTACAAAATAAACTGAAAATAAAAAATTGTATAAAGTACGCACGTTGTATCTTACCATCGTGCTCCGTAACTTCTGGGATAAGTACCACTTCATACCGTTCTCTTGTTTGTCAATCCTAGCCTGACTGACGAGCCGTGATACGGCGAAACGCGTCTCAGGATGGATTTGACGGACAAGAGAACAGCTTGTAAGCTGCTGGAATATGGACTTCTGTCTATTTTCAGTTGCTTTACAATAATTATGAAAATAAAAAAATTAAAAATATTCTTCTGCTTTGAAGGAATCATTTTCAGACTTTTCTTTCCCTTCTTCTTCCTCTTGCTGAGATATTGTTGAGAGATCCCACTCCTCGTTATAGGAAAGTGGCGCGGACGGAACTTCTGAAACTTCGGTCTGCGGAATATCCCAACTTTCGTCCACTGGAACTTCTGTAGGTGGATTCAGCGAAAACATTGGTGGCGTGTATGGGCTCCATCCTTCATTAATGATCCACCCAGATGTTTCAGTGGATCCCGAAGGACTAACCTGACTGTCTTCCTCAGGTTCAGCCGGACATGTTTACTGCAACCAACTGTGATGTGAAATTGGTACTGAGGTCGCCGAAATGTACTGAGGCACAACTCAATTGTTACAATACAAAATTTCGAAGTGAAAATCGGTTTGAATATGATTTTTAATGCCATTTTAGTTTTTAAAAGTCTTAAATTTTTAGTTAAAATATTTATTTACTGAAAGACTAACGAAGTCAGAATATAGCAAAGTGTTCTGAAAGCTTTGCTTTTATGCACAATAATGATAGAAGGCGGATATTTCAGAAAGGCAAAAGAAACATGTTCAAGATGGAGACAAACTACAAAATTAGGTAGGTGGAGTTAAACTCCAATATTAAGTAGGGAAGCCATACCCTTGTTTCTTCCCCTTTCCCTACCTTTTTTCATTTTAAACACCAATAATATCTCTGCTACCTCGTTCCCATCACCATTTTCTCCCAAATTAGCGATTTTAAATCGACGAAAAGACCTCGGACCGATTTTCGGTCAATGTAGACACATACTTCGATAAACACTCAGGTAAGCTCAAAAAGAAATAGTTTTGCGAGATGTATAGACTTTTCAATTTATACCATCTTCGTTATCAAAATTATTTGACACTCTAGAAGACCAACGTCAAAAAATTTTAAAATTTGTCAGTGAAAAGGAAACGTTTGACACAATGACACTGCTCAGTATATATCACCGCCACACCAAACACTTTATTTTTGCACTCGATGTGCGTTGCGCTAACCATGTTAGCTACATCAGGAGCATTGATTGACTAAAGCTAAACTACAAATCTACCCTATTATCCTTGAATTACCCAGACGGAAATAGTGACATAGGCGAGGCCATCAGTTCCAGTCAAGTAACCAGTAGAGGGGACTATAAGGAATAGGCCCTATGTGTTTATTTAAACTACTTTTCCATTTTATAATTTACAATCGCTCGTATGCGTTCAACAATCTCCTATTAGATACATTTTTAATTAATCTTAGATTATCTAATGTTACAGTATGATCAGCTTCAAGGGCATGTTTGGCAATGCTAGCCTTTTTTGTTCTACTGTATTTTAAATGTGCTGAATATTCTTTAAATCGTGTTTTAGTTTGCCCAACATACTTTTTGTCGCAATCATTACAACTAATTTCATAAATTCCACTTTTCTTACAATTAGGAATCTTATCTTTGGGATTTCCTAAGATATTCCTCAGATTGTCTGATGACTTATAGACTAAGCTGAAGCCTACCTTATTGAATCCCCTGCTATATTTCGGATTATATGGTATGGAGACATACTTCGTCTTATTTTTTTCGCATGTAAAAAAAAGGAATTCTGAATTTTTAACCTGAACTTACGTCTGCGTTCATGTTACTCAATACTTAAGTTCTTTAATTTCCTTTTTGGGATTTTCATGTCGTAAAATATGCCGATTAACAGAACTTTTATAGCACGTTTCAAAGTCACATTTAGTGCACTTATACAATTCAATATTATCGCGATTCTGGTGAACGAGTTGGTGGCTTTTCATGTTGCCTTTGCGAAATGATCTGTAGTTACAATAATCACATTTCAATTTCTTAACATCAGCTGGATTTTCATGTATTAGGAGGTGTATTTTAAATTGAGTTTTATATATCGTTTGGAAATCGCATTTGTTACATTTATGCATCTTATCACTACCGACGTTTTCATGTTTTAAAAGATGCAGTTTTAAATTACATTTATACACTGTTAGATAATCGCACCTATTACATTTGAGGATCTTATCATTATCGCCATCCTCGTGTCTTAAAATATGTAATTTTAAACTATGTTTATAGATTGTTTGATAGTCGCACTTATCACATTTATACACCGAACTATTACTGTCATCTTTATGCCTTAAAAGGTGCAATCTTAAACTAATTTTTATACATCGTTTCAAAGTCGCACTTACTACATTTATGCACCTTATTACTGTTGCCCTTTTCATGTCTTAAAAGATGCGCTTTTAAGCTATACTTATTATCCGTTTTGAAAGTTGCACTTATTACATTTATGCATTCGATCACTATCGCCATTTTCATGTTTTAAAAGATGACGTTTAAAGTGATGAATATAGACAGTTTGATAGTCGCACCTATTACATTTATACACCTTATCACCGTCGCCACTATCATTTTCCAAAGGGTGTAATTTACAATTCGTTTTAGAATTGCATTCACAAACATCATCTTCTGGGAAGTTGCCGTATTTCAGACGATGCTTCTGTACTACCGCTTGTCTTGTTTTGTGTTCTCGCGTTTCGTGTTCGTCATGTTCTTGCTGGTCGGAACCAACAGTGGAAATACTAAAACCGGAAAATGATAAACGTTAAAAAAATCAAAACTAAAAAAAAAATTACGGTGTTGTTGTTTACGATGACACAATACAAGTGAAGTATTTACAGGCGAGTAATAACGTGTCTCCTATAACTTGGAGTCGGTAAAAGAAATTCCTCTTTTTGTTTTTGAGGTTATTGTTGGCATCCCTGCAAACAATGTTTTGTGGAAAAAGCATAGAGATATTAGAATAGAGGGGGCAAGGTATATAGACTGTTGTAAACGAAAGCGTGGAGTCGTTAAAAAGAGAAAGAAATAATATGAGTCATTCTGTCTCTCTTACTCTTCCTTGTTCTTCGTTCGCTCCGGACGAAATACGAATAACATTCTCGCATGGGGCGTGCGCCGAGTAAGAGAGGCAGAATCTTCCGGCGCCATGCAGAATACAACAGCCAGCATGGCGCCGGAACCCGTAATTACCACTGATACGGGTACCCAGCCGACAAACGCCGATGCCCGGACGAGCACTCCCCCGATACCCCTACCTACAATCTGCGTAGACGCCGACCGCACCTCGGTTTGTCAGTTAGCTTCGAGCGGTAGCAGCAAGATCACAGTATCGAGTAGCAGCGGCAGCAAGAGCACTTGAAAATGTCAAATGAGATTTCGGCGAAACGTCGTGTAAATTCATTGTTAGAAGAACGGATTGAAACCCGTTTCGTGTTCGTTATGTTCTTGCTGATCGGAACCAACAGTGGAAATACTAAAACCGAAAAATCAAAAGTAAAAAAAATTACGGTGTTGTTGTTTACGATACAGCTTCAGGGCTCTTTACTTTTCGAAATTAGAACACTAAATGAGCCCAAAGAAGTACAAGTGGAGTATTTGCAGGCGAGTAAGAACTTGTCGCCTATAACTTGTAGTCGGTAAAAGAAATTCCTCTTTTTGTTTTTGAGGTTATGGTTGGCATCCCTGCAAACAATGCTTTGTGGAAAGAGATTCATTTTTAACTGTATTTATGGTTAAATAGTACATTATTGAACATGAGTGCTGCATACGGTTCGCAGCTGTGTTCCTATGTAATCATCCAAAAGATCAGTGGGCAAGTCTAGGGCAATCGTTAGCAAGTGGGCGACACGTTACTCTCAGTTAAAAAATGTTGATAATCTGCCAGAACGTGGTTCGAGACGAAAAATGTCAGACAAGGACGAAGAAATGACTTATTAACATGTTTTTCCGAAATCTTCAATTAACTTTACGCCAAGGGGCGCAAAAACTAAAACAGAAAGGTTTGGATATATCATATGAAACGACTCGCACTCATTTTCAGGGTAGAAGTGGCGCAGTATAATCAAGAAACTATTACTAAGCGAAAAACACGGAGAGAAACGACTCGCCTGGGCAGAGGAAAACATGGATCGAGACTGGAGCAAGGTAATTTTTTTCCGATGAAACTTTATTTTGGGGTTATGTGATCATCCCTCAAGCCCGGTCAATTTCCACTAACCGATTGGTTCCGCGATGCGTGTTCGGGGATGTCTTTTGGTAAAAGGTTTTTAGGAGGTTCCATCTTTACTTACAATTTGAACGTTGAAAAATGCTCGAGAAGGCATTAGTACCAACTGCCAAACGGCGGTTTGGATAAAAAGAAGAGTGGATTCTTCCAGAGGATAACGAACCCAAACATTGGAGTAAAACTTGTAGCTAGGGGAAAGGGGAATCCGACATCGTCACACTAGATTAGCTATTTCAATCGAGAAGGTGTGGTCATACATCACGCAGAAGCTTCGTAGTAAAAAGGTGTACACAGTGAAGCAGTTGTCACGGCACCTTGAACCCTTCACCCCTGGATTAGCTTAAGTTAACCTTAATTAATTTTAAGTTTTATTTTCATAATTTACCTAGGCTAAGTTAGTTAGGTCCATGACATTTATATATCTTAAGACTTAATATATATCCACAAGTTTTTTAACCAATCATTACCTAACAGTTATAGCTTCTTCTTGTTGAAGTGCATTTCCAATACGGATGTAGGCGACCTTCTCGCTTTTGCCTATGGTTGGTGCCTTTTTAAGTACTTCCACAGATAAAGGGGATCTACAGTTTAATGCCTATTCCGAACGGCCAAAGTGAGAGCGCTTTCTGAGAGAAGCTGCCAATTTTTATTTTATCTTATTGTTTATTATTAGTTCTCAAGCCGAGATACGAACTCGTGTCGCTGGCGTAGAAAGGAGACACCTTAACCACTATACTATAGCCGCCTAGTTGTAGCTTACAGCTACCTAATAGCCAGTAAATGACATTAGACATTAGCAGCCGGTGTAGGTGCCAAAAATAACCTAAAAAAGGGATTTTTTACCGACTGCAGGTTATAGGCCGACACGCTCTTACTTGACCGATTGCAGCGAAGTTTTCTTTTGTTTATGATTTTTTCTTTTTCAAGCAGGTATGTACCAATTTTTTAAGATTAAGACTAAATATTATGTATTTTTTATTCCTTTTTCTGAAGTCGGTTTATTCATATTTTTGTAATTTTAGTGTTATAGTAAGAAATGAAATCTCAAAAATTATATATGTTTTTCTTGTTTTCGGGTCTTAGAAACGTCGAGAAATTCAAAAATTTCGAAGGGTTGTTGTTTTACCAGTACAATATACTTATCATACTAAGAGACCTAATTAATTATGGCAAATTAGTCAACCCTCTGGTATTTAATGAAGTTAAAAAAAGCAGCTTCTTTAATATAAAGTTTATTGAAATATTTTACAAATACAAATGTATGCTACAAAACTAGAGGCATTTCAACAAAAATTATGAGGACGTGATCTAAACTAAATAAATACATAACCTTATGTATACATACAGTTAACAGAGTTGTAGAGATCATTCAGAATCTAAATATAATTCTGATAGAATAGGTGATTATGAGTATCGTTTTGGACCTGCAATTTGGTAATTTAAAATTATCTTTATGCAGTTAGCGCTGGATAAAGGGAGTATCCCTCCCTGTGGACTGAGTTTTTGAGTTTCTGCTCGGGCGAAAAAATGCTTACTGATATGTCAATTTTGCAGTCAATCTGCAGGGCCGATTGGCAGGGTCTCTACAGATTGGGACATAAATAGGTAAGTTGAGATAGCTAATCCCGATATGGAGATATTAGAACAAGTCGATTGACGAATTGTAGATCATCTATGCAAATTGGGAGTAAAGCGTGACGTCGGGGCAATTTCGTCACGTGGGAGTTTATACAATGATGGCCAATAAGGCGATTCCAGAAACCCTTCACCTGACAATTCTAATAAACCTCTTTAAAGACTCATGATCAGCCACTTCTTCACACAAACAAACATTCTTCAGTCCAACCATGAATCACTTCTTCAGATAAACAAACACTCTTTGCACCTATTGCGTTACTTCTTCGGCAAGCCACACCCGCTCTCGATGGACACATGCTATCCTCAGGCACAAAATTTTAGGGAAAAACGAATTTTTGCAAGTATAGATGTCGTCACGATTTTCTTAAAATCCACTGATGAAACTGTCACAGTATCGCTATTAGATAACTACTAACGTGAAGTTATCGAATTATATAAAGATAGTAAATTTCGAGTCCATTCGGAGGAAGTTAAGAAAATCATCTGATTCCAATGTTCATGTGAGACAATTCTTCATTCTTTCATTTTTTTAGCCCACTTTTTTCTCTCTTCTTTCACTTTAGCACGGCGACATTAACGTGACAAACAAGCAATTATTTAGTATGAAATCAGTTATTTCGGTCGCTGCAACATCATCTCGTCGAACTACAACAGAATTTATCGACTCGAAACTACTTTTTTCAGAGAGGGAATCCGCCAGGTCTCCGAAAAGTATCGAGAATAACGGGGAATATTTTTTTGGTGACGTTGCATTCTATTCATTAATAAATAAAGAAAAAAAAAAAAACACTTTGATATCGGAAAAAAAGGTGAATTTATACACCTAATATTTTTATGAGCCATTATCGCAACTATGGTGTTTTAAGAGGTGTTTCTTTAAAGAATATTTATACTTCGTTTGAAAGGAACATTCACTACACTTATATATTTCAATATCGCCACTCTGTTGCCCGGAACTGTGAGTAATTTGATGCCGAATTAATTCCCATTGGCGAAATGTTTTGTACTTACAAAAATCGCACTTAAATGTCTTAACTTCCTCGGGATTTTCATGTCTTAGTAGGTGCTCCTTCATCCTGAATTTATGAAGCGTCTGATAATCACAATGATTGCACTTGAATTTCTCTACTTCGTCAGAGTTTTTATGACAAAGTTGATGTCTACCTAAATCATTCTTGCGGAACGTTTTATAGTTACAAATATCACATTTAAATTTCTTCACCTCTTCTGGATTTTTGTGCGTTAGAAGATGCTTCTTCATGCTGCCTTTACGAAAAGTTTGATACTCGCAAAGATCACACTTAAATATTTCAATTTCATCGGGATTTTTATGAATTAGTAGATGAGCGTCCAAGTCATTTTTTCGGCACGATTTGTAGTCGCAAATATCACATTTAAAATTCTTCACTTCCTCTCGATTTTCATGAATAAGGAGGTGCCGACTGATCGATCTTTTATGAACCGTTTGAAAGTTACATTGACAACACTTATATACTTCGAGTTCATCGGGATTTTTGTGAATAAGTTGGTGGTTTTTAAATGCCTTCGTGTGGAAGGTTTGGTATTTACAAAAATCACATTTAAGTTTCTTCACATCCTCCGGGTTTTCATGTCTTAGGAGGTGCATGTGAAAACTACGTTTATAGATCGTTTGAAAATTGCACTTATCGCATTTATACATTTTTGCTTTGCAGCGAATTTTATGCTTTACAACGGGCGTCTTTAAAGAAAGTGTGTTTTGTTCGGAAGTCACATTTATTGCATTTTTGATCATCATCTTCTGTCGGTTTTTTGTACTTAAGATGGCGCTTTAGTAGTCTGTCTTGTCTTATTTTGGGTTCATTTTGTTTGTATTTGTCAATCTTAGAACCTTTGCATTGTCCTTGGTCAGAACCATTATTGGAAATACTAAAATCAGAAAAAAAAATAATAACACAAGAAATAGAACTTAATTTGTTAAGTTTTATATAATATACACAGTAGGGTGACCGCAAAAAATCGATGTTGGAATTTTGTTCGTCTGGACCCCACAAAACGATTTGCCTTTCCAGATATTGAGATAGCCGAAATTTGAGCTCGATTAAACGACGTTAACCCGTGCCACTCGTCTCGCTCAAAGTTTGAAAAAATCCAAATTTTTGGCCAAAAAAAGCTGACATATGGAGCCATAACTCCAGAACGGTAAATAATAGAAACACGCTTAATATCTCAAAAGAAAGCTAATGTTGTGCTTCAAAATTTATATTCTATACATAATTGTTGTTATTTTAAGTCAAACCGAGTTACAACAGCCTTTAGCCCCAAAAACGTGACCTGGTACCAGTAGGAGCCAGTTTGGGAGTATTCTAAGAATTTTACGGGTTTTTACATAATGTGTCTCGGAATTAACATTTTTTTTGTTAAAACCTATTTTGGAATTCAATTTTCAAACATAAAGAGCCTTTTGTTCAAATTTAATCTTTTATTATATGGGATTACCTGACTAGTTTACCAAAGAAAGACCTGTTTGACAGGTAAAAAGGAGGGTGAATCCAATTTCTATTTTAGGGATGGTGATTTTACTTCAGCGTACAACCGACCTTTTATTTATTCAGTTTAGTTTCTAAAGTGCCTTTGAGCTGGTTAGATCGAACAATTATCTAGTGAAGATATTTTAAGACACTGAAGAGGACAGCATCTACCAGGAACTTGAGAGCTTGGAGGAAATGGACATCCCTGAAGAAGCTGCAGAAGATCCAGGACCATCTGAGAGCAAGAGGATGAAAGTTTCATTTGCAAAGGGCGTTAAAGAGATTTTAAACATGAAATTGTCCATTTTATTAGATCGATGTAAGGTATCCGACAGAAATGCCACGAGAATTTTAATAGCTACTCTAGAAGCACTAAACCTTGACCCTCTTGAGTACAAAGTCTCGAAAACTTTATTACAAGATAGAAGGCAAATGTTCAGAGAACAATATAATAAAAAAAATTTTGATAAAGTAAACATTCCTGAAAAAAAGCCCGTGGTTGTCCATTGGGACGGTAAACTTTTACCGGGTGTTTTAAAAAATGAACAATGTGAGTGAATAGCTATAGCTATGTCATATGGCGAAAAGGAACAGCTGCTGGGAGTTCTTGTAACAGCAAACAGCTCTGGAGAGGAGCAAGCCGTAGCCGTATATGAATGCCTACATGAATGGGGTCTTCTCAACACCGTCAAGGCGATGTGCTTCGACACTACAGCATCCAACACGGGAAGAGACAAAGGAGCATGCGTCATATTGGAGCAAATGTTAGGAAGAGAATTGTTATACCTAGCTTGCCGTCACCATATCTTGGAAATTCTGTTAAGAGGCGTATTCGACACAAAAATGGGATCAACCACTGGACCTCATCCAGACATTTTCAAGAGATTCCTCACTGCGTGGCCCAAAGGAAAATACCACACAGGTATCAGTGACAATCTAATACAAAGGCAGCTAACTCCAGAAGTAATTGCAAATGTTACTGCTGAATTCGAGACCAAATTAACTGAGAGCCACCCCAAAGATGACTACAAGGAGCTATTGCAGTTGGTTCTCGTATTTGTTGGATCACTAGACGGCAATGTTGTGGGTTTTAGAACTCCAGGAGCCATTCATCACGGTAGGTGGATGGCAAAGGCTATTTACTGCTTAAAAATGTTCATTTTTCGTCGTCAATTTAAGATGTCTAAAGAAGAAGAAAGTTCTGTGCGTGCCATTTGTTTTCCTAGTTAAAATTTATTGCAAAGCTTGGTTCAATGCTCCAAAAGCTCATCTTGCACCAAAGCAAGATTTAGGTATTTTGCATAGTCTGTTAGACTATAAGGAATGTGACCAAATTTTCGAACCATTTGTGGTATTTGAATGCAAAGTTGGTGGGATTATCGTTTTTTGATCCCACCATTACAGACGATGAAAAGTTGTTAATGGCTAATAAATTGCTCAGTAGCACAGATGAACCATCACAGCACGCTAGGGCTGTAAATCCAAAAGTTAGGAAAGAAAACTTAAAAGAGGTAGTTGATGGAGGATTGGTAAATTTACTTACCAAAGAAACGTTTACATTCTTTGACCAATTTAATATAAAAACAGATTTCCTAAGACAACATCCAAACACCTGGCCTCAAAATAATGACTTCCAAGAAGGATTGAAAATTGTCAAAACATTAAAAGTAGTTAATGATATGGCTGAGCGTGGTGTTAAATTAATAACCGACTTTAACGACTTTCTGACAAAAGATGAAGACCAAAAGCAATATGTCCTGCAAGTTGTAAGTAAATGTCGAGCATTATATCCTGACGTTTCAGAAACTACTTTAACAAAAGCTCTAGAATAGATTAGATAACTATGTAAAATTATCAACTCGTGTAGGTACTACGTCTGTATCTTTTCTGTGTCTGTTTTGTATGTATTATATACCTAATTTTTATATTTTTAAAATAAAAAATGTCATTAGACTTATCAGTATTACTTGTTTTTTTTTATTATATTTCTACTTTAAACTCAAAAATATACCAAAAAAAGCAAAATTTATCACTTAATAACAAAATATATACGAAGTATGCTCCTAGTGGTACCAGATCACATTTTTGGAGCTAAAGGCTGTTGTAACTCGGTTTGACTTAAAATAACAACAATTATGTATAGAATATAAATTTTGAAGAACAACATTAGCTTTCTTTCGAGATATTAAGCGTGTTTCTATTATTTACCGTTCTGGAGTTATGGCTCCATATGTCAGCTTTTTGGCCAAAAAATTTGGATTTTTTCAAACTTTGACCGACGAGCGGCACGGGTTAACGTCGTTTAATCGAGCTCAAATTTCGGCTATCTCAATATCTGGAAAGGGGAATCGTTTTGTGGGGTCCAGACGAACAAGATTCCGACATTTTTTTTTTCCCCTCTATGAGATCCGGTCACTCTAATATACAGTCATCCAAAACAATTTTGTGGATTTTTTTAATGTTTTCCGGTGTAACCTCCCCATTTTGGCATCCAGAGCGTCCAGCATCATTTGTGTCCGTACCACCGCGTTTAAATTCGGCATACCAGTAAATGATGAGTGATTTTCCAGGGGGCAGAGTCCCCGTAACACTTATCAAGTCATTGCTTTGCTTGAACGGTATTTTTTCCCATCAAAGAACAGTGTTTAATCAACACACAAAATTCAATTTTTTCCAATGTTTTGAAAATATCAAAAGTAGCGTCACTAAAACCACTACAACTACTAACTACCTAAAAATCATATGGATTTTTTGAAAAGGGCGACATCTATGTGTTAGACCAAAAACTTTTCAGCCTACGTGCTCTCTTTATATATACAGTCGGTCAAGTAAGAACGTATAGTCTATAGTCAACAAAAGAAATTCCTTTTTTTTCGTGGTTATTGTTGTCACCCCTGTAAAGAATGCTTTGTGGAAAAAGCATAGAGATATTAGAATAGAGAGGGCAAGGTATATAGACTGCAGTAAGCGAATGCGTGGAGTCGTTAAAAAGAGGAAGAAATAATGAGTCATTCTGTCTCTCTTACTCTTTATTGTTCTTCGTTGGCTCCGGACGAAATACGAATAACATTCTCGCATGGGGCGTGCGCCGAGTAAGAGAGACAGAATGCTTCGGCGCCATGCAGAATGCAACAGCCAGCATGGCGCCGGAACCCGTAATTACCACTAATACGGGCAGCCAGCCGCCGACAAACACCGATGCCCAGACGAGCACTTCCGATACCCCTACCTACAATCTCTATCATCTCGGTTTGTCAGTTAGCTTCGAGCGGTAACAGCAAGATCACACTATCGAGTAGCAGCGGCAGCAAGAGCACTTGAAAATGTCAAATGAGATTTCGGCGAAACGTCGTGTAAATAACATTGTTAGAAGAACGCATTGAAACCCGGAATTTTAATGTATTATTTAATATATATATATATATATATATATATATATATATATATATATATATATATATATATATATATATATATATATATATATATATATATATATATATATATATACATACAGTCCCTGGCCAAATTATTAGACGCACTGTATTTTTTTTAGTAATTTTATGTTTCTTAAGAGTTTTTATGCAATAATGGTATATTTAAACTACAATATTATTGATTTTTATTTAAAAGAATTGTTGTAGACTACATATTTGTATTTATTTTTAACATATGGCAACACTGTGTTGACAAAGTGATACATGAACGTAAACAAGTACAAACCTGTATCAGTCGCGATCGGAATCGAGTCAGGTACGGACGTATTTCTGTGGCTTTATGGACTGTGATTGTTTGTTTAACAGTTTTATACTACTCAGTTATTAGTTTATTTTGTATGCAGTGTTTTAAAAAAGTAATTGGACTATTTTCATTATGGGTAGAAAAGGCGATCTTTCACCACGTAAAAAAGCTGAAGTGAAGGCCCTTGTGATTGCGAAAACATTTACAAACCGAGAAATATCACGAAGATTGGAGGTTTCTGAAGCTAGTGTACGACGCATAAAAAAGAAAATTGAGTCAGGGAAGGAATTAAGCCCGAAAAGAAAGAAAAGATGCGGTAGAAAACCAATTTTCACTCCACGGTCAGAGAGATGTTTGAAGAAAATTTGTGTAGAAAACAGATTTGCTACCACAAAAGTAATAAAATCACAACTCCAGGATGCTAGCGTAAATGCTTCTGAGCGCACTGTTCGAAGAAAATTGAAAGAATTAGATTTTAAGGACTGTCGCCCCGCCAGGAAGCCCAAGTTAACAGCTGCAATGAAAGCAAAGCGCCTGAAGTGGGCCAAACAATGGCAAGACAAAGATGTGGACTTCTGGAGATCGGTAAGATACAGCAATTTAATCAATAATTGATACATTATTATCATTTTCAGTTAAATAAAGCAAATAAACATGGAAGTTTATATATTTTTCCTATTTTTGACAGGTCTGCTTCAGTGACGAAAGCACATTCGAAATTTTGCAGCATAAAGCTCAGTATGTGCGTCATCGTCATGGAGAAAAGTTTCATCCTGATTGTGTCGTCCCGACGGTTAAACATCTCACCAAAGTGATGATTTGGTCAGTCATCAGCGGCAAGGGCACTGGACGTCTGTACGTCGTCAAAGGAATAATGAGGCAACATCAGTACAAAGAAGTATTACAAAATCGATTGATTCCGCAGCTCAGAGAATGGTTTCCAAATGGGGAACCATTCACTTTCATGCAAGATGGAGCTCCCTGCCACACTGCTCGGTCTGTTAAAGCTTTTTTGGCAGAAAAAAATATCCCTCTGTTGGATTGGCCCCATTGAAAATGTGTGGGAGCTGATGAAAAGAGAAGTGGCTAAAGATGTGATTACCAACAAAACCCAGCTCCTAGAAAAGATTATTCATGTGTGGAATCATCATCCTCAAATGCAGGAGTCAGTACAATCTTGCATTGATAGCATGCCGCGCAGAATTAAAGCTTTGATAGCGGCTAAAGGTGGCTCAACTAAATATTGACTTTTACTAACATTAATTTCACTTTTCTTTAAAACTTAATAAACTTATGCTTTTCTAAATTAATGCTGTTTTATTTATGTCAAATAAATAGGTAATTGATTGGATAATATAAAAATAAAAAACAAATCAATTTAAAATAATAAAACGGTACAATATCACTCGGTAATTAATATTTTACATGAAATCTTGCAGTGCGTCTAATAATTAATAATTTGGCCAGGGACTGTATATATAAATTTCATAATTAACAGAAAGTTCATCAGACATGTTCAGAATTGTCCGATGACGGTGTTCACCGATGATTTATTGAACTTTGGATATGATTTTTGGCGTGGATGCAGCCGAAAGTCTTCGGGAACATTCATCGTTCCCCGTCCAATTTTGGCCGGCCTTAAACCGCGAAAAAGATTTTTTTTTTTTACTTTAACGCTCAAAAATAACCATATATTCGCTCCCTGCAACGTTGACTGCACTTACCTGTCTTGGTCATCCTCATCCTTTATATTGAATTCTTCGGATTTGATTAAATCATAGTCGTTGCCTGTTTCTTCCTGTTTTACTTTACTAAAAAAATTATATAGATTAGTTTTGATCAGTAAAGTCAAATAATATTTTAATAACAAGATTAAATATTAAAAAAAAGTTCTTTGAGAACTGCAGGGTCACATGTCCAACAGTTAGTCACTCGTACACAATTAGTCAAGTCTATATTTAGCAAACGCGACGTTGCCGATCCACACTACCTCGCGTTTTAAAACGTCGTAACGGCTTTCCGCCCCACTCCCCAATCTGTGGCAAGCTGGCGTACACAACGGTCGCGTGACACATGATTGTGCCAAAATTCGTGATAAAATTATGAAAAGTAAGTATCTTTTTCATTTCTAGTCCAATAGTTTAATAACACAAAAACATAAATATGCTGCATCTTTAAATATACTTTACGTGCTTCCCTGGGACGGCTGTAGGTAGATTGAGTAGCTTACAGTTGTCACTGCCGGTCCCAAGCCCGGACAAAGGAGGAGGGTTGTAGCGGTAGGCCAGCTCCCTACCCTATGTAAAAAAAGCCTCTGCTAAAAAAAACCTAATCCAAAGCCTCGGAATCGAACGGATATACGAAGACGAAAACAGCAAAGAAGAAGGACAACGATATGTGGTACATGGAACATACAAGGTCTCTCCAGGAAAGTAAATGAAGTTGTAAATGAATTAGAAAATCTTCGAGTCGAAATTGCAGTACTGACGGAAACAAAGAAGAAAGGAAGAGGCTCCGAAAGTTGGGGGCATTACGATCACTTTTATAGTGGAGTGCCCAAAGAAGATAGAGCAAAACAAGGCGTATCCATACTAATACACAGAAAACTGAGGACATTCATAACCACCTGGGAACCGATTAGTGAAAGAATCATAAAGATGAATCTCAAAATAGTATGTAATAACACAACCTTACTGGGGGTATACGCTGTCGACGACGACGATCGGGCTAATAACAAGGATTCATTTTTTGAACAAGTAAATGAGGAAATACGCAAAATTGGAACATCAAGAGAGATATTACTTTTGGGTGATCTAAATGGAAGAATAGGAAGGAAAGAACACGCTAAAGTGGTAGGAAAATATGGCGAAGAAGTTACTAACGACAACGGAAGAAGATATGTGAACAAAACAACCTTACAATATTAAACGGACACTATCAGCATAGGGATATTCATAAATATACGTGGAGACAAACAACAAGAGATTTAAAAAGTATTATCGACTATATGATAATACGTCAGAGATCTAGATTAAACTTCCTAGATGTAAGAGTCCAAAGAGGGGCTTCATGTGGCAGCGACCACTACCTCGTGAAAGGAAAGATAACCTCACGAACAACACGGGAAAGCAAACTGGAAGATACAAGTACACAGCACACAACAAGTGAAACAACAATAAGATATAATACAGACAGCTTACAAAATGAAAGTATCAGAAATCTATACAAGAGTAGACTGGACCAAAAGATACAACGGACGGGATTTGTTAATATAGAAGAAGAATATAAGTATATAAAGGAATGCCTACACGCAGCCGCACTGGAAACATTAGGGTACCAAGAGAAAAGGGAAAAACAGCAAAAACAATATTGGTGGGATGACGAAATTAAATACGAAATTAAAGAAACACGGAAAAGCTATCACAAATACTTAAGTTCAAAGAGCACAAACAACAAAGTAAAATACAAAGAATCCCAAGCTAGAGTACGCAAAATGATTAGTGACAAAAAGAGCAACCAATGGGAAAAGACATGCTCAAGACTCAACACTTACATAGGAGGAAGAAAAAGCACAGAAAGCTGGAGACTTCTTAAAAATATGAGAGCAGAACGGAAAAGAGAAATCTTCTCACCAATAACACCAGAAAAATGGAACCAATATTTTACAAATATGCTAACAGAAGATAGACCAGAGTTCAAAAGTACCCAACATGGAAACCCAAATATAGTTATACAAGGATCCCCAATAAGGATAACAACATCAGAAGTTAAAGAAGTATGTAAAACGCTAAAAAAATGGTAGAGCTCCAGGACCAGGAAACATCCCAGGAGAGATAGTAAAATACGGAACTGAAAAGCTATTTAGCGCTTTGAGGAACTTATTCCAAAGATGCATTAACACATCAGAAGTACCCGAGGAATGGAAAATATCATACATATTAACAATTCATAAGAAAGGAGACAAAAATAATTGCGATAACTATAGGGGAATAACTGTTACAGGATCTATTAGCAGAATATACGGAAAAATACTTAAAAATAGAATAGAAACGGAATACGCGGACGTAGAAGCTGAAGAACAGGCAGGCTTTAGAGCAGGAAGATCCACAATAGACCATCTCTTCTCACTGACACAAATCCTAGAAAAGAAAACCGCATTTGATCAGGAAGTCCATGTCTTGTTTGTTGATCTAAAAAAGGCCTACGACAGCGTGCCCCTAATGAGATTGTGGGAAACACTACAACAGAGTAATGTAAGCACCGAAATAATTAAAGTCGTAAAATCCTTATACCAAGACGCAAGAAGTAGTGTGAAAACCAAATATGGTATAACAACAGGGTTCTCGGTTTACAAAGGGTCTCAAACAGGGTGCTGTATATCCCCAACGCTATTTAAAATCTATTTGGAGAGTGCACTGAAGAACTGGAAAAGGAAATGCAGCAGTATGGGATTACCACTGGATGACGATACTACATTGTACACGCTATCATTCGCAGATGACCAGGTAGTAGTCGCTTAGGACATCGATGATATGGAATACATGACACGGAGGAATATTAAAAATGGGGCCTAGAAGTCAATATTAAAAAGACCGAGTACATGTGCGTCGGAGGATAACAGCAGGACTTGAAACTGGCCACAGGACACACCATCAACCACTGTGCCAGTTATAAGTATTTGGGAACGAGAATATCTAGACACGGAACACTGGAAGAAGCAATATTCGAGAGGAATATCCGAGGAAGAAAAGCGATTGCAATGCTTAATAGTATACTAGTAGTAGAAATGGATTTCTGGAGACGAGCAGCCAGAAAATCCAGAAAAGACCGCATACCAAATGACACGATAAGGCGAGCTTTAGAAATAAAGCACGATATAGTGGACGAAATCAGAACCCAACAGTTGGTATGGTACGGACATGTACATAGAATGTCACAAAACCGACTGCCTAAAAAGATTTTAAATTGGAACCCTCATGGAAAAAGAAAGCGAGGAAGACCACGCCAAAGCTGGAGAGCAGGAATCAACAAGTAAGTACTAGAGAGAGATCTGGAGGAGGAGGGATGGTCTACAATTAACTATAATGCTATGTCCAACCGTTAACCATGGTTAATTGAGTACCTAAGCGTGGTTAATCGTGTCCCAGGTTATTTTTTAAGTTCTGCAACTTCTTGTATTACAGATGGGGCGGACTAAAACGGTAGCTAAACAAAGGGGAGGATATACAGAAGACTCTATGAGAAGGGCACTTGAATTAGTCCAATCTGGGATGAGCATAAGAAAAGCAAGTAAGGTACCAGCTTAAATATCCGACAGTTCGATTATATGTGGAAAGAAGCAAAACGAATGCAAGTGAGACAATACGTTTAACACCAAACTACGAAATTAACAAGATTTTTACTTGAGAAGAAGAGGAAAGCTTAGTAGTATATATTGAATATTGTGCTCAACTATTTTACGGTCTCACCTCAAAAGATTGCCGATGCGTTGCATATCAAATGGCCAAAGCAAATAACAAAAAAAATACCGCAATCATGGACTGATTCAGAAATGGCTGGATGCGAATGGCTAAGATCATTCAAGAAAAGACATCCTGATATTTCACTGAGGAAACCAGAGGAGTATAGCTTGGCAAGAGCAACTCCTTTAAATAAGCACAACATCGAGTCATTTTTCTGTAATTTGAAATCTGCAATAGAAAGGCATACAAGCTTTGCAGATGGTACTAGACTATATAATTTGGATGAAACGTTCACCATCACTGTGCAAAGACCAGGAAAAATATTAGCACGAAAGGGCACGAACGTAGCAAAAGTCACAAGTGGTGAGAGGGATACCTTGGTCACCACATGTTGCATTGTCAGCGTAACCGGACAAGCCTTACCGCCGCACAGTGTCTCGACTAGTACAAGCTAGCGGGACAATATTATTTCTTCACTTATTTCAATTGTTTATGTATATTCCAGGTATCTTAAGCTATTTTAAGAAAAAAAAAATTGAAAAATGTGTACTGTATGTGTATTAATCGAAATATGTAGCTGCAAGACGGAAGTGGTTTACTAATGTGTCTCATTTGTTCACTATTGTCGCTAATTGTTCTTTAATTAGCTACATACGTCTACCTACTCATTATGTGTGAAAAGCACAATCATGTTTGTTTACAAAGAAATTTCTAGGAAAAAAATAAAAATCATAATGATAGTACCCACATTTATTAATTTACAAAATATTATTTCTTTTAAAATAAATTCATACAATAACAGTATCTATATATCAATTATTTACAATAACAAGGTGTATAAGTAAAAGAAATATAATATTAAATAACTTATATACTAAGGCATGAATTATAAGCAACTACAATACACAATAAAATAAGAATAATAATTACAATAAAAAAATACTTAAACCTACTAATCACCATCAGATGAGTCGTCATCACCGCTCTCCCATTCAGTAGAATATTCAGAGAGTAAATAATCCTCCTCATTTAATTCGTGATGATGACTTACTGATGGTGTTTCGGATGGCAATGAAGGTGGGATAATCAACTGCAGAACCTCCGATGGCAAAGAAGTAAATTTTCTTCGCGGTAATTCTCTATACGAGTTGATAACAGGATCAGACGTAATTAAAAGCATTCTCAAAAGATCTGTATTTGTGGCAATACGTGACCGCTTCCTGGTGTGCCGTTCACGGAATCTACGACAGTCTTTATTTCTTGCCTCCTGGGCTTCTTCGGAGAGTTGTCCAATGGGAAGAAGAAAAGACTTTATAACTTCCGCGCTGTGTACAAGAATTTTATGCACAGTAACGGGCATGGAATACCACGAATACAGATCAAGGTATAATTTTCTAGTATCAACACAAAACTTTTCGAATTCTATAAAATTTATGGCATATCCCGATGACAAAGTTCTTAAAATTACATGAAATCTACGAATAAGGTTTACGTCTAATCCTGTAATTTCGCTGCTCAATTCAGCTTTGGAAAAAAAAAAATCTACGTGCTGTGTTTCCATCGTTTGTGTTACCATACCCAGGTTTTGGCTTATCTACAATGAGACCCATACGATCTTTAAACACTTTTTGTATCTCTTGTGAGCGTAGCTTCACAATAGCTTTGTCGTTATCTCCCCTGACTTGCCACTTTTTTATTTCTAAACTATAGCTGATGTGAAGCAAACATTCAAACGTGCGGATCCATGCATGTAAAGTAGATAAACCAAATGCAAGGCGTTCTTCGTTGCTGGGATATTTCTTTGACTCCTCGTTCATAGTAGACGGGGTGGCACCGCAAATATAACACTTTTGTGTTGAACTTGTGTCTGTTAAGGCATTGCACACTTTGCCATCAGTCATTGTCAACAACAAATCGTGTTTAACAGAGATTTGAGATCCAGCAACGTTACATAATATTGGAAGAAGCTGACGACTTACTTCATCTAAAATTTTAGAAGTTTTTCGTAAACTCTTTTGTCTCCTTGGCAAAAATAAAACTTAATAGGACGGCAATATAAAGTAGAGGAAGGTCTTGGATTTTGCCAGATCACAGTTTTGCCATCAAGCAGTCTCAAAGGGACAAATGAGTATACGAACAAAAATTAGTCTGTAGCGTTAGTGTTCTCAAATTTCTGCTTATACGTGCTATGCCCCGAACTCCCATCACAGCCCCATTTGCTTACCAACGTATAATATGAACGAGGTAACACACTTCTAGTGACTTCCGTCTGAGCTTTAACTAATCGTTCAGCCGTAAACTATAAAATGATGGATACACTTGATGTCCCGCTTTCATTGACCATTTTCTTGTTTGTTTATATGAGTGAGAAGTCGATTTCGAGTCCACATAATAAGCTAAAGTTTCGTCTGGTGTTAACTGCCGACTTTGTTCAGAACACTTATTCTTTTCTCTAGTTTCACTGACCGCGACGTTATGGATCTGTTTAGCAACACTTCTTTTCGAGTAGCTAACTCAGCTGCTGTAATAAGCTCACTTGCACTTCGCGATTCCAAAAGATCTTCTACTCTCCGTCTCTTCGTTTTCGTTGATGAGTCTTCAAATGATTTTCTGGGTCGCCCTACGGAAAGAGCCGCTGATGATGTTGAAGTGCACGGCTGGTTAACACACATCTTTATTTCGATTCCGGATCCCTCTAACCAATCTTTATGTTTGATTAGAAACATTTCTTTGTTACACTTTAAAGAAGTCCACTTTTGATTGAATTTTGCTGAAAGGCTTGATATTTTCATTTTGAGTCGTTTTAGAGAATCGTCAGAAACATCAGACATATTGAATTTTTCACTTATATAATAAAAAATGCCACTGTTTCGTTCAGTTTTGTCATGTTTTAGCCATTCTTCAAAAAACTCCATTTTCGTCATAGTCACGACTCGTTCTGAAAAAAATAAAATAATTTTACTTTCGGGCCTTTTCGGGGTCTATAATATATATGAATCTGTGCCTGAATGTTATAGGTATTACATATAGAAATATCTAGGTGGGTATATGTGGATAAAAAAAGTTGCTACTTTTAAAGTTTACAATTAATGTAAAATTTGCTGGATTTATCTATACATTTACAAATTGATATTACACCAAAAGTATACATATTTTTTTATAAAAAATATAAGTCATAATAGAGTACATACCTTCAACAGAATATTCCATCACAAAAAAACTCGTTTCACTTTGCTACCAATTTTAAAATATGTTATCACAAGTGTGCATAAAATGCAACTGATTTGCAAATGAAAATGACCTCTCTTATAAGGGTTACTTTGACCCCCTGATAAGATACCTTTATGAGGTGATAAACAAATTAATTCTTGGAATTCGTTAAATGGGGGGGGGGGGGGGTTGTTTACAAGTCGTTATCAGTGGTTCCTGGAAATTACGTCATGAATATTGTCCCGCTAGCATGTTCTTGCCGAATCACGGTGCGCCGGCAATGGTATTTCCGAGAAAAAAAAATTTCAATCACACATGTTACATGGTGCACCACCGGATACATTAGGGTTGGCTGCAGTTTCTGGGTGGATGAATGCAGATATATTTGTTGATGTTATGAAATACTTTATCAAGCATGCTTCAGCTTCTAACTCGATCTTTCAAAATCTGCGGGAGTCATAATTTTATCTTTACATCCACATACAACAGCAAACATGCAACCAGTAGACGATGGGCTTAATGGGCCGTTCATGGCTGTTAAGACATCCGGGACAAACTCTAACAATCTACAATGTTGCCGAGTGCGTTGGTCCTGCCTATTTAAAAATCTATGACTCCTATAAACGTAGTAAACGCATTCAAAAAATGTGGTATATTTCCATTTGATAATTGCATTTTCACAGAAGCCAATTTCATGCCTAGTACCGTAACAGATAGACCACTTATCGCACTTTCAAACGAGGAAGAAGAGGGCCCAGGGCCCTCATCTTCCACCAGTCGAGATAATACTTTTATTCATCCCAACGATCTCACGTCACCAATGTTAGAAACTCACAATTTACCGGTGCCATCTGCAGTACCGTCTTCTTCCAAAGTGCCAAAGATAGTTACATCCATGGAATTTATGCCACCAATAAAAGCGAAACCGTTCTTTAAAGAGAAGTAGGACACCAGAAAAAAGTATGATCGCAACAGACACTCCCGAAAAGAAGAGAGGAGGAAAGAACGTAGACAAAAAGTAAATTCAGAAAGCAAAGCAAGACCTATTTACAGAGGATAAAATTCAAAAGAAATTAATCAAGAATAAAAAGAAAACTCCATCGTTGTCACTATGTATTACAATTCTTTCCTCCTTGACATTTCTTTCATTTGTTATATCTTTTATCACTTCATACATCTTCTTTAGGTCTTTTTTGTTCTTACTTAATTCACATCTATAATAATCTCTTTTCTGTTTGGTGATTATTTTATAATATAATTAGTTTAGGTTTATTATTGTTATGTTTAAAATATTTCTTTTATGCATATTTTGAAATAAATATTACTTTTAATTTGGTTTTATTTTGCTCAAAAAATTTGGCCTGGTAATAAAGTATCTGGCCACACTGATACCTGCTCAAATTATTTATTTATTTATTTATTTACTGCACTTTACAGATTGATCACAGAGATCTTTCCAATTACAAAGTACTAGAACTTAAATTAACTTAATTTAAATAATATTACATAATAATCTACATACACTTAAAACAACGCACGCAATTTAGTTTTGAAAAGACTGCACTTATCATTAAATATATCTACACTATTCTGGATTCCATTGTATAGCATACAAGCATTATACAATGGAGATCCCAGGTGATAGTTATTATGGGCTACATCTGATATATAGAAAGTGCTATGATTTCTTGTGGTATAGAAGAAATAATAGGAGAATATGCTGTAAAACCTGACGGGTTTATTTTAACAGGGGATTTCAACATCAATGTTGCAAAAGATTCATATTATTCCAAGAAACTTAAAGATATTATTATAAGTAATGGTATGTATCAAATCGTTCAAAACTTTACAAGAATTACACAGAATACAGCAACAATGATTGATCTTATAATAACTAATGAAAAAAGTATTGAATATCAAATTCACCACTCACCCAAAATAGCGGATCACTCCATTATAACTACAGAATTTCCTTCTTTTAAAAGAGTTAAGCAAAAAACAAGTGTCAGAGATACGAAAAACTTTAATGAACTTCATTTTCAATTGGACATTATGAGCTGTGTATGGCCTATAACTTTATAGTCCACAAACGAGATTGCAAACTATCTGGTACAAATTATAACTGAGAAATTAAACAAGCATGCTCCAATAGTAGAAAGAGAGGCAATGTGCAAATGGGGAAACAAAAAATGGTGGACGCTCGGAATTAAAGATGCAATTTCTAATAGAGACAGATTGTACAGAAGAGCAATGATAACTAGACTTGAAGATGACTGGATAAGCTATAAATAGAATAGAAACAGAGTGGTTCAGCTTATTAAAGAAAAAAAGCAAGCATATTATAATAGAAAAATAGATGAAGCTAAAGGAGATTCTAAAGAAATGTGGAGGACTCTGAAGGGTCTAATCATTTCTAGTAAAAACAACAAACGACAAGAAGGCATTTTTTTCAAGGGAAAGATGGAAAAGGATAACAAAATAATAGCAGAAAAATTTAATGACTACTTTTTGCAAAGTATTAGTGCTATAACAAAAGACATGGGGGAAATTGAAACACAGGAAGTTCTCAACAATATCGAAACCCCAATAAATAAGTTTAATAATTTTGATACATTAGAACTAGCTGACCTTAGAAAAACTGTAAAAAATTTAAAAAATAAGACAAGTAGTGTTGATGGCATTAATGTCAGAATTCTAAAACTAGCATTTGAAGTAATAGGTGATTGCTTTCTGAAACTAATTAACACTAGCCTAGTAAGAGGAAGATTCCCCCAAGAATGGAAAATGACAACGATTATTCCTATTGAGAAAGTAACTAACACTAATAGATGTGAAGAATATCGACCAATTAATATGGTAGCTACATATGAAAAACTTCTTGAAACTATTGTAAGCAAACAAATGAGAAAATACATAGAGGAAAACAAGTTGCTTACATATTGTCAGGCTGGTTTTAGGAAAAATCATTCTTGTGAAAGTGCACTACAGACTGTTATTTCCAAGTGGAAGTCTTCTATAGGTGAGAAAAAATTGGTTGGTGTACTTCTACTTGACTTTCAAAGGGCTTTTGAAACTATAAACAGAAAGTTGTTGGTTCAGAAATTGGAAAAATATGGTTTTGAGGGAAATGTGTTAAAATGGTTCTGTGAATATCTGGACAGCAGAACACAACAAACAAAATATAATGGAGCGTTATCTTCTATTAGGATCAATAGTCATGGTGTTCCACAGGGCACAGTGCTAGGACCTGACTTATTCATATTATATATAAATGATATAGTGAAAGTCATAAAAAAATGTGAATTACAGCTATTTGCAGATGACACAATCCTCTATTATGAAAGTGATAACATAACAGATCTAGTGCAAACAATAAATGAAGACTTAGATAGGTTACACAAGTGGCTGTGTTGTAATAGTCTTAGTGTCAATGTTAAAAAAAACCAAATTTATGATACTAAAAGGCAAAAATAATACCCTAGATAACACTACTCATAATGGCATTGTGATAGACAATGACAGAATTGAACAAGTTAAAGAATGTAAATATTTGGGTGTAGTTATTGATGAAAATCTATCATTTTCTGGTCATGCCACTTATATAAAAAAAAAAGTATCAAAAAAAATTTATTTTTGTTGTAGAATAGGTAAAAATTTAAGTACTTGGGCTAAATTGCTAATATATAAGTCGATAATAATGCCCCACCTCAATTATTGTTCCACAATTCTCTATATGTTCAACAAAAGAGATATAGACAATCTCCAGAAAAAGCAAAACTGGGCATTAAGATGTATAATAGGTTGTAATAGATATTCAAGAATAAAAGATATGTTGAAAACAACAGACTTATTAAGTGTAAAACAAAATATCTTTTTAAATACAATGATAGTTGTTTTTAAAATTAAAAATAGAATGTACCCTGAACATATTTTAGAAAAATTACAATATGTCAATGACATTCACGCATATAACACTAGAAATAGATTGGACTTTTATGTTCCCACTGTGAATTCATCATATGCTGAAAATTGCTTATTCCATCGAGGACTTATAGAATTTAACAATCTTCCAATAAATTTGAAAAATGCACACTTTGTAAACTTTAAAAAATTGTTAAGAAGCTACATAATAGATAACCATAGCATTTAAGTTAATTTGTAATTATATATTGTAATTGTACTTGTTTAGCTTTGCTAATAATAAAGATTATTATTATTATTATTATTATACGTTGGCACATTAAAATATAAGTTGGACAGAAATGCCGGGTCATCAATGAGACCATTCGCTACTTTGTACAAGTAGAACATGCAATATTGTTTTCTACGTTTCTCTAAGGTTACCATCCCATAGCGTTCGTGCAACAGTGTGGAAGAGATCATAGAGTTATATGAACCAGTTTGTTTATAATGTATGTAACGCATCATTTTATTCTGTATCAATTGAAGTGTTAGCTTGTGACAATTATAAATATAAAATATTATATTAGCTGAGTATCCGGTTTTGGGCAGGTACACCAGGTACACATTAAATCCCCAACTATTTCAATGATTTTATCAGTAAAACAGGTACTTACCAAGTTTCTTCATTTACTTTGTCAATTTTAAAATCTGCTTCTTGGTTTTCCCTATTCCATGTGTCTAAAATTTCATTTTTCACAGTTTCAACTTTGATATTGTTAATCACTGGCAAAAAACTACTAGAACTGCATGTTGCTTCCATTTCCAGATTTTTAGGTTCACAACTAAAAAATATTAATTACTTTGTAAATGTTTAGATAAATAGTGAAACACTTAAGACGTGTTTTTTAAAATTAACATGTTTCTTCTCAAAAAATAATTTATGTTAAAATTGAAACTGGTAAAATACCAAAACTACCTAGTTTTGAGTTTTACTTTAACCTATGTTCATTTTATAATATGTTAAATTATACAAAAAGGATTGTTGATACCTCAAAGGCGGAAAACTAAAACTTACGTTATTCCTGCAACCTTTTTTTCAATTTCCGTTGTATTTGTAAATTCGGAAAAATCATTTTCTTCTTGTTTAATACTGTTTTTAGAGTTAGAAGGTACGGACGTTAAGGACCTCTTTAAACTTGATTCCGATTCCATAACAAACAGTTTCTAATACGTTTAACTTCATTGATAAAAATACAGATTTCTTAACTACTTTCGTTGTTTGGGCTGCAAATTTCTGTTATGGTAATGATAAAACTGGGAAAAGGTAAACAAATCGATCCAAAAATTACATTAGGAGGTTAGGTATAAAATTGAAAGTTTTAGTTTTTCTTTTTCGGTTTCATGGCTCTAACTGCCATAAACCGTTTTTTACATGCAGTTTTAGGAACTCTTTAGACTTAAACGCTCCAATTAACTCTAACACTTTTCTTGGCAAGGTCACTGAACTTTTCTAACATTGAGAAAAGCGGCATAACCATATCACCATATTTCTTAATTGCGATCAATTGCAACTTGTACAAGTTTAGAGCTTTAATTTACAGTCGAGGTGGTGCTGGAGTGACCAGAGTTAGACATTCATAACCCGAGTCAGGAGAGTAACGAACATGGTGTAAATCGGGTGTGAGCCTAAACTGACTATTCGATCATTTGTTTTAGGTAATCGTAATCTAAGGATATTATTCCATTAAGAAATCTTAATTTTTAAAATTAATTGATGGTCTATTGAAGTGATTTTCCTACGTTCTCCGAGATTGGAACATTGAATTAAGGTTCTAATCTCAAAGAGTAAAAATTTCAGAAGTTTTTTTCGCTGCCTGAAGACAATATCGGGCATCATTGATTACACTGTGGGAATAGTAAACTTACTTAACCTATTTTAATGCTTACAAATATTAGATGACCCAAATAGGTATGGATAAGTAGTTGCCAAGGTAGAAAGTGGTAATGATTCTGAATTACATCTCCTAAATTAGTTTTACGTATTATTATCAGAGGGCGCTATTTATCAATATTTTTCTACAAACTCGTTGGCTATGGATATATACCAGATTTAATATAATAAGCGATTTCCAAACATCCTGTACATACTTTAGGCAAAATAAATATAAAACAATAAAAAACATAAAATAAAGTACGAAATTAAACTGGAGCTTCTACGACAGCTCCATGGTTTTTACACTAGTGCTTCTTCATATAATATTTATGAATTGTGTTAAAACCACACTCGTCACATTCAAACAGGGTCATTTCGTCCCGATTACCATGTGTAAGTGAATGCTTGTCCAAATTACACTTGTGAGGAGTTTTATAGATGTACTCGTCCCATTCAAACTTGGCAACTTGTTCGAAATCCGCGTGCTGTAACCGATGTCTAATCAGACTTTTCTTCCGCGCATATTTAAACTCGCACTGATCATATTTATAACTCTCAGCAGAGACATCTTTTCAGTTTTTATGAAGACTTTCAATATTATTGCAAGCAGTGGACTGGTCGGTTTTTGTTTAGCAAGATGTTCTTGCCTTTTTTGAGTATCGCCTGAACTGTCGTACATTTACAGCAAGAAGGAAATATTCTTTTTTTGTAGGTTGAAGTCTACAGAAAACTGGTGTTAGCCCTCACATTTTTTTGAGTATTATGGCAGATACTCCATCAGCGCCAGAAGCTTTTTTGGTCTCTAGCTTCATTAGAATGAATTTTATGTTATGGTGTCTGAAGACAATATTGGGTATCCTTCACTATACTATGGAAATAGTTGGTATTTCCTTGAAAATTGATAATAGAATGTGAAGCAAAATGTTCAGCTAACAAGTTGTCTTTCTCACCTGGTGTTTGTTGCAATAATATTACCTGGTATGTGAAGGGTGGACAGTGGTTTAGTGAAATTTTGACTAATGACCGTAGTGACTGACTAAAAGACTGACTTATGATTATTATTATTGTTATTATTAAATGAAAAGTGCAAGAAATGTAACCAATATATAATAAAAAAACTTAATACATAAGATATAATAAGAAAATATATTTAAAGTCAAAACAAGTTGCTTTTGGTTATTTGTATTTACTTATAATTTCAAACTTACTTATTTGTCGGCCAGTATCATATTAATCTTCCAAAAAAAACAGTGGTTTTCTCATGTTAAAGCCAGCTTTTAAAAGAAAGTACTTAACATATTTTGTGTCAAGTACGAGGCTGGTTTGAAAAGTCCGTGCAAAGTCCGAGAGATGGCACCACCGGCGCGTATCGAGGTCATGTTTAGTTAGTAGCATCTCTTGAATGAACGCACACCAAGTTTCAGCCATATTGGTCTATTTTTTTGTGTTTGGCATTCGTGTGAATCAGGGGAATCAGGGAAGTCGAGTGATTTTCAAGAAATGGATGAAAAAGAATTTCGTGTGGTGATTAAACATTACTTTATGAAAGGCAAAACGCCTCAGGAGACTAAAGAGAAGCTTGATAAACATTATGGTGACTCTGCACCTTCGATTAGAACAGTTTATAAGTGGTTTCAAAATTTTCGGACTGGCCATATGGGCACAAGTGACGCTGAACGTTCTGGACCGCCTGTGGAGGTTACGACTCCAGAAATCATTGATCAAATCCATGATATGGTGATGGATGACAGAAGAGTTAAGGTGCATGAGATTGCTAGTGCTGTGGGCATCTCGACTGAACGGGTACATAATATTTTGCATAAACATTTGGACATGAGAAAGCTATCCGCAAGATGGGTGCCGCGATTGCTCACGCTTGACCAAAAACGGAATCGTGTGAAGTGTTGCAAGGATGGTTTGCAGCTGTTCCAGAAGAATCCGGAGGACTTTAAGCGTCGTTTCGTCACTGTGGATGAAACATGGATACATTACTATACTCCTGAGACCAAACAACAATCTAAACAATGGGTTACCAAGGGGGAATCTGCACCAAAAAAGGCGAAAACCATTCTTTCGGCCGGAAAGGTTATGGCGACTGTCTTTTGGGATTCGTAAGGGATAATCCTCATCGACTATCTGGAAAAGGGTAAAACTATTACAGGTGAATATTATTCATCGTTACTGGACCGTTTGAAAACCGAGCTGCAAGAAAAACGCCCGCGATTGGCCCACAAGAAAGTCCTTTTCCATCATGACAACGCACCAGCACACACCTCAGCAGTTGTGGTCGCAAAATTAATGGAAATAGGATTCCAACTCGTTTCACATCCCCCCTATTCTCCAGACTTGGCTCCCTCGGACTACTATTTGTTCCCCAATTTGAAGAAATGGCTGGCGGGGACAGAGATTTTATTCAAATGAGGAGGTGATTGCAGACACTAATGGATATTTTGCAGACTTGGATAAATCTTATTATTCGGAAGGGATCAACAAACTAAAACATTGTTGGACGAAGTGTATAAGCCTAAAAGGAGACTATGTCGAAAAATAAAAAAGGTTTACCCCAAACACATAAGTAGTTTTTATTTTTGCACGGACTTTTCAAACCAGCCTCGTACTTTCCTAATAGAGTAAATTCGTGAATACCGAACAATATTTTGGCATTAAGTTTTATTTAATGAGCTTCTTGCACTTGCACAGACTTCAAAATTTTGTTTAATTTTGTGTGTTTATACACTATATATTGTGTATAAATTATTAATTACATATTGCTTACATATGTCATGTTTCTGTTTAGAGTGACAATGGTAAAGATTTCTTTTGCTACTTCTCTTATAAGTAGGTAGGTATTACCATTTTTTCAATAGAGCATTCAATTATTTCACACAAAGGAGCCATGATATAAAAGTTACAAGTTATATGGATTTTTTTTTTTTTATGATATTGGTCTGAGTGGAACAATAAAAGGCTGAAGAATATTAAGAGTTATTATGCAGACTACAAACATTTATTAATACGATATGTAGAATCAACATAGTTATGATACTTAGCCTAAAATAACAAGCCAAAATCTGACAAATTAGGACCGAGTGATCAATTATGCTTTCATATTCATAATGTAAGTCCTGAAAAAATTGTGAATTTTAGTCATACAACTATGTAATTACCTTTCTTGTTTAATATTACCTATGCTTGCTGTAAACTCTAATATATCTTTATCTGTGGATTCTTGCTTAATATCATTACTTAGGACCTCTTTTAAACCTGAATATTCGACAGAAGATAGTTTGTTTTCTATTTTATTGTATGAAGAGTCTCCTACTTACGAAGCTAAATTCTACCGAAACAAAGTATACAAATTTTACACAATTTTAAAACCTTGTTTTTTTTAGGAGATAAATTACTTCAAATATAAACAATTTCAGACTCAAAAAAATTTATAAGGTTATATTAAAAGGCTTCTTCTTAGCTTCGGGGACTTTGAGCTGCTTTATATTTTGCACCTAGTGTGAAGATCCATGTAGTTTCGTAGATTTTTTTGCGATACCACCCAGAGGAATCGTAGGTGGCAATTATTATAGAACCAGAGACGATACTGAGGCTTTTAACCTAATTTATTAGTTAAGAGATATGAACATATTGGAATTCGTCTTCTCACTGGCATAGTAAAGTTTGAAATCACTTTATTTACTCTAGTTTTGAAGCCTAGTTGAATTTCAAAACTTCACTTTTTATTGTTTTTTTACCTAACTGCCTCTTTTTATACCTGAAGGCATAAATTAAATTGTAAGCCGATAAAAGTCGTTTACTGTAAAGAATGTGTTCCTTGCATATTCCAACGGTAGTTTGTTATAAAACATGCCAAATAGTTAATAGTATTTTAAAAATAACGATCCGGTAAGCATATAATCACTACATCTCTTTTGATGACTTTCAGAAAAGTTGGGGGTCAAGTAAACTATTACATAAATGAATTAAGCTCCACTTATTATTATTTCACTAACTAATTGAAATTCAAAAAATTATGCGATTCGAGGTTGGAAAAAATCCTGAATAGATCTGCAACCAGTCATCAAGTGTTTTTTCTTATGGTTTGGATGCACCCTTACAGTAAAAACGAAGAAGATAAATTGTAACCTAACCCAGAATATTTGTTTTGAACAACTCTATTGAACAATTGTTCATTGATTAAAAGAAGGTAAAATCAAATTAAGTAAGCACGAACTTCTTTGTATCGACAAAATGTTAATTCCACAAAACATATCCGTGTATTTATATTAGGTGTATTAGCTAAACAATAATATTTAAAAATTAAAGCGAAACATCGGTATGGGATCTTCGAATTTATTGGAGCAACCAAAATTGATTAGCGATCCTACAAAATTTGATGAGCCCGATTTTATTATTACCTCGAATGTTAATCAAGAATTTTTAGTAAATGGTATATATCAGTTACCACACGATGTACAAATCGTCCAAGATGACTTGTTAGTGTAAGTAAATATAGTATCTCATATTAATAATATGTAGTATAGCAGGGGTCGGCAACCTTTTAACTAAGGGGTGCCAGTTTTCATCCATACAACATTTTGCTTGCCGACATAGGTACTTACTACAACTAAAATTAACAAAAATTAACTTAAAATATTGCTTTTAGAAGGTTTTAATTACAAAAAAATTTTAACATTTAACAAATAATTTTATTATACCAGTCCTAGGACCTAGTGTGAACCCTGTGCTTGAATTTCTTTAGAGAGTTTTCTTATATCCGGTTCATGACTGGTTATTTTCAGTGTCACACATGCTTCCGAGTTGTCTGTTGTCAGCCTGCTTCGGTACGGGTTTAAAATCACTCTCATATGGGAAAAAAGTTGTTCACAGATATAGGATGATCCAAAAGCTGTAAGCATGGCAAACGCTACTTTCTTAAAACAAATAAATTTCTCTGGTAAACTCATCCAACAACTGAGTATCTCGTTTGAATGGTTCTGGAAGTCACCTTCTAATACCCTTCTTAATTCTACAAATTTCGTGTTCCATAACTCGGAGCTTTTAAATTCAATGTATTGAAGATCAAAATCATTAATGTCCATCTATAAGAAAAGAGATATGTCAAAGCAACTGCTGGAAAAATCCATTAAATCTGGTTTGATTAAAAAAGCGAACATAAGACCATGTTTATCAAAATCCTGACCCCTCTCGATAAACTCCTCTTTTAAATTAGTCATATATTTAAGAATTTCGTCTATTAGTGCACCATCATCGACACTGGATATATAAGTTTTTAAATTTGGAAAATATTTATATGTGTTTGTAGTAATATCGCTGATAAATAAATATATTTTTAATTTGAATGATTTCCAGGATTCGTATAAATCCAGAACTGTTTTGCCTGAACCTTGTAACTTTAAGTTCACTGAGATGGTTTGTAATATCAGTAAGAAACATTAACATACAGATCCAGTTCTTATCTTCTAGTTCAGGATAAGCATCCACTTGATTTTTTTCCAACAAGAATGATTTAATTTCGCCCAGACATTGCACAAATCTAGAGAGCACTTTACCACGGCTGAGCCAGCGCATATTATTGTGCAATGGTATATCTGAATATGTACTTTCTAATTCCTGCAGAAACGCCTTAAATTGTCTATGGATCAGTGAAGAACGACCGACTATTTTAACCACCCTATCCATCACGGATTTTAAACTTCCAGTGGAGATTTTAGCGCACAAACTCTCTTGGTGAATTATGCATTGAAAATTCAAAACTGATCGACCCATGCGTCCAATAAGAAGGGAAACAAATCCTTTATGTCTCTCAATCATAACAGGAGCGCCATCTGTCGTTACGCAAAAAAGTTTATTTAAATCATTGTTCGGCTTTTCAAAATGTTTAACAAATTCTGAAAATATATCCTCTCCTCTTGTAGTTCCCTGCAATGGGAGCAGACAAATCAGCTCTTCATACACACTGCCATCATCGAAGTATCGCGCAACGATTGCCAGACGGGCAATGTCATTAATATCGACACTTTCATCCAAGGCTACACTAAATACAAAACTTCGTTTGATAGCGTCTCTCTGCTGTTTTTGGACATTTTGTGTCATTTCGGTAATTCGTCTCTCGATGGTCCGCGCTGATGCCGGTGTATCCCTAATCCTGGCCAATATTGTATCCTTATTGGGCACGTCGTCGAATAAAATCTCGCCAGTACTCAAAAACGTTTGCTTCATAAATTCTCCGTCAGTTAACGGCCTACCCTTTTGTGCCAACGATTGTGCAATTTTGAAACCTGCATTCAGTTACCTGATTTTTTCCTTGGAAAACTTTGCTAAAGAATGTTGACTGTTTCTCGTATTGTTTACTTGCTCTTTGTATTGCCTCCCTTTTATCAGCGTTATCTTTAAATGACGATTCATGTTTTATCTGGAAATGTCGTTGAACACTAGATGTCCGGAAAACTACGCTTTCCCGACATAGGACACAAATGGCCCGATCGTTTTGCTGTACAAAACCGTAATCTGTTGTCCACGCAGTTTGAAATGATCGAACGTCTACCTTCTGTTTCTTCGCGGCCATAACGCAACTTAATTTTAATTTTTAAACTTTTCGACGACTATTGACTGGAACGGATGTTACTTCTATACTAAATGATCCAAACGTGTAGCCGCTTGCTATATATAGAAAAATAATGTTTCCAGAAAATTCCAATAATTACGTTTATTAAATTTCTTAGAACAAAAATTATTATCTACAACGCGCCCATTGCAATCAAAAGGCCGCCTAGAAGTTAAGTCTAACAAAAACTAAAGTTCGGCAATATAAACAGAGTTGCGGCGCGCGTCGGAACGATTGAAGTCAAGTCAAACAAAAACCACCTTATAGCGGCTCTTTTGATCTGAATTGAGGACGTTTATTTGTGTTTTTGCCTAGGCTTATATTTTGAGGCTTGCCGTCTTTAATACTTGCCGAAATTAAAGCCAAACCAATGTATTCAGTAAAATTGTAAATTACAAAATATATATGTTGTAGTTTTTGGTAATAATACCTAGTGACCTATATAATATATCGTTTTTGTTTGTATCGTTAAGGTAATACTGTCTTCGATTATTTACTTAATTTCGAAACATGTCACAGATTACAGAATTAATGTGTAAACTTTGAATAGGTACGCGTGCCATGCAAAATACCTTGGCGTGCCAGAGATGGCACGCGAGCCATAGGTTGCCGACCCCTGGTATAGTATCTCATACGAATAATATGTAAATCATTCTTTTTCTTTGTGAGGTGACTGTACAGGGGCATTTTTTAAAGTGTCTCCCCTAATTCACTATTTTCTTATTCTCCATTCTCCAAGGAAATTCTTTCAGTACTGAACCTAGTGTTTTATGCGGAAGCAAAATATGATAAACATGATGTTCTTAAATGAGCATATGAGCCCACCATCAAATAGTATTTTTCAGTTCATTTACAAAAATGTATAACACTTGATATTTATTTTCAGTTGTTACCGATATAGGGGCGTTCAATTTATTTGAAATTGTTTAATTTTTTTCTCAATACCGTTAAGCTACTTACTTATGAGGGTTTGTTTAGGGAGCTTCTAAGCTGAAGCATTTTTTTTTACGTGGTTAAAGTACTCACCCGCCAATAAACAAATGTGATCATACTGACTATATCTTTATTAAAATTTATTTGCAAGTTCCAAAAGATACCACAATTGGTTTTAAAAAATCGTTATTAATTTTTGTTGTTTTATATCGGTATATCGGTACATACACTTTGAGATATATGTTCATTTACAGTGTATTTTTACTATTTTGCCCTATCTGATATGACAAGCCTAGTTTTAGACCTGCTCCTACATGACCAGATGAGGTGTTGTTATTTCCAATAAATCAGTCAATTATTGGGTGATTACAAAAGTTTATGCCCGATTAGAAACCAAATTAAATACAACGCATTTTCATGAAAAATAGTATTTATTAAGCATGTTCTATAATTGTCTTCTGTCATCATTTTGAATTCCTTCTTTGTAAAAACTGTGTGGTTTCTCTTCAAAGAAAGTCGTAAGGTAGTTTTTGACTTCTTCCATAGGATCAAATTTTTTACCATTGAAATTATTTTGTAGAGAATGAAACACATGAAAATCTTAAGGGGCAAGGTTAGGGGAATACAGCGGATGCTGGAAGATTTCCCATTTTAACTCTCCCTAAACTTTTGCAGGCTCTATTGAGCGACATGTGGTCTAGTGTTGTCATGGTGAAAGATGATGCCTTTTCGATTGATCGAATTTGGACGTTTTGCTTGGATTTCAACATTGAGTTGGGTGAGTTGCTCGCAGTACTTCTCTGCAGTTATCGGTTGGCCATGTGGAAGAAGCTCGTAAAAATTATTTCTCTGCAATCCTACCAGACACATAACAATACTTTTATTGGATGTATATACACAACCCATTTTTCATCTCGAGTTAAGAATTGGTCCAAGAAATGTTTGTTGACGGGCGAGGAGGGAAATGGCTGTGAAAACACGGTTCAGTTTGTTCCGATCTGTACGGGACCCATATATCGAGTTTTGAAGTGTATCCAAGTTGCTTTAAATGATGAGATGCAGTCGAATTGTTAACATTTAGTCTCTCAGTAATCTCTTCAGTGGTAATCCGTGGATTATTATTCACTAAGTCACAGATCAAATCATTATCAATGCCGGAAAGATCGCCCAGAGCGAGATTTATCGTTTAGATTGAAACCACCTTGAATATTTTTTGTTGCACTTCCAACATTCGCTTAGTTTCTGTTTTCTTTATTGGATTTGAAAGTAAGGCTACGCCTCTTACTTACATTAATGAATTTACAAAAAAAACTTAATATGAATGTTTGCTTATACTACCTTAACCTAAGCTCGTATACTAGTGGTCCTATACTAACTTAACCTAGGAGATGTGCTGGTTGATAATAACATAATTTTCTTAATTCTAAGACTTATACTACCTTAGCCTAAGACTTACGCTAACTTAACTTAAGACTTAGTGTTAACTTAAACTAGGACTTATTATAAGTTAATCTTCTGTCACGGCGAGCGAGGGGGGGTCATCGTCTTCATCCGAGAGAGGGTCAGACGGTCTAGGGCAGGGGTGCTCAAACGGTCGATCGCGATCGACAAGTCAATCGCGAGGGCTTTTTGAGTCGATCTCGAGAAAAAAATTCCGATATAGAACTATTCACAGATTTTGTTTTAGGTAACTAAAACAAAATGTAATGAATAAACTACTAAAATTTATTCGATCCACAATTAGGCCAGAATAACCCCCTCATCACTTTCTTTTATCGTAATAACCCCCTGCTAGCGGCAAAAGGCGGCTTTATCAAAGGAACGCGCGGTACTTGTCAAAGAAAAGCCGCGTTTTTGATTCCCGCCGATTTTTCTAGAAACTTCGGGCGGCGTGTTTGACGGGACCATTCGAGACTTCGTTCGCGCCGATATAAATGTTGCGCCTGCAGGAATAGGAGTCAGTCTGAGTTGTAACTTGAAGGCGATACACCGATACAAAGTTTATTAATAAATAGTCCAAAATGAGTGCGGCGAAGAAAAGTAAAACTTATCATTTTAATAACGATTGGGAGGAAGAATTTTTCTTTTGTATGGTAAAGGATAAGTGCATTTGTCTCATTTGCCGTGCGTCAGTTGCAATACCTAAGCGTGGGAACTTAGAGAGGCATCATAAAACGGTTCATAAAAACTATGAAAAGAATTTTCGGTCACAGTGTGAATTAAGAAAACGAAAAGTTCGTGATTTGATAACTTGTTTGAAAAAAGAACAAACCATGTTCACAAGACCAGCCAAACAATCAAAAGCTGCAACGATCGCGTCATTTAAAATATCTCATATATTGGCGAAATACAAGAAACCATTTGATGATGGATTGGTTGTGAAGGAAGCATTAACTGAAGCGGGTGAGACTTTATTTGGAGATTTTAAAAATAAAACAGAGATTATGTCTGCTATTAGAAAACTTCAGTTATCTCGTCCGACTGTCACAAGGCGTGTTGAAGTCATGAGTCAGGACATGGCAGATAAACTAAAACATGATATTATGGAATGTACATACTTTTCTTTACAGTTCGATGAATCCACCGATATGACAGACACTGCCCAGCTGTGTATTTTTATTCGAATGGTATTCAGTGACATGTCGGCTAAGGAAGAGTTTTTGACAATGATTCCTCTGAAACGAAAGACCCGTGGCGAAGATATATATGACGTTTTCTTCAATTTTGTAACAAACTACAAGCTACCGATATATAAACTAGTATGCATTACAACCGATGGAGCACCAGCAATGACTGGAAACGAAAACGGTTTTGTGGCATTGTGTCGAGCTAATGATGATTTCCCTTCATTTTTCTCCTTCCATTGCATTATACATCAACAAGTTTTGTATTCAAAAGTTCTAAACATGGAGGAGATTATGGGCATTGCAATAAAAATTGTGAATTCTATCCGTGCACGTAGCTTGCAACGACGGCTCTTTAAATTGCAGTTGTAAGATAGTGAGTCAGCTGAACACACTGATTTAGTTCTTCACACGGACACGGTGGTTGAGTCGCGGAAAATTCCTAGAATGGTTTCAAGAATTATTGCCCGAAATAACAGCTTTTCTGGACGAAAGAGATGATGACACTCCGATGCTGAAAAACGGAAAATGGCTGACTGATTTGGCAGTTTTGACAGACATCACAATGCATTTAAACACCATTAATTTGGAGCTTCAAGGTAAAGGAAAATCTATTATTGAGATGATTAGCGCAATAAACGCATTCAAAAGTAAATTGCAACTTATGATAGATCAACTGAAAATAAAGGATCTGAAAAATTTTCCGTCTTTGAAAGCAAGGAGTCCTCAGTTGAATTATGATATTTATGAGGCAGAATTATTAAATATTTTGGGCCAATTCGAAATACGTTTTTATGATTTCAGTAAATTGGCAAATATCGCATCATTTATGAGTTATCCTTTTTCGTGTAAAAACATTGAGGAATTAGCTACTGAAATAGCAAGTCAGTTTAACATGGACTCATGTTCTGTTGAAAATGAGTTAGTGCAGATTATATCAGATATACATCTCAAAGCCACAGCATCTGATACAAAATTCTGGTGTTTTATATCTGAAGATAAATATCCGAATCTAAGGCAAATCGCCCTTCAACTGACGGCAATGTTTGGGTCAACTTACTTGTGCGAGTCTGCATTTTCTGAAATGAAGATAATTAAGTCAAAATATCGCAATCGACTAACTGACGAACATATGTCATCATGCTTGCGATTAGCACTCGGTAATTACGTACCATCTTATGAAAAGTATGCTGAGGACATGCAGTGCCACGCTTCAACATCCAAAGTCATTCTTTAGTTAAGTTTAGACACTAGAACTCGTTTGTTTTGTAAGAACCAATAAACTCGCAGTTTTGAATAATTATGAGTTTTTTCATTGACATTTTAGAGCAGACCTACACTTACCTTGACTAAAAAAATGCATATTGTGCGGAAAAGTAATATCTATGCCACGATACACCCTACCTAGACGACAATCCTGCATTACACTTACTTGCAGCCTCTCAGAGTCGATCGATCGTAGTCTAACAATATTGATGTAGATCGCCAGCAGTTCAAGTTTGAGCACCCCTGGTATAAATGTATTAAAACCAAGGGTAAAAATTTAAAAATTCAAAATAAATCGAAAACTATTAGAAATAGGAATATGACATACTTAATAAAAGTTGGAGTGTTTTGTAAAATCTACCAGAAAAAATAATAATATACAGGGTGTACTATTTAAAAAATTTGAAATTTTTCAATTTAAAATAGTCGAAATGCATAAATTTATTTTGAACACCCTGTAGCATCTAATTCAAATTTCTTTACACATATTTTTTTTTTCATCTCTATAGAACGCTCGTACTAATTATGAGTATTCCACCTTCTGAAACAATGGCGCTACTGGCAATTTTTGACAAAACTGAAAACTAGTATTTTTTAAAAAAAAAATTGAAATATTAGAAAAACTACTAGGTTTAGGTATATACCATTATTAATAAAAAAGTTATAAAATTTTACGCAGAATTTAAAAATAAATTAGAAAATAGGATGTTCCATTTAAAAAACCTATATTATATCGGCAACATTTTTTAGAAGTACCCTGTATACTCAAAAATAATTTTAAACTGTGCACCTTAACATTCCCTAAAATTATTGTATATAACATTTTTTCGTCATTCCCGAAACAAATGAGATTTTTTTTTACTCTGTCCTTGACTCACCCTGTACATTTGTATGATATGCAGGTGCACTGGTTTTGCCGTAATGGTTATTTTAATCAGGCGATCATTGACAGGTAGATACCTCTTGACACATTTAGCAACGTTGTTATTAACAACTATGGCTACGCCAATTCTGCCTGTACTTCCACTCGACATATAGATGGTATTTCTTTCCGTTTGAAAATGTCCAGTGCCTTTCCAGTAAAATAAAAACATTCGCACTTTTCAAATAAACAATACGTTTTATTATTAAAATTAAAACGTCAGGTCATTTTGAGACACCCTTTACTTTGAAGGAGATCACACTACAGCTGACTAAAAACATAAATAAATGTTTCTTATCACATCAGTCTCATTACTTTATTGTCGCACCTTGTATGTTCAAGAATAAAATCGATTTTTGGCAAAAACATTGTTTTTTTTCATCAAAAGTCCCTGACTTTTCACTCTATGTAGTAGTTTGCGTTATCAGCACTGTAAATAGTAGAAATGTTTGCCAATATGTTACCAATATTCTTTAATGTTTATATTTCTGTTATTTTTTAGTGATTTATTAAATTTCAGTGATGGCAAAAAACAAAAAGAATCCAAAATCTACAAATGCGATCAATGTGACTATCAAACTATCAAGGACAGTAACCTAAAAAGGCATCTTCTGAAACATAAAAAAAATCTAGAAGATACAAATATTTTCAAATGTGAGCAGTGCGAATATACTACCCTTCGAAAAGAACATTTAAAAACCCATTCGATTGTACATAAAAGCTTTGATGAAATAACAAAATTCAAATGCACCACATGTTCTTATGAAACAATTAGGAAAAGCGACTTGAACAGACATTTTCTTCGACATAAGAATCTCGAAGAAATTCCAGTATTTAAGTGTGAACAATGTTCCTATCAAACAATCTATAAAGATAATATTAAGAAACATATTCTTACACATGGAGTACCTGAAGGTGTCAAAATGTTTAAATGCCGACACTGTACTTACGCAACAGTACGCAAAGCTAATCTGAAAAGGCATTTATTAAGACACAAAAATCCTAAAGAAATACGTATGTACAAATGTCATGAATGTTCCTATCAAGCAATGCAAAAAGGTACTTTAAAACTTCATTTACGTCACAGACATAAGAATAACGAAGATATTGAAAAGTTTACTTGTAATAAATGTGGTTTTCAAACTTCTTACAAGTATGTTCTTGGCAGGCATAGTGTTGTACATAAGGATCCTCAAGAAGTAGATGTGTTTTACGTGTAACTATTGTGATTACCAAGCAGTTAGGAAGTCTAATATAAGAAAGCACTTGCTTCAACATAAAAAAAAGGAAATAAATAGAACAGTAAGTGGATAAAAGGAAAAAAGATACAAAACATTATACAAATCTTATAAAAAGAAACTGATGTATGGTGGTAAATGTTCTTAAACATGACTTAAAGGAACATTACACTTTCTCTGTCGAAAATTTTAATATTTTTTGTTGGACTGATAAATTAATAAAAGAACATTTTTTGAGTCCGTAATTTTTCTGGCACATATTTTAAATCTACAATTATGGGGCGGCGCATAAGTAACGTTATGATTTAATAAGTGAATAAATTTTTTGTTAACGTCTTTTTTTTTTATTTTTTTTCGATGTTTTCATATGTACTGCGAAGACCTAATGCACAAAAAGTCCAAAAAAAAAATTCCTTAGCAGCTAGCGACATGCAGTTTGAACAGGGTTGTACAAAAAGACATTTTTTAACATCTGTTGTAGCTGGGAAAGTGCGAGGAAAGCTCGTTCTTATATAAAAATGTTTCAATTTTTATTTATTCTAAAATTTCGATGTTTTCATATGTACTGCGAAGACCTAATGCACAAAAAGTCCAAAAAAAAAAATTCCTTAGCAGCTAGCAACATGCAGTTTGAACAGGGTTGTACAAAAAGACATTTTTTAACATCTGTTGTAGCTGGGAAAGTGCGAGGAAAGCTCGTTCTTATATAAAAATGTTTCAATTTGTAATTATTCTAAAATTTCGATGTTTTCATATGTACTGCGAAGACCTAATGCACAAAAAGTCCAAAAAAAAAAAAAATTCCTTAGCAGCTAGCGACATGTAGTTTGAACATTGTTGTACAAAAAGACATTCTTTAATATCTGTTGTTGCAGGGAAAGTGCGAGGAAAGCTCGTTCTTATATAAAAATGTTTCAATTTTTAATTATTCTAAAATTTCGATGTTTTCATATGTACTGCGAAGACCTAATGCACAAAAAGTCCAAAAAAAAAAATTCCTTAGCAGCTAGCGACATGCAGTTTGAACAGGGTTGTACAAAAAGACATTTTTTAACATCTGTTGTAGCTGGGAAAGTGCGAGGAAAGCTCGTTCTTATATAAAAATGTTTCAATTTGTAATTATTCTAAAATTTCGATGTTTTCATATGTACTGCGAAGACCTAATGCACAAAAAGTCCAAAAAAAAAAAAAAAAATTCCTTAGCAGCTAGCGACATGTAGTTTGAACATTGTTGTACAAAAAGACATTCTTTAATATCTGTTGTTGCAGGGAAAGTGCGAGGAAAGCTCGTTCTTATATAAAAATGTTTCAATTTTTAATTATTCTAAAATTTCGATGTTTTCATATGTACTGCGAAGACCTAATGCACAAAAAGTCCAAAAAAAAAATTCCTTAGCAGCTAGCGACATGCAGTTTGAACAGGGTTGTACAAAAAGACATTTTTTAACATCTGTTGTAGCTGGGAAAGTGCGAGGAAAGCTCGTTCTTATATAAAAATGTTTCAATTTTTTATTTATTCTAAAATTTCGATGTTTTCATATGTACTGCGAAGACCTAATGCACAAAAAGTCCAAAAAAAAAAAAAAATTCCTTAGCAGCTAGCAACATGCAGTTTGAACAGGGTTGTACAAAAAGACATTTTTTAACATCTGTTGTAGCTGGGAAAGTGCGAGGAAAGCTCGTTCTTATATAAAAATGTTTCAATTTGTAATTATTCTAAAATTTCGATGTTTTCATATATGTACTGCGAAGACCTAATGCACAAAAAGTCCAAAAAAAAAAAAAAAATTCCTTAGCAGCTAGCGACATGTAGTTTGAACATTGTTGTACAAAAAGACATTCTTTAATATCTGTTGTTGCAGGGAAAGTGCGAGGAAAGCTCGTTCTTATATAAAAATGTTTCAATTTTTAATTATTCTAAAATTTCGATGTTTTCATATGTACTGCGAAGACCTAATGCACAAAAAGTCCAAAAAAAAAAAATTCCTTAGCAGCTAGCGACATGCAGTTTGAACAGGGTTGTACAAAAAGACATTTTTTAACATCTGTTGTAGCTGGGAAAGTGCGAGGAAAGCTCGTTCTTATATAAAAAATGTTTCAATTTGTAATTATTCTAAAATTTCGATGTTTTCATATGTACTGCGAAGACCTAATGCACAAAAAGTCCAAAAAAAAAAAAAAATTCCTTAGCAGCTAGCGACATGTAGTTTGAACATTGTTGTACAAAAAGACATTCTTTAATATCTGTTGTTGCAGGGAAAGTGCGAGGAAAGCTCGTTCTTATATAAAAATGTTTCAATTTTTAATTATTCTAAAATTTCGATGTTTTCATATGTACTGCGAAGACCTAATGCACAAAAAGTCCAAAAAAAAAATTCCTTAGCAGCTAGCGACATGCAGTTTGAACAGGGTTGTACAAAAAGACATTTTTTAACATCTGTTGTAGCTGGGAAAGTGCGAGGAAAGCTCGTTCTTATATAAAAATGTTTCAATTTGTAATTATTCTAAAATTTCGATGTTTTCATATGTACTGCGAAGACCTAATGCACAAAAAGTCCAAAAAAAAAATTCCTTAGCAGCTAGCGACATGCAGTTTGAACAGGGTTGTACAAAAAGACATTTTTTAACATCTGTTGTAGCTGGGAAAGTGCGAGGAAAGCTCGTTCTTATATAAAAATGTTTCAATTTGTAATTATTCTAAAATTTCGATGTTTTCATATGTACTGCGAAGACCTAATGCACAAAAAGTCCAAAAAAAAAAATTCCTTAGCAGCTAGCGACATGTAGTTTGAACATTGTTGTACAAAAAGACATTCTTTAACATCTGTTGTTGCAGGGAAAGTGCGAGGAAAGCTCGTTCTTATATAAAAATGTTTCAATTTTTAATTATTCTAAAATTTCGATGTTTTCATATCTACTGCGAAGACCTAATGCACAAAAAGTCCAAAAAAAAAATTCCTTAGCAGCTAGCGACATGTAGTTTGAACATTGTTGTATAAAAAGACATTCTTTAACATCTGTTGTTGCAGGGAAAGTGCGAGGAAAGCTCGTTCTTATATAAAAAATGTTTCAATTTTTAATTATTCTAAAATTTCGATGTTTTCATATGTACTGCGAAGACCTAATGCACAAAAAGTCCAAAAAAAAAATTCCTTAGCAGCTAGCGACATGCAGTTTGAACAGGGTTGTACAAAAAAGACATTTTTTAACATCTGTTGTAGCTGGGAAAGTGCGAGGAAAGCTCGTTCTTATATAAAAATGTTTCAATTTTTATTTATTCTAAAATTTCGATGTTTTCATATGTACTGCGAAGACCTAATGCACAAAAAGTCCAAAAAAAAAAAAAAATTCCTTAGCAGCTAGCGACATGCAGTTTGAACAGGGTTGTACAAAAAGACATTCTTTAACATCTGTTGTTGCAGGGAAAGTGCGAGGAAAGCTCGTTCTTATATAAAAATGTTTCAATTTTTAATTATTCTAAAATTTCGATGTTTTCATATGTACTGCGAAGACCTAATGCACAAAAAGTCCAAAAAAAAAAAAAATTCCTTAGCAGCTAGCGACATGCAGTTTGAACAGGGTTGTACAAAAAGACATTCTTTAACATCTGTTGTTGCAGGGAAAGTGCGAGGAAAGCTCGTTCTTATATAAAAATGTTTCAATTTTTAATTATTCTAAAATTTCGATGTTTTCATATGTACTGCGAAGACCTAATGCACAAAAAGTCCAAAAAAAAAAAAAATTCCTTAGCAGCTAGCGACATGCAGTTTGAACAGGGTTGTACAAAAAGACATTCTTTAACATCTGTTGTTGCAGGGAAAGTGCGAGGAAAGCTCGTTCTTATATAAAAATGTTTCAATTTTTAATTATTCTAAAATTTCGATGTTTTTCATATGTACTGCGAAGACCTAATGCACAAAAAGTCCAAAAAAAAAAAAATTCCTTAGCAGCTAGCGACATGTAGTTTGAACATTGTTGTACAAAAAGACATTCTTTAACATCTGTTGTTGCAGGGAAAGTGCGAGGAAAGCTCGTTCTTATATAAAAAATGTTTCAATTTTTAATTATTCTAAAATTTCGATGTTTTCATATGTACTGCGAAGACCTAATGCACAAAAAGTCCAAAAAAAAAAAAAAATTCCTTAGCAGCTAGCGACATGCAGTTTGAACAGGGTTGTACAAAAAGACATTCTTTAACATCTGTTGTTGCAGGGAAAGTGCGAGGAAAGCTCGTTCTTATATAAAAATGTTTCAATTTTAATTATTCTAAAATTTCGATGTTTTCATATGTACTGCGAAGACCTAATGCACAAAAAGTCCAAAAAAAAAATTCCTTAGCAGCTAGCGACATGTAGTTTGAACATTGTTGTACAAAAAGACATTCTTTAACATCTGTTGTTGCAGGGAAAGTGCGAGGAAAGCTCGTTCTTATATAAAAATGTTTCAATTTTTAATTATTCTAAAATTTCTATGTTTTCATATGTACTGCGAAGACCTAACGCACAAAAAGTCCAAAAAAAAAATTTCCTTAGCAGCTAGCGACATGCAGTTTCAACAGGGTTGTACAAAAAGACATTCTTTAACATCTATTGTAATAGGGAAAGTGCGAGGAAAGCTCGTTCTTATATAAAAATGTTTCAATTTTTAATTATTCTAAAATTTCGATGTTTTCAAATGTATTGCGAAGACCTAACGCACAAAAAGTCCAAAAAAAGAAATTCCTTAGCAGCTAGCGACATGCAGTTTGAACAGGGTTGTACAAAAAGACATTCTTTAACATCTGTTGTAGCAGGAAAAGTGCGAGGAAAGCCCGTTCTTATATAAAAATGTTTCAATTTTTAATTATTCTAAAATTTCGATGTTTTCATATGTATTGCGAAGACCTAACGCACAAAAAGTCCAAAAAAAGAAATTTCACGTGTATTGCGAAGACATAAAGCACAAAAAGTCCAAAAAAAGAAATTCCTTAGCAGCTAGCGAGTTGCAGTTTGAACAGGGTTGTACAAAAAGGCATTCTTTAACATCTGTTGTAGCAGGGAAAATGTGAGGAAAGCTCGTTCTTACATAAAAATGTTTCAATTTTTTATTATTCTAAAATTTCGATGTTTTAATATGTATTGCGAAGACCTAAATCACAAAAAGTCCAAAAAAAAAATTCCTTAGCAGCTAGCGACATGCAGTTTGAACAGGATTGTACAAAAAGACATTCTTTAAGATGTGTTGTAGCAGGGAAAGTGCGAGGAAAGCTCGTTCTTATATAAAAATGTTTCAATTTTTAATTATTCTAAAATTTCAATGTTTTTATATGTACTGCGAAGACCTATTGCACAAAAAGTCCAAAAAAAAAATCCTTAGCAGCTAGCGACATGCAGTTTGAACAGGGTTGTACAAAAAGACATTCTTTAACATCTGTTGTAGCTGGGAAAGTGCTAGGAAAGCTCGTTTTTATATAAAAATGTTTCAATTTTTAATTATTTTAAAATTTCGATCTTTTCATATGTATTGCGAAGACCTAACGCACAAGAAGTCCAAAAAAAGAAATTCCTTAGCAGCTAGCGACATGCAGTTTGAACAGAGTTGTACAAAAAGACATTCTTTAACATCTTTTGTAGCAGGGAAAGTGCGAGGAAAGCTCGTTTTTATATAAAAATGTTTTCAATTTTTAATTATTTTAAAATTTCAATCTTTTCATATGTATTGCGAAGACCTAACGCACAAGAAGTCCAAAAAAAGAAATTCCTTAGCAGCTAGCGACATGCAGTTTGAACAGAGTTGTACAAAAAGACATTCTTTAACATCTTTTGTAGCAGGGAAAGTGCGAGGAAAGCTCGTTTTTATATAAAAATGTTTCAATTTTTAATTATTTTAAAATTTCAATCTTTTCATATGTATTGCGAAGACCTAACGCACAAGAAGTCCAAAAAAAGAAATTCCTTAGCAGCTAGCGACATGCAGTTTGAACAGAGTTGTACAAAAAGACATTCTTTAACATCTTTTGTAGCAGGGAAAGTGCGAGGAAAGCTCGTTTTTATATAAAAATGTTTCAATTTTTAATTATTTTAAAATTTCAATCTTTTCATATGTATTGCGAAGACCTAACGCACAAGAAGTCCAAAAAAAGAAATTCCTTAGCAGCTAGCGACATGCAGTTTGAACAGAGTTGTACAAAAAGACATTCTTTAACATCTTTTGTAGCAGGGAAAGTGCGAGGAAAGCTCGTTTTTATATAAAAATGTTTCAATTTTTAATTATTTTAAAATTTCGATCTTTTCATATGTATTGCGAAGACCTAACGCACAAGAAGTCCAAAAAAAGAAATTCCTTAGCAGCTAGCGACATGCAGTTTGAACAGAGTTGTACAAAAAGACATTCTTTAACATCTTTTGTAGCAGGGAAAGTGCGAGGAAAGCTCGTTTTTATATAAAAATGTTTCAATTTTTAATTATTTTAAAATTTCGATCTTTTCATATGTATTGCGAAGACCTAACGCACAAGAAGTCCAAAAAAAGAAATTCCTTAGCAGCTAGCGACATGCAGTTTGAACAGGGTTGTACAAAAAGACATTCTTTAACACATGTTTTAGCAGGGAAAGTGCAAGAATAGCTCGTTCTTATATAAAAATATTTCAATTTTTAATTATTCTAAAATTTCGATGTTTTTATATGTATTGCGAAGACTTCTTTTCGAGATAAGGCGGATGGACAGCGATTTTTCCCGATTTTTTAAAAATAATGCAAAGAAAAGTGCGCGCAAGTATTACATTATATATATATATATATATATATATATATATATATATATATATATATATATATATATATATATATATATATATTTTACTCGTGCTTTCACAAGGTTTCATTTGACACTACACTCGATTACACAGGGGAACAGCTGTTTTGGTGTCGAGGTTTTTTGAGCTGATTCTATATCAATTTGATGTCCTGAATTCAAATAACGTATTCATTTGTACTTAGGAGCTCAAATTTTTAAGATATACAATTTTAGAGAAATATAAGTTACATTATTGTAACTCAAATCCGTAAGTGTAGTAAACAAAAGTAGATACGAAATTTTTATTTTAGTTATACAAAATACAATATTATGTCGTACTTACAAACAAAAAAAAAACATTGAAGAAATGAAATAGTCACGCAACACTTGGAAAGCTTCTTTTCCGCGACATTCTTGAATGTTTTTTTTAAACAGTCCCTTTTTAAACTCCAGCAGTAATCTGCCATCATGTGCATGTCCCATCTTCCTTAGTAGCGGTCCTCCATAACTTTAATATCTTGGTGAAATCTTTCACCCTGTTCCTCACTCATGTCTAATAAATTTTCTGGAAAACGGTCTAGGTGGCTGTGTAAATAGTGTATTTTAATACTCATATTGCACCCTAAGGATTTGAAACTATTAAGCATCTTTTTAACCATTTCAACATAGTTTTGAGCTTTATGTTTGCCTAGAAAATTTTCTACAACTGCAACAAATGATGTCCAAGCTTCTCGTTCAACTTGATTCATTGAATTTACGAAGGCAGGATCCTTAATTAATTGTCTTATTTGTGGGCCGTCAAATATCCCTGCTTTGAGTTTTTCTGTGCTCAACTGATGCATTTTTACCCCTATATATGCAAAACAAGACCCATTCTTATCAAGAGCCTTTACAAATTGCTTCATTAAGCCCAACTTTATATGTAACGGAGGAAGTATGATTTTTTCTCTTTCAACCAAAGCGTCGTTAATGTCATTCTTTTCCCCAACGTCCATGTTTTCTCTCTGAGGCCAATCTTTTCTAACCCAGTGGTGTGTTTTTATCCCTACTATCCCAGAGGCACAAGAAACACGGATATTTCGTGTAACCACTTTGCTGCCCAAGAAGAAAGTTTACCATTTTTAAGTCTACACAAATCATCCATTGATGTTCGTAATACTTTATCTTCTGCAAGACCAAAGCTATGGTATTATATTCTTCTTTCAGTTTCGTTGAGTAAGCTAGTGGTATTGAACCATATTTATTCCCATTATGTAGAAGGACACATTTTAAACTTCGCTTTGAACTGTCAATAAATAGGCGCCAATCATCTGGAATATATTCAGAAAGTCCCATTTCTTTCATGAGTCCCCTAATTTCGTGACAAAATACAAGATTGTCTTCTTGAGAAAAGAATGGTAGCAGATCTTTTTCTCTTGTACGGTAAAAGGTAATTTTGGTTCCTTGTTCCAGTAAATTTTTGTCGTTCAACCTAGAAGCCAGTACTTCAGAAGCTTTTTTCGATAAATTGAGATCCCTGGTGAGATCATTTAATTCATTTTGAATGAATTAAGGGAACTGAGGAACTGATGACGTCCCCTCATAGTCACTGTTAGTTTCATTAGCATCAGAACTTTTATTAGCATCAGAAGAGCGATCAGAGGGAAAATATTCGTCATCAGAGATATGTGGTAGCTGATGAAATGTTGGAATCGGTATTTCATCTGAGTGCGGGATAGGGCGTATTGCCGAGTCTAAATTGGGATAAGTCCACTTACTGCGGTTATTTCGATTGATTCCATTAGTATTTACTAAACAGAAATAACAATCATTGAAGTGGTTTTTTGGTTCTCTCCAAACCATTGGTACGCCGAATTTTAGACATTTTCTTTTCCCGGTAGTCCACTGCCGTAAATGCTCTGTACAAGTTTTACATACGAGATGCGGGGCCCACGTTTTGTCCTGATCACCAAGCTTAATTCCAAAGTATCCAAGATACGCTCGCTTTACAAAGTCAGTAATAGTTTGTCTGTTTTGTTGAAACATGTATTCTCCGCATATATAGCAAAACACATCAGGTTGATTTACACAACTTCTTCTTGAACTGGAACCTGAACTCATTTTAATTATGTTCAATAACACAAAAACACTCTTTTCTTAACATAAAATAACACGCCGAATTCGATCTACTCTCATTAGTAAGAACGCACAAACTGACGAGACTTACCCGAGTTAGGTGATTAAAAGGGTCAGTTCAGGTACCTGATAGGCAATGGTTCCACTATTTATAGATTTACCTGGAATTTACTCGATTACAGACTGACAATAAAACCATTGTACCTACATTAATGAATATATAATAATTTTTAGAACTCTCATAAATGAATATTCTGAATAAAAACCACATTAGTAGATAAGTTGATGTATCTAAAAAAGTAGAGCTGATAGAGAAAAACCGATTGCATGTATAGATTTAGCGTCCCAAATATAGTTAAAATCAGCTCTAAAAACCCAGGCACCAAAACAAAAATATTTTTTTGTTGCCCTGTGTTATCTAGTAAATATTTTTTTTTTCACTTCCGATTTCACCCCCCAAAAATTAACCCCTTAAGTCAAAATTTAACTTTCAAAACTACATGGCTCTGATGAGGCCATCCATTCCTATATTATTACCAAATTTCAACTTTCTATGACAAATAGTTTCGGAGAAAATCGGGTGTGACAGACAGACGGACAGACAGACACCGAAGTCATCTTATAAGTGTTCCGTACGGAACACTAAAAAGTAAAAAGTTAACTTCAATTCGTGTGCACATATTAACAAAAACATTTTGAGATATCTCTTTATTTACTTTGAAATTGTTTAATATTTAAATAAAAATATCCATATCAACATAATGGTTTGATAAAAGTACGATGAACCTTTATTGGGGGAGTCGTAAAAATATGTTTTGATTTGGAAAATTGAACAAAGCAAAATTTCTAATATTTCCTGTCGGGTCATTGAAGATTATTTATGATGACGATTTAACACATGGGCTGAAAAGTCCCGGGCCTAACACATAGATGGCGCTAGTTTTATTGCAGTCACCTTTTTTTCAGTTAATACTAACCTTCAAAAGACAGCTCTTAAAATTTCATGATATTCTATTCATTAGTTTGTGAGTTATTGTGCTAAGAGTGACGCTACTTTTGTTATTTTCAAAACAATCGATCAAAAACAATTTCGTGTTTTAATTTTACACTGCTTCTTGATGGGAAAAAAATACCGTTCAAGCGAAGCAATGGCTTGAAAAGTGTTATGGGGACTCCGCTCCATCAGAAACAACAATAAAACGTTGGTTTGCTGAATTCAAACGTGGTCGTAGAGACACCGATGATGCAGAACGCAGTGGACGTCCAAATGAGGCGGTAACACCAGAAAACATCAAAAAAATCCATAAAATCGTTTTGAATGATCGAAAAGTGAAGTTGCGTGAGTTAGCTGACATCGTAAAGATATCAAAAGAACGTGTTGGCTTTATATTGCATGAGCATTTGACTATGAGAAAGCTCTGTTCAAAGTGGGTGCCGCGTTTGCTCACTGTTTATCAAAAATAAGAACGTGTTGATGATTCTGAGCAGTGTTTGGCCATTGTTAGAGCGGCGCTGGAATGATTGCGTTGCTCTTGATGGAGATTACGTTGATGAATAAAGCTAATTTTGAACCAAAAAAACCGTGTTTTCTTTGTTAGGCCCGGGACTTTTCAGCCCATGTGTTAGATCTATTACACAATCAATAAACAAGGTAAAGAAATCGGAGATCTGCTTTCTGTCAAAGAGAAGTGGTAATTTATGTTGGTGATGTCAGTTTCATTCTACAGTATAGTATAAAAATTTGTTCCGGATTGCCTCGAGGCTTCTCGGGGCATTAGATACTAAGGATTCTATATCACAGACGCGAATCACAGTTCACAATGATTGGAATTTTGAACACTGTTTTTAATATCGTCACTAATATACTACCGTCCAAAAAAATTTAAAATCACTAAGAAATTTTTAATTAAAACTAGAAATGCGAAGTGAATAATCTTTTTAGTGTTCCGTACGGAACACTTATAAGATCACTTCGGTGTCTGTCTGTCTGTCTGTCTGTCACACCCGATTTTCTCCGAAACTATTTGTCATAGAAAGTTGAAATTTAGTAATAACATAGAAATTGTTGGCCTAATCGAAGCCGTGTAGTTTTGAAAGTCAAATTTTGACTTAAGGGGTTAGTTTTGGGGGGTGGAATCGGAAGTGAAAAAAAAAATTTTTTAGTAGGTCGTCGAGTGTGGTGTCAAATGAAAGCTTGTGAAAACACGAGTAAAAAATATATATATAATGTAATACTTGCGCACACTTTTCTTTGTATTATTTTTAAAAAATCGCGAAAAATCGCTGTCCCCCCGCCTTATCTCGAAAAGTACTGATCAAAAAATTTTGAAAAAATTCTGGAATATTCTGCAGAGGGTGTAGATTGAACGAAAATTATCACGAGTGCATTACCTTTAATAATTTATCTGGTATATAAAAAAAACAAAAATTTTGTGTTTCGTGAAGTCACTGATCATTTTATACCACAGTATCAACATTTTTTATTTTAAAAGCAATCAATGTACGGAACACTAATTGTGCAAGTTCAACTTGCACTTGACCGGTTACACAAGTCTGCAAAAAAAAAAATTGAGAGCTGTTTTGTTTTTTTTTGCGTAATTCTTATGTTTTTGGGTGTACTGAATCCGAAAATGACTTTCATTTTGTCATAGAACGTCACGTTTTCTGACAATGTAGGTATCTATGTTAAACAAGTTATCATCTTAAAAGATAAAAGACTAAAAACTTTTTTTTTTAATTTATAATTGCGTAACAAAACTTATCTTGTCTAAAATACATTCATTAGTAAGCACTAAACACATTTCTTTTTCCCAGTGAGACTCCTTTTGGTACATTTTCGCTTGTAGGAAGCATCTGGAAGGTCTCTCTGAAGCGTCCAACAGTAGTCTGCCATCATTGAGACGCTCCATCTTCCCTGGTATCTTTTTTCCATCTCCTTAATATCTTGGTGAAATCGTTCACCTTGCTCTTCACTCAGATCTCCTAAATTTTCTGGAAAGTAGTCGAGGTGGGAATGAAGAAAATGTACTTTTAAACTCATTAGGCAACCTAAAGCTTGAAATGCTTTTAACATTCTTTTGACGATCTGTTTGTAGTTAGGGTCTTTGTTATTGTCTAAAAATTTCTCTATGACCTCTTTAAAGGCAATCCACCCTTCTCTTTGAGGATCCGTCATGGTTGTGATGAATTGTGGATCAGCCGTAAGCCGTCTAACATCTGGTCCAACGAAAACACCTTCCTTCAAACTTTGCCTCCAAGAGGCCTGGAAACTTTGATATTAAGTATTTGAAGCAATTTCCATCTCTTGGAAGTGACTTTACAGATTGCTTCATTACTCCCAACTTTATGTGAAGCGGTGGTAGAAGAACTTTATGAGGAGCCACCAAAGTTTCATGCAGGACGTTCTTTTCGTCAACTTTAAGCTCCCTCGGAGGCCAACACTTTTTGGTCCAGTGATTTGCTCGGTCTCTACTATCCCATAGACACAAAAAGCAAGGGAATTTGGTAAACCCAGATTGTTGTCCGAGCAACATGCTCAAGATTTTTAAATCACCGCACACTTGCCAACCGTGGTCTTTATATTTTAATTTGCAAAGAACCAATTCCAAGTTCTTGTAGGTTTCCTTAAGGTGTACGGAATGACCGACAGGAATGGAAGCATAGAAACCGCCATTGGGAAGCAGAACTGCTTTAAGGCTTCTTTTTGAAGAATCTATGAAAATACGCCACTGTGCTGGGTCGTATGAGATCTTAAATGTATCCATTAAACCTAGCTGATTGCAGATTGGGGTATGAAATGGACTGCTTCCATTTTGAATTATACCCTTTCACATTACACGAACAAAAGTAACAATCATCACTATGGTTCTTTTGCTCGCGCCATACCATAGGAATCGCATATCGGAAAGCTTTTTTCTTGCCCTTAAACCAATTTCGAAGGTCTTCAACACATCGTTTGCAGACTTTATGAGGTGCCCAAACTTTATCCTGATCTCCAAGTTTTAAGCCAAAATACGTGAAGTATACTTTTTTTACAAAGTCCGTAATATTAAGTTGTTGCTTTAATACCATATATTCGCCACAAATATAACAGAAACTGTCAGACGAATTCACACACTTCCGCACAGATGACATTGCACTATATTGAACCAAGATCTATAAAACAATGACGAGTTAACACGTAATTGTACCGCGCCACTTTCTACACTATCGGAGCGCGCACGTTCTGGTTACAACGTTTATGTTTGTTAATTTAGCTCACACAGGGCGTTCTTTATTTAGAAAGTAATGATAGTTATGGCCTGTATACATTTAAAAACAGTAATCAACATAAAATTGTACCTATTTATTTATGACTTCAAGTTAGCCCAAAAAAAACCCTTTTTTATAATAAAATTTTGCGTTTTGCAAAATAACCTGACGTTCTGGAATTTTTTAAGTATTTTTTTTAGTTTTCAGAACACCTAGATACATAGAAATCAGTTGAAAACATCCAGACAGCATTTTTGTTGCAGACCTGTCTTATTTATTATTGTTAAGTACAGGGTATCCCAGTATTCCGTGTACACAGAGTGGATTTCTGGGATGAAAATATGACCATTTAACCCAACTCACCTTAGTCCTAAAAATTCGTACTTTTTGAGATACAGGGTGTCAAAGTTATACTTTTATTTTAGTTTTTCTTAAATAGCTTTCTTAATAACGTACTTACCTTAATAACGTCTTAAAATTCGTAGAAGATTTGGTGCTAAGGGTTCTCTGAGATGAGAAATCGAATTCAACCACTGACACGCTTAAAGTAGGAGAAACATTTTGGGCCCTTATTTTTGATTTAACTTGATGCCAAATACACTCCTGGACAAAATTAACGCAACAATATATTAAATCATACAAATCTCTATAATGAATTAATTTTAATAATTTTTTATGAACATTGGTTACACTAAAAGTTAGAAAAAACTTATTCGGATACTTTAAAAGTGAATTAGCTACCAAATTTCTCTATAAGATTCGAAATAAAATTATTCTTAAGACCTAATAACAAAATCGTTGAAATTATGAAATAATGAAGAAAATAAACTGGGACACTAGTAGCAAAATTAATGGTGTAACTGGGACACTAGTAGCGTGTGTTGCCTCCTCTACTTCGGATGACAGCGTTTATGCGCCTAGGCACGCTTCTAATTAAATTTTGGATAAAATCTTGAGGAATTTGCTCCCATTCTGTGATAACTGCATTTTCAAATTCCCTCAGGTTTCTAGGTGCAGGTATATGACGTTTCACATTTTTCTTAAGGTGATCCCATACATGTTCTATCGGATTCAGATCCGGGCTTTTTGGTGGCCATTGCATAATCGGTATATCAACTTGATTAAGATAATCGAGTACCTCCCTAGTCCCCCCGCGTGAGGTCGAGCGTTGTCTTGCATAAACAGGAAATTGGGCCCCACAAAATGACCGAAAGGCATCACATGTTCTATTACAATATTCTCAAGATAGTAGTCAGCATTCATGGATCTCGTACGGACAGGAACTAACTCTGTGCGAGCATGAAAGCAGATGCCACCCGAGATCATAACAGAGCCACCGCCGAATGGAATCCTTGCAGAGATATTGCAAGGAGCAAACCTCTCTCCTGGTCTTCGCCATACTCGCTCACGACCATCTGGATGTTTTAGACTAATCCGAGTTTCATCTGTGACGAAAACTTGTTTCCAATCATCCACAGACCAGTTTTCGTGATTTCTAGCAAAACGTAACCTGGCAACTCTGTTCTCTCAAGTAAGCAAGGGCGCAGTGGCTGGTCTCCTACTGTTTAATTCAGCTTCATTTAACCGTCTTCTAACTGTTTTAGAAGAAATTGTGACATTGCGAACAGCTTCGAGTTCGTTTCTTATTATAGAACTAGTGACAGTACTGTTTCTTAGAGCATATTGTCTTATAAAACGTTTATCTAGGTCGCTAGTGCATCGTTTTCGCCCTTGCCCTAGCCTTCTAGAATAAGTTCCTACTTCATTCAAGCGTCTTACCATACGACTTATTGTGGAACGATGTTTGCCTAACAAATTGGCAACATAACTCTGACAATATCCCTCGTCCAATAAAACTGAAGCTCGCACTACCTCGTGTTCAGTTAAATTCCTTGTTCGATTCATTTTTCTAATTCTTCGGGATCAAAAATGAAACAGTCTACCACAAAAACGTATTACTTTGAAAAAGGGAACAATTTGTAAGCTTACTTTTAAAGAAAATCTATCGCATTATTACAGAAAATTGTTTATCTTCTAAAAAATTCTTTAAAACTGTAAATCTAAACGAATTGTTTTGATTTCTGTCATGAACAACGAAACAAAATTTGCATAGCCTACTATTCAAATACTCGATAAACTTTAAAACTGACATAAGAAAAAGATAAATTAATTTTCAGATTGTTGCGTTAATTTTGTCCAGGAGCGCATGTTCAAATGGATTAAACACACAATAATACGGAGGAAGCCGCTAAACTGTGTCCCATTTTCTCAGCCATACTATCACAAAAATATTTCTTTTTCAATTTATAGTCTTTCAAAACTTCCAAAATATCACTTTTTTATAACTAAAGTCAAAATAAATGTCATTTTCTAACATATAGTCCTGTATTTCCGATTTGGTGTTGGCTGCATTAGGAACCTTATTTAGTAGGCGACTATGATAACTTGTCCACTGTCCATAACTATAACGCTCTGTTCGGGAACATTTGGCAAAAGGGAATTTTGAAACCAATTTTCAAAAAGTTCTGCGGTCGTGTCTTCGTGATAGTCCAAACTGGAATCTTTTATGTTTTTTGCAGATAATAGTAGACAATTTTAAACCCAGACCTTTTCAGATTCAGCATGCAAAATGGTTATTCGTTTACGTTTATTTGAAGGTGCGTTAGTCTGACATTTTGTACTGTTGTCAACCCACCCTTCTTGCACAGTGTCATGGGTATCGAACCATGTTTCGTCAAGGTAAATTATTGCCCAATTCTCTGATCGATACTTTTTAATTTCTTGTAAATAAGTATGTCGCAAGATTCGTAATCTTTGTGACTCCATCACTACTCGGCTTTTGTTGATTTTTTGGAACGTGAATCCCATTATTAAGAGAATTCTGTGTAGGGTTAATCGGCCACAATGTATATTGGTCCCGTCCTGCACCAGTCTTAATTTTATTTTGTCTAGTGTCGGCACCAATTGCTCTTCATACATAGAATATATTTTTCTCCTGATGACGTCTTTTTCACAATCATCTACATGATCCATTTAAAAATCTTTCCGTTTTTTCCTGTTCCTGAGTGATGGTTTTCCTACAATACCCTTAATCGTAGAAATTGGGGTTTTTGTTAGTTTACTGGTTTCTTGCAAATCACTTTGTTTATTCAAATTTCTTTTTACCAAACTGTCGTAAACATTTTTCACTATTTGTGTAGCGTCAAGTGATAAATGTTTTCTCTTGCGATAGCTACTACTGCAATTTCCCACGGACCGGACGCCGGAAGTTGTAAGTAAAACTAAAAATAAAAATAATAAAAAGTATCTTTTGAATCATAATGGGGAACTTGTGGTCATTAGGCCTATATTATCAAATACTTAAAGGGCTCCAAACCGTGTTGCCAGGTAGTAAATATATAGGTAAAAATAGATCCAATATGATTGCAGGTGCAAGTGATGGGCCGTATACAAAACAGGTAAAATAAAAATACGTTTATCATAATACCTGGCAACTATGTACAAAACCTTAATAGGGTCGTTTATTGCTCCATTGAAAAAGAATTTACTTTAATTTTTCTATTTGTTTATTAAGGCATTCTGAGAACTTTTTGGTCAGACAGTGTATAGCATCCTGACAAAAATAAATTAAAAACAATGTGGCATAAGTGTTTCGAAGAAAACTATTAATAAAACCATTCGCATTAAAATGCATCAGTTCTGATAAGCAGTCGGTACATAAACAACTATATAAAGTTGCGAAATTTCACCGAATATTAATAAACATGGGCTTGGGGAATTCCATTATTTACACAATAACGAAAAAGAGGACAATCGTTTTGATGATTAAAGGTTGCAAAAACAAGTCTAAAGTATAATCATTTTAAATCGATCTTAAGAAGTAGTTACATAAAATTTGTTGCTTATAATGTGGTGTTTTTTTTTGTGCTGTATTTTCTTTTATTTGATAGTAGCGTAAGTATATTGTTAGGTTACATACACCTGGGAGCTGCAAAAAGTATTTTTATTTAAAGAAAATATTTTAAAACCTACTGAGTGAATAATACGAAAAAATGGCGATTATAGATGGGTCATTCCATGCCAAATCGACCAATTTTGACCGCGACCCCTTTCCATTTGGCTGAAAGTTTTTTATCTTTTTCTACCCTATGAAAAACGGTTCTCAGATTTTTTTCAAATTGCCATAACTTTGTCAAAAATTGGCCGATCAAGACGTTTTTTTTTTTTTTTCAAAATTTTCGTAATTAAATGTACTTTTTAAAAAAATATACAAAAAAATATTTAGATAATAAAATCTATGAAATTTTTGCCTTTTTTGAGAAAAACCGTAAATTTTTTGAAGTTCGCCCATTTTTTATTATTTTTTATTCTTAAAAAAAAACTTCAATCAATTCTGCAGTTATCCCCGCCAATCCCAGAGTGGACCGAATTTTTTTTCTATTTTTTTTAATTGAAAAAAAAAATTTTCAGTTTTCACAATTTTTTTTTTTTTTTTTGAAACTTTTATTTATATAGTAAAATAAATGCAAGTAAATGATTTCACGGTATATTATACTTAATTTATAGTCTAAACCAGAGGTTCCCAAACTTTTTTTTCTCGTAGACCACTTTCAAAATTTTACTGGTTTCGGTGGACCCCCTGCTGCTACATTTCTACCATATTTCCAAAACTCGTCAAAAAATGTGAAGATTAGATCTAACGATGGAAAATAAAAAGAAAAATAATATATTTTCTTGTGTTCTATTTATTAAAATAATATGATTACAGACTACAATTAAAAGATTAAAATTAAACATTAATAACGTACCGTAACTTCAACAATTCAAATCAACAATTAAAAAAAATAGTCATAATTTTAATGGGAGGGATGTACTTGATGGATTGACAGCAAATTATCAATATTTGGCTTCAGTTTTGTAAGGAATAACCGCAAATCTCCCCGTTCTGTGTGATGTTCAATCTGCTCCTTTTTTTTTTGTTAGTAGGTTTGTCCGTCTCATCAAATGGATTTATGATCCATGGTGGTATTTCCATCGTCAGAATATCTTCAAATCTATTTTTGAAGTCATCATGCAGGGCATTTAAATGTTGAACGTATGTCTGAATATCCTCATCAAGACATTCTGCCTGTGCCAAGTTTGGAAACTGGGAGAATTCGCGCCGACTAATATTTTGCTTCATAAATTTCAATTTCCCAAGAACAGCCGAAATTACACCTTTTGTTTTTATTAAATTTAGGCTGTCCCCTTGTAACTGCAAGTTAATGTCATTAAATTTTTTGAACAAATCTGGCAAATACGCGGTGTCGCGGTGTCTGCTTTCAATTTGATCAGGTTTTCTTTTAAATCTGGATCTTTACTTTCCAGAAACTCTAAAACTGATTCAAAAAGTGAGTAAAACTTGTTAAACATGCATCTTTCGACAACCAGCGTACTTCAGTGTGTAAGAGCAATCGTTGGAAGACTTCATCTTTTTCGTCGCACAATTATGCAAATAAACGGGTATTCAACGCATTGCTTCTTATTTTGTTAACCGCTTTAATCACAAATTGAAGCGATTGGTGCAATCTATCACTCAAATTTTTCCCTCCCAGTGAATTGCAGTTACTCCCTGGTATAATTCTTTTAAGATGGCTTATAAACCCACGATATCGCCCGAAGATGACAGGAGCTCCATCTGCTGTCACCGAAATAATGTTTGTAAATGGAATCGATTTTTCCCTAAAAAATTACTCCGGACATTAAATATTGATTCGCCTTTAGTGTCCGTCTCCAAAGTTTTCGCGAATAGCAGCTCTTCATGGATTTCTTCGTCTATAACAAATCGAACATATGCCAATAATAATGCTTCATTACCCTATAAAGTTGACTCGTCCAGTTGAATAGAAAAATGAGTTGTTTGCAGATAATTACATAAGAAGCTTTCAATATCAGAGCTCATTTCATCAATACGTCTTTGTACAGTGTTGTTACTCAAAGGAATTCTTTTGAGTACGTCAAATGGAGGTTTGTGCAGAACAGTTTTTAAAACCTCTTCAACAGCGGGTAAAATTAACTGTTCTCCGATGGTGTGCGGTTTTCCAGATTTCGCTATAAGCAATGAGATACTGTAAGATGCCCGCAAGCCACCATCGTTACTTCGAGACGTTGAAGCGAACATACTGTGCACGGTGGGTCGGTTTTCCTTCAATGTTTGGAAATATTTTAAATCTTTACCTATTTTATCAGGATGACACCTTCTTAGAGTCATTGCTCAAAACTTTGTTGCATATAGGGCATATGGGCAATCGTTTGTCTGCCTCTGATGGAAGAAAACCAAATTTTAAATAATCAACACTGTACTGTCGACATTTCTTCTTAGATTCAGCCATGTTTCGTATCAGTTACCTACCTGTAAAGAAAAAAAATGTTTGTTTTAGTAATCATAAGGCGACTTTAACAGGATATGGCTATTTTAACAGAATAAAATAGGATTAATTAATTATTGCAATGAAAAAACCAAAATGCCGGCGGAAAAACTGATTTTAAATATTAAAAGCAATAAACTGCTAAGACCCATATAGAAGTTTTCACAAAGCGGCTGAACCTATTTTAATGTATTATAAAATATTTTTTGATTAATTATATTTTGATACATTTCTGTAAATTCGAGAGAAAATACTTTTAAAGAATATTTTGACATCAAAACTCCGCGATTTTAATGATCTATTTATTACTTACGAGTGGTATATAAAGACACGTACAATTTATGAAAATACTTTTAGTCTTTTAGTATTAGCAACTACGAGGGCACTGAAATATGTACAAACATGCAGGTCAATCATATATCTCTTCTTTAGTGAATCACCACAGTCGGGTAAATAAAATAATTTTATAATAAAAAGTACTAAAAGTTCAATCTTTCTCGGCTTTCTGTTCTTTTTATAGAAGTATCGAATAATGGCCCTGTTCAGTATTTAATTTTTATTACGTACCTACTACACGCAAACATAACAAATATAATATTATTACAATATAAAATAAAAGTATGAATAACAAATAGGCAGGTACTTACTTTTTCCGGCACTGGCAAACACTGACATCGATTCACTCACACTTTTCTTTTCAAAATTCCGGAAACAAATGAGTAACGTTTGTCCTTGGCATTCGTATTTATATTGGTGAAGAATCAAACAAGTTCATGCAAGACTGCAAGCACAGCACAAGTCGTATTTCGTCCCTTTGCACGTCTGAACGGGTTGCGTTGCGGGCGGGCGGACGGCGCTTTGCAAGTCTCGACGCCCGTTGTACTGAATATCGAATATGCAAGTTTTTACAAGTAACAGTCGCTGGCCTTCTTAAAATACACTACTCAAAAAAATTAAGGGAGGTTTTACAACAAAGGAAATTAATGCTAAATAAACAGGCTATCTGATCCATATGCCGGCATAACTGAAAAATTTTTTTTTGAAGCCTGTGGACCAAAAAAAAGCAAAAATATTTGCAATATTATTTTTTCGCGCTATCTATTAGGATTGCATGAGAACTGTAGCTCCTAAAAAATTTTAGCCAAAAAATCTGAAAATTAGAATCTTAAAGCTTCAAAATGCTTTTTTTTTAAAGTCTCAATACGACCATTTTTCACCGCAATACAGCCTGTCAAAAATCAACGAAAAATTTGGAATTTTTTTTGCTCTCTTAATTTTTTTGAGTAGTGTATTATCTACCTACATTGATAGGTAAAGCCAAGCCAACATTTTTGTTCTTTACTATCGAAACCAGATAAATTTTCGTGGACCCCCACTTACAACTTGTGAACCCCCATTTTTTTTCACGCCAACGTAGACCCCCGTCGAGTCTCCCGTAGACCCCTGGGGGTCCACCTGAACCACTTTGAGAATCACTGGTCTAAACTTACAACTAATCACTAGGATTCTAGGCCAAAGAAAAATGAAATAAATTATTTGTTGAATTAGTATTAAAAACAGTGAATGTTAATCGTATCAAACGTAGAATCCTAGTCATTAGTTGTAAGTTTAGACTATAAATTAAGTATAATATACGTGAAATCATTTACTTGCATTTATTTTATTATATAAACAAACTTTCAAAAAAAAAAATTAATAAATTGTGAAAAAAATGAAAATTTTTTTTTCAATTAAAAAAAAAAAAGAAAAAAAATTCGGCCCACTCTGAGATTGGCGGGGATAACTGCAGAATTGATTTAAGTTTTTTTTAAGAAAAAAAAATAATAAAAAATGGCGAACTTCAAAAAATTTACGGTTTTTCTCTTAAAAGGCAAAAATTTCATAGATTTTATTATCTAAAAATTTTTTGTATTTTTTTTTAAAAAGTACATTTAATTACGAAAATTTTGAAAAAAAAAACGTCTGGACTGGCCAATTTTTGACAAAGTTATGGCAATTTGAAAAAAAAAAGAGCCATTTTTTTGAAAAATTCATAACTTTTTTTGAGGTGGGTAAAAAAATTTGAAAAAATTCTGAGAACCGTTTTTCATAGGGTAAAAAAATATGAAAAAAACTTTCAGCCAAATCGAAGGGGGGCGGGGTCAAAAGTGGTCGATTTGGCATGGAATGACCCATATTGTTTTTGTATTTCAAATCAGGGCTGTCCAAGCGGGAAACGTTTACGGGCCGATACAGATTACGAGATGGACTGGCGGGCATTATTTTTCATTAATTTCTCTTTTACAATTCTGTCAATGTCAACTTCCATATTACTCGTTGCTAAATGCAGGGCGTGAACAAGTGACTTATACCTTTGCGGCCGTACAGGGTGAGTCAACGATGAAGTTCATTATCTCATTTGTTTCGGGAATGACGAGAAAATGATAAACACAACAGTTTTAGGGAATGTTAAGGTGGACAGTTTAAAATTATTTTTGAGTATACAAGGTACTTCAAAAAAGTGTTTTTTTAAATGGAACATCCTATTTTCTAATTTATTTTTAAATTCTGCGTCAAATTTTATAACTTTTTATTAATAATGTTATATATCTAAACCTAGTAGTTTTTCTAATTTTTCAATTTTTTATAAAAAAATATTAGTTTTTTCAGTTTTGTAAAACATTGTCAGTAGCGTCATTGTTTCTGAAGGTGGAATACTCATAATTGGTACGAGCGTTCTATAGAGATGAAAAAAAAAGATATATGTAAAGGAATTTGAGTTAGATGCTACAGGGTGTTCAAAATTAAATTTATGCATTTCGACTATATTAAATTGAAATTTCAAATTTTTTAAATGGTATATTATTATTTTTTCTGATGGATTTTATAAAACCCTCCAACTTTTATTAAGTATGTCATATACCTATTTCTAATAGTTTTCGATTTATTTTTGAATTTTTTAATTTTTACCCTTGTTTTTAATACACTTACTCTATAACTTCATAGTTGCCAAGGCAAAAACAAAAATGTAGGCATTGTCAAATTTTGACATGTCTATTAAGCAAGTAAAAATAGTTTAATTTGTTGTAGTAAGTGCCGTATAAAGGTGATAGTTATGGATTTTCCTAAAAATGAATTATTCGTAATGGTTTATATACTGAGCGAGGCAGGAAAAAATTGTCTTTTGGCAGTAAGGCTTTACGAAGCGAAGTACTCTAATAGACGTATACCATCTAGAAAATCTTCTCAGTGCTTAATGGAACGGTTTGATGGTAGTGGTAGCGTTGAGTATACGAAACGGAACGTAGTAAACCAGAATGCTACCAATGAGGAAAAAGAAATGGAGATTTTACTTCATGTTGAAGATAATCCCCAGGTCAGCAGCCATCAACTAGCTGACTTATCCGACACATCTCAATCTACGGCTAACCGCACCACGAGAAAATACAAGTATCATCTCTTTCATATGAAACTACACCAAGAACTTTAAAAAACCGTGATTTTGAACGACAAGTAAACTTTTGTACCACAATGAATGGAGCAATAGAGACCGATCCCAATTTTTTATCCAAAATATTGTTTTCTGATGAAGCTACTTTTCGCAGTAATGGAGCAGTTAACAACCATAAACATGCATTACACAGGTCTGCAACAAAAATGCTGTCTGGATGTTTTCAACTGATTTCTATGTATTTAGGTGTTCTGAAAACTAAAAAAATACTCAAAAAATTTCAGAACGTCAGGTTGTTTTGCAAAAACGCAAAATTTTATTATAAAAAAGGGTTTTTTTGGACTAACTTGAAGTCATAAATAAAATAGGTACAATTTTATTTTGATTACTGTTTTTAAATGTGTACAGGCCATAACTATCATTACTTTCTAAATAAAGAACACCCTGTGTGAGCTAAATTAAAAAACATAAACGTTGTAACCAGAACGTGCGCGCTCCGATAGTGTAGAAAGTGGCACGGTACAATTACGTGTTAACTCGTCATTGTTTTATAAATCTTGGTTCAATATAGTACAATGTCATCTGTACACAAGTGTGTGAATTCGTCTGACAGTTTCTGTTATGTTTGTGGCGAATATATGGTATTAAAGCAACAACTTAATATTATGGACTTTGTAAAAAAAGTATACGTACTTCACGTATTTTGGCTTAAAACTTGGAGATCAGGATAAAAGTTTGGGCACCTCATAAAGTCTGCAAACGATGTGTTGAAGACCTTCGAAATTGGTTTAAGGGCAAGAAAAAAGCTTTCCGATATGCGATTCCTATGGTATGGCGCGAGCAAAAGAACCATAGTGATGATTGTTACTTTTGTTCGTGTAATGTGAAAGGGTATAATTCAAAATGGAAGCAGTCCATTTCATACCCCAATCTGCAATCAGCTATTCGTCCCATCCCTCATGGAACCGAAATACCAGTGCCCAAGGCCCCTACTACCTTGGAAAAGATTCCAAGTTCTGACGAAGAAGATCGTGCTGTACCTGAACTCGATGACAAGTCAAGTTTTCAATTTAAAGATGACAGCAGTCCGAAATTGTTTTCCCAGGGCGAGCTAAATGATTTGGTAAGAGACTTGAATCTTCCCAAAAACGCTGCTGAGTTGCTTGGATCAAGGCTCAAAAGCAGGAACTTACTTTTGCCGGGAGTGTCTTTCTCCTAGTTTAGATATCGTGAGAAGCAGTTCACTTCCTACTTTGTCCAAGAGGACGAGTTGGTTTATTGTACCAATATTGAAAGTTTAATGGATACATTTAAGATCTCATACGACCCAGGACAGTGGCGTATTTTCATAGATTATTCAAAAAGAAGCCTTAAAGCAGTTCTGCTTCACAATGGCGGTTTCTATGCTTCCATTCCTGTCGGTCATTCCGTACACCTCAAGGAAACCTACAAGAAAAAAAAAAAAAACTTGGAATTGGTTCTTTGCAAATTAAAATATAAAGACCACGGTTGGCAAGTGTGCGGTGATTTAAAAACCTTGGGCATGTTGCTCGGACAACAATCTGGGTTTACCAAATTCCCTTGTTTTTTGTGTCTATGGGATAGTAGAGAGACCGAGCAAATCACTGGACCAAAAAGTGTTGGCCTCCGAGGGAGCTCAAAGTTGACGAAAAGAACGTCCTGCATGAAACTTTGGTGCCTCCTCATAAAGTTCTTCTACCACCGCTTCACATAAAGCTGGGATTGATGAAGCAATTTGTAAAGTCACTTCCAAGAGATGGAAAATTGCTTCAAATACTTAATATCAAAGTTTCAGGCCTCTCGGAGACAAAGTTGAAGGAAGGTGTTTTTTCGTTGAACCAGATATTAGACAGCTTATGGCTGATCCCCAATTCATCACAACCATGACGGATCCTCAAAGAGAAGGGTGGATTGCCTTTAAAGAGGTCATAGAGAAATTTTTAGGCAATAACAAAGACCCTAACTACAAACAAATCGTCAAAAGAATGTTAAAAACATTTCAAGCTTTAGGTTGCCTAATGAGTTTAAAAGTACATTTTCTTCACTCCCACCTCGACTACTTTCCAGAAAATTTAGGAGATCTGAGTGAAGAGCAAGGTGAACGATTTCACCAAGATATTAAGGAGATGGAAAAAAGATACCAGGGAAGATGGAGCGTCTTAATGATGGCAGTCTACTGTTGGACGCTTCAGAGAGACCTTCCAGATGTTTCCTACAAGCGAAAATGTACCAAAAGGAGTCTCACTGGGAAAAAGAAATGTGTTTAGTGCTTAGTAATGAATATATTTTAGATAAAAAAAATAAGTTTTGTTACGCAATTATAAATTTAAAAAAATTTTTTTAGTCTTTTATCTTTTATTTTAAGATGTTTAACCTAGATACCTACATTGTCAGAAAACGTGACGTTCTATGACAAAATGAAAGTCATTTTCGGATTCAGTACACCCAAAAACATAAGAATTACGCAAAAAAAAAAAAAAAAAACCAAAACAGCTCTCAATTTTTTTTTTTTTGCAGACTTGTGTTATTATTCAAGAGTTAATCTATTTTGGGTTCGGGAATTTCAAAACTAAAACCATTGGTCGCTTAATGTCTGTATTAAATTTTCAAATTATTGGTCCATATTTTTTCTGCGAACTGCTTAACGGACCTAGATATCTAAATATTTTGCAAAACGAATTACCCCAGCTTCGTGAAGAAGTTTATAACTTTGAAAGGGAACAAATGTGGATTCAACAAGACGGAGCTCCTGCTCATTACCACCGGGAAGTTCGGGAATTTTTAAACGATCGTTACCTACAAAAATGGATCGGTAGGGATGGATTCATTCAGTGGACCCCTCGATCAGGTGACTTAACACCTTTAGGCTTCTTTTTGTGGGGCTACATTAAAGATCGTGTTTATGTGAATTCCCCTACAACACCAGTAGATATGGAAAATAGGATACGGGATGCGTGCAGGACAATAACGCCCTTTATACTCGTACTAAGGAAAGTGAAGGAAAATATAGTAAAACGACTAAACATGTGTATTCAAGTAGACGGGCATATTTTTGAACATTTATTAGGTGATAATAATTAATCATTAGGTAAGTTAAACTATATTAAAATTATTATTAACTATTTGTTTATATTTTCACAATAGCGTAAGTGTATTAAAAACAAAGGTAAAAATTGAAAAATTCAGAATAAAACAAAAATTATTAGATATAGGTATATGACATACTCAATAAAAGTTGGAGGGTTTTTTTTGCGTAAAATCTATCAGAAAAAAATAATAATATACAGGGTGTGTATTTAAAAAATTTGAGATTTTTCAGTTTAAAATAGTCGAAATGTATAAATTTATTTTCACCACCCTGTAGCATTTAACTCAAATTTGTTTACATATATATTTTTTTTCATCTCTATAGAATGCTCGTACCAATTATGAGTATTCCACCTTTAGAAATAATGGCGCTACTGGCAATTTTATACAAAACTGAAAACTAGTATTTTTTAAAAAAAATTGAAATATTAGGAAAACTACTATGTTTAGGTATATAACATTATTAATAAAAAAGTAATAAAATTTTACGCAGAATTTAAAAATAAATTAGAAAACAGGATGCTCTATTTAAAAAAAACATATTATATCGGCCACACTTTTTTGAAGTACCCTGTATGCTCAAAAATAATTTTAAACTGTGCACCTTAACAGTTCCCAAAACTATTGTATTTGACATGTTTTCGTCGTTCCCGAAACAAATGAGATAATGAATTTTACTCTGTCGTTGACTCACCTTGTACAAAAGCGAGTAATAGGCGGACAACCTGACCTATCAGTAGTGTTGTGTGTAAATACAGCCAAAAAAAATGCTGAATTTAATTTTAGACATGTAGCCAACATGAGCAAGAAACGATAGTTGTGAATTGATATGGATTTCCAGAAAAATTGTTTGTATTAGTAAAAAGAAACACGACTCATTAAAATTTTTTTATGAATATGGCACAAGTGCTGCAAATATTCGTGCAAAATATGACTCACGCGTTCTGTTGACATCTTCACGACGTTAGCCACCTGTCTCACGTTCACTTTGCGGTCATTCAGAACAATATGGTTCATTTTTTGGAGTGACTGCCTCATTTGGATGTTCGAAACGTAGCGCACCCATCGGTGCTTCTCCGACCGCATTTAAGTTTACTAAACCATCGATATCTAGTTGCTTTCGATGGAGCAGATGTTCCATAACACTTCTCAAGCCATTCTTGGGTTTTGGCTATATTATTTTCCAATCAAAAAGCAATGTTTTATCAACACAACGAAATTTTTTTTGTTCTATCGTTTGCAAAAATTAAAAGTAACATCACTCAAACAACTGTAACTTGTCAACTAATAGACACAATTTCGTGAAAATTCTACACGGATCTTCTGAGAGTTGACACTAACTGAAAAATCATATGGCTTTTTGTTTATGCTGCCATCTCTAGGAAAGCTTAGGGATTTTTCACCCCACGTAATAAACTGGTCTAGAATCTTATGCGGGACAGTCTATACAAGTTTATTTAAAAGTTTTATTTTGCTTTAGCTTGGGGATTTAGTAGTCCAACTTAAAAATGGTAAGGTACGAGGTACTACAATTAACACACCAAGTGGCCGAACATTTTATGCATGGAGAGGCATACCGTTTGCAAAACCACCATTGGGGAAATTGCGATTTTTGGTAAGTATGTATGTACCTTCAGAACCAAAAAAGTACAAACATCAACAATCTTATTCATAACATCGTTTCCCATCAAATCAATGATCCATTATAAACTGCAATAACTGCCGTAAAAACAAGTAGAACACACTGGATAGAGTTTAAAACGCTGTCTTATGTAAAAAAATTATCGTATTCTGCGTCCATGAAGCGCCGTTAAAAACTGGAATGCTCGCACGTTCTCTGCTAGTAAAACTGGTTTTTTAAAATGCGTACCGGCGTTGCCGCTTATATTTGTTAATTTTGTTAGCAGGTTATACGTAGTTACTTACAGACAATCAATTAAGAACGTGTCATCTATAACTTGTGGTCGGTAAAAGAAATTCCTGTTTTTTGAGGTTATTTTTGGCACCCCTGCAGGTTAACGAAGTGACGGAGTACAATCAAGAAACCATTGCTGAGCGAAAAACACAAAGAGAAATGACTCGGGTGGGCAGACGAAAAACATAGATCGAGATTGGAGGAATGTAATTTTTTCCGATGGCGCTTCATTTTGGGGTTGTGTTATCACCCCACGATTCTGGTCAATTTCCACGAACCGATTGGGTCAGCGCAACGTGAAACACCCAAGTTTGGGTGTTGGGGATTTTTATCTACAACGCTGAAAAAATGCTCAAGATTTACAAGAAGGCATTTGGCCGACTGCTAAACGGTGGCATTCGACCAAATTTTTTTCTAGTCGCCCTTCCTTAAGTACATTATCAACGTTGGATTGCGTTTAGATGTAAACATACAGAGCGTTGTAAGTACCTATTGTTTCTGAAGTAAGAATAAACCATTTACGTTGTTATGCGAGAAATACCGAAAAGGCAGATCTATTGATGTATGCAACTGACAATCAAGATGATAGTTTGAAGCAATTTTGACAGGTCCTGTCATCGGACTTAGTTTATGGACGTGATTGACATTGAAAAAAATATCATATCTTCAGGACTGAGATTCTGTAAAAAAATGAGAATAGGGATGTTTTGTCTTTGATACTTATGTTAAATTATATAAGTTTGCCACCGTCTTGAAAGAGATAAGGAAAAGGAATGTCAAAAACTATGTTTACAGAATCGCATCCCAGGACTGGGATTCTGTAAAAAAAAAATAGGGATCGTTTGTTTTTTTTTTACTTCTGTTAAATGTCATAAGGTTATCGCTATCTTAAAAGAGATGAGGAAAAGGAATGTCAAGAAGGGTGCTTACATATATAATCCTTATTTGTTTTTCAGCCCCCTCAGGAAGCCGAACCATGGTCAGGCGTTTTGGATGCCTCACGCGATTCCCCAGCTTGTATATTCATTGATAATTTATGGGCTGACCCTCTTCCAACCAATGGCAACAGTGAAGATTGTTTATATATTAATGTATATTCGCCAGTATCTGGCCATTCAATTTCAAGGGTAAGCTCTATTTTAAATATTTTATATTCCTTTGAAGATAATTAGCTTTTTAACAAAGTTTTTTTTTGTGTGAATAACCTAACATTGTCATATACATTACCGCACTTGGAAGTGTGGATACCAAATAAAAAATAAATTTACACTTTAATTTAAGAAAAATATTTATCACATAATCATATATTACTATTCAGTACGTAAAAATTAATAAAGATTATCATCAACACTGTAAAAAATTAACTTTAATATTAAATATTATTTTTTTCAGAAAAAACGCCCTTTGCATTTAATGCCGCTTTTACTATTCTTGGCATTCTTTCAATTATTTTTTTTTAATTCATGAGTGGTAACTTTCCCCAGGGGTAAACGGAGTACATACCTTGATTGTGCTTATATTTAAAAAGGGGAACAAATTTAAATTGGAGAATTACAGACCCATCAGCCTGTTATCGGTACTATACAAAATCCTCACTAGAATCATAACATATAAATTAACGAATAAATTAGACAGTTATCAACCTCGTGAACAAGCGGGATTTCGACGAGGATACAGCACTTTGGACCATCTTCAAACAATTAGATTACTAATGGAAAAAACAAAATGAATATAGGGTCACCTTGTGGATAGGTTGACTACGAAAAAGTATTTGATTCGGTAGAAATATGGGCAGTCCTTAACGCCATAAGTGACAGTAGAGTGCATGAAAGGTATACAACTCTTCTTGAATACATATATAAAAATGCCACATCACTAATAATACTTGAAAAGAAAACAAATAAAATCAAAATGACAAGAGGAATTAAACGAGGCGACTCGATATTCCCAAAGTTGTTCACTTTGACTCTAGACATGTTCAAATTGTTAAAGTGGGAAAAATAAAGGAATAGTAACAGGTGGTGAACGATTAAATCTTCACTTAAAGCTCGCAGATGATATCACTCTGATCGTCAACACAAAAGAAGAATTACAAGAAATGCCGATGGAATTAAAAAACAAGAGAAATAGGTCTAAAACTAAACTTCACCAAAATCAAATATTTGAATAACGAAAGTGAAGATAACAGCCAGGAACTATTAATAGAAGGTAAAACAATAGAAAAGGTACAAACATTCATAAACTGCAAGATCGTATTCAATGATCACAGATGTAATACAACAAATATGTATGTTAAGGTGGAATTGGGCGCAAAGTTGAATGATAACAGATGGACACGCCGTATAGTTGAATGGAGGCCTAGAAAATACAAAAGATGCAGAGGTAGACTACAGACAAGATGGACGGACGAAGATTAGCAGGACACGATTGAATGACAAAAAGCGAACAACAAAGCTCATTAGAGACAACTTAGGGATGCTTACATCCGACAATGGATGGAATAAGCGAACGATGATCCCCAGGCACCTTGGCGAAAATCTCAAAGATGATTTTTGGACGTGGGACGCTCCTTTCTGACGGTTCTGTCCAGCTGATCCCATAGTAACTCGATAAGGTTGAGGTCTAGACTCTGTAGTAGCCATGCCATCGCTTTGAGCATTTTTTTCTGTTGGTTTGCTAGATAGTCCTCACTTAGCTTTGGAGTATGTTTAGGATAGTTATCATGCATCATCACGAATCTCTTTTTGATTAATCGCAACCCAAATGGTATGGTGTTTTCCATTAAAATTTTTTTATGTTCTTTCCTCATAATGCCATCGACTTTTACTAAGTCCCTCGCTCCCAGCCAAAGAGAAGCACCCCCACACTAAAACATGCTCATCTCCATGCGTGTCAGTCGGAATAATATAGTCTTTTGTCATTTGTTTTTAGACCGACACACGAAGATTCTCTATTTCTGGCTAAAAATTTGGAATATCAATTCGTCGATCCACAATACGTTTTTCCACTGTTCAATTATCCAGGAATGATGATTTGTCGCCCACTGAAGCCGTTTGGCCTTTAATAACGTTTTTTTGATCGCAATACGACCACGAAGATTACTGTCCTGAAGACGCGCTTTATTGTATTGACTGATATTGTTTTCTCGCGTCCTCCATTAACATCACAGCAATATCTGGGGCAGTTAATCTTCTGTTTCGTTTACTTATCCGTCCGATAAAACTGATCTTCTGTATTAGATGTTACTAGTGATGGCCCAGGACGATGGCGATCCCTAGGACTTCCGGTCTCGCTGTAGCATTGTAATGTAAGATTCACCGTTGAAGCACAAACCCTTAATTTTTTCGCGATATTACACACTGACTACCTTTCTGGGCGTAAACTGACAGTGGCTGAACGAGTTTCTATGGAGAGAAGCTTACCACGGGCCATTGAATGTGAAACTTCAATACGAGATGTGAAAAAAAAAGTGAGCAGAACAAGTCTGATGAAAAACCTGTCGAGCTCAAAAGTCTAATCTAAAACAAGGGATGAGTACAGAAAGTAAGATTCGAAATGCGTTTACCACGTTATATTGGGGACGGTGGCATTACGATTTACGTGGACGATACATCCGTAACCGTATCTTCTACTACTACACAGGAGGTCAATGAAAAGTGAGGCTAGCTATGGATAGGATGATTAGTTTGTGCAGAGAATTAAGCTAATTTTAGTGTATTTGAATTTCGACCTCCGGAAACTTTGTCCATGCCCATAAAAAAGGGAAATCACGCTCTTGAATCAGACATATCTATTCGAACTAGTGTATTTTAGTAAAGATTTTTTTTTTTAATTATTTAGCACCGTCCGAAGCTGCCTGTAATGTTTTGGATATATGGGGGTGGATTTTTTACTGGCACAGGAGATTTGCATTTACTGATCCAACGCCATTTTTAGAAGAAAATGTTATAGTTGTAACGTTCAACTATAGATTAAGTAAGTTATATTCAAATTACATGGTCATTGTAGAATATTTTGCATACTTTCGTATGTGCGTTTTTGAGAGGTTGAGAGGTGCGTTTTTGAGTGGTAAGTTTCGTTAAATAAATAATTTCATTAAATGATTCATAATTATGATTTAACGAAACAACAGTTGAAGCACTAGAAGAACGTAATATACGAGGGAGGTCAATATTTAACGAGACAGATGGCTTTGAACAAAAAAAACGGTTCTACACTATTTTTCAACGTAGTCTACATCAACATTTAGGCATTTTTCTTATCGTTCACCTTACTCTCTGAGCCAGTCGTGTACAGCTTTTTCTGACTGCTTCGTTGTCTTCGAGCTTGGTGCCATATGGAAATTCTTTGAGCAGGCCGAACGTTTTATCACGAGCTAGGAAAGTAAAGCAATGACATGTGACTTCCATTGTACGAGCACGCCCCAGAAAGATTTGCTACGCCCAAGTAGTGCCCGACTGGGATAGATGGAAAAAGACAGCACCACCAAACCTCATAGAGCCTACAGAAAAAACAAGCGCTGGGCATGACTTAACTTACCCTGTCTGGAGAACCTTAAACAGGCTTCAGACAGGTGTAAGTAGATGCAAAGAACCCCTCAGAAAATGGGGGTACACCAACAAGGAAACAAGTCGTGAGTGCAGCACAATACAAGACCAGCATCATCTATTTCGTTGCCCAAATATCGGAACTACTTGCACATCAGAGGATCTTTTGCTGGCCAATAAGAATGCTATTTGTATAGCTCAATACTGGAAAGGAAAAGTATAATGGTGACTGGTAGTAAGTACGATCTAGAAAGTCGGTACCTTCCGTTAAAAACCGTCGTTTGAGTTCAGAACAAATGCTAATTCGGTTTTTTTTTTGATCTTCATAGTCCTGAGTCTGTTGCGTTAGAACTCATCTCGAACACGTTTTGCGATAGTTCAGCTTATCGTAAATGATGGAATGCAGTGTTCCAGTATTGACATTACACATTTTAGTAATTGCCGCAATTTTTATATATCTGTCCTGATGGTGTCCTCTTGACGTACCCCTCTTTTCATTTCTATCTTATTGGTGTTTTCTTTCAATACTATCTGAAATATTACATTTTTGTATATACAGTACAATCCCCGATTATCCGTATCGCGATTAGCTGAAATCCGGCTTATCCGAAACAAACTATTAAAAAGCAAATTGTATTCCCATTAAACGAAAAAATCCCCATTATTCGAAACAGACCATGAGTGGTTCTTTAACGCATCGGGGACTCCCCGACGTCTAGAATTTTACCGCTGTCTATGTTTTGGTTAGTCGACGAGTGTTATAATTTACTCATTACGTCTATTATTATCGCAGAGATAATAGTTTCGTTTTAATAGATATTTTTTATAAAATGGAGCGTTATAAATAATAAGCGTAAACGTGTTGTTATTGCCTTAAAAGAGAAACTTGAAGCAATTCAACGTTTTAGATAATGGTGAACTTCTTAAAAATATAGCGAAGGATTTAGGTGTAGCCGTGAGTACTGTTTCAGAGTGGAGAAAAAATTGCGAAAAAAAACTTGAAAAATGGTATAGTGTTTTGTCATCGCCCACACAGGCACGAAAAAGTATGAAAAGCGGTGAATACAAAAAGTGAATGATTCTTTATTTTTATGGATTACACAGAATCGAGAACGTGGAATACCAATTTCAGGAACAATTTTAAAACATAAGGCAGTGAGTTTAAGCGAAGAGTTGCCGGTTATTGAAGCGCCTGTAAATTTTTCTGTAAGTGGTGGATGGCTAGACAGGTGGAAAAAAAGACATAGTGTACGTCAACTAAAAGTTTGTAGAGAAAGATTGTCCGCTGATGTATCTGCTGCAAAAAGATTTGCAAAGAATTTTGAGCAGCTTATGAAAGAACATGGTTTACAACCAGACCAAATCTATAATTGTAATGAAACAGGCTTGAACTACAAAATGCTGCCGTCAAATACCTTAGCTTCAAAAACGAAAGCTGGAGCACCTGGTTACAAATGTAACAAAGGACGTATTACTGTTCTTGCATGCAGTAATGCTTCTGGAAGACACAAACTCCCATTATTGTTGGTAAGTCAGCAAATCCACTAACCTTTAAGAATATTCATCGCATTGCTTTTCCTGTTTCGTATAAAAATCAAAAACAATGCCTGGATAAACGCGACTCTATTTAAAGACTGGTGTTTTGGAGATTTTGTTCCCAAAGTGGAACTTTTTTTAAAAGAACATGGATATCCTAGAAAATGTATTCTGTTACTAGATAACGCCCCCACTCATCCAAGTGCGGAGCAACTTGAAAGTGGGGAAATAAAAGCAATGTTTTTGCCTTCTGCTGTAACTTCTCTCATTCAGCCTATGGATCAGGGTTTACTGGAAAATTTTAAAACGCAATTACAGCCGTTTGTTATTGGAACGTATTTTAGAAGAAGTAGATGAAGGTGGCAATCTTACTGATTGTCTAAAAAAAAAAAATTTGAAAAATGTTATATATTGGATAGCTTTAGCCTGGAATCAAGTAAAGAGTAGTACTCTGAAAATTCTTGATCAAAATTGATTCCACAAGAGGAGAGACATTACTCAGAGGTAGAAACAGAAGATAATAAAAGTTTACATCAAATTATTACAAGAATATCAGGATGTGAAAGTATTACGGAAACTGGTGTTTGTGAATGGTTAAACAGTGATAGTATGGAAGATGAAATGAGTGACCAAGAATTAATCAAAAGTGTATGCAAAAATTCTAATAAAATAGATAGTGATGACGATAATGATAACGAAGTAGAAGCCACTGACAATATTTTCAGTAAAAAATTTCACATTCAGGTTAGTTCAGGCCCTAGAAAAAGCGTTAACTTACGAGGCTGGTTTGAAAAGTCCGTGCAAAAATAAAAAACTACTTATGTGTTTGGGGTAAACCTTTTTTTATTTTTTCGACATAGTCTCCTTTTAGGCTTATACACTTCGTCCAACGATGTTCTAGTTTGTTGATCCCTTCCGAATAATAGGATTTGTCCAAGTCTGCAAAATATCCATTAGTGTCTGCAATCACCTCCTCGTTTCAATAAAATCTTTGTCCCGCCAGCCATTTCTTCAAATTGGGGAACAAATAGTAGTCCGAGGGAGCCAAGTCTGGAAAATAGGGGGGATGTGAAACGAGTTGGAATCCTATTTCCATTAATTTTGCAACCACAACTGCTGAGGTGTGTGCTGGTGCGTTGTCGTGATGGAAAAGGACTTTCTTGTGGGCCAATCGCGGGCGTTTTTTCTTGCAGCTCGGTTTTCAAACGGTCCAATAACGATGAATAATATTCACCTGTAATAGTTTTACCCTTTTCCAAATAGTCGATGAGGATTATCCCTTGCGAATCCCAAAAGACAGTCGCCATAACCTTTCTGGCCGAAGGAACGGTCTTCGCCTTTTTTGGTGCAGATTCCCCCTTGGTAACCCATTGTTTAGATTGTTGTTTAGTCTCAGGAGTATAGTAATGTATTCATGTTTCATCCACAGTGACGAAACGACGCTTAAAGTCCTCCGTATTCTTCTGGAACAGCTGCAAACCATCCTTGCAACACTTCACACGATTCCGTTTTTGGTCAAGCGTGAGCAATCGCGGCACCTATCTTGCGGATAGCTTTCTCATGTCCAAATGTTTATGCAAAATATTATGTACCCGTTCAGTCGAGAGGCCCACAGCACTAGCAATCTCACGCACCTTAACTCATCTGTCATCCATCACCATATCATGGATTTGATCAATGATTTCTGGAGTCGTAACCTCCACAGGCCGTCCAGAACGTTCAGCGTCACTTGTGCCTATATGACCAGTCCGAAAATTTTGAAACCACTTATAAACTGTTCTAATCGAAGGTGCAGAGTCACCATAATGTTTATCAGGCTTCTCTTTAGTCTCCTGAGGCGTTTTGCCTTTCATAAAGTAATGTTTAATCACCACACGAAATTCTTTTTCGTCCATTTCTTGAAAATCACTCGACTTCCTTGATTCACACGAATGCCAAACACAAAGAAATAGACCAATATGGCTGAAAACTTGGTGTGCGTTCATTCAAGAGATGCTACTAACTAAACATTACCTCGATACGCGCCGGTGGTGCCATCTCTCGGACTTTGCACGGACTTTTCAAACCAGCCTCGTATGTAGAACAACAAGAAAATGCAACCGCCGCGGATGTTTTGCTTATCAAACGTTGGAGAGACATTGCAGCCAAAAACAGAACTAACGCAAAACGAGTGCAGTTAGAAATTACCTCATTTTTAAGACATTAAAGTTAAGAATGAAACTGTTTTATTTTCGATTTTCGGTACATAAATACCTATGTACGTAATAGCATATCGTATAATTGTTTTTAAGTCAATCTGCAATGTTGTATTCATTCTAAACTTCTATTTTATAAAAAAAATTCGGACTAACCGAAATTTCGATTATCTGAAATCACTTTGGTCCCTATTATTTCGGATAATCGAGATTCTACTGTATTTTGAATAATCTGCGAGTATCTGCTGTCAATTCTACAGTTACTTAGACTATTTAATATTGCCCCAGATTTCAACGGAGTCAAAAGCTTTCTCATAATCCACAAAGGCCACCCAAATCATAAAATTACACTCGTTTGACTTTTCTGTTAAGGTTGTTAATATTTGACGGTGGTCCAGTGTACTAAAGCTTTTTTCTAAATCCAGCTTGTTCTGTGGGTTAGTAAGCGTCCAATTTCTTTGTGAGTCTCGCAGGTATTATTTTCATAAATTTTTACATTACAGATGTAAACTGATTGGTCTATAGTTGGTTAATTTAGACTTACCTCCTTTTTTAAAGAGCAAAACCACCACAGCATTATCCAAGCCTTGAGGTACATCGCACATATCGAGACACAATATATCTAGCATTCGTAATATGAGCTCTCCGCCCTGCTGCAACATTTCGACAAGTATGCCGTCTTTACCTGCTGCTCTTTCTCTTGCCATTTTATTTAAAGAAACTTATATTTGGTATTTTGTGATATTGGGAATATCTTCAGATTCCTCATTCATTACTCGTATTCGAACTGGCTCGCTTCTATCTGGTGGTGTTTCTATTTTACTCTCATAAAGGTCCTTGTAGAGTCTCGCTATATTCATTCTTAGTTCATTCGTTTGAGTTATTATTGAGTTGTTCTCATCTACTAATTTTATTATTTGTAGCTGTCCTTCATTTAATGATCTTTGTAAAAGTTTTATACTCTTCTTCTTCTCCAGAGTTTCTTCAATTTTCTCGTTGTTATAGTTTCAACGTCCCTCGTAAATCAACAAAAATACAGCCATAATGAAACCACTGTTCCACAAAGAAATCAAAGAGCAACACCCAAAGAAAAAGCGAGTTTTCTGACGCCACAAACTGCTGAATTATATGAAAATTTTTTTGTTGAAAACTTACGGTTCCGTTATCCCCATGCATTAGTTTGGAAAGGCCTACTCCCTGACGAGTTGCCAATAACAATTTTGTCCTTGAATCCACTGTTAATATTGGATCGTGTTTAGATATAACCAGGTGGAGCCTTGATTTGTGTGGTGGGGAATTTAAATTTTGAAATATTTCTGAAAATGATCTCCAAGAGCTTATTTTATCTCTTTTTAACGGTCAGATGATAAAATATGAAATAAGCTTATTATTTTAATATTTTTAGGCACATTCGGATTTCTATCAACTGAAGATGACGTCCTTCTTGCGAATGCTGGAGTGAAAGATCAATTATTAGCACTGGAATGGACTAAAAAAAATATTGCGGCTTTTGGAGGAAGCCCCAGGGATATAACGATATTTGGGGAAAGCGCGGGATCAGGATCTGTTGGTTATCACATAGTTAGTCCCAAGTCGAGAGGTATAGTACAGATAAATATATAGTTCTAAGTATGTTTGATTCAGTTTTAAAATGGTTTATAAAAAATATTATGTTTTTAAACAAATTTCATTAATTATTAAACGTAGGGAAGGTTTTTTTATTGTTTTAACCACAATTACCGTTTGTACTGGCTTGACACTTGGGCATGCTGTGCTCTAAATATGTATTTATGATTTGATCGGCAGTAAAACTGCGTTACAAAAGAGCATTGTTACCTGAAAAATACCTGGGTATAGATAGCACGCCTCTGGCATTCAGGTTCAAATAAATAGAGTATAGTGGATTCGATGCCTTAGCGACTGACCAAAAGCATTGCTTATTTGAACTTTACGGTAAATAATTTACGATTAATATTAATTATTTTCTATGTAGGTCTATTTAAAGGCGCCATAATGCAAAGCGGATCTGTTTTACTCTGTTGCTTCGAGCCAGCACGAGAATTTGCTTACACAATAGCTAGTCAAGTTGATTCTTCCATAACGAAGAAGAGTACGTCAAGAGAAGTTCTAGAAGTATTACAAGGAGCTAATGCAGAGCTGCTAGTGAATTTGACAAGAGGGAAAAGGGTAAGTAGCAAGTAGTTCGATATAAAGTAATTTATAGGGCTGAATAGAAGAATCAATATACAATTCATAGTGTTAAAAATGAAACAGAATAATAAGAATATACGTGGTGCGATCCAAATGATCCCTGGTTAACGCTATATAGCAGGGGTGCTCAAACTTGAACAGCTGGCGATCTACCTCAATATTGTTAGACTACAATCGATCGTCTCTGAGAGGCTGCAAGTAAGTGTGATGCAGGATTGTCGTCTAGGTAGGGTGTATCGTGGCATAGATATTAGTTTTTCCGCACAATATGCATTTTTTTAGTCCAGGTAAGTGTAGGTCTGCTCTAAAATGTCAATGAAAAAACTCATAATTATTCAAAATTGCGAGTTTATTGGTTCTTACAAAACAAACGAGTTCTAGTGTCTAAACTTAACTAAAGAATGACTTTGGATATTGAAGCGTGGCACTGCATGTCCTCAGCATACTTTTCATAAGATGGTACGTAATTACCGAGTGCTAATCGCAAGCATGATGGCATATGTTCGTCAGTTAGTCGATTGCGATATTTTGACTTAATTATCTTCATTTCAGAAAATGCAGACTCGCCCAATTAAGTTGACCCAAACATTGCGGTCAGTTGAAGGGCGATTTGCCTTAGATTCGGATATTTATTTTCAGATATAAAACACCAGAATTTTGTATCAGATGCTGTGGCTTTGAGATGTATATCTGATATAATCTGCACTAACTCATTTTCAACAGAACATGAGTCCATGTTAAACTGACTTGCTATTTCAGTAGCTAATTCCTCAATGTTTTTACACGAAAAAGGATAACTCATAAATGATGCGATATTTGCCAATTTACTGAAATCATAAAAACGTATTTCGAATTGGCCCAAAATATTTGATAATTCTGCCTCATAAATATCATAATTCAACTGAGGAATCCTTGCTTTCAAAGACAGAAAATTTTTCAGATCCTTTCTTTTCGGTTGATCTATCATAAGTTAGCAATTTACTTTTGAATGCGTTTATTGCGCTAATCATCTCAATAATAGTTTTTCCTTTACCTTGAAGCTCCAAATTAATGGTGTTTAAATGCATTGCGTTGTCTGTCAAAAATGCCAAATCAGTCAGCCATTTTCCGTTTTTTCAGCATCTGAGTGTCATCACCTCTTTCGTCCAGAAAAGCTGTTATTTCGGGGAATAATTCTTGAAACCTTTCTAGGAATTTTCCGCGACTCAACCACCTGACGTCCGTGTGAAGAACTAAATCAGTGTGTGTTCAGCTGACTCACTATCTTCCAACTGCAATTTAAAGAGCCGTCGTTGCAAGCTATGTGCACGGATAGAATTCACAATTTTTATTGCAATGTCCATAATCTCCTCCATGTTTAAAACTTTTGAACACAAAACTTGTTGATGTATAATGCAATGGAAGGAGAAAAATGAAGGGAAATCATCATTAGCTCGACACAATGCCACAAAACCGTTTTTGTTTCCAGCCATTGCTGGTGCTCCATCGGTTGTAATGCACACTAGTTTATATATTGGTAGCTTGTAGTTTGTTACAAAATTGAAGAAAACGTCATATATATCTTCGCCACGGGTCTTTCCTTTCAGAGGAATCATTGTCAAAAACTCTTCCTTAGCCGACATGTCATTGAATACCATTCGAATAAAAATACACAGCTGGGCAGTGTCTGTCATATCGGTGGATTCGTCGAACTGTAAAGAAAAGTATGTACATTCCATGATATCATGTTTTAGTTTATCTGCCATGTCCTGACTCATGACTTCAACACGCCTTGTGATAGTCGGACGAGATAACTGAATTCTCTAATAGCAGAAATAAACTCTGTTTTATTTTTAAAATCTCCAAATAAAGTCTCACCCGCTTCAATAAATGCTTCCTTCACAACCAATCCATCATCAAATGGTTTCTTGTGTTTCGCCAATATATGAGATATTTTAAATGACGCGATCGTTGCAGCTTTTGATTGTTTGGCTGGTCTTGTGAACATGGTTTGTTCTTCTTTCAAACAAGTTATCAAATCACGTACTTTTCGTTTTCTTAATTCACTCTGTGACGGAAAATCCTTTTCATAGTTTTTATGAACCGTTTTATGATGCCTCTCTAAGTTCCCACGCTTAGGTATTGCAACTGACGCATGGCAAATGAGACAAATGCACTTATCCTTTACCATACAAAAGAAAAATTCTTCCTCCCAATCGTTATTAAAATGATAAGTTTTACTTTTCTTCGCCGCACTCATTTTCCACTATTTATTAATAAACTTTGTATCGATGTATCGCCTTCAAGTTACAACTCAGACTGACTCTTATTCCTGCAGGCGCAACATTTATATCGGCGCGAACGAAGTCTCGAATGTTCCCGTCAAACACGCCGCCCGAAGTTTCTAGAAAAATCGGCGGGAACCAAAAACGCAGCTTTTCTTTGACAAGTACCGCGCGTTACTTTGATAAATCCGCCTATTGCCGCTAGCAGGGGGTTATTACGATAAAAGAAAGTGATGAGGGGGTTATTCTGGCCTAATTGTGGATCGAATAAATTTTAGTAGTTTATTCATTACATTTTGTTTTAGTTACCTAAAACAAAATCTGCGAATAGTTCTATATCGGAATTTTTTTCTCGAGATCGACTCAAAAAGCACTCGCGATCGATTTGTCGATCGCGATCGACCGTTTGAGCACCCCTGCTATATAACAAAAGCGTTATATAGTATCGACTTGCGCCGATAAGTACATCCCTAACAACCTTGCATGACAAGTTTCAACTGGGTAGCTCGTTGATTTGTTCTGTATGCATGTTTGCGTAAAGATCTAATTCTGTCGTTCTGCGATTTAAAAAGACCACCACGTGTTTGTGAAATTTGGCTTTAAACTCGAGAAAAGTCCTTTTGAAATATATGGAATTATTCAGAAAGGATTTGAGGACGAAACCTCTAGTAGTTTTCGCGATTTAAAGCCGGTCAACATCAGTGGGAGACGATGAGCGTTCCCTAAGCCTCTCGATGCAACTATGCCTAAAATTATCGCCAAATTTCAACAAATCATGCGTGAAAATCATCGTCGAACAATTTGATTGACAATGTATTAATTATATCTTTTTTTCAGATCGGTCCAATTTTTGGAAGTCAATCTGATAATTCATTTTTTTACCGGACCAATATACGAAACTTTAGAATCTGGTAATTTTTCTAAAGTTCCACTTATTATAGGTTACAACGAAGAGGAATCAATAGTATTTTTCAATGGTAATTATTACTATTTATTTGTTTCTTTGAATTTTTTCTCCGATTTTGTAGGTTGTCCAGATTCAAATATACTCGTATATACAGGGTGTCCCAGTATTCCGTGTACATAGAGTTACTGTGGATTTCTGTGATGAAAATATGACCATTTAATCCAACTTACCTTAGTCCAAAAATTCGTAATTTATGAGATACAGGGTGTCAAAGTTATACTTTTATTTTGGTTTTTTTTAAGTAGCTTTCTAAGGGATTTTCTGAGATGAGAAATCGAAATGAGCTCATAGTTGTGTGTATATGTAGGGGCGCCACTTATTGCACTGTGTACACTTTTAAATTCTCATAACTTTTTTATACCACTCTGTATGATAATTTTAATTAAATATTCGTATTCTCCACCTTCTCCTGTCTAAAAAAGCTCTCTTGGTAAATGTTGCTCCGAGCATCAGTTTCTGAGATAGTGGGATGTTTGTTTCCATTTTTTAATTCCATTGTTAAATTTGCAAATGCGCTCCTGCTTATATATATCTTATTATTGTTGTTAACCTGTTTAGCTTTAAGCATGCATCAAATTTCAAAGACTATTCTTTTTGAGCTTTTTTAGACAGGAGAAGACGGAAAATACGGCCATTTTAGTAATGCAGCACTACACATAGCGCTCTCCAGGCCACCTATAGACCCGTCGGAGAATAAATCGGAGCGCCATTGCTCTAAGGTTCAGTCGACATGTTCTCGGGCAAATCTGAGTTGCGCTTGTCGACGGGCTGCTGTCAATTTTGATCCGTTAGCTGGTCTCTCGAAGTTAGGTTAGCTTCTTTAAGTCTTGTTCTGACTCTCTAATGACTGACAACCTGACCACGAACTTGTCAGAGCTCCTGCTGGACCTCAACGCCGATCAAATGACGTTTTCTTAGAGCTGTGTTGACAATGAAGCGCTCCGAGATACACTTTCTTCTTCCTGATCCTGGTCTCCGTGTAAAGAGGTCAATCTCTTGGTAACGTCTGTAGACTCTGGAGACAGCTGATTGGCTCAGGTGCAGTTGCGCAGCGACTACACGTTGCAATAGGGAAATGACTTGTGCCGTTTCTTCCAGGGTAATATCCATTTTCCGATGATATAATTAGTGAGCAGGTATAACGGAGCGTCGCGCTGATACAGATCGGTATGAGCTTCAGCTTGTCACTTCTTGGACAACCCTTTCAAGCAATCTTGTGTTTCCCACGGAGTATAATTTACAGTGATACCATAAATTGCTTTTTGCGCACACGTGTCGCTCCTATAGCGTTTAATGGATTATTGTGCTGCACATGTGCTAGACTCATAAAAAAAATTTTTTAATGTTTTTTCCAGTCAAATTCTGCACTTATTTGAAGCATATAATTCCTAAAATTTGAACTTAATATTTATATCTTTAGGCAGTGCGTGCGTTTTACTCTCACACGCTGCTAAGGTGTTTCTCTGTATCCTAAATGAAAGACTCAAAACTTTTCTGCTGCCGCAAATATCTATCGAATCAACAGGCTTCATTCCAAGAAGAGGGCTAGTGAACAAATTTTCAAAATGCGCCAGATAATAGAAAAAGTCAGGGAATTCCAAATAACAACCTATATCTGTTTTATAGACTACTCTTAGCCTCTCAACTTAACAAATTCTATCTTGGGGTGATAGTAACCAAGTGGAATTTAACGCTACAAAAACCCAGGCGTCAGTTTTTTCTAAAAAAGTTAACGTTGCTGAACCCGACATAGTTATGTCTGGGCACTCCATTCCTCTAACATCGTCACTCAATTTGTTGGGCGTTAATTTTGGAGCAAATATGTCCGGGCATGAACATGTTGCAGGCATAGCAAGGAGAGCTTCTCAAAAGTTGGGAATATTATTTCGAACCAGAAAGCTTTACACTCCACAGCAACTGTTAATTAATTCTTTATAAAGCTCAAATTCGACCAACTATGGAATACTGCTCCCATGATTGCGGCTCCCGCTCCCAAACATACACTGCATTTGTTGGATTCTATTCAGAGAAGAGCTGTTCGTCTGATTGGAGACCCGGAACTGACCGGCAGCCTTGATTCGCTGGAACATCGAAGAACGGTTGGCGATTTGAGCATATTCTACAAGTATTTTCATGGGAAGTGTTCGAAGGATGTGGCCCGCTTAATTCCTCCCAGAGCGGTGCATGTTAGGAGTACACGTCGCGCTAATACTTCACATCTGTATGAGGTTCAACTTGTTACTCCTCGTACAACGCTTTTCAAGCAGTCTTTTATATGGAGAACATCATCCCTTTGGAATAATTTGCCCAGGACTGTGTTTCACACCGAGTACAATTTACACCGATTCAAGAACAACGTGAATCGCTTTCTCCGCACACGTGTCGCTCCTGTAGGGCTTTAGGGACTTCCCTGCAGCACGTGTGCTAGACCCATAAAAAAAAAGCTTTCGATTGCATATAATGGAACAAACTCTGGTCGATTCTAATCAGCACGGGAACACCTATACATCTTGTAAACCTTGTCTGATCCATGTATGAGAACACAAACAGCAGAATTAAACTAAATAATGCTTTTTCCGATCCCTTTAAGGTAGAAGCCAGTGTCAGACAGGGCTGTATTCTGTCACCCTTCCTTTTTAACATTTATTGAACATATAATGAGGTCTGTTGTGGATGGCTGGAGTGGGGGGTGTGACATTCGGTGAAAAAAAGCTAAGTAACCTTAGATATGCGGATGATACTATTATAGTTGCAACTTCAAAACAAGACCTAGAATCAGTTAGGGAGCGCCTGGAAATAAGTAGCGAAAACTATGGATTACTTCTTCTTAGTGTGCCTTATCTTCTAAGGACGTTGGCGATCACATTTGCCCACCTGATTTTATCTATTGCCGCTCGAGTTCAGTAGATGTCATGTTTATCCACTGTCGTAAGTGTTTCCAGGAGTTTCGGCGCCTTTCTGGTCCTCGCCTACCGATTATTTTTCCTTCAGGTATTGAAGTACATTATTTTTGTTACCTTTTCAAATGTTTGTTAATGTACTTTAATACTTACGTTTGTGTTAGGATTCTTACTGACCACCATTGTTTTTATTTTGTTCGTATTCAGTTTCATTCCATATTCATCACACGCATGAATAATTCCGTTCATGAGTCTTTTTAGGCCTTCTTCACTGTCCACTGGAATGACAATATGTAATTACACCCAAATATGCAAAGCGCATATATTGCATATTTTGCATATTATATGCATTTTTCTAAATATTTGCATAAATACTTTAAAAATAGCATATATGTGCATATTTGAAGGAATTTATAATAATGTAGGTCTTTGGCAGGCGTTTTCATTCATTTTTCGGAATAAGGGTCAATGTTTAGGCCGCCGCCGCCGCCGCGCCGGTGGTTTTCCCCAAATAAATTTTATTATTTTATGGTCAGTAAAAACAAGTCAGTAAACCCCAGACGGCCATCAGAGCATACTTGTATTATTAATTTATTAGATTTCATTTTTGGTTGTGCTTTTAAAGTGGTTACGTCGATTTGTGCATTTTATCTTGTGAGTCGTATTTTACTACAGTGAAATGCCCTAAGCCAGTAGTGTGTCAGTGTGGATTAAACCATACAAAGAACTAAGAATAGATATGGGAAAAATCTACTATTCTGCATGTGTCAAAATTGTAAGTATAATTTTTGAATACCTATTGAATATACTATAAAATATTTGCATAAATGCTTTAAAAATAGCATATATGTGCATATTTGAAGGAATTTATAATAATGTAGGTCTTTGGCAGGCGTTTTCATTCATTTTTCGGAATAAGGGTCAATGTTTAGGCCGCCGCCGCCGCGCCGATTGTTTTCCCCAAATAAATTTTATTATTTTATGGTCAGTAAAAACCAGTCAGTAAACCCCAGACGGCCATCAGAGCATACTTGTATTATTAATTTATTAGATTTCATTTTTGGTTGTGCTTTTAAAGTGGTTACGTCGATTTGTGCTTTTTATCTTGTGAGTCGTATTTTACTACAGTGAAATGCCCAAAGCCAGTAGTGTGTCAGTGTGGATTAAACCATACAAAGAACTAAGAATAGATATGGGAAAAATCTACTGTTCTGCATGTGTCAAAATTGTAAGTATAATTTTTGAATACCTATTGAATATACAATAAAATATTTGCATAAATGCTTTAAAAATAGCATATATGTGCATATTTGTAGGAATTTATAATAATGTAGGTCTTTGGCAGGCGTTTTCATTCATTTTTTCGGAATAAGGGTCAATGTTTAGGCCGCCGCCGCCGCCGCGCCGGTGGTTTTCCCCCCCCAAATAAATTTTATTATTTTATGGTCAGTAAAAACCAGTCAGTAAACCCCAGACGGCCATCAGAGCATACTTGTATTATTAATTTATTAGATTTCATTTTTGGTTGTGCTTTTAAAGTGGTTACGTCGATTTGTGCTTTTTATCTTGTGAGTCGTATTTTACTACAGTGAAATGCCCAAAGCCAGTAGTGTGTCAGTGTGGATTAAACCATACAAAGAACTAAGAATAGATATGGGAAAAATCTACTATTCTGCATGTGTCAAAATTGTAAGTATAATTTTTGAATACCTATTGAATATACAATAAAATATTTGCATAAATGCTTTAAAAATAGCATATATGTGCATATTTGAAGGAATTTATAATAATGTAGGTCTTTGGCAGGCGTTTTCATTCATTTTTCGGAATAAGGGTCAATGTTTAGGCCGCCGCCGCCGCGCCGATTGTTTTCCCCAAATAAATTTTATTGTTTTATGGTCAGTAAAAACCAGTCAGTAAACCCCAGACGGCCATCAAAGCATATTTGTATTATGAATTTATTAGATTTCATTTTTGGTTGTGCTTTTAAAGTGGTTACGTCGATTTGGGCTTTTTATCTTGTGAGTCGTATTTTACTACAGTGAAATGCCCAAAGCCAGTAGTGTGTCAGTGTAAACCATACAAAGAACTAAGAATAGATATGGGAAAAATCTACTGTTCTGATGCGTTAAAATTGTAAGTATAATTTTTGAATACCTATTGAATATACAGGGTATTTCATTTTCGTTTAATGTTTAAACATAACGAAATTTTTGTCAGGATTTTGCCGTTGACGCTATTTTCAATGTTATTTAAGTTATTTTTGTTCCATTTAATGAACACAATTTCTATTTAACGGAACCACGAAATAGAAATACATACGTAAACGTATGTATTTCTAGGTAATCTAATAAAAAAGGTACAAAGCAGAATTTTAATTTTTTGCCTGCCCTAAGCACCTAGTTTTCTATTTAACGAAATTTTTATTTAACGAATTTTTTCCTTGGGATTTTAATTAATTTTTTTTTTTATTGCAGATACCATGCGATAAAAAATTTCAAATAGAGCAACATGTGAAAACTGCTTGCCAGATTGCCAAATTGAGTAAGACGAAACCTGGAGATAGGGCACAACACATATTAATGGAATGTTTCCAACCAACGTACAAAAATAAAGAGCTGAATGAACAAGAAATCTTTAACCGAGATCTATGCTGTGCAATGATGACATCAAACATTCCGTTATCGAAGCGACGTAATCAAAACTTTACTTCCTTTCTCCAGAAGTATTGCAAATTTAATATCCCAGGTGAAACAACAATACGGAGAAACGACGTAAGCTCCTTGTGTTCACAGGTAATTGAGGAAATTAAAAGTAAATTTCGCAACGAACATTTTTACATATATATTGATGAAATCACCGATTCAAAAGGACGGTATATTGCGCATTTATTGATTGGCGTTCTTAGCGACGATATTTTGCCAAAATCTTATCTGATTGCTTCCAAACAGTTAGAAAAAACAAATGCATTGACAGTGGCCAGATTTGTTCAAGAGGGACTATCGAAGTTTTTTTTCCTACGCCTGTTCCAGGAGATAATTTTTTTGCTTATTTCGTCAGATGCAGCACCGTACATAATAAAGGCCGGGCAAAATTTGAAAATTTTTTATCCAAACTTAATACATGTAACATGTCTCGCTCATGCTTTAAATAGGGTTTCTGAGGAAATTAGGAATCATTTTCCGCTTGTGAATAGCTTAATTTCTAACATGAAGAAAATCTTCCTTAAAGTGCCTTTAAGGATTCAGTTCTACAAAGAAAAACTACCAAACACTCCTCTTCCACCTCAGCCTGTTATTACAAGATGGGGCACTTGGTAGGAAGCAACTTTTTTTATTGCGACAACTTCTGTCAACTAGATGGTTTAACTGCAGAATTATCAGACGAATCTTCCCAATCCCTTACAGAACTTAAACGATTATTCAAAAACAAGGAGATAAAACAACAACTTTCCTTTCTTAAAACAAATTATAGCTTTGTTTCTAAAACCATAACTCAAATGGAGGAATCTAATTTGCCATTAACCCGAAGTGTTCAACTAAAAACAATGTGAGATCGCTTTTGAAAATGTCTCAGGTAAAATTGGGAGCAAAATTTTTCAAAAATTTCGGAATGTTATGGAAAAAAAATACTGGGTTTCAATTTGTCAGCCAAGTAGCTAATGTTTTAAAGGGGGATTTTTCTGATTCCATTGATTTAGATCCTATGCTATTAAATAATTTTAAAAACGCCCCTATTACATCAGTCGATGTGGAAAGGAGTTTCTCAATTTATACATTTTTATACAACGATAGAAGACAAAACTTTTATTGGAGAATTTTGGTAAATATTTAGTAGTTTATTGTTTTTATAACTAACGGCGACCCTGTTTTTTGCAATATTTGCATATTTCCGCTTACTTAGTTGCATCGCCCTGTATGTACCAAATTTAAAATGTATGTTTTATTATGCTGTTTACTACGTATATAAATTTTTATAATATGTACCTACATTAGTATTATTATTATTATTATTATATGTTCATCTTTAAGTAAAGTAATAAAATACATTATTATTTATATTTATTTTTTACTTTGTATAATATTATATTTAGATTTAGTTCATTCGCCCTGTATGTTGAAAATTTAAAATGGGTTTTTTTATTGCTACATTTGTATAGTACTCGTATCATGTAACGTGAAACAATAAATTTACATTTTTCAAGTCTATTTCGATTTATTTTACTGCATATTTACAACATATATGTGCATATTTTGAGAAAATTATTTGCATATTTATGCGCATATTTTAAAGTTTTTCACTTGCATATTTGGGTTTCCTTAATCATCAGCGTAGCGGAAGTTATTTACATACACACCATTAATTGTAAATCCATCTTTTTTATCACAAAGTGCTTAATTGAAAATTTCCTTCGAATAGACACTGAATAACAGGAGTGACAATATACAACCCTAACCATAGCAACTTACGCATCGGAAACATGGTCCATTAAACAAACTGACAAGAGACGATTCGATGCATTTGAGATGTGGGCATATCGAAGAATCCTCAGAGTATCATATAACGAACACTAATTTATCTTTTCTTGAAGAGCTTAGTATAAGTGACCGAATAGAATTAATAGACAGTACCTGAAATATTTTGGTCACTTTATGAGGAAAGTGGATGTCCTGGAAAAGCTTGTAGTAACAGAGAAGGTAAAAGGTAGAAGATTAAGGTTCTCCAACAAGATGGTCCGACCAAGTAAGATCTCTCCTTGGTATAGGTATGCACGAGTCAAGTCAGGTCGCGCAGGATCGAGATGCCTGGAAAATGACTGTTGAGACAGCAACTGCATAGTGTCACCGTTACTACTATTGGGGTGAAAGGACTGAAAGAGAGAGACGTTCTACTGAATTTATTTTTAGGTATAGACCATGCAAGAACTCAAGCTGCTCTACTTGATGCAAACCCAGAACTTTTGGTGCCTAATATGCCATTAAGGGAAAATACTACATCTACACGTCGAACCATTGGAGAAGAAATTCGACGATTTTATGTTGGCGCAAACGGATCTCTTGCAAACAACATACCTGCGTTTCTCGATGTAAGTATGACAATTTTACCATTCAACATGGTTACCATAGCTGTAGGCACATAAGCTCTTCGGATATTAATGCAACTGAACCTAATATTTGTTGCAATTTTTTGCAGCAACTTTTTCTTTAGGACAGTACAAAACTATTTTTCTGGTGAAAATTTTCTCATTTTTCTGACAAATACAGGGTGAGTCAACGATAGAGCAAAGTTCTTCTTATCTCATTTGTTTCGGGAATGACGAAAAAATATTAAATACAATAGTTTTAGGGAATGTTAAGGTGCACAATTTAAAATTATTTTTAAGTATACAGGGTACTGCAAAAAAGTGTGGCCGATATAACAAATATATTTTTAAATGGAACATCCTATTTTCTAATTTATTTTTAAATTCTGCGTAAAATTTTATACCTTTTTTATTAATAATGTTTTAAAAAATGCTAGTTTTCAGTTCTGTAAAAAATTGCCAGTAGCACCATTGTTTCTGAAGGTGGTATATTCATAATTGGTACGAGGTACGAGGATCTGATAGCTACCAATAATCAACATATTAAACGAGTCAATAAATATACATACCTGGGATCTGTACTGAATGACCAATGGGATCACTCACAGGAAATAAGGTGTCGTATAGAAAAGGCGATACCTGTGTTTGTTAAAATGGCATCAGTTTTCAAAAACCTCTTCTTGACAATAACGACTAAGGTACGACTTCTCCGCTGTTATGTCTTCTCCGTCTTGCTCTATGGAACAGAATTCTGGACTGTAACTGAAGCCACCATGAAGAAGCTGACGGCGTTTGAAATGTGGCTATACCGCATTATCCTGAGAATTTCATGGGTGGATCACGTGACCAACGAGGAAGTTCTTAGAAGAATGAACAAACCCACGGAGATAATAACCACCATAAAAATACGGAAGTTAGAGTACCTGGCCAATGTAATGCGTAATGAGAAGAGATATGGATTGCTACAAGAAATACTGCAGGGGAAAATTCCGGGTAAACATGGCCCGGGCCGCAGGAGGATCTCGTGGTTGAAAAATGTTAGAACATGGTTTTCGGTAACAACCACCGCGCTTTTCAGAGCAGCCGTAAATAAAATTACAATAGCCAGGATGATCGCCAACGTTGGGACCGGATAGGCACCAGAAGAAGAAGAAGACGAACGTTCTATAGAGATGAAAAGAAAAAAAGATATATATATATATATATATATATATATATATATATATATATATATATATATATATATATATATATATATATATATATATATATATATATATATATGTATATATATATATATATATAAGTAAAGAAATTTGAGCTAGATGCTATAGGGTGTTCAAAATAAATTTATGCATTTCGACTATTTTAAATTGAAAAATCTCAAATTTTTTAAACGGCACACCCTGTATATTATTATTTTTTCTGATAGATTTTACAAAACCCTCCAACTTTTATTAAGTATGTCATATACCTATTTCTAATAGTTTTCGATTTATTTTGAATTTTTCAATTTTTACTCTTGTTTTTAATACACTTACGCTATTGTGAAAACATAAACAAATAGTTAATAATAATTTTAATATAGTTCAACTTATCTAATGATTAATTATTATGACGTAATAAATGTTCAAAAATATGCCCGTCTACTTGAATACGCATGTTTAGACGTTTTACTATATTTTCCTTCACTTTCCTTAACATAAAGGGCGTTATTGTCCTGCACTCATCCCGTATCCTATTTTCCATATCTACTGGTGTTGGAGGGGGATTAACGTAAACACGATCTTTAATGTAGCCCCACAAAAAGAAGTCTAAAGGTGTTAAGTCACATGATCGAGGAGGCCACTGAATGAATCCATCCCTACCGATCCATTTTTGTGAGTAACGATCGTTTAAAAATTCCCGAACTTCCCGGTGGTAATGAGCAGGAGCTCCGTCTTGTTGAATCCACATTTGTTCCCTTTCAAAGTTATCAACTTCTTCAAGAAGCTGAGGTAATTCATTTTGCAAAAAATGTACAGATCCAGGCCCGTTAAACGGTTCGCGGAAAAAATATGGACCAATAATTCGAAAATTTAATGTTCCACACCGTATATTAAGCGCCCAATGGTTTTGGTTTTGAACTTCCCGGAACTGTTGAATCATAATGCATGTTATGGCTGTTAATTGCTCCATTACTGCGAAAAGTAGCTTCATCAGAAAACATTATTTTGGAGAAAAAAATTTGGATCGGCCTTTATTGCTCTATTCATGTGGTACAAAAGTTTACTCGTCGTTCAAAATCACGGTCTTGAAGTTCTCGAGGTAGTTCCATATGAATGGAATTATATTTGTATTTTCTCGTGGTGCGATTAGCCGTAGATTGTGATATGTCAGATAAGTCAACTAGTTGACGGCTGCTGACCTGGGGATTATCTTCAACATGAAGTAAAATCTCCATTTCTTTTTCCTCAGTGGTAGCATTCTGGTTTACTACTTTCCGTTTCGTATACTCAACGCTACCACTACCATCAAACCGTTCCATTAAGCACTGAAAAGATTTTCTAGATAGTATACGTCTATTAGGGTACTTCGCTCCGTAAAGCCTTACTGCCAAAAGACAATTTTTTCCCGCCTCGCCCAGTATATAAACCATATCAGTCAATTCATTTTTAGGAAAATTCATAACTATTACCTTCATACGTCACTTATTACAACAAATTAAACTCTTTTTTTTTCATCTCTATAGAACGCTCCCACCAATTATGAGTAGTCCACCTTCAGAAACAATGGCGTTTCTGGCAGTTTTTTACAAAACTAAAAAGTAGTATTTTAAAAAAAAATGAAATACAGTCGATACTCTATATAGTGAAAGACCAAAATGTTGACCGAAATTTCACTATAGAAAGTTTTTCACTATATAAAGAAAAAATCCGTATATATTGCTATGTATGTATTTTATATTGGTAATCATTTACTTGTATTTTATAAGGTACAAGTAACAAAAAAATTGCAAAATTGAATTATTAGAAAAGATTTTATTAAACATTTGAAAGTTTAAATAGTACATAGCATGTACAGGGCTAAATACATACATAAAGTCCGTACGTTATATCTTTACCCGTGCGTCATAGTTTTCAGGCCATATAACAGACGACTATTATATTATTTGTCTCTTTTCACCAATAAATCGTAGGTATTGGTAAAAAGAGACAAAAAATATAATAGTCGTCTGGGATATTGCCTGAAAACTATGACGCACGTGTAAAGATATAACGTACGGACTTTATGTATGTATGTACTACATACGAAATAAAAAGAATAATACAAAATCTGTTAATACATAACATGTATATACTACGTACATACGTACTAGAAAAAATAATCAGTTATTTTCTTTTGAACATTACTTTTGAAAAATAATTGTTGCTCAACAAAATTCTCGCATTTATTCAAATGCATAAAGATTTGATCAGGTACACTTTCCTGGCCCCTGAGAGTAGTTCGCACAATGTCAAATGCATTTCTTATTTCATTTTCACTAAATTTAGCAGGACATACCCCGGTTTCAGTTTCTTCTTCATGATCTTCTATACTTTTTATGTCGTCAATTTTGTCTTGGTTAGTTGGGAGATCTGTCGTGCCAACATCATTGTCGATTTCTAAGAAATCTTCAAGTAAAAAATCTGCGTCGATGGTAGCAGTTTTTTGTAGAAAACCCCATTGCCTTTTTAAGGTAGCGAGATCCATTTCGTCTTCTTCTTCCCATTCGTCAATTTTTTCAGTAAAACCTGCTTTAGAAAAGCAGTTTTTGATAGTTTTCTGAGAAACATTTTCACTCCATACTTTAGCGACTTGGGTTATACACTCTTTAAGGGTAATCAATTTTTGGACTGGAAGGTTGTTATCAATCGCATTAACAACTTTGTGAACAATTCTGTTTCGGTAATGATGTTTTATGTTTTTTATAATACCCTGGTTCATAGGTTGCAATTTGGAGGACATGTTTGGTGGGAAAAAGATCAATTCAATATTCCTTAATTTTTTACTTACAGTAACTGGATGTGCAGGACAATTGTCTATAAACATCACAATCTTTCTCTTTTGGCTTTTCATTTTCGTGTCTAGTTCTTTGATCCATCTTTCGAAAATCTCAGAAGTCATCCATGCCTTTTTATTATTGGCGTAATCTAACTCCAGGGATTTAACTCCTTTTAAACAACGGGGATTTTTGCTTTTACCTATGAGCAGTAATTTCAGTTTTTCTGAGCCATCCATGTTTGCTCCAACCATAAGTGTCACCCTTTCTTTATTTGTTTTAACACCAAAACATTTATCACTTTTAAAAGCAAAAGTTTTATTTGGCAAACATTTAAAAAACAAACCGGTTTCATCACAATTGAAAACGTTTTTTGGTTCGTACTTTTTCAATGCACTTTTTAATAAAACAGTTTCAGTTCAAATGTCACAGTCCTCCTGACTAACGCTTGTACTCTCGCCAGACACCGTCTTGAAAACAATTGAATTGCGAGTCTTCCAGGCACTCAACCACCCTCCACTAGCTTGAAAATTAACGCAGTTAAATTCTTTAGCAAATTGTAGAGCCTTTTGCTTTATTAAATTTCCCGATATTGGTACGTTTTGATGCGTACGGGCCACTTGAAACCATCGTAAAAGTGCTTCATTTACATCCTCGTAAGTACTCTCACCCGTACTCGTTTTCGACTGCTCGGAACACTAGGTTTCTTGATACTGTCGCGACTTTTTATTATCAGAGAGACGCAACTTGGAGAAACACCAAATTTTGCAGCAACATCAATTTTTTTGCAGCCTTTATCAACTTCCTCCAAAACTTTAATTTTCTCAGCTAAACTTAAACACACTCGCTTGGACATCTTACTTGATTTTTAAACAAAAAGAAACTGAACCTGAATTTGCGAATTACTAGGCCTCGACTATAAAATGGGTTTCTATAAAATGGGTTATTCCTCGGGTTTCTCACAGAAATCTACCTGATTTATTGCCAACCATTAGGCGTTACAAACGTGTTAAGAACCTTTTCAAAAGAATGCGTCGTAAAAATGGAATTCGTGCTAATGTTAGATAAAAATGGGAAACCCGAAATGGCCAAGATCTCAATAAATGCATAAAAATTTATACATAAAATTCCGGTAAAAATTTTATTATATAGAGTGTTACTATTTTACAGATTCACTATATGCAGGGCTTTTTACATGAAATTTCATTAATATTCTAAGTCTTGAAAAAATTGCACTATAAAGAGTTTTTCACTATATAGAGTTTCACTATAAACAGTGTCGACTGTAATTCGTTTCATTTCTTTTAGAAATTGAAAATGTACTGTTACAAAGTAACGGACACCTCAGTTATAAAATAAACAATAAACTTTTTAGAATTATCGAATTGGTTTATTAAAATTTTTTAGTGGTATAGTGACAACATCTTTATAAGGGGCACCCACAAACAAGCTATTCTACAGTCCGAGTACGCAGAAGTTTATATGTACCAATTTTCCTATGATGGCACCTTAAGCAAAAATAATACGAATATTCCAGGTAATCTACATTTATTTTTAATATTTTTCCCTGCTTAATGGTCCAGTCGTAAGAGGCACATTTTGACGAAAAGTTCTCATTAAATGTTTACAGGCTGCATTTTGGCATACAGGTAGTTTTTTTTTTTAGCGATTCAAGAACAACGTGAATTGCTTTTTTCGCACACATGCCGCTCGTGGAACGCTTTAGGGACTTCCCTGTAGCACGTGTGCTAGACTCATAAAAAAAAAACGTAGAATACGATAAAAAAAGTTTGCTGCTCTAAAATGTAAGCTAGGCCTTCTTCTTCTTAAGGTGCCGTGCAGGTTCCTGCGTAGGCGTCTGTACTAAATTACTCTCAACAGATGAGTCTGTTTAAAGTCGTATTTTGGAAAGACCTAAAATCACTTATTCCTGTCCAGTGACGAATATTGCGCAGCCATGATAGTCTTTTTCATCTCATTCCCCTTTTGCCCTGAATTTTACCCTGCAATATCAGGTGTTGCAAGGTATCACGTTTCGCACGAATAATATAACCCGAGTATGAAATCTTTTTCCTTTTTATGTTTTCGAATAATTCGCGATCTTCTAGGTTGGCTCTTTCGATCACCTCTTCAACTCACTCTATCAACCTAAGATACTCTCAGCATTCTTCTGAGTATCCAGATTTCAGATGCCTCTAGTTTGTTAATAGATGACATTTTTAATGTCCATGTTTCAACACCGTACAGCAAAAGGCACCAAACATAGCACTTAACCATCCGGTACCTGAGTTGTAGGTTAAGATCTTTATTACAAAGGAATTTGCATAACTTGATGAAAGTTGCTCTTGCCTGCTCAACTTTGACTTTAATTTCCATGTCCGGATCCCATTTGTCATTCACTAGGCATCCGAGGTATTTGAAATAGTTAACGCGTTCTATATTCTCGTCATTTATATGAATTCGGACGTCTTGAGTTGGTTTTCTACTGATGATCATGAATTTTGTTTTGTTTATGTTGATGCTTAATCCAGTGTTTCCTCCTGCTTTGTGTATAGCCTTTAATAATGATTGGAGAGCATCTGCGCTATGTGCCAGAATGACAGTCTCATCTGCATATCCGATGTTACTCAGTATATATCACCACTACACCAAACACTTTATTTTTGCACACGACGCTGGTTTCGCTAACCATGTTAGCTTCATCAAGAGCGATGATTGACTGTCAATCATCGCTCCTGATTAAGCTAACATGGTTAGCGAAACGCGCGTCGAGTGCAAAAATAAAGTGTTTGGTGTAGTGGTGATATATACTGAGTAGTGTCATTGTGCCAAACATTCCACATTCCCACCTTAATATCTGAGGTTGTTTATCGGAACACCGTTTATTTTGATACCTAGATCACTCTCCGACACTGCCTCAACGAAGGCTCTTTTGACCCTGTCTAACTACCTTTCTTATTTCAAAATCTTCCGTTGTATAAACATTCTGAAGTCTTACGTCTGCTGATTGATTCCAATATAAGCTGGCAATGATTTTTATATCTTCAGAATCTAGCCCTAGTTCTTGTAGATATTTCATGAGGAGGTCATGTTTAACGTTATCGAATGCCTTCTCATAGGCTATGAAGCACATGAATACATCCTGTCTTTGATCCAGACAATTCTGAACCAGCATTTGGAGACTGAAGATGGCTTCTCTCGTCCCAACACCCCCTTTAAATCCGAATTGACTATCTCCACTAACTTCTTTGCATTTCTTATATAGTCTCGTTTGAATGAGTTTGAGTAAATGGCTCATGATACTAAATGGCTTCTCTAGTCCCAACACCTCCTTTAAATCCGTACTGACTATCTCCACTAACTTCTTCGCATTTCTTATATAGTCTCGTTTGAATGAGTTTGAGTAAATGGCGCATGAGACTAATTAAGCGATCGTCCTTACATTATTCAGAACTGGTGTTTTTGGCAGGGTAATAAATGTAGAACGCAGTTTACAACGTCCAAGAGAGTTACAGAAAAAATGTTACTTTTATCGATCGTCTCTAACATTTTCATAAGTAAAATCTTTCTATAATGACATTTTAAAGAATGTATCACACTTTAATCCATCGGCTGAAGTTTTACACTTGTGTTTGGAGGCATAAAAATCAATTTTGTTTGCTGTAGATCAACTTCAGGGTGCGCTGGACAGTTGTCAATCAAAAATAATATTTTTCTGTTTGTGAGTTGTAATTCTTTGTCCCATTCGATCAGTTCGTTTTTAAAAATTTTCTTTTCTCTGTTCCAGACATACATATTTGCTGTTACCAACACAGTAATCGTTACTTTTAATAATTTTCCACCAGCACAATTCTCTCCGACAAACTTTAATGTCTTATCAGGCGTCATCTAGTAAAACAAACCCGTTTCATCCGCATTAAAAATGTCCACATATTCATAACTTTCTCGAATTTCCGGTCATACATTGGCCATCCACTGATCATCAACATCATATCCACTCCTGCAGTTTCTCCTGGTTCTCTATTTTCCTTCCCAATTCACCAGCTTTCTCTTGTAAATTACACAGGGCAACAAAAAATATATTTTTGTTTTGGTGCCTGGGATTTTAGAGCTGATTTTAACTATATTTGGGACGCTAAATCTATACATGCAATCCGTTTTTCTCTATCAGCTCTACTTTTTTAGATACATCAACTTATCTACCAATGTGGTTTTTATTCAGTATATTCATTTATGAGAGTTCTAAAATTATTATATATTCATTAATGTAGGTACAATGGTTTTATTGTCAGTCTGTAATTGAGTAAATTCCAGGTAAATCTATAAATAGTGGAACCATTGCCTATCAGGTACCTCAACTGACCCTTTTAATCACCTAACTCGGGTAAGTCTCGTCAGTTTGTGCGTTCTTACTAATGAGAGTAGATCGAATTCGGCGTGTTATTTTATGTTAAGAAAAGAGTGTTTTTGTGTTATTGAACAGAATTAAAATGAGTTCAGTTCCAGTTCAAGAAGAAGTTGTGTAAATCAACCTGATGTGTTTTGCTATATATGCGGAGAATACATGTTTCAACAAAACAGACAAACTATTACTGACTTTGTAAAGCGAGCGTATCTTGGATACTTTGGAGTTAAGCTTGGTGATCAGGACAAAACGTGGGCCCCGCGTCTCGTATGTAAAACTTGTACAGAGCATTTACGGCAGTGGACTACCGGGAAAAGAAAATGTCTAAAATTCGGCGTACCAATGGTTTGGAGAGAACCAAAAAACCACTTCAATAATTGTTATTTCTGTTTAGTAAATACTAATGGAATCAATCGAAATAACCGCAGTAAGTGGACTTATCCCAATTTAGACTCGGCAATACGCCCTATCCCGCACTCAGATGAAATACCGATTCCAACATTTCATCAGCTACCACATATCTCTGATGACGAATATTTTCCCTCTGATCGCTCTTCTGATGCTAATAAAAGTTCTGATGCTAATGAAACTAACAGTGACTATGAGGGGACGTCATCAGTTCCTCAACGCTTCAATCAAAATGAATTAAATGATCTCACCAGGGATCTCAATTTATCGAAAAAAGCTTCTGAAGTACTGGCTTCTAGGTTGAACGACAAAAATTTACTGGAACAAGGAACCAAAATTACCTTTTACCGTACAAGAGAAAAAGATCTGCTACCATTCTTTTCTCAAGAAGACAATCTTGTATTTTGTCACGAAATTAGGGGACTCATGAAAGAAATGGGACTTTCTGAATATATTCCAGATGATTGGCGCCTATTTATTGACAGTTCAAAGCGAAGTTTAAAATGTGTCCTTCTACATAATGGGAATAAATATGGTTCAATACCACTAGCTCACTCAACGAAACTGAAAGAAGAATATAATACCATAGCTTTGGTCTTGCAGAAGATAAAGTATTACGAACATCAATGGATGATTTGTGTAGACTTAAAAATGGTAAACTTTCTTCTTGGGCAGCAAAGTGGTTACACGAAATATCCGTGTTTCTTGTGCCTCTGGGATAGTAGGGACAAAACACACCACTGGGTTAGAAAAGATTGGCCTCAGAGAGAAAACATGGACGTTGGGGAAAAGAATGTCATTAACGACGCTTTGGTTGAAAGAGAAAAAATCATACTTCCTCCGTTACATATAAAGTTGGACTTAATGAAGCAATTTGTAAAGGCTCTTGATAAGAATGGGTCTTGTTTTGCATATATAGGGGTAAAAATGCATCAGTTGAGCACAGAAAAACTCAAAGCAGGGATATTTGACGGCCCACAAATAAGACAATTAATTAAGGATCCTGCCTTCATAAATTCAATGAATCAAGTTGAACGAGAAGCTTGGACATCATTTGTTGCAGTTGTAGAAAATTTTCTAGGCAAACATAAAGCTCAAAACTATGTTGAAATGGTTAACAAGATGCTTAATAGTTTCAAATCCTTAGGGTGCAATATGAGTATTAAAATACACTATTTACACAGCCACTTAGACCGTTTTCCAGAAAATTTAGGAGACATGAGTGAGGAACAAGGTGAAAGATTTCACCAAGATATTAAAGTTATGGAGGACCGCTACCAAGGAAGATGGGACATGCACATGATGGCAGATTACTGCTGGAGTTTAAAAAGGGACTGTTTAAAAAAACATTCAAGAATGTCGCGGAAAAGAAGCTTTCCAAGTGTTGAGTGACTATTTCATTTCTTCAATGTTTTTTTTTTGTTTGTAAGTACGACATAATATTGTATTTTGTATAACTAAAATAAAAATTTCGTATCTACTTTTGTTTACTACACTTACGGATTTGAGTTACAATAATGTAACTTATATTTCTCTAAAATTGTATATCTTAAAAATTTGAGCTCCTAGGTACAAATGAATACGTTATTTGAATTCAGGACATCAAATTGATATAGAATCAGCTCAAAAAACCTCGACACCAAAACAGCTGTTCCCCTGTGTTATATCCCGTAATAGGAATATGTTCATGTCGTTTTAGACTAAACCATTTAAGGAGTCCTTTATCGACTTAGTCATGTGTATATTTTCTTACTTTTTTACAACTAAAGTTTCTTTTATCATAGATTGATAAGATTTCTTGCCTCTTCTTCCATATGGTAGACACCGTAGATTTAGTTAAATTCGACTGTTTTCAAACATCACTTTGTTTAACTCCATTTTCTATTTTCCTTATAATATCGTGTTTGTCTTTTAAAGTAAACGGTTTACGTTTTTATGTACTCCTTTTAAAATAAAAACGTCAACATTCACTTTGCTACTTTGATCAAATACGCATTTGAACCGCATAACACAACAAGTGAATTGAAAATAATACAAAACAAGAAGAACAAGGGTTCCCAGCGAGTTTCGGTGAATTCCCTAGATCAAGTCGCGCGACATCGAACATAGGGAGTGGCAAGTTCGTTATAAACCGACACAAAACATCCAAATTTGGTTTGCTTTATCCGGAAGTTCGTTATAACCGATAAAAATTTGCATTGGTCTTATCGAAGTTTTTTCGTGCATTATAAAATAGTTCATTTTAACCGGAAATTCGTTATAAACGGGTTCGTTATAAGCCGACTTCACTGTATTTGTTTTCGATATTATAGTTTCGTTGATAACCGCATACAATAAATTGTGATATTTAAAAAAAAAACGGTCAAGTAAAAGTGGGACACTTTTTTTTTTTTTTTTATTGGTCTAGCACACGTGCTGCAGGGAAGTCCCTAAAACGCTCCAGGAGCGGCACGAGTGCGGAAAAAGCGATTCACGTTGTTCTTGAATTGCTGTAAATTGTACTCGGTGGGAAACACAGCGCTGGGCAAATTATTCCAAAGGGATGACGTTCTCCATATAAAAGATTGCTTAAAAAGCGTCGTACGCGGAGTAACAAGCTGAACCTCATACGGATGCGAAGCACCAGCGCGACGTGTATTTCTAACATGCACCGCTTTGGGAGGAATTAAGCGGGCTACATCCTTCGAACACTTTCCATGAAAATACTTGTAGAACAGACTCAAGTCGCCAACCGTTCTTCGATGTTCCAGCGAATCAAGGCCGCCGGTCAATTCCGGGTCCCCAATCAGACGGACCGCTCTTCTCTGAACAGAATCCAACAAATGCAGTGTATGTTTGGGAGCGGAGCCCCAAACGTGGGAGCAGTATTCCATAGTTGGTCGAATTTGGGCTTTGTAAAGAATTAACAGTTGCTGTGGGTGTAAAGCTTTCTGGTTCTAAATAATATTCCCAATTTTTGAGAAGCTCTCCTTGCTATGCCTGCAACATGTTCATGCCAAGACATATTTGCTCCCAAACTAACGCCCAACAAATTGAGCGACGATGCTAGGGGAATGGAGTGCCCCGACATAACTATGTCGGGTTCAGCAACGTTAACTTTTTTAGAAAAAACTGCCGCTTGGGTTTTTGTAGCGTTAAATTCCACTTGGTTACTGTCACCCCAAGATAGAATTTTTTCCAGGTCTTTGTTAAGTTGAACGACCTCCTGCTGTCTGCGGATATTCGCCTGAGCAGCCGATGTCCGAGCGTTCAAGGTGAATGAAGAGACAAGCGTACTGTCATCTGCAAAGCTATAGATTGGATTCCCGGTCTTTTCCAGCAGATCGTTAATGTAGATGAGAAAGAGAGTAGGAGACAGTATGGAGCCCTGGGGCACACCGGCGTTGATAGTGAGGGTGTTAGAAAGAAATCCGTCGACCGCCACTCGTAAAGAACGCTCTCTGAGGAAACATGAGAGCCACAAACAGAACCTTTCAGACATACCATAAGAGCGCAACTTAGCCAACAGTCCATCGTGCCAAACACGGTCGAATGCCTTGGATATGTCAAGAGCAACCGCTCGAGATTCTCCAAAGTGTTCAATTGCGTTGTTCCAAACATGTGTTACATAAGTCAGAAGATCTCCTGTTGATCTATGTTTACGAAAACCGTATTGGTGATCGCTAATAATATTGAATCGTTCAAGATATTTTAGAAGATGCTCATTGATAACCTTTTCCATGACTTTCGATATTATTGAAAGCAGTGCAACTGGTCGGTAGTTATTTGGCAAGGTCTTCTTACCTTTTTTAGGTATCGGCTGAACCGTGGCACATTTCCAGCAGGACGGAAATATTCCCTTTCTGTAGGATAGGTTAAAAAGTCTACAGAAAACTGGTGTTAGTTCCCTTGCACAGTTTTTGAGAACTATGGCAGGTATTCCGTCAGAGCCAGAAGCCTTCTTGGTGTCTAGCTTCATTAAAATACGCTTTATGATGCGCTGTCTGAAGACAACATCGGGCATCCTTGACTGCAATATGGGAATAGTAGGTGGTGTTTTTCCTTGGAAATCGACAGTAGAATGTGAAGCAAAGAGTTCAGCCAACAAGTTCGCTCTCTCAACAGGTGTGGTTGCAATGGAATTATCTGGCCGTGTGAGTGGTGGTATCGTGGATTTGGTAAAGTTTTGACTAACTGCCTTAGCGACTGCCCAAAAGGACCTGGAATTAGTGTTCCTTACCGTGAATGCGTTGAAAATAAGATAAAATCCTTACCGAGGCTAAGTTAATTAAGTACCTGACACCTTAAGATCCAATACGTATTTCCATTCGGATATTGGGAATTTTATTTTTACTGATTTTATAATTCATAGAATATCCTGAAAATGATAAAATGTTATTTTAGGAGTTAGTAAAGTCGGTCATACCAATGAAATAGGATATATGTTTAATGTTTCCACAAGACCAATCAAGACAGAAGATGATTATTTAACTAGAAAACGATTGGTGAAGTTATGGACTAACTTCGCAAAAACACTGTAAGTAAATTTCAACCTTTTATTAACTAGTAGCAACCCGTCCCGGCTTCGCACGGGACTTGTGGTTCTGTTACTGTTTAACTCTTCGTTATAATTTAGGGTAGACAAAAATAGCATGTCTAAAATATCTTTTTTAAGATAGTTTAAAATGTTTTTTATACAACACATTCAAGTGTCGCTTCCCCGGATGCAAGAACAAACAGTCCTCGTGAAACACTCTATCCATTAGGGAAAACCGGAATAAAATCCATTCAGTAGTGACTGAGAATATCGTGCACAGGCAGATAGGCAGACAGACAGGCCTCTTTCATCAACTTTATATCAAAAAAACAACCCCACTAACTTCATTAATGCCTTTTCGCATCTACACTTGCACACATCCACCATCTTCTAATGCCTTTTTAACAACTTCACGCAGAGTTGACAACACTGTCTCACCCCTGGGCATGCACAAATACACCGAAATGGTTCCAAAAATGGCACAAAAAATGAAGATTTGAGAGCCATAAGAAAATACATGGGATTTTGCGTGGATTTAAATTACCTAGCAATATTACAGGAGCCCCTACCCTTGAAAAATCTAAACTATTCATCCAAATATAATAATTTAAAGACAGTTTTAACGCATTTCATTTAATGAGGATTTATATTTTCCTGCCCAAATTACTTTCTTGAAGTATTGTAACACGTCTATTTTTAATATCTTTCCTTCGATAAAATGGGTTAACCTTTGTAGGCAGACATATGCTGTCGCGGACTTTTTTGTAGAACTATTTGAGGCGAATAATATTGCTTTACATTGTTTTCACGTATCTCTAACTATTTACGCAGAGTAAGCGAAAATATCTCTTAGACGATTGATTTTTTTTTCCGACTTCATCGTCATAAGTCATAAGTATGTGGATTGCCATTTTTATCTGGATTTTATTCTAAGGATTTAGTAGTAGAATCTATGTCAATAACAATTTTAAGTTTATTTGTTTATATTATTTACTATAGATTAATTTAGAAAAAAATATCCACAAATTATACACCTAAACCTTCCTCGACAAACACTCTATCCATTAATGAAAACCAAAATAAAATCCGTTGAGTAGGTACTGAGAAAATCGCGTACAATTGCAACCTTCCAACAACACCCAAAAAGAAAACAAATACCTTCCAGTCGTCACCTCCATTCGCTCCAAAAGTCTGTTTATTATAGGAGTACGCGCACACCATTATGTTTTGCGCTAAGCGCTGACTTGTGGAAATAGTGTCAGTGACACTCATACTCCGTTTTATTGTTTTTGGACATTTTTTCCGAAGAAAATTAGAAGGATTTTATTAGAGAGAAATTTTGAAACCAGTTAAGACTTTTCCATTTGAAGGCTTGTGTTTGTCTGTGTGTTTACTGCGATTGTATTACGAGGCTGGTTTGAAAAGTCCGTGCAAAGTCCGAGAGATGGCACCACCGGCGCGTATCGAGGTCATGTTTAGTTAGTAGCATCTCTTGAATGAACGCACACCAAGTTTCAGCCATATTGGTCTATTTCTTTGTGTTTGGCATTCGTGTGAATCAAGGAAGTCGAGTGATTTTCAAGAAATGGACGAAAAAAGAATTTCGTGTGGTGATTATGAAAGGCAAAACGCCTCAGGAGACTAAAGAGAAGCTTGATAAAAATTATGGTGACTCTGCAACTTCGATTAGAACAGTTTATAAGTGGTTTCAAAATTTTCGGACTGGCCATATGGGCACAAGTGACGCTGAACGTTCTGGACGGCCTGTGGAGGTTACGACTCCAGAAATCATTGATCAAATCCATGATATGGTGATGGATGACAGAAGAGTTAAGGTGCGTGAGATTGCTAGTGCTGTGGGCATCTCGACTGAACGGGTACATAATATTTTGCATAAACATTTGGACATGAGAAAGCTATCCGCAAGATGGGTGCCGCGATTGCTCACGCTTGACCAAAAACGGAATCGTGTGAAGTGTTGCAAGGATGGTTTGCGGCTGTTCCAGAAGAATCCGGAGGACTTTAAGCGTCGTTTCGTCACTGTGGATGAAACATGGATACATTACTATACTCCTGAGACCAAACAACAATCTAAACAATGGGTTACCAAGGGGGAAAAGATTATGGCGACTGTCTTTTGGGATTCGCAAGGGATAATCCTCATCGACTATCTGGAAAAGGGTAAAACTATTACAGGTGAATATTATTCATCGTTATTGGACCGTTTGAAAACCGAGCTGCAAGAAAAACGCCCGCGATTGGCCCACAAGAAAGTCCTTTTCCATCACGACAACGCACCAGCACACACCTCAGCAGTTGTGGTCGCAAAATTAATGGAAATAGGATTCCAACTCGTTTCACATCCCCCCTATTCTCCAGACTTGGCTCCCTCGGACTACTATTTGTTCCCCAATTTGAAGAAATGGCTGGCGGGACAAAGATTTTATTCAAACGAGGAGGTGATTGCAGACAATAATAGATATTTTGCAGACTTGGACAAATCCTATTATTCCGAAGGGATCAATAAACTAGAACATCGTTGGACGAAGTGTATAAGCCTAAAAGGAGACTATGTCGAAAAATAAAAAAGGTTTACCCCAAACACATAAGTAGTTTTTATTTTTGCACGGACTTTTCAAACCAGCCTCGTATTATGGGGGCGTTTACGTTTCTATGTCGGGTGATGTTGAAGTCGGGATTGGGATTTATGGGGAAATTGTTCTGGAAGATGGGATTAGGCATGTCCGGAAGTTTGGCGTAAAAAGTACGATGTCGTTTGTCTATAAATTCGTCTATACGTTCGATTTTTAAGTCCTTGTGTATGTCTGTTCCCCTTATGTACCAAGGGGCGTCTAAGTATTTTGTTCTGACATGTCTGTAGTTGTTTTTTGTTTGTCACTGCTGTATGGCACCAGGCGTTGCTGCCATACAGCATAGCTGGTCTGATTGTTTGTTTGTAAAGTAGCATTTTGTTTTTTAGGTTTAGTTTACTTTTTTTGTTTAGTAAAGGGTACAGTTTACTGTAGAGTCTGTTTGTTTTGTGTATTTTGTCTGTGATATGTTGTTTCCAGCACAGTTTTTTGTCGAAAGTGATCCCCAAATATTTTAGGGTGTCCCCCCAAACTATTTGGCGATCATGTAGCGTGACTAGATTTGGTTTCTGCGTTTATCTGTAAAGAGTATCGCTTGGGTTTTTTCTGGATTAGCTTTGATTTTCCAAAGCGTCATCCAGTTTTTTATTTCGTCTGTTTGTCGTTGTAGATGTATTTTTAGTCGTCTTAGGTTTCTGTCAGTGGCGTATATTGCAGTGTCGTCTGCATATATTGAAACGGAAGGAGTACGCGCGCGGTATTGCTCGGCTTATATAGAAACAGTGGGCGACAGCGGGGGGCGCGGCGCGGCACGGGGGTGATCGCATCAAGCGAGTCCCATCATCGGCGTGTCAAGCGAAATTTATTTTCGCGCGCGTTAATTTTTTGCGATAACTCCTAAGACATTCGTTTAAATTATATGGTGTAAAAGAATATAATAATGTGCATGAAACGCTTAAGGTAACTAACGTATTTAAGTTGATAAGGATTAATACTGTATCCGTCTAAATAGCTTTCCAATTACCGCATTGTACATGACCATTTTTGTAAAAGATAGAATGGGTATAGTAAGCTATCCTTAAAAGATAGATATATGCCATCGCTGACTTTTTTGTAGATCTATAAAAGAGGAATATCCCACCATGCATTGTTTTGTTATATCTCAAAGGGATTAGGCAGCGTTTTCGATGAAAGCTCCCAGGCGGCCTGACTTTATCCGACACTTCCAACAATTATCGTTATATTTCAACCAATTTACACAAAACCTTGACAAATTATATACCTAAACCTTCCTCATGAATCACTCTATCTATTGGTGAAAACCGCATGAAAATCCGTTCAGTAGTTTTTGAGTTTATCGCGAACAGACAGACAGTCAGACGCGGCGGAGGACTTTGTTTTATAATACGAGGCTGGTTTGAAAAGTCCGTGCAAAGTCCGAGAGATGGCACCACCGGCGCGTATCGAGGTCACGTTTAGTTAGTAGCATCTCTTGAATGAACGCACACCAAGTTTCAGCCATATTGGTCTATTTCTTTGTATTTGGCATTCGTGTGAATCAAGGAAGTCGAGTGATTTTCAAGAAATGGACGAAAAAGAATTTCGTGTGGTGATTAAACATTACTTTATGAAAGGCAAAACGCCTCAGGAGACTAAAGAGAAGCTTGATAAACATTATGGTGACTCTGCACCTTCGATTAAAACAGTTTATAAGTGGTTTCAAAATTTTCGGACTGGCCATATGGGCACAAGTGACGCTGAACGTTCTGGACGGCCTGTGGAGGTTACGACTCCAGAAATCATTGATCAAATCCATGATATGGTGATGGATGACAGAAGAGTTAAGGTGCGTGAGATTGCTAGTGCTGTGGGCATCTCGACTGAACGGGTACATAATATTTTGCATAAACATTTGGACATGAGAAAGCTATCCGCAAGATGGGTGCCGCGATTGCTCACGCTTGACCAAAAACGGAATCGTGTGAAGTGTTGCAAGGATGGTTTGCAGCTGTTCCAGAAGAATCCGGAGGACTTTAAGCGTCGTTTCGTCACTGTGGATGAAACATGGATACATTACTATACTCCTGAGACCAAACAACAATCTAAACAATGGGTTACCAAGGGGGAATCTGCACCAAAAAAAGGCGAAGACCGTTCCTTCGGCCGGAAAGATTATGGCGACTGTCTTTTGGGATTCGCAAGGGATAATCCTCATCGACTATCTGGAAAAGGGTAAAACTATTACAGGTGAATATTATTCATCGTTATTGGACCGTTTGAAAACCGAGCTGCAAGAAAAACGCTCGCGATTGGCCCACAAGAAAGTCCTTTTCCATCACGACAACGCACCAGCACACACCTCAGCAGTTGTGGTCGCAAAATTAATGAAAATAGGATTCCAACTCGTTTCACATTCCCCTATTCTCCAGACTTGGCTCCCTCGGACTACTATTTGTTCCCCAATTTGAAGAAATGGCTGGCGGGACAAAGATTTTATTCAAACGAGGAGGTGATTGCAGACACTAATGGATATTTTGCAGACTTGGACAAATCCTATTATTCGGAAGGGATCAACAAACTAGAACATCGTTGGACGAAGTGTACAAGCCTAAAAGGAGACTATGTCGAAAAATAAAAAAGGTTTACCCCAAACACATAAGTAGTTTTTATTTTTGCACGGACTTTTCAAACCAGCCTCGTATGTAGTGATTTAAGGAAATATTATTATTAATCTGTAGAGCTATGTTAACCAACATTTTATTAATGAATTGATAGCTACAGTAACTCTACGGCATCCGAATAACACACAGTGTTGATTCGCTGATTGATAGCCTCTTCCAAGACTTTTGATATTTTTGAAGGCAGTACGACTGGTTGGTAGTTATTTGGTAGGGTCTTCTTGCCTTTTTTAGGTATCGGCCGAACTGTGGCACATTTTCAGCAGGAAGGAAATATTCCCTTTCTGTGTTTATGTTTACTATGACATCCATCGTCTTATGAAAGCTCTAAAATTCGAATTCCAAATTTTAAATAATCATCACAATAAAGACTTTTGAATTTAGTAAGTGGAAAAATTGAATGTTCTTCGTATTATTTTTCAGGAACCCCACACCATGCGATAACTCAGAACATCTACTCCAGCATGTGAAATGGGAACCCATAACTAAATACAATATCCATTATCTGGATATAAATAATAAATTACAAGTGAAACCCGATCAAAAAAGCTGTCAAAACGGAATTCTGGGATTATCTTTGGAGTACTTATGCATATCGTCCTTATAATTCATTTTAGTACTTTGTTTATTAATAATAAGTAATAAAATAAATGTACGTTTTGAAAAGGAGTACTGGAAGTAAATTTTTAGTACAGACAAAACTGTTTTCTTTGGCAATGTTTTGACTACATGATTGCGCCAATTAACATCCATTAAATATGGATGGATTTTTGCACTGTTTTATCTGTATGGATTGTAATGTTCCAGTAAAGCTTGTAATCTTTATTTTGCAGTATGGATGTTGGTGTGTATTTGTAGTGGGGATCTGTATTTTCTATGAATCTGTATGTTGTAGCTAGTGCTTGGTGAACTACTTTTGTTCGGCTAATATTTTACATCCGCTTGTTATGTGTTCCATTGTTTCTTTATGCTGGTGGCATTTCCTGCATCTGGTTTCTGTAATAGTTGGATCTTTGATGATATGCTTTTGGTAGTTTCTAATTAATATGACTTTATCTTGGATGGCAAGTAAGAAGCCTTCTGTTTGAGGGAATAGCTGTCATCCTGTAACCAGGTGTATGATTGTTTTTGATTTAGGTGACCTCGTTCTATGTGGTATCTGTGTTTTCCATGGAGTATTTTTTCTGACCATGTTTTCATCTTTTCCTGTTGTAATTTGTGTGGCTGTGTGTGTCTGCTGGGTGGTCTGCCGGGACAAGTCGAGAGGTGTGTAGTTTTTGTCTACTTTCCCTGTTGCTGTGTGGAGGCTGGTCTGCTCGACGTGAAAGAATTTCCTAAGGGCTTGTATTTGTTTTGTCTGTAATGATCTTATATCTATAATTCGTTTTTCTCATGTCTTCCTCCTGTATTTGGTGAATTGAGAACGTGTAAAGATGTGAATGTTTTCTATGTCTGTGTGTGACCATTTGATGATACCAAATGAATATGTGAGTATAGTCCATTGTGAGTATAGGTACAGCGTGTGTGTCGAATTATTATTATTATATATTGATTATAAATGATAAATTACAAATGAAACCTGATTAAAAGGGTGACATATCATCTGGCTATTTCATTTTAGTAACTTATTTATCAGTAATAAGTAATAAAATAAATGAACATTTTGAAAAGGAATACTCCAAGTGATTTCTCAAATAAGAAAAACTTGTTTTTTTTGGTAAGGTTTCGGCTACATAATTATGTTCTCTTTAGGATCTCAGAGGTCAGTTTTTATTTATCGCTTTTTCTTGGGACCTAGCTAAAAAGGGCTTTAAGAAAATTCATATTACACAATTAAATAACATAGAATTTGGAACTAAAAGGTCTAAAATGCATCGGTTTAGAGGAAGTACCGATACTGAACGAACACAGCTTTTACAGTGCAGAGGCTAATAGATAACTTATCTTGAATAAGAAAATTCAGAAGCATTAAAGGTTTTTATCGGACTACGTAAAAGTCCAACTAAAAGAATTATAATTATGTATATTATAATAAAATAAAAAAAAGCCGAATCTTATAATATACACGAACCTCTCCGACATCGGCGATTTTAAATTAACGTCGACGTCTGACAAAAAAATTCTTTCTAATTCAAAATAAATAAAGAGGAACAATCCATCTCAAAGTTTATTTTATTATCTTTTTTACAAGGAAGCAAATAAAATTTTGGTGAATTACCTGTTAAAAATTTTTTCTTATTATGATATTATATAATAATTTATTGTAGAGTGATAAGTAATTATTTTAAAATATAATAATTTTGATATATTATTTTCGTATATTAAATTGGTTTGGCGTCGATTTTTTTCCTTTATTATTGAGATCCGCTATTTTTTTATTTAACAGCTGTGTCGAGGCAAAATAAAAACAGAATATCAAATAGGTTTTTCACTAACCTAAATGGTAAACGATTGTTTGATATAACCAACCTTATTGGTTGGTTATATTTTTGTATAATTCATTTAGGTAATTTTATTTAACTTCAATTCCATCCATACGAAATAAAAAAAATAAAATATTCTAAGTTGTCTGTGACAAATTTAAAACTTAACCAACTGCATCAATGACACAATCTATCTACACTTTATCGTACACTTTCTGCAAATTTCTTATTCACTCAGTCCCTCTCTCTTTAAAAAAATGTTGATCTTTACGACACCTTACCCTGTAATTGGTAAATATTCACTGAAAAGAAAAGACGGGCGATTTTTTCGTTTATTATTGAGATCCGCTATTTAAGGTGAATTTTCTACAATCAGTCTTGCTACAAGGATCCACCAGTTCCAATATATGTAGTGAATTCCATAACACCCGGTATGTATATATATATATATATATATATATATATATATATATATATATATATATATATATATATGTCGGCTCCTGCATCAATAATCGCCTGGCATTTTCTAGGCATGCTGTGGACGAGATTTTTTTATGGGTCTAGTATAACACATGGGCTGAAAAGCCCCGGGCCTAACACATAGATGGCGCTAGTTTTATTGCAGTCACCTTTTTTTAGTTAATACTAACCTTCAAAAGACAGCTGTTAAAATTTCATGATATTCTATTCATTAGTTTGTGAGTTATTGTGCTAAGAGTGACGCTACTTTTGTTATTTTCAAAACAATGGATCAAAAACAATTTCGTGTTTTAATTTTACACTGCTTCTTGATGGGAAAAAATACCGTTCAAGCGAAGCAATGGCTTGAAAAGTGTTATGGGGACTCCGCTCCATCAGAAACAACAATAAAACGTTGGTTTGCTGACTTCAAACGTGGTCGTAGAGACACCGATGATGCAGAACGCAGTGGACGTCCAAATGAGGCGGTAACACCAGAAAACATAAAAAAAATCCATAAAATCGTTTTTGAATGATCGAAAAGTGAAGTTGCGTGAGTTAGCTGACATCGTAAAGATATCAAAAGAACGTGTTGGCTTTATATTGCATGAGCATTTGACTATGAGAAAGCTCTGTTCAAAGTGGGTGCCGCGTTTGCTCACTGTTGATCAAAAACAAGAACGTGTTGATGATTCTGAGCAGTGTTTGGCCATGTTTAAAAACGTAACAAACCGGAATTTTTGCGTCGATATGTGACAATGGATGAAACATGGATCCATCACTTCACTCCGGAATCAAAACGATCGTCATCTGAGTGGACAGCAACTGGTGAACCTCGTCCAAAGCGCCCGAAAGCACAACAATCGGCTGGAAAGGTTATGGCCTCGGTATTTTGGGATGTGCGTGGTGTAATATTCATCGACTATCTTGAGAAAGGAAATACCATCAACAGTGAATATTATATAGCGTTATTGGAGCGTTTGAAGGCCGAAATTGCAAAGAAACGACCGCATATGGCAAAGAAAAAAATTTTGTTTCATCAAGACAACGCACCGTGTCACAAGTCAATCAAAACAATGGCAAAACTACATGAATTGAACTTCGAATTGCTCCCACATCCACCGTATTCGCCAGATTTGGCTCCCAGCGACTACTGGCTGTTCGCAGACCTGAAAAAAATGCTCGCCGGTAAGAAATTTCGCACGAATGAAGAGATTATCGCTGAAACTGAGGCCTATTTTGAGGCAAAAGATAAATCGTTCTACAAAAGTGGTATTGAAATGTTAGAGCGGCGCTGGAATGATTGCGTTGCTCTTGATGGAGATTACGTTGATGAATAAAGCTAATTTTGAACCGTGTTTTCTTTGTTAGGCCCGGGACTTTTCAGCCCATGTGTTACATGCTACAGGGAAGTCCCTAAAGCGCTCCAGGAGCGGCATGTGTGCGGAAAAAGCGATTCACGTTGCTCTTGAATCGCTGTAAATTGTGCTCGGTGGAAAACGCATCCCTGGGCAAATTATTCCAAAGGTATGACGTTTTCCATATAAAAGACTGCTTGAAAAGCGTTGTACGCGGAGTAACAAGCTGAACCTCATACGGATGTGAAGTATTACCCCGACGTATATTTCTAACATGCACCGCTCAGGGAGGAATTAAGCCGGCTACATCCTTCGAACACTTTCCATGAAAATACTTGTAGAACAGACTCAAGTCGTCAACCGTTCTTCGATGTTCCAGCGAATCAAGGCCTGCCGGTCAGTTCCGGGTCTCCTGCAATGCAATTTCTGCAATGATCTCCTAATTTTTCGAATCTCGCGAGACAACTGAGCCAAAGCCCTCAGTGTCTTTCCTCTGAGCTTTCTCTTTACAAGAGACCAAACGTTTTCAATTGGGTTGGCGTTCGGCGATTGTAAGGACTACTCTAGTATCTTATCGTGGACCTAAGCGAGCCGCTTCGCGATATGATTTTCGCCCAGCAACGGTCTCTTCAACGTGCTTCGGAATTTGACATCATAAGCACGAAGATGTCGAATGGTCTCATGGGACACATTCAAACCCGATTTTCTTAATTTTGCGGCTCTCTAAAGCAGCGGCAATTTCGGGTCCCATGAAAACAAAGTAACTTTGCCTACCGAGCCGCGCAAGTCGTCGACATTTTGCTTCTCGTTAAAATGATTTGCCCGCTTCTTCACAAACGATACCGACTTTTTAATATATTATAGGAACAAAGAAAAACTGCCTCGAACCGACGCGCAAACAAGTCACTCATTTTGGATGGACTGATAATTTTATTTAAATGCGTCGTAGACAAAGGTGCCCTCTAACCGATTTTTTGTTGAATTACTAGAATCGCATCTACCAAAAATGAATTATCACACACACGTTCTTATTTGACAGAGTGTAAAAACAATTTATTTAATTCAGTAATTGAAAGTTGATAAGTTTCGTGACAAACGGGTGTGACTTTTTAATGGGTGGCCTACGCTTACCGAACACATTTTTAAGGACCTGTCGGACGGACTATGCTACACATACATATTTCTAGTATTTTACTTCTTAAAAATAAACTGCAACGCGACAATTACATATGTCGTAGACGTCGAAATTAAGAAGCTCAACATCGGATAATCCAAATTAAAGAAACTTAGCGCCGTTATCTTAATATTTGCAACTGAACACTGCTCAATAAAAATATTTAAGTCTTTGGCGAGACAATTGTCATTTTCTTCTTGATTATCTTTATTAACGGATCCTTCGGCAATCTGATTCAACATTGTAAGGCATATTTTTGGAGTTTTTGCTGCTTCGTCTACAAGGGACTGGCCGATTATTGATGTTGAAATTGCTTGTATCTGAAATAATAATAAATTACGTTTAAATGTAAATACAGTAGAACCCCGGTTATCCGAGGTAACGTGGGGGGCACCTTCCTCGGATAACTGAAAACTCGGATTTGTTTTTTATTCATTCAAAAAATAAACATCAATACTTTAAACCGATGTATTAACGTTTTTAACATATTAATAGATACATACATTATAAAACAGTGAAATAAGTATCTATGCGCTTCTGTTTCATATTGCATCTTCTTTTTCATGCTGCAATGTTTCTCCATCTATTAATAAGAAGCAAATCCGCTGGGGTTGCCTCTGGTTGTTGTTCGATATACCTTAAAGCTTTTCCCAAAGAAGCAAAACCTTCTTGATGAGAGATCTTAGTGGGAGACTGTTCATCCACCGCCGCTTCGTCATCGTCATCTGATTTTTCGATTTCCTGAAAGGCATTCGTTATTTCTTCAATACTCATTTCTTCTTCTAAATCACCTGCTGTAATCCATTCAACACTCTTGTCACATTTTCGCAACCTCTTAATTTTTGCATTACTTCAAATAAACTTTTTCCTTTTTCTTCTATCTCGCTGTCAAAATTTGAACAGGACATTTCTCCATGGCTTCTCAATTTTAAAGATAATTCATTTAATGGAGTATCATCTTCACTGTCATTATAGTCCTCAAAATCAATAACTTTTAACCAAGATTTTTGAATAGTGGTAGTACGCACAGAATCCCAAGCTTAACTTACCCAGTAAATAACATTTTTCAGTGTAACCTTTCTCATCCCATTGATAATATCCCCCTTTTCTGTGTATTCTAACAGATGTTCAAGATATAAACGCCTATAATTTTTTTTAATGTTTTCGAGGATGCCTTGATCCATTGGTTGCATTATGATGGTTACATTTAGAGGAAAAAATTTTACAACAATTTTGCCCACATGAAGTCTTTCTCCAGGGTGAGAGGGGGCATTATTCATTAACAAAATTGCTTTAATAGGAAGACGGTTTCTGTTCAAAAATTTAGTCATAGATGGCACGAACTCTTCTTTAAACCAGTTAGTAAATAAGGTCACATTCATCTATGCGCTCTTCCGACTTTTATAATAGACTGGTAGGGCTTTGGGTGAGATGTCTTTTAAAGCTCTTGGACGTGCAGACTTGCCAATCACCATCAGTGGGATTTTGTGCTTGCCAGATGCATTGGAACATACCATTATAGTTAATCTTTCCTTACTTCGTTTGTGCCCGGGAGCTGATTTTTCCTGTCGAGATGCCAATGTTTTTTGATGGAAGCATTTTATAATTCAGACCAGTTTCGTCACAGTTGTAAATTTGATCACATGTGTATCCACAATCTTCGATTTGCTTTTTAAAGTTCTGCTTAAACTTCTCAATTGATGACACATCAGCAGAAAGTTTTTTCACCACATACAGTCAGTTGTCGTACACCGTACCGTTTTTTCCAGCGCACAGTGTCTCGACTAGTACAAGCTAGCGGGACAATATTATTTCTTCACTTATTTCAATTGTTTATGTATATTCCAGGTATCTTAAGCTATTTTAAGAAAAAAAAAGTTGAAAAATGTGTACTGTATATGTATTAATCGAAATATGTAGCTGCAAGACGGAAGTGGTTTACTAATGTGTCTCATTTGTTCACTATTGTCGCTAATTGTTCTTTAATTAGCTACATACGTCTACCTACTCATTATGTGTGAAAAGCACAATCATGTTTGTTTACAAAGAAATTTCTAGGAAAAAAATAAAAATCACAATGATAGTACCCACATTTATTAATTTACAAAATATTATTTCTTTTAAAATAAATTAGTACAATAACAGTATCTATATATCAATTATTTACAATAACAAGGTGTATAAGTAAAAGAAATATAATATTAAATAACTTATATACTAAGGCATGAATTATAAGCAACTCAACACACAATAAAATAAGAATAATAATTACAATAAAAAAAAATACATAAACCTACTAATCACCATCAGATGAGTCGTCATCACCGCTCTCCCATTCAGTAGAATATTCAGAGAGTAAATAATCCTCCTCATTTAATTCGTGATGATGACTTACTGATGGTGTTTTCGGATGGCAATGAAGGTGGGATAATCAACTGCAGAACCTCCGATGGCAAAGAAGTAAATTTTCTTCGCGGTACAATAAAAAAATACTTAAACCTACTAATCACCATCAGATGAGTCGTCATTACCGCTCTCCCATTCAGTAGAATATTCAGAGAGTAAATAATCCTCCTCATTTAATTCGTGATGATGACTTACTGATGGTGTTTCGGATGGCAATGAAGATGGGATAATCAACTGCAGAACCTCCGATGGCAAAGAAGTAAATTTTCTTCGCGGTAATTCTCTATACGAGTTGATAACAGGATCAGACGTAATTAAAAGCATTCTCAAAAGATCTGTATTTGTGGCAATACGTGACCGCTTCCTGGTGTGCCGTTCACGGAATCTACGATAGTCTTTATTTCTTGCCTCCTGGGCTTCTTCGGAGAGTTGTCCAATGGGAAGAAGAAAATACTTTATAACTTCCGCGCTGCTGTGTACAAGAATTTTATGCACAGTAACGGGCATGGAATACCACGCATACAGATCAAGGTATAATTTTCTAGTATCAACACAAAATTTTTCGAATTCTATATAATTTATGTTATGACAAAGTTCTTAAAATTACATGAAATCTACGAATAAGGTTTACGTCTAATCCTGTAATTTCGTTGCTCAATTCAGCTTTGGAAAAAAATCTACGTGCTGTGTTTTCATCGTTTGTGTTACCATACCCAGGTTTTGGTTTATCTACAATGAGACCCATACGATCTTTAAACACTTTTTGTACCTCTTGTGAGCGTTGCTTCACAATAGCTTTGTCGTTATCTCCCCTGACTTGCCACTTTTTTATTTCTAAACGATAGCTGAAGTGAAGCAAACATTCAAACGTGCGGATCCATGCATGTAAAGTAGATAAACCAAATGCAAGGCGTTCTTCGTTGCTGGGATATTTCTTTGACTCCTCGTTCATAGTAGACGGGGTGGCACCGCAAATAAAACATTTTTGTGTTGAACTTGTGTCTGTTAAGGCATTGCACACCTTGCCATCAGTCATTGTCAACAACAAATCGTGTTTAACAGAGATTTGAGATTCAGCAACGTTACATAATGTTGGAAGAAGCTGACTTACTTCATCTAAAATTTTAGAAGTTTCTTCTTTCGTAAACTCTTTTGTCTCCTTGGCAAAAATAAACTAAATAGGACGGCAATATAAAGTAGAGGAAGGTCTTGGATTTTGCCAGATCACAGTTTCGCCATCAAGCAGTCTCAAAGGGACAAATGAGTATACGAACAAAAATTCGTCTATAGTGTTAGTGTTCTCAAATTTCTGCTTATACGTGCTATGCCCCGAACTCCCATCACAGCCCCATTTGCTTACCAACGTATAATATGAACGAGGTAACACACTTCTAATGACTTCCGTCTGAGCTTTAACTAATCGTTCAGCCGTTTTATCCAAAATCGCGTGAAGTTTAATTTCAGCTCGAGATTCAGTCACAGAAATATATTCGTCAGAAGGACAACAAGAAGCTTTGGATTTACCTAAACTATAAAACGATGGATACACTTAATGTCCCGCTTTCATTGACCATTTTCTTGTTTGTTTATATGAGTGAGAAGTCGATTTCGAGTCCACATAATAAGCTAAAGCTTCGTCTGGTGTTAGCTGCCGACTTTGTTCAGAACACTTATTCTTTTCTCTAGTTTCACTGACTGCGACGTTATGGATCTGTTTAGCAACACTTCGATGCCCTTCTTTTCGAGTAGCTAACTCAGCTGCTGTAATAAGCTCACTTGCACTTCGCGATTCCAAAAGATCTTCTACTCTCCGTCTCTTCGTTTTCGTTGATGAGTCTTCAAATGATTTTCTGGGTCGCCCTACGGAAAGAGCCGCTGATGATGTTGAAGTGCACGGCTGGTTAACACACATCTTTATTTCGATTCCGGATCCCTCTAACCAATCTTTATGTTTGATTAGAAACATTTCTTTGTTACACTTTAAAGAAGTCCACTTTTGATTGAATTTTGCTGAAAGGCTTGATATTTTCATTTTGAGTCGTTTTAGAGAATCGTCAGAAACATCAGACATATTGAATTTTTCACTTATATAATAAAAAATGCCACTGTTTTGTTCAGTTTTGTCATGTTTTAGCCATTCTTCAAAAAACTCCATTTTCGTCATAGTCACGACTCGTTCTGAAGAAAATAAAATAATTTTACTTTCGGGCCTTTTCGGGGTCTATAATATATATGAATCTGTGCCTCAATGTTGTAGGTATTACATATAGAAAAATCTAGGTGGATATATGTGGATAAAAAGAGTTGCTACTTTTAAAGTTTACAATTAATGTAAAATTTGCTGGATTTATCTATACATTTACAAATTGATATTACACCAAAAGTATACATATTTTTTATAAAAAATATAAGTCATAATAGAGTACATACCTTCAACAGAATATTCCATCACAAAAAACTCGTTTCACTTTGCTACCAATTTTAAAATATGTTATCACAAGTGTGCATAAAATGCAACTGATTTGCAAATGAAAATGACCTCTCTTATAAGGGTTACTTTGACCCCCTGATAAGATACCTTTATGAGGTGATAAACAAATTAATCCTTGGAATTCGTTAAATGGGGAGGGTTGTTTACAAGTCGTTATCAGTGGTTCCTGGAAATTACGTTATGAATATTGTCCCGCTAGCATATTCTTGCCGAATCACTGTGCAGCGGTGCGGAAACATCGAAACCTGTACGATTTACACATGTCTAAAGTCACCCCACCCAACGAGGTGACTTCGGACACTTAAAATAAAAAAATAAAAATTTCCAATGGCGTAAAATAAAATCTGTGCTAGTATTTGGATTCTACGATAATTGCACTACACTTGGTAAAAAATATAGTCTGGATATTATTTTAGTTTGGAAGAAATATGAAGAAAACTGTAAAAACTGTCCGAAGTCACCCTGTTTGACGGTACTAAAAATCTGCTGAATGGGAAGAACTCGATTTTTACCATTGTTTTTAATACACTTACGCTATTGTGAAAACATAAACAAATATTTAATAATAATGGTTATGCAAAAGAAAATTGCGCACAAAAATTATAAACAAAACGGTTTATTCACCTCATACCAAGAGTTTTCTTTATTGCGTGATAGATGTAAACGCGTTCAATCAGCTTGCTATAAAGAATATTTGTCTAGAGTTGACAATGACTTAAGAGTCAACCCTGCGTTTTTTTGAGACACGTTAACAATTCCAGAAGGTGTACTTCTTATCCACATAGCATGTTTTTGATGGATTCACTTGCTAATGATGGCAATGGCATCGTGGATTTGTTCGCGCGTCATTTTTCGGCTAGTTATGTGATAGAGAACTGTGATTTTCAGCCAGATAGCGTATTGGACGTGAACGCTGTGAGGGTCTCATTGGCCGAAGTATTTGAAGGCATTAATCAGCTTAAGATGAGTTATTCTCATGGCCCAGATCGGATTCCATCAGCATTCCTGAGACAATGTGTGTTTTCCCTGAGCAGACCACTACACTATATCTTCTGTTTGTCGTTGGACTCCTGCGTTTTTCCGCAATATTGGAAGACCAGCTTTTTAACACCCATTTATAAATCGGGAATTCGTGAGGATATAACCAATTACAGGGGTATTTGTATTCAGTCGGCTATACCGAAGCTCTTTGATAAGCTTGTCGCGGATCAACTTTCATGGATTTGTAGGAACTTTGTGAGATACGAGCAGCACGGCTTTTCTCGGGGAAGATCCACAGTCACAAACTTACTAAGTTACGAGCAGTATCTGTTGAGCGCGTTTGAGAGAGGTATGCAGGTTGATGCTGTATACACTGATTTCTCGAAGGCGTTTGACAGGGTTAATCATGAGCTTTTGGTGGGAAAGCTTCGAGCCCTGGGATTCGACACGAGCGTGACTAGGTGTATCAAGAGTTTTTTTACTGAACGTATTCAATGTATACGTATCTTAAATCATATTTCAAGAAACATATCGGTATGTTCAGGTGTCCCGCAGGGTTTACACTGTGGGCCTCTCCTTTTTAATTTGTTCATTAATGATACTGGTGAGATGTTCAACCATTCTGAATATCTTTTACTTGTGGATGACCTCAAATTGTACAGAGGAATAGAAAGTGTAAACGACGTTACGCGTCTGCAGGAAGATCTGAATCGACTCTATCACTGGTCAGAAAGAAATGGCTTAAGCCTAAATGTTAAAAAGTGTTTCTGCATTTCCTTTGGTAAGAAGCGGAATATTGAGCGTCATTGGTATAGTTTGAACGGCGCTCTGCTTGAGTCGGTGTCGGAGATTCGTGACTTGGGTGTACTTTTGGACAGTCAACTTAATTTTCGTGGCCATATTAATAATATTCTGAGACTGGGTCTCAGAAATCTTGGTTTTGTTACCAAATATAGTAAGCAATTGTCGGCTAGCACTTTTAGAGTGTTGTATTTTTCAATGCTCCGCTCTGGTTTGGGGTATGCTTCGGTAGTGTGGTCACCATCTTACCAGTGCCATATTGCTGAGATTGAGTCAGTGCAGCGTAGATTTCTACGAACTTTAGCTTTTAAAGCTGGAATAAATATGTGTAAGGATGCAAGTTTTCATATTGATTATGGGGTAATTATGAACGCTTTTGGTGTGGCTACTTTGAAGAAGCGTAGGGATCTTGCAGATGTTTTATTCCTATATAAACTCCTGAATGGCTTTATTTCCTGTCCACCACTTTTGGAGAGCGTCCAACTTAATACTATTCATAGGACTCGTGGCAGTGTACTGCTCAGTATTCCATTTCACAGTGCTAATTATGGCTATTACAGTACTCTCACGAGAATGTGCCGATTATTTAATATATGCAGCCTTGATCCCTTCAGTTGTAGTGTTAGCGAATTTAAAACGCTTGTAAGCGCGCTCGGGATCTGAGGTGTTAAACCGTTGTAATGCTTGTTTTTTTTTTTCTGAATCCATCCCTACCGTTTCATTTTTGATATAAAAGTAATAGCGGGCAAGCAGTGGTTCAAAGTGGCAAAGGACAGGGAAACATGAAAGAGATTGGAAAATATCTACGTCTAGGAGTGGACAGACTTAGGTTGAGAAGAAGAAGGAGAATTCCACTCGCAATTTCCTCTAAGCTAATTTCGAATATACTTACACCACAAATGAGAGTCCATAAACCATATACATAGATCCTCCCGTAACCATCTTGTACACCGTCAGCTTGAGATGCTATCACCATGGTAACAGTAAAAACAATACTAGTGACGTTGGTAACTCCGGAAAACAGCAGTACCATTCCGAAAGTTCGATTATAAACTTGAACTAATTTGCTGATTTCAATGTGACGTCGCTTAAATTCCTGCAACTTTACTTTCATAAACTTTTTAGAAGCCTCGCTGTCATATACGGAGGATATTTTTTTAAAGTACCCGTAGCTATATAAGAGGTGCGTTTGAAGAATTTCTTCAAGACCATCGTTAAGATTCTTGAGGAGAGTTTTAAAATCTATAATCGGCCAAATCAACTCGAATAAAATAATCCAGTAAATAATGTTTTGACAATCCTTAGCGAGGATATATTTATATCGTAGCCAACCGTATTGCTTTCCCAAAAAAATGTAGTTATTTAAAAGCATAAGGATAATTTGAATCATAACTGTCAATAAAGAATTCCAAAATCTTTTTATTCGTACAACTTTATCACTCATTTCAATTGTATCAGTCAATGTCATCAATTTTGATACAAACGAAAGGCAACGTTGTCTCTTAAATGTGTTTACGATTGTTGCCGTCACAGTAAACGACAGAACGGCGCTGTTAATGTTATCTATTGTGGTTAGGGTGCCACTGGTACCATGATTTGTAGCTTTGTTTCTTCCATAGAATGAATATAATGATAGAAAAATGATTAAGATCGTATACAGCACAACTCTTACAAAGTAGAGTGTTTTATTTTTTAATAACTTTAGTTCAAATATATACAGAGGTAGCTGACTGTTCATAGTCATGTTGCTATATTAATAGCAACTCTGCTATACTAATAATTTTGTTAGCTTGGTTTTTTTATGGAGCAAAATATATGTGATTAAATTATTTCCGAAGCAGTCTCTTGGGACACATTAAGTAGTCATTTGTATGATAGCTGAACCTACAAAAATAACAGAAATATTATGATCATATCGCCAAGTAATTAATAACATTATTTGCATACGGGGTGTTATATGAGGGCTACCTTTTAAGTTTTTAACAGTGAAAGAATAAAGAAATTTTGTTACAGGTTGTTTTATTGTTTCTCAAAATATTCGCCTGTCAGATTTACACACTTTTGCATGAGTTCGAACCGATTCTCGAAATATTTTTTCCACTCTGAAGTTGATACCTCAAAAACATGGTTTTGGAAGGATTCCACAGCTTCTTGAGGTGGTGAAAATCGTTGTCCACGCATTTTTTTGATATTCGGGAACAAAAAGAAGTCGATAGGCGATAAATCAGGTGAATACGGGCGATGAGACAATTAATCAATGTTTTTCTTCGTCAAATGGCGATTCATTACCAAAAGTTAAACGAATCAATTCGGGGCATTATTGTTCAGTTAGGCCTTTACTAAAATTGTAAAAAATCATCCAACGAAAAGCTTCACGTGAAATTTCCATTTGTTCACAAAACTGTTTTTTTTTAACACTATGTAGTTGTACTACGAAATCGCGATTTTCTTGCGCGTTGTCCAGGAGTTGTATTGCTTCCACGTTTTTGTGATTCAGTAATCTTCTTTCATGTTTTATGACGAAATCTTGAATAACTTCGTGGGTCCATTTGATTTCGAGATCGTCGTGCAGTTCTTCATTGTTTATATAGCGATAAGCATTGGTAATCAATCGAAGAATTTTGTTTTAGCAGCGTTGGATTATAAGTTGATTTGATGTCTTAGTGCAACCCCATATTTTCACCCCATAAGTCCATATTGGCTTTACTATGGACTGATAAATCAATCTCTTTAATCTTAGGTCAAGTTGGGAGTATCTTCCGACTAACCAGGATAGTTGTCTCCTTGAGAAGGAGTCTCTTGAGATACATTAACTCAAGTCATTTGTATGATAGCTGAACCTACAAAAATAACAGAAATATGGAAAGTCTGGACGATAAGTGCTTCTAAGTCGATTATATTCAACGATTGCGGACTCCTGAGCTTTGATACTACCGAAGTCGACATTAATTAGATGTAATCCGCCCAGACTTGTCACTCTCGAAAGTGCCACGTATACTTGACCGCATGTGAACACTGAAGAACCGATGGCCATCAGTGCGCTGTTTAGACTTAGCCCCTGACTTTTGTGTGACTCACGTCAATATTTCGTCTTAACATGACTTTTGCTCCTATTTTAATAACTATATTCTCTTCTAGTCCTGTTGTCATGGAAGCATCATCTTCATACTTTTTTATAATTAAAATATACTTAAAGTATTTCACTTATAAATTTTTTAATTACACGAAGTAGGTAAGTATTATTAAACGAATATATTGGATAAATGAAAAATATTATTAAATATAATATATTAATTAATAAATAATACAAATTATTCATAATTATCGATTTTTTAGTGATTAAATAACTTTATACGACGTATTATTTACCGGGACTCACGGTTGACCTTGCATTATGCTATGTATGGCTGAGCGCTGCGCGCTCTATCTCAAAAACGGTTAAGCGTATAAAAAAATATTTAGAACAAAATTTGTAGAGAATTTTATGCTCTACAATTTTCATAATATATATAAATATCATTGAAACCATAGGAAGCGAGATATTTGCGAAAAACCGATTTTTTGTGACCTTCGACCTTGAATATCTTAAGACGCGGACACGAGATTTTATGAGACTTTTAAGACAACTTTTAGAATGTCAAAATGAAGGTTTATACAAGTTTACAGCTTCTTTTATTTTCCGAACGTTTTTTTTTAATTTAATAATTATTATTATTCATTTTTCTAAGCATTAGCGCCTAATCTAAATAATAAAGTAGTAAAAAATCATATTAGATTTTGTTTACTGTTTGTAACGAACTTCGAATATAGCGAACCATTTTTAGTGAATTTTTGAAGTTCGTTACGGATTTCACTTACACAGGGGAACAGCTGTTTTGGTGTCGAGGTTTTTTGAGCTGATTCTATATCAATTTGATGTCCTGAATTCAAATAACGTATTCATTTGTACCTAGGAGCTCAAATTTTTAAGATATACAATTTTAGAGAAATATAAGTTACATTATTGTAACTCAAATCCGTAAGTGTAGTAAACAAAAGCAGATACGAAATTTTTATTTTAGTTATACAAAATACAATATTATGTCGTACTTACAAACAAAAAAAAAAAACATTGAAGAAATGAAATAGTCACTCAACACTTGGAAAGCTTCTTTTCCGCGACATTCTTGAATGTTTTTTTAAACAGTCCCTTTTTAAACTCCAGCAGTAATCTGCCATCATGTGCATGACCCATCTTCCTTGGTAGCGGTCCTCCATAACTTTAATATCTTGGTGAAATCTTTCACCTTGTTCCTCACTCATGTCTCCTAAATTTTCTGGAAAACGGTCTAAGTGGCTGTGTAAATAGTGTATTTTAATACTCATATTGCACCCTAAGGATTTGAAACTATTAAGCATTTTGTTAACCATTTCAACATAGTTTTGAGCTTTATGTTTGCCTAGAAAATTTTCTACAACTGCAACAAATGATGTCCAAGCTTCTCGTTCAACTTGATTCATTGAATTTATGAAGGCAGGATCCTTAATTAATTGTCTTATTTGTGGGCCGTCAAATATCCCTGCTTTGAGTTTTTCTGTGCTCAACTGATGCATTTTTACCCCTATATATGCAAAACAAGACCCATTCTTATCAAGAGCCTTTACAAATTGCTTCATTAAGCCCAACTTTATATGTAACGGAGGAAGTATGATTTTTTCTCTTTCAACCAAAGCGTCGTTAATGACATTCTTTTCCCCAACGTCCATGTTGTCCCTACTATCCCAGAGGCACAAGAAACACGGATATTTCGTGTAACCACTTTGCTGCCCAAGAAGAAAGTTTACCATTTTTAAGTCTACACAAATCATCCATTGATGTTCGTAATACTTTATCTTCTGCAAGACCAAAGCTATGGTATTATATTCTTCTTTCAGTTTCGTTGAGTGAGCTAGTGGTATTGAACCATATTTATTCCCATTATGTAGAAGGACACATTTTAAACTTCGCTTTGAACTGTCAATAAATAGGCGCCAATCATCTGGAATATATTCAGAAAGTCCCATTTCTTTCATGAGTCCCCTAATTTCGTGACAAAATACAAGATTGTCTTCTTGAGAAAAGAATGGTAGCAGATCTTTTTCTCTTGTACGGTAAAAGGTAATTTTGGTTCCTTGTTCCAGTAAATTTTTGTCGTTCAACCTAGAAGCCAGTACTTCAGAAGCTTTTTTTTCGATAAATTGAGATCTCTGGTGAGATCATTTAATTCATTTTGATTGAAGCGTTGAGGAACTGATGACGTCCCCTCATAGTCACTGTTAGTTTCATTAGCATCAGAACTTTCATTAGCATCAGAAGAGCGACCAGAGGGAAAATATTCGTCATCAGAGATATGTGGTAGCTGATGAAATGTTGGAATCGGTATTTCATCTGAGTGCGGGATAGGGCGTATTGCCGAGTCTAAATTGGGATAAGTCCACTTACTGCGGTTATTTCGATTGATTCCATTAGTATTTACTAAACAGAAATAACAATCATTGAAGTGGTTTTTTGGTTCTCTCCAAACCATTGGTACGCCGAATTTTAGACATTTCCTTTTCCCGGTAGTCCACTGCCGTAAATGCTCTGTACAAGTTTTACATACGAGATGCGGGGCCCACGTTTTGTCCTGATCACCAAGCTTAACTCCAAAGTATCCAAGATACGCTCGCTTTACAAAGTCAGTAATAGCGAGGCTGGTTTGAAAAGTCCGTGCAAAGTCCGAGAGATGGTACCACCGGCGCGTATCGAGGTCATGTTTAGTTAGTAGCATCTCTTGAATGAACGCACACCAAGTTTCAGTCATATTGGTCTATTTCTTTGTGTTTGGCATTCGTGTGAATCAAGGAAGTCGAGTGATTTTCAAAAAATGGATGAAATAGAATTTCGTGTGGTGATTAAACATTACTTTATGAAAGGCAAAACGCCTCAGGAGACTAAAGAGAAGCTTGATAAACATTATGGTGACTCTGCACCTTCGATTAGAACAGTTTATAAGTGGTTTTAAAATTTTCGGACTGGCCATATGGGCACAAGTGACGCTGAACGTTCTGAACGGCCTGTGGAGGTTACGACTCCAGAAATCATTGATCAAATCCATCATATGGTGATGGATGACAGAAGAGTTAAGGTGCGTGAGATTGCTAGTGCTGTAGGCATCTCGACTGAACGGGTACATAATATTTTGCATAAACATTTGGACATGAGAAGCTATCCGCAAGATAGGTGCCGCGATTGCTCACGCTTGACCAAAAACGGAATCGTGTGAAGTGTTGCAAGGATGGTTTGCAGCTGTTCCAGAAGAATCCGGAGGACTTTAAGCGTCGTTTCGTCACTGTGAATGAAACATGGATACATTACTATACTCCTGAGACCAAACAACAATCTAAACAATGGGTTACCAAGGGGGAATCTGCACCAAAAAAGGCGAAAACCGTTCCTTCGGCCGGAAAGCTTATGGCGACTGTCTTTTGGGATTCGCAAGGGATAATCCTCATCGACTATCTGGAAAAGGGTAAAACTATTACAGGTGAATATTATTCATCGTTATTGGACCGTTTGAAAACCGAGCTGCAAGAAAAACGCCCGCGATTGGCCCACAAGAAAGTCCTTTTCCATCACGACAACGCACCAGCACACACCTCAGCAGTTGTGGTCGCAAAATTTATGGAAATAGGATTCCAACTCGTTTCACATCCCCCCTATTCTCCAGACTTGGCTCCCTCGGACTACTATTTGTTCCCCAATTTGAAGAAATGGCTGGCGGGACAAAGATTTTATTCAAACGAGGAGGTGATTGCAGACACTAATGGATATTTTGCAGACTTGGACAAATCCTATTATTCGGAAGGGATCAACAAACTAGAACATCGTTGGACGAAGTGTATAAGCCTAAAAGGAGACTATGTCGAAAAATAAAAAAGGTTTATCCCAAACACATAAGTAGTTTTTATTTTTGCACGGACTTTTCAAACCAGCCTCGTATAGCAAAACACATCAGGTTGATTTACACAACTTCTTCTTGAACTGGAACCTGAACTCATTTTAATTCTGTTCAATAACACAAAAACACTATTTTCTTAACATAAAATAACACGCCGAATTCGATCTACTCTCATTAGTAAGAACGCACAAACTGACGAGGCTTACCCGAGTTAGGTGATTAAAAGGGTCAGTTCAGGTACCTGATAGGCAATGGTTCCACTATTTATAGATTTACCTGTAATTTACTCAATTACAGACTGACAATAAAACCATTGTACCTACATTAATGAATATATAATAATTTTAGAACTCTCATAAATGAATATACTGAATAAAAACCACATTGGTAGATAAGTTGATGTATCTAAAAAAGTAGAGCTGATAGAGAAAAATGGATTGCATGTATAGATTTAGCGTCCCAAATATAGTTAAAATCAGCTCTAAAATCCCAGGCACCAAAACAAAAATATTTTTTTGTTGCCCTGTGTTATCATTGCTAAAAATCCTATAAGGGGCGTACTCCGTTTTGTGTACAAGTACGGGGAAACCTGTTAAACTTGGATCTGTTTAAAAACTAAAGGAAGGAGGTGTATTAAAAAGTCACATACAAGGTATCTCTAAAATTTTCCATGCCTACCAACGTTTTGTAACGTTCAAGTAGCTTATACTCGCGATTTTATTCCTAGTGAGATACTTTGTACATTACGTGTTTAGCTGCAAAATATATTTTTCCCTTTTACATACGGACTGCCAGCTGGTAAGAGAATTTTTAAATAAATTTAATATACGCATCAGTCAATTTTATTAGGTAATTAAATCCTTTGTCGTTCACAAGCTCAGTTTAAAAAGTTATTTGACTCTCAAGATCAACATATGTTCCCTATTTTCATGGGTTTTATCTAAATCTGGCAGTACTGTTTAGAAACAAAAGACTTTAAATTGATCAGAGCTCTGAAAATGCTGCGGACGTGCTTGACCGAAAGCTGTCGACTGTCCTGGCAAATTTACTACGTAAAAAGCGTTTTGTGGAAAAATAAAAACAAAATCTACTTAGAGCTGATACAGTTCAGTCAAAAAAGAAGCAGCAGGTAATGTTAAAATTTATGGAAGAAATGAAATTAAAATTAGTGGTATTGGTTAGAGTTACGTTATTGTTGAAACGAAAATGAATTAAGTACCTTCCTTGTAGATTGCAGTTTTCTAGTTCGAAATAGTATTTCCAACTTTTGAGAAGCGCTCTTTGCGGTTCCGCAACGTCAACTTTTTTTAAAAAAAACTGCCGCCTGGGTTTCTGTAGCGTTAAATTCTACTTGGTTACTGTCACCCCAAGATAGAATTTCTTCCAGGTCTTTGTTAAGTTGAACGACCTCCTCTGCAGATATTCGCCTGAGTAGCCGATGTCCGAGCGTTCAAAGTGAATGAAGAGATAAGCCTACTGTCATCTGTAAAGCTATAGATCGGATTCCTGGTCCTCTTCAGTCGATGGTTATGTAAATCCGAAATAGAGTCGTAGACAGTATAAAGCATTGGGGCACACCAGCGTTGATAGTGAAGTCATTAGAACGAAATCCCTAATTACTGTAGTTTGTACCCGGTAAAAAACGCAGTTCATTCCAAAATAATAAATTTTTCTAATTTTTTTCTTATTCAAAACGGCCCTTACTGCCCTTAAGCAATTAAAAAACAACAAATAACAAAATAAACATTTTATTAATCTCAAACAAAACAAAAAAAATATTCAATTTATATAAAAATAATAACAATATAATAAACTTATAAATGAAAGACCCAGTAACTTACCTCGCTGAATTGACAGTCAGAAACTAATAATTATTCTTGTCTCCCCGAATTGACAATAAAAAACTATTAAACCTAGTACAATAAGATAAAACACATAAGAGAGCGACAACAGCATTGCACAGTTTTTGTGTATTTATAAGATGATTTTAAATGAGTTGTCTCTTATTTTACACTGTGACATGTCTATCATCTTTCTCCCCCCGAATTAACAATAAGAAACTAATAAATAAAGTACAAGAAGATAAACGCGTAAGAGAGAGAGATAACCGCATCGTAGTTCTTGTTTATCTATAAGATAATCCTAAATGAGTTGTTTCTTCCTTTACACTATGATATTATGATAAGTCTATCAGAACCTATCTCTCCGAATTGACAGTAAGAAACTACTAAAGAAAGTACAAGATAAACATGTTAGAGAGAGATAACCGCATTGTACAGTTTTCATTTACTTATAGGATAATCCTAAATATGTTGTCTCTTATTTTGCACTGTGATATGATTATCAAACCTTATCTCCCCGAATTGACAATAAGAAACTAATAAAGTACAATAAGATAACCGTGTAAAAGAGAGATAACTGCATTATACAGTTTTTGTTTATTTATAAGATAATCCTACATGAGTTGTCTCTTATTTTACATGTCTATCAAATCTTATCTCCCCGAATTGACAATAAAAAGCTACTAAATAAAGTACAATAAGATAAACACGAAAGAGAGAGATATCCGCATTGTACTGTTTTTGTTTATCCATAAGATAATCCTAAATAAGTTGTCTCTTACTTTACACTATGATACGCCTATCAAACCTTATCTCCCCGAATTGACAATAAAAAACTAATAAATAAAGTAAAATAAAATAAACCCGTAAGAAAGAGATAACTGTTTTTTAGTTAGTAGAGTTTTTATTTATTTATAGGATAATCCTGAATAAGTTGTCTCCTATTTTACACTGTGATATGATTATCAAACCATATCTCCTCGAATAAAAAACTAATAAACAAAGTACAATAAGATAACTGCATTGTTATCACTGCATTTGTTATCTATACGATAATCCTAATCCTTCTTTTACACTATGATATGTCTATCAAACCCTATCTCCCCGAATTGACAATAAGAAACTACTAAAGAAAGTAGAACATAAAGATGTTAGATAGAGATAACCGCACTGTACAGTCTTTATTTATTTATATGATAAGGTGTAAGAAAGAGATAACTGCATTATACAGTTTTTGTTTATTTATAAGATAATCCTAAATAAGTTGTCTCTTATTTTACACTGTGATATATCTATCAAATCTTATCTCCCCGAATTGACAATAAGAAACTAATAAACAAAGTACAATAAGATAACCGCATTGTACAATTTTTGTTATCTACAAGATAATCTCAAACGAGTTGTTTTTCTTCTTTTACACTATGATATGTCTATCAAACCCTAGCTCCCCGAATTGGCAATAAGAAACTACTAAAGAAAGTACAACATAAACATGTAAGAGAGATATAACCGCACTGTACAGTCCTTATTTATTTATAGGATAATCCTAAATACGTTGTCTCCTATTTTACACTGTGATATGATTAACACACCTTATCTCTCCGAATTGACAATAAGAAACTAATAAAGTACAATAAGATAAACGCGTAAGAGAGAGATAACAGCATTATACAGTTTTTGCTTATTTATAAGATAATCCTAAATCAGTTGTCTCTTATTTTACACTGTGATATATCTATCAAATCTTATCTCCCCGAATAAGAAACTAATAAATAAAGTACAATAAGATACCCGCATGGTACAGTTTTAATTATCTATAAGATAATCCTAAATGAGTTGTTTCTTCTTTTACCCTATGATATGTCTATCAAACCCTAACTCCCCGAACTGACAATAAGAAACTATTAAATAAAGTACAAGATAAACATGTAAGAGAGAGATAATCGCATTGTACAGTTCTTATTTATTTATAGGATAATCCTAAATAAGTTGTTTCTTATTTTACACTGTGATATAATTCTCAAACCTTATCTCCCCGAATTGACAATAAGAAACTAATAAAGTACAATAAGATGAACGTGTAAGAGAGAGAAAGAGAGATAACCGCATTATAGAGTTTTTCTTTATTTATAAGATAATCCTCTTATTTTACACTGTGATATATCTATCAAATCTTATCTCCCTGAACTGACAATAAGAAACTAATAAACAAAGTACAATAAGATAACCGCACTGTACAGTTTTTGTTATCTATAAGCTAATCCTAAAGGAGTTGTTTCTTCTTTTACACTATGATATGTCTATCAAACCCTATCTCCCCGAATTGACAATAAGAAACTACTAAAGAAAGTACAACATGAACATGTAACAAAGAGATAGCCGTACTGTACAGTTCTTATTTATTTATAGGATAATCCTAAATAAGTTGTCTCCTATTTTACAGTGTGATATGATTACACAGCCCCACAAAAAAAAAAAGTGGGGTATACTTTTGATGCGATATATCAGATCCGTAGTATTTTTGCCCGCTGATCACGAATCTGACGTCAGAATATCGCCATCACATCTCAATTTTTTTCTAACCTCAAAAAATAGGTAAAAATTAGTAAAAATTAAGAAAAATATACTCCTAAAAAATTGATTCAAGCTTTTTCGTGAATCCAAAGATGTATTAATATGTATTCGGACACGCTAAGCTAATATTCATCGGTTGGATTAAGCCATACAGTTCTGTTTTCTTTCTAACCTCAATAAATCAGACAGATACAGTGCTTCTCGAATGCAAAAACGAATTCAAATTAAAATTCAACCGATTCTTACCAAATTTGGTACACGGGGGTTTTTTTGGGTTGCTGATCATGAATCTGAGGTCGGATTTGCAAAATTCAAAATGGCGGATCCAAGATGGCGGACAAAATTTTTGAAAACCAACCGATTCATACCAAATTTGGTATACAGTTGGGGAATCCTCAAACCTGATACTCTTAAACCCAAAACCGTGAAACCTTAGACTCCCACTCCCTGTAACCTCAATAACCCTGTAACTTTAAAAATGAGACCCAATAAACTCAAAACCAGGACTTTTAAACCATATACTCTCAAATAGTAGACCCTTAAGCCCTAGAATTGCGAAGGTTAGACCCGCGCCTAACTTTCCTTTTTTTGGCTGTATCTTGTTCTTTTTTCCGCGAATGACCTATTCAAAGGCTTTCTGCGCAAACGCTTTTGAGGACTTGTTTCTCTTTTCAGCGACCAGCAATAGTCCGCTAGCATATGGTCATCCCATCGTCCTTGATACCGATTTTCTATGATTTTCAGATCTTGGTGAAAACGTTCCCCTTGCTCCTCACTGTAGTCACCAAGAATATAATCTTGACTGGTGACTACAGTGAGGAGCAAGGGGAACGTTTTCACCAAGATCTGAAAATCATAGAAAATCGGTATCAAGGACGATGGGATGACCATATGCTAGCGGACTATTGCTGGTCGCTAAAAAGAGAAACAAGTCCTCAAAAGCGTTTGGGCAGAAAGCCTTTGAATAGGTCATTCGCGGAAAAAAGAACAAGATACAGCCAAAAAAAGGAAAGTTAGGCGCGGGTCTAACCTTCGCAATTCTAAGGCTTAAGGGTCTACTATTTGAGAGTATATGGTTTAGAAGTCCTGGTTTTGAGTTTATTGGGTCTCATTTTTAAAGTTACAGGGTTATTGAGGTCTATTTTTTGAGGTTACAGGGAGTGGGAGTCCAAGGTTTCAGGGTTTAGGGTTTAAGAGTATCAGGTTTGAGGATTCCCCAACTGTATACCAAATTTGGTAGGAATCGGTTGGTTTTCAAAAATTTTATCCGCCATCTTGGATCCGCCATTTTGAATTTTGCAAATCCGACCTCAGATTCATGATCAGCAACCCAAAAAACCCCCCGTGTACCAAATTTGGTAAGAATCGGTTGAATTTTAATTTGAATTCGTTTTTGCATTCGAGAAGCACTATATCTGTCTGATTTATTAAGGTTAGAAAGAAAACAGAACTGTATGGCTTAATCCAACCGATGAATATTAGCTTAGAGTGTCCGAATACATATTAATACATCTTTGGATTCATGAAAAAGCTTGAATCAATTTTTTAGGAGTATATTTTTCTTAATTTTTACTAATTTTTACCTATTTTTTGAGGTTAGAAAAAAACTGAGATGTGATGGCGATATTCTGACGTCAGATTCGTGATCAGCGGGCAAAAATACTACGGATCTGATATATCGCATCAAAAGTATACCCCACTTTTTTTTTGTGGGGCTGTGTTATTAAACCATATCTCCCCGAATAAGAAACTAATAAACAAAGTACAATAAGATAACCGCATTGTACAGTTGTTGTTACCTATAAGATAATCCTAAATGAGTTTTTTCTTCTTTTACACCATGATATGTCTATCAAACCCTATCTCCCCGAATTGACAATAAGAAACTACTAAAGAAAGTACAACATAAACATGTAAGAGAGAGATAACCGCACTGTACAATTCTTATTTATTTATAGGATAATCCTAAATAAGTTCTCTCCTATTTTACACTGTGATCTGATTATCACATCTTATCTCTCCGAATTGACAATAAGGAACAAATAAAGTACAATAAAATAAGTGCGTAAGAGAGAGATAACCGCATTATACAGTTTTTGTTTATTTATAAGATAATCCTAAACGAGTTGTCTTTTATTTTACATTGTGATATGTCTATCAAACCTTATCTTCCCGACTTGACAATAAGAAACTAATAAACAAAGTACAATAAGACAAATGTCTGTATTGTATAAATTTCGTGGATTTGTAGTAAATTCATAAATGACACACTACAATCAGATACATGCGTAGGAGAAAGATAACAGCGTTGTACAGTCTTTGTTTATTTATATGAGAATCCTAAATTAAGTCATTTGCACGCCTAAATAACTTTCTAGTGAACGAACACGTTTTACTGCAAAAATAGTTCAGTCTTAGAAGTTAACTTTGGAATTAAGAGGGTGGAAAACAATTTACAACCCGAGTATGGCTAAATATGAGCATCCAATGGCGTGTTTTTAAGTTTTTACGAAAACAAACACTTTCCAAATTATTTTAGGTGATAATTTTGAACCAGAAACCTATTTCTACTTTTACACGATCATGGTGCTCATCACTTCACCCAATATAGTCTTCAAAAATTCCATTATCAAATTATTTCTAAAATCTACCCTTAAAATACAGCTAGTCCGGCCCAGCGTAATCATATTACTCAGTATATATCACCACTACACCAAACACTTTATTTTTGCACTCGACGCGCGTTTCGCTAACCATGTTAGCTTCATCAGGAGCGATGATTGACTAAAGCTAAACTACAAATCTACCCTATTTATACTTAGCCTAACCCTTGAATTACTCAAGCGGAACTAATGACATAGGCAAGGCCATCAATTCCGGTCAAGTAACCGGTAGAGGGGACTATAAGGAATAGGCCCTCTGTCTTTATTTAAACTACTTTTACATTTTATGATTTCCATACTTTCGTATGCGTTTAACAATCTCCTATCAGATACATTTTTTATCAGTCTTAGATTATCTAATGTTACAGTATGATCAGCTTCAAGGGCATGTTCGGCAATGCTAGACTTTTCTGTTCTATTGTATTTTAAGTGTGTTAAATGTTCTTTAAATCGTGTTTTAATTGACCTTTTAGTTTGCCCAACATACTTTTTGTCACAATGATTACAACTAATTTCATAAATTCCACTTTTCTCACAAGTAGGAATCTTATCTTTGGGATTTCCTAAGATATTCCTCAGATTGTCTGATGACTTATAGACTAAGGTGAGGCCTACCTTATTAAATACCTTATTGAGTTCCTTGCTATATTTCGGATTATATGGTATGGAGACATACTTGGTGTTATTTTCTTCGCGTGTAAAAAAGGTGGAATTCTGAATATTAAACCTAAACTGATCTCTATTTATTAGCTTATTTACTAAGTCGTCGTCATAACCATTAACTCTAGTTATATTTCTAATACGATTCCTTTCTTTATTAAAGTTAAATCTATTCAGAGGGAAAGTGATTAAACGACGAACTAAAAAATGTAATGAGGCTAATTTATGTTGTTTGCAATGAAATGAATCATTAGGAATATATCTATCTGTTACTGTGTCCTTTTCTATAGATATCAAATTCTAATCTATTATTATTTTTAATAATTAAAATATTTAGAAAAGGCAATTGTCCTTTGTTCTCAACTTCGTAAGTGAATTTAATGGAATCATACCGGCTATTTAATTTAAAAACAAAATCATCAATATTTGCTTTATTTGTATCAAAAATCGCGAAAATATCATCCACATACCTATACCATACCCTTGGGAAATATTCGAATTCTTGACTGGGTTCGATTTCAAACTTACCCATGAATAAATTGGCTATGAAAGGTGATAAGCAATTACCCATAGCTGTTCCTTCTTTCTGAACATAAAATTGATTGTTACATTGGAAATAATTTTGTTCCATACAAAGTTTAGATAATGTTAAGTATTCACGAATAAGTGTGTCTTCAAAGTCATTCATTCTAAGTAATTCTTCGAGATATTGTAAAGTTTGTGGAATTGGCACACTTGGGAACAAAGAACTAACATCAAAAGAAATTAAGACTTCACCTTCATTAAGAACTAGATTTTTTGTTTTATTAATGAATTCTAACGAATTCTTCACTGCGAAAGTATTTAATGGTAACTTCTCAAGTTCTTTTGATAACCATTTGGATATTAAATATGTGGGTGATCCGACCGATGAAACAATGGGTCGCATTGCTTTTCCAGGTTTGTGAATTTTGGGTAAGCAATACAATTTTGGTATGGTCGGATTACTCACATTTAATTTAAATTTTAGCGAGTCGGAGACAAGGTTCTTACATTTTTTTAAAGAATTTTTAACCTCTGATATCATTCTCGGTAATGGATTTCTTGTTACCTTTTCATAAGGGCCAGATTCGATAAGATTAATATAATAATCTTTCTTATCCAATATAACAACCTTATTTCCTTTATCCGCTTTTAAGTAGAAGACATCTTTCTTTTTCAAACCTTTAACTACTTTTATGTTTTTTCGTGAATTAGAAAAAACATAAAAGTAGTTAAAGGTTTGAAAAAGAAAGATGTCTTCTACTTAAAAGCGGATAAAGGAAATAAGGTTGTTATATTGGATAAGAAAGATTATTTTGAACGCGTAGATAATCTTATCGAATCTGGCCCTTATGAAAAGGTAACAAGAAATCCATTACCGAGAATGATATCAGAGGTTAAAAATTCTTCAAAAAAATGTAAGAACTTTGTCTCCGACTCGCTAAAATTTAAATTAAATGTGAGTAATCCGACCATACCAAAATTGTATTGCTTACCCAAAATTCACAAACCTGGAAAAGCAATGCGACCCATTGTTTCATCGGTCGGATCACCCACATATTTAATAACCAAATGGTTATCAAAAGAACTCGAGAAGTTACCATTAAATACTTTCGCAGTGAAGAATTCGTTAGAATTCATTAATAAAACAAAAAATCTAGTTCTTAATGAAGGTGAAGTCTTAATTTCTTTTAATGTTAGTTCTTTGTTCCCAAGTGTGCCAATTCCACAAACTTTACAATATCTCGAAGAATTACTTAGAACGAATGACTTTGAAGACGAAATTATTCGTGAATACTTAACATTATCTAAACTTTGTATGGAACAAAATTATTTCCAATATAACAATCAATTTTATGTTCAGAAAGAAGGAACAGCTATGGGTAATTGCTTATCACCTTTCATAGCCAATTTATTCATGAGTAAGTTTGAAATTGAAGCCAGTCAAGAATTCGAATATTTCCCAAGGGTATGGTATAGGTATGTGGATGATATTTTCGCGATTTTTGATACAAATAAAGCAAATATTGATGATTTTGTTTCTAGATTAAATAGCAGGTATGATTCCATTAAATTCACTTACAAAGTTGAGAACAAAGAACAATTGCCTTTTCTAGATATTTTAATTATCAAAAATAATAATAGATTAGAATCTGATATCTATAGGAAGGACACAGTAACAGATAGATATATTCCTAATGATTCATTTCATTGCAAACAACATAAATTAGCCTCATTACATTTTTTAGTTCATCGTTTAATCACTTTCCCTCTGAATAGAGTAAACTTTAATAAAGAAAGGAATCGTATTAGAAATATAACTAGAGTTAATGGTTATGACGACGACTTAGTAAATAAGCTAATAAATAGACATAAGTTTAGGTTTAATATTCAGAATTCCACCTTTTTTACACGCGAAGAAAATAACACCAAGTATGTCTCCACACCATATAATCCGAAATATAGCAAGGGACTCAATAAGGTATTTAATAAGGTAGGCCTCACCTTAGTCTATAAGTCATCAGACAATCTGAGGAATATCTTAGGAAATCCCAAAGATAAGATTCCTAATTGTGAGAAAAGTGGAATTTATGAAATTAGTTGTAATGATTGTGACAAAAAGTATGTTGGGCAAACTAAAAGGTCAATCAAAACACGATTTAAAGAACATGTAGCACGCTTAAAATACAATAGAACAGAAAAGTCTAGCATTGCCGAACATGCCCTTGAAGCTGATCATACTGTAACATTAGATAATCTAAGATTGATAAAAAATGTATCTGATAGGAGATTGTTAAACGCATACGAAAGTATGGAAATCATAAAATGTAAAAGTAGTTTAAATAAAGACAGAGGGCCTATTCCTTATAGTCCCCTCTACTGGTTACTTGACCGGAATTGATGGCCTTGCCTATGTCATTAGTTCCGCTTGAGTAATTCAAGGGTTAGATTTGTAGTTTAACTTTAGTCAATCATCCCTCCTGATGAAGCTAACATGGTTAGCGAAACGCGCGTCGAGTGCAAAAATGAAAGTGTTTGGTGTAGTGGTGATATGTACTGAGTAGTATCATTGTGCCAAAGATTCCACATTCCCAAGATAGCGTAATCATATGGTTACTGACCTCGAATAATCATACAATGTTGTTTATAATTTTGCTAAAACACCCTATATTACAGCGAGGTGAAAATCACAGAAATTGCAGTCTTTTGGTATTCATGACTAAGAAATTGGCCCGTTTCCGCATACCAATCTGCAAGGAGATCCGATATTTAAATCAGCTCGTAATATAAATGGACCAAGCAGCATTAGGGATGGGCGAAAATGTTTTTTAACCCTTCGATACTCGATGACGGCCCACCTATCGACACTTTGGGCTCGTCGAGATATGTCTGTAACTATCGGTAATTATCGATATATCAGGGATTAATAATTAAAAAATTGATGATTGTGACAGGGGATGATGGGGTGGAAATAGGCCTTCTAATCCATCGTCAAATCTATTATATCGATTCTTTCAGTTGTTAGTAGCACGTCCCCACTTTTTTCTACAGTCCCTACGTATATTACTTCTTCATTATCAGAACAGGACTTTTCTTTTCCATGATGTTTAATAAGATGGTTACGGAACCGTTTTTCCCTACTTGCTTGATGACCACAATGAGTGCACTTAAAATGACTTAAAACATGTGATTTAAAATCGTCAGCAAATTGGGTTTGATAAGCACATTTGTGACATTTGCGAATAATAACAGCGGCGGACTTTTCCCTTTTATGATTAGTCAAAATATGTTTAAGTAAATTGATCTTATCGTCACGAAAATCACAGTAAGTACACTTGTGCTCTATATGTTTTAGCATGTGTTTTTCAAAGTCATCTGCTATTATACCTTGATAAGAACACCTGGTGCATTTATAAATAGTAACTTTATTATCGTTAGCGCAGGATTTTTCATGCTTTTTCTTAACGTGGGCACGTAATTTGCGTCCCTTTCCTTCATAATCACAGTAACTACACTTCCGAAGGTTATGGCTCAACATGTGCCTATTATAATCACCTGTTGTTAAGGTTTGATAATAACATTTGGTGCATTTATAAATAGTAAGTTTATTATCGTCGGATCTTTGATGGTTTTCATTAATGTGTTCACGTAAGCTCATTTTTTCCGCTTCATAATCACAGTACGTACATTTTTGAAGTTCATGTCCCAACATGTGTCTATTAAAGTGATCTGCTATAAAGACTTGATAAGAACACTTGGTGCATTTGTAAAGAGTGACTTTATTATTGTCAGAGTCGGATTTTTCATGGTTTTGATTAAGGTGTTCATGTAATCTGGCATATTTCTTCGTTTCATAATCACAGTAAATGCACTCATACGTTTGGCCGTTAAAAGGAACGATCTGACGCTCCGTATGTTTCAAAAAAACGTGCTTTTCAAAATCGCCGGCGATTTCAGTGTAATAAACACAACGGATACATTTGTAGATAGTAATTTTACCAATCTTTAAGTGAGGAAAATAATGGCTGTTATGTTTATTCAAATTCATATGGAATACTAATTTATGACTTTCGGTGGTTAAATAGGGGCAGGCTGGGCACTTAAATTCTGGTTCTTCTATACTGATAGGTTGCCTAAAAATTACAAAACAACATATAAGTTATACCATAGAGATATTAGAATACAGGACGTAAGTTCTTGCGAAAAACGTAGTGCTCAAAGAAAGAGAAAGAAATAATATGAGAGTCATTCTGTCTCTCTTTCTCGGTGCCGGAATTCAGCGCTCAAACGCAGAGTAAGAGAGAGAGAATTGTCTCATATTATTTCCTTCTCTTTTTAACGACTATACATACTTTTGCTTGCAGCGAGTTATATACATTCTCTTCTCTATTCTACTATCTCTATGAGTTATGTATTTAGTTACTTATTTATTTGAGAATATACAGTCCCTGGCCAAATTATTAGACGCACTGCAAGATTTCATGTAAAATATTAATTACCGAGTGATATTGTACCGTTTTATTATTTTAAATTGATTTGTTTTTTTATTTTTATATTATCCAATCAATTACCTATTTATTTGACATAAATAAAACAGCATTAATTTAGAAAAGCATAAGTTTATTAAATTTTAAAGAAAAGTGAAATTAATGTTAGTAAAAGTCAATATTTAGTTGAGCCACCTTTAGCCGCTATCAAAGCTTTAATTCTGCGCGGCATGCTATCAATGCGAGATTGTACTGTCTCCTGCATTTGAGGATGATGATTCCACACATGAATAATCTTTTCTAGGAGCTGGGTTTTGTTGGTAATCACATCTTTAGCCACTTCTCTTTTCATCAGCTCCCACATATTTTCAATGGGGTTCATATCAGGGCCAATCCAACAGAGGGATATTTTTTTCTGCCAAAAAAGCTTTAACAGAGCGAGCAGTGTGGCAGGGAGCTCCATCTTGCATGAAAGTGAATGGTTCCCCATTTGGAAACCATTCTCTGAGCTGTGGAATCAACCGATTTTGTAATACTTCTTTGTACTGATCTTGCCTCATTATTCCTTTGACGACGTACAGACGTCCAGTGCCCTTGCCGCTGATGACTGACCAAATCATCACTTTGGTGGAATTTTTAACCGTCGGGACGACACAATCAGGATGAAACTTTTCTCCATGACGACGACGCACATACTGAGCTTTATTCTGCAAAATTTCGAATGTGCTTTCGTCACTGAAGCAGACCTGTCAAAAATAGGAAAAATATATAAACTTCCATGTTTATTTGCTTTATTTAACTGAAAATGATAATAATGTATCAATTATTGATTAAATTGCTGTATCTTACCGATCTCCAGAAGTCCACATCTTTGTCTTGCCATTGTTTGGCCCACTTCACGCGCTTTGCTTTCATTGCAGCTGTTAACTTGGGCTTCCTGGCGGGGCGACAGGCCTTAAAATCTTAATTCTTTCAATTTTCTTCGAACAGTGCGCTCAGAAGCATTTACGCTAACATCCTGGAGTTGTGATTTTATTACCTTCGTGGTAGCAAATCTGTTTTCTACACAAATTTTCTTCAAACATCTCTCTGACCGTGGAGTGAAAATTGGTTTTCTACCGCATCTTTTCTTTCTTTTCGGGCTTAATTCCTTCCCTGACTCAATTTTCTTTTTTATGCGTCGTACACTAGCTTCAGAAACTCTCGTGATATTTCTCGGTTTGTAAATGTTTTCGCAATCACAAGGGCCTTCACTTCAGCTTTTTTACCCATAATGAAAATAGTCCAATTACTTTTTTAAAACACTGCATACAAAATAAACTAATAACTGAGTAGTATAAAACTGTTAAACAAACAATGACAGTCCATAAAGCCACAGAAACACGTCCGTACCTGACTCGATTCCGATCGCGACTGATACAGGTTTGTACTTGTTTACGTTCATGTATCACTTTGTCAACACAGTGTTGCCATATGTTAAAAATAAATACAAATATGTAGTCTACAACAATTCTTTTAAATAAAAATCAATAATATTGTAGTTTAAATATACCATTATTGCATAAAAACTCTTAAGAAACATAAAATTACTAAAAAAAATACAGTGCGTCTAATAATTTGGCCAGGGACTGTACAAGTACACCCCTTTTTACAATGTATTTATAATACTTTACAATATAAGCATATCAATAACAGAATGGCCGAAAATGTGGAATGAAACACAAGAACGGCTTACACTCCCACCGTGAAACAATCAACGCCGGAGCATCCCTTCTGAAGGAAGAAGGGGAACCTGAAAAAAGGTTCAGCTCCCGGCAATGGTTTATGAATCTAATAGCCCTCAGCAATGGTGAATGATAACCATAATCAGTTCTGTGGAAGCCAGTAAAGAACAATTCAGTTTGCCTTAAATGTCTTTGGGCCTTTATAATATGGGAAAGTTGGAGATTCTGGGAGATAAGGAGAAATATTTGGAGAATGGCCGGAACAATGATAGATAAAAAGATATAAGCCCCTGTATTACGAGAGAATTCGAGATTATGGGAGATAAGGCGAAATAATTGGAGATAATGCGGAATAATGATAGGTTTAGCAATATATAAGCCTTTATAATATGGGAAAGTTAGAGATTCTGGGAGATAAGGAGAAATATTTGTAGAATACCTCTATAAAAAACACAAAACACCCCTTTATAAGCCTTTATAATATGGGAAAGTTGGAGATTCTGGGAGATAAGATAATATTTGGAGAATGGCGGGAATAATGATAGATAAAGAGATATAAGCCCCTGTATTACGAGAGAATCCGAGATTATGGGAGATAAGGAAAAATAATTGGAGATAATGCGGAAAAATGACAGAAAATGCAATATATAAGCCTTTATAATATGGGAAAGTTGGAGATTATGGGAGATAAGGCGAAATAATTGGAGATAATGCGGAATAATGACAGAAAAAGCAATATATAATCCTTTATAATATGGGAAAGTTGGAGATTCTGGGAGATACGGAGAAATATTTGGAGAATAGCCGGAATAATGATAGATAAAGATATATAAGCCCCTGTATTATGGGAGAATTCGAGATTATGGGAGATAAGGCGAAATAATTGGAGATAATGCGGAATAATGATAGATTTAGCAATATATAAGCCTTTATAATATGGGAAAGTTAGAGATTCTGGGAGATAAGGAGAAATATTTGGAGAATGGCCGGAATAATGATAGATAAAGAGATATGAGCCCCTGTATTACGGGAGAATTCGAGATTATGGGAGATAAGGCGAAATAATTGGAGATAATGCGGAATAATGATAGATTTAGCAATATATAAGCCTTTATAATATGGGAAAGTTGGAGATTCTGGGAGATAAGGAGAAATATTTGGAGAATGGCCGGAATAATGATAGATAAAGAGATATAAGCCCCTGTATTACGGGAGAATTCGAGATTATGGGAGATAAGGCGAAATAATTGGAGATAATGCGGAATAATGATAGATTTAGCAATATATAAGCCTTTATAATATGGGAAAGTTAGACATTCTGGGAGATAAGGAGAAATATTTGGAGAATGGCCGGAATAATGATAGATAAAGAGATATAAGCCCCTGTATTACGGGAGAATTCGAGATTATGGGAGATAAGGCGAAATAATTGGAGATAATGCGGAATAATGATAGATGTAGCAATATATAAGCCTTTGTAATATGGGAAAGTTGGAGATTCTGGGAGATAAGGAGAAATATTTGGAGAATGGCCGGAATAATGATAGATAAAGAGATATAAGCCCCTGTATTACGGGAGAATTCGAGATTATGGGAGATAAGGCGAAATAATTGGAGATAATGCGGAATAATGATAGATTTAGCAATATATAAGCCTTTATAATATGGGAAAGTTAGACATTCTGGGAGATAAGGAGAAATATTTGGAGAATGGCCGGAATAATGATAGATAAAGAGATATAAGCCCCTGTATTACGGGAGAATTCGAGATTATGGGAGATAAGGCGAAATAATTGGAGATAATGCGGAATAATGATAGATGTAGCAATATATAAGCCTTTGTAATATGGGAAAGTTGGGGATTCTGGGAGATAAGGAGAAATATTTGGAGAATGGCCGGAATAATGATAGATAAAGAGATATAAGCCCCTGTATTACGGGAGAATTCGAGATTATGGGAGATAAGGCGAAATAATTGGAGATAATGCGGAATAATGATAGATTTAGCAATATATAAGCCTTTATTATATGGGAAAGTTAGACATTCTGGGAGATAAGGAGAAATATTTGGAGAATGGCCGGAATAATGATAGATAAAGAGATATAAGCCCCTGTATTATGGGAGAATTCGAGATTATGGGAGATAAGGCGAAATAATTGGAGATAATGCGGAATAATGATAGATTTAGCAATATATAAGCATTTATAATATGGGAAAGTTGGAGATTCTGGGAGATAAGGAGAAATATTTGGAAAATGGCAGGAATAATGATAGATAAAGAGATATAAGCCCCTGTATTTTGGGAGAATTCGAGATTATGGGAGATAAGGCGAAATAATTGGAGACAATGCGGAATAATGACAGATTTAGCAATATATAAGCGTTTATAATACGGGAAAGTTGGAGATTCTGGGAGATAAGGAGAAATATTTGGAGAATGGCCGGAAAAATGATAGATAAAGAGATATAGGCCCCTGTATTACGGGAGAATTCGAGATTATGGGAGACAAGGCGAAATAATTGCAAATAATGCGGAATAATTATTAATTATCTTTAATGAACACTGATGACATTGAACTTCTTGTTTTTTTTTTATATACCAGAAAAATTATTAAAGGTAATGCACTCGTGATAATTTTCGTTTAATTTACACCCCGTGGAGAATATTCCAGAATTTTTTCAAAATTTTTTGATAAGTACTTTTCGAGATTTTTTAAAAATAATACAAAGAAAATTAGGGGACTCATGAAAGAAATGGGACTTTCTGAATATATTCCAGATGATTGGCGCCTATTTATTGACAGTTCAAAACGAAGTTTAAAATGTGTCCTTCTACATAATGGGAATAAATATGGTTCAATACCACTAGCTCACTCAACGAAACTGAAAGAAGAATATAATACCATAGCTTTGGTCTTGCAGAAGATAAAGTATTACGAACATCAATGGATGATTTGTGTAGACTTAAAAATGGTAAACTTTCTTCTTGGGCAGCAAAGTGGTTACACGAAATATCCGTGCTTCTTGTGCCTCTGGGATAGTAGGGACAAATCACACCACTGGGTTAGAAAAGATTGGCCTCGGAGAGAAAACATGGACGTTGGGAAAAGAATGTCATTAACGACGCTTTGGTTGAAAGAGAAAAAATCATACTTCCTCCGTTACATATAAAGTTGGGCTTAATGAAGCAATTTGTAAAGGCTCTTGATAAGAATGGGTCTTGTTTTGCATATATAGGGGTAAAAATGCATCAGTTGAGCACAGAAAAACTCAAAGCAGGGATATTTGACGGCCCACAAATAAGACAATTAATTAAGGATCCTGCCTTCATAAATTCAATGAATCAAGTTGAACGAGAAGCTTGGACATCATTTGTTGCAGTTGTAGAACATTTTCTAGGCAAACATAAAGCTCAAAACTATGTTGAAATGGTTAACAAGATGCTTAATAGTTTCAAATCCTTAGGGTGCAATATGAGTATTAAAATACACTATTTACACAGCCACTTAGACCGTTTTCCAGAAAATTTAGGAGACATGAGTGAGGAACAAGGTGAAAGATTTCACCAAGATATTAAAGTTATGGAGGACCGCTAACAAGGAAGATGGGACATGCACATGATGGCAGATTACTGCTGGAGTTTAAAAAGGGACTGTTTAAAAAAAACATTCAAGAATGTCGCGGAAAAGAAGCTTTCCAAGTGTTGAGTGACTATTTCATTTCTTCAATGTTTTTTTTTTGTTTGTAAGTACGACATAATATTGTATTTTGTATAACTAAAATAAAAATTTCGTATCTACTTTTGTTTACTACACTTACGGATTTAGTTACAATAATGTAACTTATATTTCTCTAAAATTGTATATCTTAAAAATTTGAGCTCCTAGGTACAAATGAATACGTTATTTGAATTCAGGACATCAAATTGATATAGAATCAGCTCAAAAAACCTCGACACCAAAACAGCTGTTCCCCTGTGTTATCTATCACTCACTTTTCCCACATACCTGCCGGTATTAAAAAGCTTGAAACTCGAGGTTTGGCGTTGACCGAATCAATTCAGTTAATGAATAAAATCCGTCAAATAAACTCCACATTGCCAGATGTATTCCCGCGTAGAGTTAAAGAAAAGTTTGAAAACATTTTATGCAATAACCCAGGCTTTGAACCTTTGTGTCAAATTGATAGTTTTATTAATGGGACGGGTGAACTTTTGCCAGAAACAATAAGTGCTAACATAGCACCCAAATTCAAATACTGCCCAGTTACCTCAGTGGATGTGGAACGGTCTTTTTCCACTTATAAAAATATTTTAAGTGATCGAAGACACAATCTTACTACCCAACATTTGGAACAATACCTTATTGTTTACGTGTACAAGAATACAAATGTTAAATAATTTTTAAAAATGTTAAATAATTGTTAATTAAATTTAAACATCGTCGATAACTTTATGCTGATTTTGAAATAAAAAACTAAAAATTACTACTTTTATTATTATTTAATATTGTATATTTTGACCCTTTTCATGCATATTTTAAGCATTTTTCATGCATATTTGCATACATATTTCAAGATTTTTATGTTGCACATAATCCGGTCTCTAGTTATTATGTTATTACAGGCTTACAGAAAAGGGACAGGTATTGGCAGTACAGTCACTTTGTCTCTCTTTAGAGAATGGTCAATTTTGTGAGCCTAATGCTCAGTCCATCCTTCATGTCTATGCCCGCAAACAATGCTTTGTGGAAAACAATTCATCTCTAAACTTATTTATGGTTAAAGAGTACATTATCGAACATGAAGGCTGCATACGCTTTCCATTCCGAGGCTGTATTCCTCTGCAATGATCCTTAATGTTCGAAAATGTCGCATACAACGGCTGCTAAGTATATAGGCCAGTGACGGCATTCATTAGCAAGTGGGCGAAAGGATGCTCTCCATTAAAAATTGTTGCTGATCTACCAGAATGTGGTTCGAGACGAAAAGGGTCGGATAAGGACGAAGAAATGATTATTAAAGTATTTTCCCGAAATTTTCAATTGACTTTGCGCCGAGAGATGTGAAAACTAAAGCAGAAAGGTTTGGATATGAAACTATTCGCACTCACATCTTCGGGCTAACGATTTGAAATGACGTGACGAGTACAAGCAAGAACCCATTGCTGAGCGGAAAACAGAGAGAGACGATTCACGTGGGCAGAGCAAAAAATAGATCGAGACTAATTTTTTCCAATGAAGCTTCATTTTAGGGTTAAGTTATCACTTCAAGAGACTGGTCAATTATCACAAACCGACTGGTTCAGCGCACAGTGAAACACCCTGTGAAGATCCATGTTTGGGGATGTCTTCCAGAAAAAGGTTTTCGCAGATGACAGTTGCAACTTGTCACTCAACATTTTTAGGGATGTACCTCTTTAAAACCATAGAGATATTAGAATAGAGGAGGTAAAGTATAGAGCCTGCTGTAAGCAAAAGCGTGGCAACGTTAAAAAGATAAGGAAATAATATAAGTCATTCTGTCTCTCTTCTCAGAGCGAGCAGGGGTATGCACTCTAACTTAGTGTTGTGGGCGTGCGCCGAGTAAGAGAGACAGAATGACACCTATTATTTCTTTCTCTTTCTATGAGTGCCACATTTCTCGCGAGAACATACCTCCTCTATTCTAATATCTCTAGGTTTAAAACTGAATATGTTTAGTTTCAACTTATAACCTAAAAGCTATGAGAGTATAAAAGATCTGTTTATAGTACCTTTGCCAAAACAGTAGTGCTGTAAAAAATAATTAAATACCTACATCAAATTCTCCTCCTTTGTAATTTCTGTGATGGTGCAATCATTCAGATCATCCTCCACATTTTCTTTAACAGCTTCTATTTTGTCATGATCTGGAGGGAGTGCAAAATTAGTCACACCATTTTGGTCTTCAGATCTAAAATGTAACAGTAATAAAAATAAAATTCCATCTCAGACTCTCATTTTTAGAAAGTCTAACGAGTAGAGATAATATGGAAACACTATATACACTACCATCAGAAAGTATTTGTCCACCTAGAAATTTCAATGTAACTGCCAAAATTTAATACCTAATTAAACTCTTTTATTATATTAGGTAAATTTAATTGTTCTTAACAAGTATCCCTCATAAAATTGTTTAGATAAGCCTCTTTGGGAAATCACAAATTAAAAACAAATTAGAACAAATTTCCAAGTTTTGCATGATAATCGTTTTGAGGCGATTTCTGAGAATTCGTACCATTGCCCTTTTGGAAATTAACCATTCGCAAACAGTACTTTGTCACTGATACAGGCTCAACTGTTGTGAAAATTCCAAAAACGAAAGAAGTTTCCATTGAAAATCGGGCTCTGATAATTGCGAGACATCAAAATGGTCACTCGAGTCGACAAATCGCGACTGATATGCGGATGCCAAGGACTACATCGTAAGAAAAATTTCTGCGGGACATGGAATTCACAACCAAAAACGTTCAGGAAGGCCTCGAAAAACGACTCGCGCTGAAGACAGAGCTATAACAATGTCCAGCAGAAGTAATCGCCGCCTAACCGCACCAGAAATCACGGCTCGAGTAAATCTGGAGCGGCCCATCACCATCAGAGTGACAACCGTGAAGAACAGGTTAGTACGGCGGTCAGCTGGAGAGAGGATGTTGGAAGCCTACAGTAAAACATGGTGGAGTTTCAATAATGGTTTGGGGTTGTTTTGGCAACGGTAAAGTTGGAAAAATCTTTAGGATAGAAGGAATCATGTGAAAAGAACAGTATCAAGAAATTTTGCTAACTCAAATGCTTCCTTCTGGAAGAGATATTTTTCAGGGGAAATTTATTTTTCAGCATGACAACGACCCTAAACATTCTGCTAAACAAATTACAGAATTGTTGGACCAATGGAAATCCGACGACGTCCTGGAAGTGATGACTTGGCCTTCACAATCACCTGACTTGAACCTCATCAAATTGCTGTGGGACCATTTGGACAGATGTGTTCGAAAACTCAATCCAACATCAGAAAATCACTTGTGGGAACCTTTACAAGCAGAATGGGTTCAAATAACGGAAGAAACTCTGAAGAAACTACTGAACAGAATGCCGAAACTCTGTAAATAGGCAATTAAAAACAAAGGAGGTCACATAGACGAGAAAAATCCTTAAAAATCATGAATATATTTCTGATTTTCTAGACTGCAAATAATGTGAAAATAAATAATAATTTATTAAAATTAAAAAAATATATATTATCTGGGTTTTTGTTGTCTTGGGACTGCAAGAACTAGGTGGGCAAATACTTTCTGACGGTAGTGTATACTATATATTTGAAACTAGAGAAGAAATGAATTTTTTTCGGTTAAATATACACAAAACATTTGTTTCAAGGAAACATTACTTCAGGTTAGCTTGGAAGCAAGAGTCATCGATTAATTTCTGATTCGAAATGCAAATTATATTCATCATCACTTATATTCCAAATTTAATTACTTTATCTGAAGCAATTTTAAGCTGGCATCTTAGACAGTAGTTTCGTGATCACCCCATGTGCTCTATTACACAGGCAGATCAATAACTTTGACCGAAGGAGGCACTGGCACATATGCACAGAAGCTCAAGTGGAACTTGAGCATTCCACTTGGGAGCAACAATATTCCCGGCAGAAATTCTGGCAAGACAAGCATATGTTTACGAGAACATTAGATGGAACTACCAAAACCAAGAAATATATATTCTCTCAAACAGTCAAGCTGTTTTAAAGGGTTTAGATTCCTGCCAGGCCAACTTCAAGATCACGATGGAAAATAAATGTGACCTGCTAGAACTATCCACCAGGACAACAAGGTTGAACTACTGTGGGCTCCAGGACATTTGGGGATGAAAAGCAGATGAATTTGCAATATTCAGAGGTATAAAACCATAAAGAAGTCCCGAACTAGCATTTAGTATACCAAATCAGATGGTAAAAATGATACTCGACAGATGGTTATGTCAGCAATATCTAGATCGTTGTGTTGTAAGAGAGGGGGAGCACAATAAACCAAGAGGCTTCTGGGCACAAACAGGCACAATCTCCTACCTCAGCTACAATCAACTTCTGAGCCACCCCATATAGGTTTATTTTCCAAGAAACATCAGTTATCCTGGAACTATTTTGTCTATAGGTTGTACATACAGCATGTTTAATGTTGAAAGAAAGAAATAATATCCACAAATAGTAATTCCTAAAAAATCGTTCCTTGATTTGTCTGGAAATATTTTGAAAGCATCTGCATTTAGATATTTTCTTTGTACTTTTGGTATATGTATTGAGTTTCCTAAACTATGCACTAATATTTAGACTTATTTTAATTCCTACATTGTATTTCAATAGATTCATTAATAAATATTATTAATACTTACTAATATTATTCAATGTTAACCTAATGTCTAATTTAATTATTTAATTTGTTTCTTTACAATAAGATTTCTCAAAATTCTAGCGACCAGAAAGTCTGTATTCATTACTCGCTGCCTATATTCTTGTTTATATTCCAACAGAATCTGAAATCTTCTTTTCTTAAAAAAGGAGTCATGTCAGCGGAAAACACAGCTACTTTTCCATTTGATCATACTTTTAAATTTTAAAATTAACTTTTACTAATTTTACTGAATAGGTACTCACACAGGTACAATTCTCTCTTCAATTTCCATATAATCTTCATCCGTTATTTGCTGTTGAATATCTGTAGTTAAGGTGGTATTATAAGTAGAATCCTCTGCCGAGGAATTCAAATTGTTGTTATTCATTTTATCCGCAATACCCAGTTATAACTAAAACTACTTGTTTGAAGTGCCATTACCCAAAACCGTTGCAAACAAAAAAATTTTAGGTTAGTTCAGTTGCTACCTGCCCATCCATGGTGAATTTACAATAATTATTAAAACACCAATCTCTATCGGAATCATTGATATGTTTGGTAAAAATAGGACATTTGAGAGTACTTGTATACTTGTCGGTTTATCATGTCGAAGACATGTAATAAGCGCTGCAAAATTCGATAAACATGTTATGAATTTTCTTGATTATCTATACGCACCCTAATACTATAACTGGAATTATCTCAGGGACAAGCAAAGCTCAGCTTGTTTACTTCTAAATGCGATTCAAGATTAACCCCTTACCGCATACTGTCCCAAATTTGTCACACATCAAATATATTTTTTTTCTAAGTCCCTGTGTAGCTTAAGGATCTTATTTCAAATTGTTCCATATCCGGCATGTTCGCTGCTCTGACGTAAAACGCGCAGACTCCACCGCAGTCAAATCTCGACGCCAGGAAAAGCCATTAGTCCAGTGGCGGCTTGTGACACGCTATATCCTGTTTTGTGGTTTTTTAGATCAACAGTTTTCATACTCTCTTGTGAATAATTTGTTATGAAAAAAATATTCTTATAAAGGTAGGTGTCTAATTTTGCTACTAAGGTAATATCATAATTATAATTTGACGTATTGAAGACAAAATATGAGTTTGTTTACCTGTGCCATATTTGGAACAGTTTTATATAAAGACATGATAATTTATAATAATTACATCTCTTTCTTAGATGGACCCCAGTAAGTTTTATGGCACCAGAAATTTCCGAATTCCAAATGGTGACGTTAGTGACAATGAAAATTTATCCTCGGACGATGAACATCAAAGAAATGACTTGTTGGGTCCTAGAAAGTCCGTTCTCCTATATGAGTCAGACAGTGAAAACGAAAGAATCGTTTCGACAAACGAAGATGTTATTATTGACGAAACCGATATAGAAGATGATGATGATGACATGCCATTGTCCACATTAGGGCAAACTTTTATGGATCATCAGAATGTGTTACCATCGACATCGACTAATAAACCGACCAAAGAGAAGCCGAAAAAAAAGCAGAAGCAAAACATTGATTGGGAGAATAAATTTCTAGCTGTCTCTGAGGAATTTGTAAAATTTCAAGGTTGTACAATTCTTCCTGATTTCATAAAAGAATTAGAAGATCCTATCCATTTCTTCAATTTCATTTTTACTGAAGAACTTTTCGTTTACATAACTGAACAGTCAAATTTGTACGGGGTTCAAAGTAGACCTGAAAAGCCACCCAATATATCCAAGGAAGAAATTCGTGTTTTTTGTGGCATTTGTATATATATGTCGATTATTCAGTTACCATCTACCAGGTCTTATTGGAATAATTCGTTGGAAATTCCCAATATCTCCAGTGCTATGACATGCGACAGATTTAAAGAAATCAAACGATTTCTGCATTTCAACGACAACACACTGCAGGTTCCTCAGGGTCAACCTGACTATGATAAACTTTTTAGAATACGTCCCTTTCTGAACAAGATTCATGACAGATTTCTACTTGTTCCTAAAGAAGAACATATGGCCGTCGATGAACAAATCATCCCAACGAAAGCACGCTCAACTCTAAAACAATATAATCCCAAAAAGCCCCATAAATGGGAATATAAAGTTTTCGTTCTAAGCGGCGTGTCTGGTTTTTCTTACGACTTTGATTTTTACTGTGGAACTACGGTGCTTGAGAATAATCAGCCTGATCTAGGAGCCAGTAGCAACGTTGTAGTAAAACTTTCAGAATCTATTCCGAAAAATCTAAACTACAAACTCTTTTTTGATAACTGGTTTACAAGCATTCCCCTGCTAACATATCTCACCAAAAATGGCATTTTACCATTGGGTACAGTAAGAGCTAATCGTGTACCATGCTTGCAGTTTCCTAAGGAATCGGAAATGAAAAAAAAAAGGTAGTGGTACATTTCTGGAAAAAGTGGCAACTGTCGATGGTGTGCAAATATCTGCAGTGTCCTGGTATGATAATAAAGTTGTGAATACCGTATCAACCTATGTTGGCAGTCAGCCTACATCAGAAGCAACGAGGTTCTGCAAAAAATCAAATACCCATATAAAAATCCCCCGTCCCCAAAGCGTTGCTGTATATAATGCTTATATGGGAGGAGTAGATCTCCTAGATAGCATGCTAGGATACTATAGAATCCAAATTAGATAAAAAAAAGTGGTATATGAGGGTATTTTTCCATTTTCTTGATATGACTTGCGCTAACAGTTGGATACTGTGGAGACGAAGTTTGCAAAATGATAACTTATATTTGTCGCTCTCAGAATTCAAGCTTGCTCTTGCAGAAGTATTAACGAAATCTGACGTGAGACAGAAAAAAAGGGGAAGGCCAAGCACCTGCCTACAGCCTCAGCTAGATTTGAAACAAAGAAAGTATCCCTTTTCACAAATACCAGCCCAGGAAGTTAGAACTGATAACTTGAGTCACTGGCCAGAAGTAAATGAAGATCGCCAAAGATGTAAATATCCTGAGTGCAAGGGAAAATCTCATGTGTCTTGTAACAAGTGTGTGGTATTTTTATGCCTAAATAAAGACCGAAACTGTTTTTATAAATTCCATACTGAATAAACTTTGTATGACACGTTTAAACATTTTTACCGAAATTTATTCTCTAGTTTAATTTTTTTTCGTTTTCCCAATTTGTGCCAAATTTGGCACATGTCAAAAGGTGATTCATATCTTGATAAAAAAAGTGACCAATTTTTTTTTTTAACATTTATTTCGTGTATTTAAAAATATTATCTAACATATATATTTTTTTGCAAAATTAAAAAAAGTCATGCAGTAAGGGGTTAACAGTGCGCTCAAGAAAGGGCGACTGGAAATGATGAGTTACGATTTGGTTGAATGTAAGTGTTGACAGATTTCTAAAATTTAAAATATTCAATGATTCATCTGCTTTCATCATATTATGAAAAGTCTAATCTAATGAAGTAAAATTATGGTGCATAGTTTTAGCTAAAAGTATATAACAGTATATTTATAAAAAAAATAGCTAAATATTTTCTAACCTCGTACTTTAATAAGTGATTTATAACCGCATATAAACTGCTATTAAAATTAACGAACAGAAGTGACAACATCGGTATGTATTCCCAACAAGCAGACCATATAGGATCATTTAGGTTTTTAGTGCGTTGTTCAGACGCCAGATACAGTAATCTTTTTTGCATTAAATACCGTTGAAATTTCGACCAGGGTTCTCTACTTGTCCTTATTGCATTTTCTAATGCATGGCATACGTGCTGCAGGAAAATCTTTAAAGCTTTACGGAAGCGACGCTTGTGCAGAGAAAGCGAGTCAAATTGGTCTTGAATCGCTGTAAATTTTACTCGGTGGGAAACAGTCCTGGGCAAATCATTCCAAAGGGATGATATTCCCATATAAAAGACTGCTTGAACTTGATACTGTTTATAGTGAAACTCTATATAGTGAAAAACTCTTTATAGTGCAATTTTTTCAAGACCTAGAATATCTTACATACATAGCAATATATACGGATTTTTTCTTTATATACTGAAAAACTCTCTGTAGTGAAATTTCGGTTAACATTTTGGTCTTTCACTATATAGAGTGTCGACTGTATATATATATATATATATATATATATATATATATATATATATATATATATATATATATATATATATATATATATATATATATATATATATATATATATATATATGTAGAAGGAGGAGAATAGTTTGCCCACCTAGTTATTTCACTCCAAAGACAATAAAAACCCAGATAATATATACATTTTTTTAAATTTTAATGAATTATTATTTATTTTCACGTTATTTACAGTCCAGAAAATCAGAAAAATATTCATAATTTTCCAGGGTTTTTTCATCAATGTGTTTTTAAATTACCGCTTTACAGAGTTTCGGCATTCTGTCCAGTAGTTTCTTCGGAGATTCTCCGGTTATTTTAACCCAATATGCTGGTAAAAGTTCCCATAAGTGATTTTCTGATGTCGGATTGAGTTTTAGAACACACCTGTCCAAATGGTCCCACAGCAATTCGATGGGGTTCAAGTCGGCTGATTGTGGAGGCTAAATTATTACTTCCAGGACGTCATCGGATTTTCATTGGTCCAAATGTTCTCTAATTTGTTTAGCAGAATGTTTAGGGTCGTTGTTATGCTGAAAAATAAATTTCCCCTGAAAAACATCTCTTCCAGAAGTTAGCGAAATTTCTTGATACGATTCTTTTCGCATGATTCCTTCTATCCTAAAAATTTTTCCAACTTTACCGTTGCCAAAACAACCTCAAATCATTACTGAACCTCCACCATGTTTTACTGCAGGAAACTGACAGGCTTTCAACATTCTCTTTCCAGCTGACCGCCGTACGCAAACTCGTCGATTTGAACCGAAAATTTCGAATTCAGATTCGTCGCTCTAAGGATGGAATTCCATTGTTCTGATGTCCAATTTTCATGTTCTCGGGCCCATTCTAATCGTTTACGCTTATTCACTTGCCTAAGGAATGGTTTCCTCACTGCAACTCTCCCGTGTAGTCCACCTTCTGCTAACCTGTTCTTCACGGTTGTCAAGCTGATGGGGATGGGCCGCTCCAGGTTTACTTGAGCCGTGATTTCTGGTGCGGTTATGAGGCGATTACGTCTGCTGAACATTGTTATAACTCTGTCTTCAGCGGGAGTCGTTTATCGAGGCCTTCCTGAACGTTTTTGGTTGCGAATTCCATGTCCTGCAGAAAGTCTTTTTACGATGTAGTCCATCGTTCTCTTTGGCATTCGCATATCACTCACGATTTGTCGACTCGAGTGACCAATTTGATGTCTCGCAATTATCATAGCCCGATTTTTAACGGAAACTTCGTTTTTGGCATTTTCACAAAACAATTGAGCCTGTATCAATGACAAAGTACTGTTTGCGAATGGTTAATTTCCAAAAGGGCAATGGTATTTATAGCATAGTTTTTATCATAAAATGTCACTAGGAATTTCCATAATCCCTAGAAACTTGAAATGAGCTCTTACATCAACCGGAATTCTCAGAAATCGCCTTAAAACGACTATCATGCAAAACTTGGAAATTTGTTCAAATTGGTTTTTAATTCGTGATTTCACCAAAAAGGCTTATCTAAACAATTTTATGATGCACACTTGTTAAGAACAACTAAAGTTGCCTCATATAATAAAAGGGTTTAATTAGATATTAAATTTTGGCAGTTACACTGAAATTTCTAAGTGGGCAAATACTTTCTGACGGTAGTGTATATATATATATATATATATATATATATATATATATATATATATATATATATCTCATTTCTTTCGAGAGTTATGATACTAACAGACTGTATTTTTCGTGATCTAGGAACCCTTAAGCATGAAGAAAATCAAAAATCTCGAAGTATGATTTTTTCACGAATACAGTACTTTTCTATAACAAGGAAAGTAAAAACGCCCCTGTCTAAAATTTTAAACCACTTCTTCAAAATCGTAACTTAATTACGACTTTGACTTCCGATTGTAAAATACGCCGCATCCTTGGTCCAATTGTAAGATCATCCCGACCACTGTACGATGCCCCGGACAGCGACGACTCCGGGTAGAGCAGTTGATTCCGGGACATCGCCCGGGATACGGTCGCGCCTTTATATGAGCGAGTGCTACGAAATTTGGGCCCGATTTCGATAAATATCAACCGTACGAAATAAAAGAATATGTGAATTTAGTTAGAGAGTATTAATTTAGGCAGGAAGTATGTATCAATTAGTTTTGTCTTGTCTATTTATTTGTGTGACTGTCTGTTTTATTATTGTTGCAAACGACGGTACTAGCCAGTTATCATTTTACCGTAAATATTGGTTCTTCAGAAGTTAATTTATGTTTTAATCGGTACTGGATTTAAGGGGGTTAAAAAAGGCGGCATCACCCAAAATTTAATCCAGACAAATATTGTATATCCATTTATAGGCTTCGTTATGTTTCATGTTTATTTATTTATATTTTATTTTAATTTCAGTTTCAGTACCTATTTTCAAATTTCCAAATTTTCATAAGTTGTGTTTTTCAATTATCTGCTCGTTACTTATTTAAGTTTTACATTTAAGCTGGATTTAATTTGCCATTTCTTTTGAATAAACGATTATAAAGGGTGATTCATTTAGAGGTACTTTTTTTTAAATAAAAAAAAATGAATAAAAACAATTTTATTTTATAATCTTTATTATCATATAAAAGAACCATTCTTTACAATTATTTCTTAAAGATAATTTCTTTCAAATGTTGTCCGCGACTACGGTTAACAAGGTCCATTCTGAAGTTCCAATTTTCAATGACGCGTGTGAGTATTTCGAGTGGTATTTGGCCAATGACTCGAGTAATATTGGCCTCCAATGTCTCAATTGTAGCTGGCTTATCCATGTAGACTTTGGACTTTACATAGCCCCAAAGGAAAAAGTCAAGTCAATTTTTCTCGAAAACAGTGGATCTTCTGCAAGCTTGTTAAGAGCCCAACGACTAAAACGGAAACGATTCGGAAGGTCGGTCGGCTTCAGTTGTTGCACTAGTTGAATTTTGTATGCTTTTAAAGAAAGATCCTTACGTAAAATACGCCAAGTTGTTGAATATGACAGGCCAAGCTGTTGAGAACGGCGACGAATCGACACTTCACGGTCTTCGCGTACACTCTCCGCTACCGCTCCTATATTTTCTTCACTACGTGCTGGATGTGGTCTATTCGGTCGAGCATTATCCAATAATGAAAATTGGGTCTCAAACTTATTGATGGTAGAGCGAATTGTGCGTTCGGTAGGCCGATTATGTGGACCATAAGTTGCTCTAAGCGCCCGATACACATTCCTCGTAGAACGCCCATTTTCGTAATAAAGTTGAACAATTTGTAGACGCTGTGCCGGGCTAAGTCTTTCCATTATGAATTGTCAAACACTACTGAACAGGAATGCCACTTCAGTTGACACGACGCATGCGCAATCTGCAATTAAATCCCCATCACAAAAAGTACCTCTAAATGAATCACCCTTTATTAGGATTCTCCTTGAGCAAAGCGGTTTTATTTGTTCCTAATATACCAATATATTTAATGATGCTCTTATATATCAAAAAAAAAGGAAAGAAAAAGGTCAAAATTATTATATTCTATTATAGTGCAGTAAACAAAGAGTTTGAAATTGCCCAGTATAGATATAGCAATATTACGATATTATCCTCTCTAGGGTATCGCCAGGAGTATTGTTTTGAGTTTTGGACCTCGAAAAAAAAACTGGTGCTCTTTTCTTTACCAGGTGTACAAGTATGAAATGCGGATTTTTTTCTAAAAAAAACCATGTTAAATTCGGAAAGAATGATAAAAAAGTGCTTTATTCAAAGTATGCTCCATCGCTTGTTATACATTTTTCCCATCTTTCGGGCAATTTGTGAATACCAAGCCAGTAAAAATCTTCCCCTTTTGCTGCGAACCATTCAACGAGCCATTTTTTTCACATCTTCGTACGAACCAAAGCGCTGCTCAGCAAGTGCGTGACCCATCGATGCAAACAAGTGGTAATTGGAAGGAGCCAAGTCTGGTGAGTAAGCCGCATGGGGTAGAACTTCCCAGCTGAGTGGTTCCAACGCGTCGCGAACTGGTTTTGCCGTATGTAATGGAGCATTGTCATGAAGAAAAATGACTTTGTGTTGCCCCTTTCGGTATTCTGGCCTTTTTTCAAGCAGCGAATGGTTCATATCGGTCAATTGTTGTTGATAACGTTTAGTATTCACCATTTCCCCAGGTTTTAACAGCTCCTAATAGACCAGGCCCCTCCGTCCCACCAAATACAGAGCATCGTCTTTCTGCCAAAGCGATTCGGTCTTGCGGTCGATGTGGATGGTGCGCCTGGGTCTACCCATGATTTTTGAGCTTGAGATTCTTAAAATAAATTCACTTTTCATCCCCTGTAACTATACGATGCAAAAACGATTTCCTTTTGTACCAAGCTAGCAAAATGTCATACGTGTTTTTGCGCTTTTCCATTGGCCTGGCGTTCAACTCATGTGGTACCCATATACCGGTCTTTTGAATCTTTCCATCTCTCGTAGCTGATTGGAAACAGCTTGTTGACTAACGCCCAATTGCTCGGCGGGTTGTTTTTGTGTTTGCGAATCATCTTCGTCCAACAATACTTGCAATTCCACATCTTCGTATTTTTTTGCCGCTTTTCCATGTTCCAACATCGAAGTCACCACTTTTGAAACGCCGAAACCATCGTTCACACGTATCTTGCGATGAAGCAGGTTCACCATAAGCTTCTCGAAGTAATCGGTATGATTCAACAGCAGTTTTCTTCAAATGAAAACAGAAAATTAATGCTCTCCGCTAATGCTCTTTGTTCGGTATAAATTTCGACTTATTGAACACAACAACACAACACTCTGCACACACGTTTCCAATTTATCACTCGTGCGCGTCTGACACTTGTTGATGGCACAACAAAATGGCGCAGTGTCAAATCTTTATAGCACAAACTGCATTGGTGCACCATCTGTTGTCTGAAATCCGCATTTCATACTTGTACATCTGGTATGACCAATTAAGATTTCAAAAAGCGTTTTTTGAGCTTAAACTGTGAATAATTCCGGTTATGTAAGTTGGATCGAGACAAAAAAGAAACCAAACTCTTCCTAATGAAATTTCCAACAAATCCTCGTTGGTTTTAAGTCACTCAAGTGCGTACGTAACCTACAAAATTGAAAAAACAGGCAAAAAACTGTTTTTTTTTTTATTTCATTGTACAGGGTGAGTCAACAATAGAGTAAAGTTCATTTTCTCATTTGTTTCGGGAATGACGAAAAAATGTTAAGTACAATAGTTTCATGGAATGTTACGGTGCTTAGTTTAAAATTATTTTTGAGGGTATTACAAAAAAGTGCGGCCGATATAACATGTTTTTTTAAATAGAACATCCTATTTTCTAATTTATTTTTAAATTGCCGGTAGAGCTATTGTTTCTAAAGATGGAATACTTATAATTGGTACGAGCGTTCTATAGAGATGAAAAAAAAAGATATATATGTAAAGAAATTTAAGTTAGGTGCTACAGGGTGATCAAAATAAATTTATGCATTTCGACTATTTTAAATTGAAAAATCTCAAACTTTTTAAATGGCACACCCTGTATATTTTTAATTTTTCTGATGGATTTTACAAAACCCTCCAACTTTTATTAAGTATATCATATACCTATTTCTAATAGTTTTCGGTTTATTTTGAATTTTTTAATTTTTACCCTTTTTTTTACACTTACGCTATAACATCATAGTTGCCAAAACAAAACAAAAATGTAGGCATTGTCAAATTTTGACATGCCTGTTAAGCAAGTAAAAATAGTTTAGTTTGTTGTAGTAAGTGACGTATAAAGGTAATAGGTATGGATTTTCCTAAACATGAATTAATTGATATGGTTTATATATTGAGCGAGGCGGGAAAAAATTGTCTTTACAGAGCGAAGTACCCTAATAGACGTATATCATCTAGAAAATCTTTTCAGTGCTTAATGGAATGGTTTGATGGTAGTGGTAGCGTTGAGTATACGAAAGAAAAAGAAATGGAGATTTTACTTCATGTTGAAGATAATCCTCAGGTCAGCAGCCGTCAACTAACTGACTTATCTGACACATCCCAATCTACGGCTAATCGCACCACGAGAAAATAATAATAATAATAATAAATCGAAATACTTCTGGATTTATACTTTGGTATTCTTTTAAGGGTTCAATTTGGTTTTTATTAATACTGTATTGCTATTATATTTATCATAGAATGAAGCCAAAAACGTATAAAATATTTGACTTCCCTTTCATATGGAACTACATCAAGAACTTCAAGACCGTGATTTTGAATGACGAGTAAACTTTTGTACCACCATGAATGGAGCAATAGAGGCCGATCCAAATTTTTTATCCAAAATAATGTTTTCTGATGAAGTTACTTTTCGCAGTAATGGAGCAGTTAACAGCCATAACATGCATTATTATTCAACAGTTAATCCATCTTGAGTCCGGGAAGTTCAAAACCAAAACCATTGGTGGCTTAATGTAAGGTGTGGAATATTAAATTTGCAAATTATTTTCTCCATAGATATCTATTTTTTGCGAAATGAATTACCCCAGCTTTTTGAAGAAGTTGATAACTTTGAAAGGGAACAAATATGGATTCAACAAGATGGAACTCCTGCTCCACCGGGAAGTTCGGGTAATTTTAAACGATCGTTACCCACAAAAATGGATCGGTAGGGATGGATTCATTCAGTAGCCCCCTCGATCATGTGACTTAACACCTTTAGACTTCTTTTTGTGGGGCTACATTAAAGATCGTGTTTATGTGAATCCCCCTACAACACTAGTAGATATGGAAAATAGGATACGGGATGTGTGCAGGACAATAACGCCTTTTATGCTAAGGGAAGTGAATGAAAAGACAGTAAAACGGCTAAACATGCGTATTCAAGTAGACGGGCATATTTTTGAACATTTATTACGTCATAATAATTAATCATTAGATAAGTTAAACTATATTAGAATTATTATTAACTATTTGTTTATGTTTTCACAATAGCGTAAGTGTACGAGGCTGGTTTGAAAAGTCCGTGCAAAGTCCGAGAGATGGCACCATCGGCGCGTATCGAGGTCATGTTTAGTTAGTAGCATCTCTTGAATGAACGCACACCAAGTTTCAGCCATATTGGTCTATTTCTTTGTGTTTGGCATTCGTGTGAATCAAGGAAGTCGAGTGATTTTCAAGAAATGGACGAAAAAGAATTTCGTGTGGTGATTAAACATTACTTTATGAAAGGCAAAACGCCTCAGGAGACTAAAGAGAAGCTTGATAAACATTATGGTGACTCTGCACCTTCGATTAGAACAGTTTATAAGTGGTTTCAAAATTTTCGGACTGGCCATATGGGCACAAGTGACGCTGAACGTTCTGGACGGCCTGTGGAGGTTACGACTCCAGAAATCATTGATCAAATCCATGATATGGTGATGGATAACAGAAGAGTTAAGGTGCGTGAGATTGCTAGTGCTGTGGGCATCTCGACTGAATGGGTACATAATATTTTGCATAAACATTTGGACATGAGAAAGCTATCCGCAAGATGGGTGCCGCGATTGCTCACGCTTAACCAAAAACGGAATCGTGTGAAGTGTTGCAAGGATGGTTTGCAGCTGTTCCAGAAGAATCCGGAGGACTTTAAGCGTCGTTTCGTCACTGTGGATGAAACATGGATACATTACTATACTCCTGAGACCAAACAACAATCTAAACAATGGGTTACCAAGGGAGAATCTGCACCAAAAAAGGCGAAGACCGTTCCTTCGGCCGGAAAGGTTTATGGCGACGGTCTTTTGGGATTCGCAAGGGATAATCCTCATCGACTATCTGGAAGAGGGTAAAAACTATTACAGGTGAATATTATTCATCGTTATTGGACCGTTTGTAAACCGAGCTGCAAGAAAAACGCCCGCGATTGGCCCACAAGAAAGTCCTTTTCCATCACGACAACGCACCAGCACACACCTCAGCAGTTGTGGTCGCAAAATTAATGGAAATAGGATTCTAACTCGTTTCACATCTCCCCTATTCTCCAGACTTGGCTCCCTCAGACTACTATTTGTTCCCCAATTTGAAGAAATGGCTGGCGGGACAAAGATTTTATTCAAACGAGGAGGTGATTGCAGACACTAATGGATATTTTGCAGACTTGGACAAATCCTATTATTCGGAAGGGATCAACAAACTAGAACATCGTTGGACGAAGTGTATAAGCCTAAAAGGAGACTATGTCGAAAAATAAAAAAGGTTTACCCCAAACACATAAGTAGTTTTTATATTTTTGCACGGACTTTTCAAACCAGCCTGGTATTAAAAACAAGGGTAAAAATCGAAAAATTCGAAATAAATCGAAAATTATTAGAAATATGTATATGACATACTTAATAAAAGTTGGAAGGTTTTGTAAAATCTATCAGAAAAAATAATAATATATACAGGGTGTGCCATTTAAAAAATTTAAGATTTTTCAATATAAAATAGTCGAAATGTATAAAATTTATTTTGAACACCCTGTAGCATCTAACTCAAATTTCTTTACATACATGTTTTTTTTTCATCTCTATAGAACGCTCGTACCAATTATGAGTATTCCACTTCCAGAAACAATGGCGCTAGTGGTAATTTTTTACAAAACCGAAAACTAGTATTTTTTTTAAAAAAATGAAATATTAGAAAAACTACTAGGTTTAGATACATATATAACATTATTAATAAAAAAGTTATAAAATTGTACGCAAAATTTAAAAATAAATTAGAAAATAGGATATTATATTTACAAAAACATATGTTATATCGGCCACATTTTTTTGAAGTACCCTGTATTCTCAAAAATAATTTTAAACTGTACACCTTAACATTCCCTAAAACTATTGTATTTAACATTTTTGCGTCATTCTCGAAACAAATGAGATAATAAACTTTACTCTGTCGTTGACTCACCCTGTACATGTTTTACTTGTCCATCCACTGCGCGAAGTTTAATTTCAAAATGTGCCAATATAACGGGATTTGAGTGATTCTACAATTTAGGGAAAGGTAAGTAAAAATATAGTAAAATGATTCGTTCACGTTTTTTATTTGAGAAAAAGCATACCAAGTTCTAAAAGTTGTCAAGGAAAATGAACTGTGAAAAGTACTGAAGGAAATGAATTTCTGTTGGTAACAGCAAAATCGGCAGTCATTACTTACTGACAGAGAAGAAATAATAGTCGGAAAAGATAGAATTTACCTGGGTGAAACCCGGCTCAACGAAGGGCACCCAGTAACAGTAAGAAAAATACAAGATTTACAGATTAAAGGTTGTCGTCGAGCATTCTTAGAGAGATTATCAACATTTTGGTAGGCAAGATTTTTAGGAGATTTGTAGTACTAAACAATGGTCAGTCAATAATTTTTAAATGCGAAAATGAAACAAGTTGAATTAATGAGTCGGAATACATTTATTCTTCAGTGTAATCTCTCTTAAGCTCAATACATTTTTTTCACCGATTTTCCAATTCATTTATCCCATCTTTGAAGTGATTTTCCGGAAGACCTTCAAAATAGCGATCTACAGATGCTATCACCTCGTCATTTGTTGAAAAGTGCTTCCCATGTAGAAATCTTGAGTTTTGGAAACAGATAAAAGTCAGACGGAGTCAGATCTGGCGAATAGGATGGATATTCCGACAATTCGTACTTCAATCCGACTAGTTTTGCTGTTGCTAAAGCACCCCTGTTAGCAGGTGCATTGTCATGATGGGAGATGATTTTTTCTTCTGCAAACCGAACCTTTTCTCACGAATTTTCTCATCCAGCTGGTCCAAAAAGTTGCAATATCCTCTCCTATGATTGTTTTATCGGTTTGAAGGTAATCAATTAACAAAATTCCTTTTGGATCTCAGAAAACCGGTGCCATAATTTTTTTAGACGACTATGACCACTTAGGCTGGGCTTAGTCCACTGTGCGGTTTGTTGTCGCAGTTCAGAATTATACTGGTAAACCCAAGTCTCATCCATAGTTACAAATCGACGCACAAAATCAGTTTTATTGCGAAACGAGCCAAATATTGTTTAGAAAGTTTCTCTCGAGTGCATTTTTGTTCCGATGTTAGTAAATGCGGCACCCATCTTGTGAATAGCTTTCTCATACCCAAAACGTTAGTTAAGATCTCATGTACTGATCAATATGTGATGCCTATAGCCTCAGCTAAATCATCCATGGTTAATCGACGGTCTTTCAGTATCATATCTTGTACTTGCATAACAGTTTCTTCAGTTATTACAGTTTTTCGACGTCCTGAACGTGGGTCATCATTGACGCTTGTACGACGACGTTTAAACTCTAGAGTCCATCCATGAACAGTTGGAAATAAAGGAGCAGGACTCCTCTAACACTTCCAGTTACTTTGCATGGATTTCAGTTGCCGATAAACCTTCCGAAACAAAGAATTTTATCATTGCACGATATTCGATTTTCTCCATTTTTAAAAAATACTCAAATACGTCTACTTTAACCAGCTGATAAACAATGAATAACTTGACAGATCGACTTGAAATTTAAGGTCTGTTCATATGACAGATGAAGCTTCAAGATGGTGTTCAATATTCGGTTCAAGTAGTGCTCTATAGGTGCCGTTTTCAAAACTTATTGACTGACCTGATATTGCGCAGTTTTCCCGTCTCTCGTCTCTCTGTTACTGATCGTCAGGATATTCGATGTCCAAAGCAGTTTACGGTCGTCGGAGGAACCTAGCAGCGGATTTACAATGACAGGGTAAATTTCTGGATTCACTCGAAATTTGCAAAGATGGGTTAAGGATTTTTTGAAAAATGTTTTTTTAATTAACTGATATTTCAAGTAATTTCAGGGAGTTGCGAATCGAAAAGTTAAATAATTCAGGCGATGGTAATGAAAATTCAAAACAACACGAAAAAATGGCAATTAGTTTATTGTTTATAACACTATTCAAGTTTGTTCTAATAATAAATTAATCAGTTAATGTTTATTTATTAAACAATACTAGTAGATAACATTTTTTATGCAAAATTATTTTATGTTTCTGATATTATCGATACATTATTAATGCATTTCTATTGTTCTCGTAACTGAACACTTCACAGGATTTGCTGTTTTACATGTGTTTGTGAAAATTAATGAAGGAAATAAGTCTGTCAATACTGTTGCAGTATCTGATGAAAAAGTTAATGTGGTAGCTGAATCATTTGCGTCTCACTCTATTGGCAATTCTTAGGAAAAAACACCAATCACAAAAAATGAATGAGTTTTCTCTTTATTCTGACTCAAGTTTCCCTCTTAAATCATTTTAGTCACGGCTTCCCCAAAACTTTTAATATAAAATAATGGCAAGCAAGCAAAGCAATATGTTGTTAGTAAAACTGGTGTGTGGTATTTATTACAAAGTTTTGGGCCATCTTAAGAAACCTGGCAACTACAGTTCTTCTAGGCTTACAATTTAAAAAAATGTTATATTTTAGGGAGTTTCTCGGCGTGGCGGCTAAAACTTGAAGCTTATTTCAGAAATTTTTTATCGTAACAAAATAAAATACAATCTGACACTAACTGTCCCATATCCCATCAAAAACATAAAATGTAAAAAAATGCCAAGTCTCGCAAGGCAGTCCTTCCACCACCAAAAGTTGTGAGATCTCATGTAAAACCAAGTCAGTTATTTTAGTTAGTATCTATGGAAGCACCTAGTCAACAACTTTGTCATAAATTGTTATCTAATTAGTTACCTACCAACATTTATAGTGACCGTATCAATATTTATTTATTTATTTCATTTATTTATTTATTTACGGGACAGGCCCATTAACTAATAAAGACAAAAAAGTTTACAATATAAATGACGCTTAAAACTACCTAAAATTAAAGGCTAAAACCAAGGAGCTGGAGAACAATTCCAGTGATGGGCAGTTGTTTACAATGCCCATAGATCTTGTTATGAAGGTATTAGCTCCGTAGGTTGTCTTATGATAAGGTTTGGAGAAGGACAACGTAGATCTAGTATGTCTAGAGGGTGCATACAAATTAATCTGAGATAAAAGTTCTGGACAATTTACAATGGAATTTAAAATTTTAAAGAACATTACAAGATCGCGCTGAACTCTCCGGTTAGACAGGGTATTCAGGTTTAATACAGATGTCAGTTTTGAATAACTAAAAGAATCATTGTTAAAGAATTTAAAATTAATATGACGTAGAAATTTACTCTGAACAAGCTCCAAGCTCCTAGCATGGCAAGCAAAAGGTGGGTTCCACACACATGAGCAATATTCCAAGAGAGGCCTAACCAACAAGCAGTACAGCATTTTTATAGAGGTAATGGATGAAAATTCTGATGAGCAACGCCTAATGAACCCAAGCATCCTCAGAGACCTAGACGTTACCTCGGTTATATGAGGAATAAAACTCAGTGCCGAATCAAACTTAACCCTCAGATCCTTAACATTAACCACGGACACGAGGGAAGTCCCATGTATGCTGTAATAAAAAAACAATGAATTGCGCGATCTCGAGAAAGACATAGAGAAGCATTTAGAAGTATTTAAAACCATACCGTTTAACTAACACCAGACACTAAGTCTATCCAAATCACTCTGCAATCCCACACAATCCTCAATCGATCCAACCGCCGTATACAACTTCAAATCGTCAGCAAAAAGCAAGAACCTGGAAGACCGAAAGCAGTCGGCCACATCATTCAAGAACAGGTTAAACAGCAGAGGCCCCATATGGGAGCCTTGAGGCACTCCTGAGGGCACAGTAATATTGACAGACTTAAAACTATTAGCTCGAACCAGTTGAACTCTGCCACACAAATAACTCCTAATCCAGCCCAACAGTAGACCCGATATGCCACGATTATTGAGCTTCTTAAGAAGAACACCATGGTTGACCTATCAAAGGCCTTAGAGAAATCGGTATAGATGGAATGTACCTCACATCCACTCTCCAAGGTCCTCGACAGGTAGTCTGTATAGGAAATCAAGTTCAATTCAGCAGACTTTGCTCTCTGAAAACCAAACTGTTCATCTATTATAGATGGTCCCAAGTTAGATGCCAATACTTTAGTTACTAGATTTTCAAATAATTTAGTACTCAAAATACTTATTGGCCTATAGTTTGCGATCTCTGCCCTGTCCCCTGACTTGAATACCGGGGTGACAAAACTGATCTTCCAATAGTCAGGAAAGTAACCCTCCTCCAATGACCGGTTAAACAACATGCATAACGGTCGCGATAATACGAAGCTACATGCCTTTAGTAATCCAGGAGGTAAACCATCAGGACCAGACCCCTTTCTGTGATCCAACCTCGAGAGCCCCTCGTAAATTTCAGAGATTGAAATCTTAAATTTGAAGATATTATGAATATTAGTAGAGGGTAAGGCTGGATAATCTAGTAACTCATCAGAGTAAACAGAGCCGAATTAACTTGCAAAAAGATTAGCCACATCAATGCCCATGTCCACAGATTGTTCATTATAAAACATCCTAGGAGGAAGGTCATTTGTGCCACGCTGTGCGCCAACAAAGTCCCAAAAGCTTTTCACGTTATCTCTAATAGAGAGTTCAATGTTGGAGATATAATCAACATGGCACCTACGTGATAAATTCTTACAGTGTGATCTTAAAGCAGAGAAGTAATAATAGTCCTGAGGTTCCCCACATGATCTAAACCTCTTGTGTGCTTCTTTTTACGAATTCTACGAATACCTTCTTTAACGGAACATACAAATCTATGGCCCTATAAAGTACATCATAAAAAATATTCAACATCTGGTTAACCCCCCGGTTCGAAAGCAGATGATCCCACGATACCGAACCAAGAAAATGATTTATCGAAATTAATCCGCAGACTTAAAATCATAATAGAATTCAGTACATTGGGGTGAAATAATGTTAGACATCTTTACTTCTATAATAAATATAATGACTTCGCAATCGCACATCACATAAGAATTCGATTGCTAAGTAAGTCTAAACAGTCCACTTAAGAATAAAGTATTTTAAATAGTAGATTATTCTTATATGATTATGTTGCCGTTCTATTGCCAAGTCATTATATTTATTATAGAAATAAAGATGTCTAATATTGATATGGTCACTATAAATGTTGGTAGGTAACTAAATAGGTAACTATTTATGACAAAGTTGTTGAATAGGTGCTTCCATAGATACTAACTAAAATAACTGACTTGGTATTACATGAGATCTCACAACTTTTTGTGGTGGAAGGACTGCCTTGCGAGACTTGGCATTTTTTTACATTTTATATTTTTGATGGGATCGATCTCATTTCTTTTTGTAGGTAGTACCCTCTTTTTTTTTCTTCTCGAGTAATATTTCTTGTACGTCAGCTATGGATGTTCTTAAAGCCTACTCCCTGTCTCTATTGGTTTTTCTCAAAGGCTATGATGTAACAATTTTTGACAAGTCTGGACGATAAATACTTCTAAGTCGATTATATTCAACGATTGCGGACTCCTGAGCTTTGATACTACCGAAGTCGACATTAATTAGATGTAATTCGTCCAGACTTGTCACTCTCGAAAGTGCCACGTATGCTTGACCGCGTGTGAACACTGAAGAACCGATGTCCATCAGTGCACTGTTTAGACTTAGCCCCAGACTTTTGTGTATGGTAATAGCATAGGCCAGGGCTGCTCAAACGGTCGATCGCGAGTGCTTTTTGAGTCGATCTCGAGAAAAAAATTCCGATATAGAACTATTCACAGATTTTGTTTTAGGCAACTAAAACAAAATGTAATGAATAAACTACTAATATTTAATTAGGCCAGAATAACCCCCTCATCACTTTCTTTTATCGTAATAACCCCCTGCTAGCGGCAAAAGGCGGCTTTATCAAAGGAACGCGCGGTACTTGTCAAAGAAAAGCCGCGTTTCTGATTCCCGCCGATTTTTCTAGAAATTTCAGGCGGCGTGTTTGACGGGAACATTCGAGACTTCGTTCGCGCCGATATAAATGTTGCGCCTGCAGGAATAGGAGTCAGTCTGAGTTGTAACTTGAAGGCGATACATCGATACAAAGTTTATTGTAAGTAAAACTTATCATTTTAATAACGCTTGGGAGGAAGAAGTTTTCTTTTGTATGGTACAGGATAAGTGCATTTGTCTCATTTGCCGTGCGTCAGTTGCAATACCTAAGCGTAGGAACTTAGAGAGGCATCATAAAAACGGTTCATAAAAACTATGAAAAGGATTTTCCGTCACAGAGTGAATTAAGAAAACGAAAAGTACGTGATTTGATAACTTGTTTGAAAAAAGAACAAAAACCATGTTCACAAGACCAGCCAAACAATCAAAACCTGCAACGATCGCGTCATTTAAAATATCTCATATATTGGCGAAACACAAGAAACCATTTGATGATGGATTGGTTGTGAAGGAAGCATTAATTGAAGCGGGTGAGACTTTATTTGGAGATTTTAAAAATAAAAGAGAGATTATGTCTGCTATTAGAGAACTTCAGTTATCTCGTCCGATTTTTCTTTACAGTTCGATGAATCCACCGATATGACAGACACTGCCCAGCTGTGTATTTTTATTCGAATGGTATTCAATGATATATCGGCTATGGAAGAGTTTTTGACAATGATTCCTCTGAAAGGAAAGACCCGTGGCGAAGATATATATGACGTTTTCTTCAATTTTGTAACAAACTACAAGCTACCAATATATAAACTAGTGTGCATTACAACCGATGGAGCACCAGCAATGACACAACAAGTTTTGTGTTCAAAAGTTCTAAACATGGAGGAGATTATGGGCATTGCAATAAAAATTGTGAATTCTATCCGTGCACGTAGCTTGCAACGACGGCTCTTTAAATCGCAGTTGGAAGATAGTGAGTCAGCTGAACACACTGATTTAGTTCTTCACACGGACGTCAGGTGGTTGAGCGGAAAATTCCTAGAAAGGTTTCAAGAATCATTGCCCGAAATAATAGCTTTTCTGGACGAAAGAGGTGATGACACTCAGATGCTGAAAAACGAAAATGGCTGACTGATTTGGCATTTTTGACAGACATCACAATGCATTTAAACACCATTAATTTGGAGCTTCAAGGTAAAGGAAAAACTATTATTGAGATGATTAGCGCAATAAACCCATTCAAAAGTAAATTGCAACTTATGATAGATCAACTGAAAAGAAAGGATCTGAAAAATTTTCCGTCTTTGAAAGCAAGGATTCCTCAGTTGAATTATGATATTTATGAGGCAGAATTATCAAATATTTTGGGCCAATTCGAAATACGTTTTTATGATTTCAGTAAATTGGCAAATATCGCATCATTTATGAGTTATCCTTTTTCGTGTAAAAACATTGAGGAATTAGCTACTGAAATAGCAAGTCAGTTTAACATGGACTCATGTTCTGTTGAAAATGAGTTAGTGCAGATTATATCAGATATACATCTCAAAGCCACAGCGTCTGATACAAAATTCTGGTGTTTTATATCTGAAGATAAATATCCGAATCTAAGGCAAATCGCCCTTCAACTGACGGCATTGTTTGGGTCAACTTAGTTGTGCGAGTCTGCATTTTCTGAAATGAAGATAATTAAGTCAAAATATCGCAATCGACTAACTGACGAACATATGTCATCATGCTTGCAATTAGCACTCGGTAATTACGTACCATCTTATGAAAAGTATGCTGAGGAGATGCAGTGCCACGCTTCAACATCCAAAGTCACTCTTTAGTTAAGTTTAGACACTAGAACTCGTTTGATTTGTAAGAACCAATAAACTCTCAATTTTGAATAATTTAGAGCAGACCTACACTTACCTTGACTAAAAAAATACATATTGTGCGGAAAACTAATATCTGTGCTACGATACACCCTACCTAGACGACAATCCTGCATCACACTTACTTGCAGCCTCTCAGAGTCGATCGATCGTAGTCTAACAATATTGAGGAAGATCGCCAGCAGTTCAAGTTTGAGCACCCCTGGCATAGGCTATACATATCGGAAACTGTTCGCGATGAACATAAGCTCTATTAATAATTTCAAATTTAGTTTTGACTGGACCAAGCTCGTAAAGATGTTCATTATTAAATGTAATATGTATTTTTTAAATTTTATTTGTATTTTCAGGATCAACCTTTACTCCTTGTACTGTACCGATAGAACCGTTAACTAAGCCAAGACTCACGTCAATATTTCGTCTTAACATGACTTTTGCTCATCTTCATACTTTTTTATAATTAAAATATACTTAAAGTATTTCACTTAACAATTTTTTAATTACACGAAGTAGGTAAGTATTATTAAACGAATGTATTTGATAAATGAAAAATATTATTAAATATAATATATTAATTAATAAATAATACAAATTATTCATAATTATGGATTTTTTAGTGATTAATTAACTTTATACGACGTATTATTTATCGGGACTTATGGTCGACCTTGCATTAGGCTATGTATGGCTGAGCGCTGCGCGCTCTCCGCGCTCTATCTCAAAAACGGCTAAGCTTATAAAAAAATGTTTAGAACAAAATTTGTAGAAAATTTTATGCCCTACAATTTTTATAATAAATGCAAATATCATTGAAACCATAGAAAGCGAGATATTTGCGAAAAAACGATTTTTGTGACCTTTGACCTCGAATATCTTAAGACGCGGACACGAGATTTTATAAGACTTTTGAGACAACTTTTAGAATGCCAAAATAAAGGTTTATACAAGTTTACAGCTTATTATCTCTCATTCCGGGGTTGACCCTCTTTTTTGCCTAAGTGACTGGACAATTTAGAAAACGGGACTGAAATTTCGGGACGTTTCAGTTTTTCCTTCCTTTATAGGCTAAATATTAACTAAATTCAAAATTTGAAGTTTGTGTGTCTGCTAGAAGTACCTTAGAATTTTGATGATCGGTGAGTGTGTCAGTGACAAAAATTAAAGAACTTCGACTGGCGATAGTTCGTAAACTATAAGGTATAAGTAGTAGATAATTTAGGAATATAGCTAGTACAGTATGTCCTCTTGGTCACTGAAAATTCAGGTTTCTAGCTTCATCCACAACGAAGTTACAGAGGGGTCCAAAGTGCCGTGAGTGGCTTCGAGAAAAGGATGGTAGAACTGTGCTTTCCGCTCGACTTGGCGGGGCACTACCGTGCCCCTAGATAGTTGTTTGTTTGTGATGCCATCTCTTGGAAAGTATTGAGACTTTTCACCCCATGTAGTATATTTAAAAAAAAGTAGGTCTTAAATTGGGTCATATCAATAGAATTTCGTCGTATGCCGAAGGAATAAATGAGTGGTGGTGCACTGCCCCTTTAACAGCCTAAAAAGCCTTTTTATTTCCGCTTTTCTGTCATCGTGTAGAAAATTCCAATGATAGAAAACTAATTTAATAAATTACTGTTTATATTTCCTCAAATACGATGTACGACTGTCTAACGAAACGAGCTAAACTCGTAAAGTAAAAATAAAATCGACAGATCGGAACGTTGTTACGAAACGATAAATTTTTTTGAGGAAATTATGACGGGGTGTGCTTACTCGAAGGTCATTATTAATAATATATCTTGAGAAATCGATTGGAGTTTAATGGTTTTTAAAAATGGCAACCTTTAGTGAAGTAAGTATCTAGAGTGAGTTAGGTGATATTGAGGATGTTTATTTAGAGTGTATGAACCAATGCACGAGACGTCCAGGGGATTAAGATTGGTTTTTGACTGAGTTAAAGGAGCCGACGAAACAGTTCTCCGACTAGCAGGTCAAGGTGTGCTGGTGCTGTGGCTTTGATGGTAAGGTGCAAGGGCGTATACCCTGAAATCTTGAGTTCGCTTTTGTAGTTGTGTCTTTACCTACAAGTGTTTTCCTGATTGTCCAAGGTTTCAGTACCGTAAAGAACATCTTTTTCTTTTAAAACTCTTTCTCTCATTCAGAAATTTCAATATTCATCTCAGTTGTGTGAGTGGCGACGCCTTACTTTTTAAAATTATGCAGTCCAGTGTGCAAAATTTGAACCATGTTCAAATTTAAATATTAAGTCTGCCTCAAATTGACTATATATATATATATATATATATATATATATATATATATATATATATATATATATATATATATATATATAAATATAATATATATATATATATATATATATATATATATATATATACACATATATATATGTATATATATATATATATATATATATATATATATATATATATATATATATATAAATATATATATATATATATATATATATATATATATATATATATATATATATATATATATATACATATAAAAGGGTGATTCATTTAGAGGTACTTTTTTTAAATAAAAAAATGAATAAAAACAATTTTATTTTATAATCTTTATTATCATATAAAAGAACCATTCTTTACAATTATTTCTTAAAGATAATTTCTTTCAAATGTTGTCCGCGACTACGGTTAACAACGTCCATTCTGAAGTTCCAATTTTCAATGACGCGTGTGAGTATTTCGAGTGGTATTTGGCCAATGACTCGAGTAATATTGGCCTCCAATGCCTCAATTGTAGCTGGCTTATCCATGTAGACTTTGGACTTAACATAGCCCCAAAGGAAAAAGTCAAGAGGTGTGATGTCACATGATCTAGCCGGCCAATTCACTGGTCCAAAGCGTGAAATGATCTGTTCGCCGAATTGCTCTCGCAGTAAAGCCATGGTTTCACGGGCTGTCTGGCAAGTGGCGCCATCTTGTTGGAACCAAATTTCGTCGAGATCACGGGCTTCAATTTCTGGCATCAAATAGTCTGTTATCATGGCGCGATAACGGTCACCATTCTCAGTAACATTCCGGCCGGCCCCTGTTTTGAAGAAATATGGACCGATTATTCCACCGGCCCATAAACCACACCAAACAGTTGTTTTTTCTGGATTTAATGGCACCTCTTGAACTTCTTCAGGTTGTTCATCACCCCAAATACGGACATTTTGTTTATTCACGAACCCATTAAGCCAAAAATGGGCCTCATCGGTGAACAAAATTTTTCTCGAAAACAGTGGATCGTCTGCAAGCTTGTCAAGAGCCCAACGACTAAAACGGAAACGATTCGGAGGTCGGTCGGCTTCAGTTGTTGCACTAGTTGAATTTTGTATGCTTCCTGATCCTTACGTAAAATACGCCAAGTTGTTGAATATGACAGGCCAAGCTGTTGAGAACGGCGACGAATCGACACTTCACGGTCTTCGCGTACACTCTCCGCTACCGCCCCTATATTTTGTTCACTACGTGCTGGATGTGGTCTATTCGGTCGAGCATTATCCAATAATGAAAATTGGGTCTCAAAACTTATTGATGGTAGAGCGAATTGTGCGTTCGGTAGGCCGATTATGTGGACCATAAGTTGCTCTAAGCGCCCCCGATACACATTCCTCGTAGAACGCCCATTTTCGTAATAAAGTTGAACAATTTGTAGACGCTGTGCCGGACTAAGTCTTTCCATTATGAATTGTCAAACACTATTGAACAGGAATGCCACTTCAGTTGACACGACGCATGCGCAATCTGCAATTAAATCCCCATCACAAAAAGTACCTCTAAATGAATCACCCTTTATATATATATATATATATATATATACATATATATATATATATATATATATATATATATATATATATATATATATATATACTAAGTGATAATTTTTATAAACACATATCCAAAAAAAAAAACTGAAATAACTGTCTTAACCATAAAAAAGATCTTGAAGGATTGAGTTCCATTTACACTTACTTACTCTCGCAAAGTTACATAAAAAACACAAATGGAGTGATGCAAAGGGAAAATAGGGAATAAGTATATGTTTAATAACTTGAATTCTCGACCATCTAAAGTTCAACCAAGATCAAGATATCAATTGGCAACCATGTCTTCTAACAACAAATTTTAATAAAAATCCCCAGAAATATCACTAAACAAATGTCAACCTATTAATAATTACTAACGGGAAACAAAAATGATCTTCCTGTACCACGTTTTCTCTGGCGTTCTTTGTGGTGTCTTTTCAGTCTAATTATACTGTATTATATTAATTTTATAGTAATTTAACTTTTAAGTATTTTAAATGTGACACCTCAAATTAAGGCTTAGTAAGCTTTATGAATTTTTTCACTTTTTAACCTGTTTCTATGGTCATGTCTTACTGCTTGTCTTGGAAACGAGAAATGTGTAATAATCTTACTCCGGGAAGAGTACTGCTGTAAATATTCTGTAAGTACGTTTATTTTCCTAAAATTACATCTTTTTTACTCCGGAATATTTACACATTTTAGATTTCCTGAAGAAGTCCATATACATGGATGATAGCTAGAAAATTCGAATAAAAATACAGTTCCTTAGAGCTACTTAGACCTTTTATTGCTCTCTCTTCAATATATTAGGAGCTATCCCAGTCTTTAAACTATAACACTTAGTGTTACCAGTGCTCCGTTACTATCCTCCTCCTTCTACATATATATATATATATATATATATATATATATATATATATATATATATATATATATATATATATATATATATAGCTTCGTCTGCAGAATAGACCGAAGAGATGGAACATAAGAAGTAGATTATTAATTGTTTTCTTTCAGACAGTCTGGCTTGTTTACATTACGTAGATTAAATTATACTTAAGTTACTGTTTATTTACTATATCGAGCGCCCATGGGATCTTCCCTTTCGTCAGTACTAGCTAATCTCTATATGATGTTTTTTTTTAAACAGAGGCCCTTAAAAACTCACCACTTAAACCGAAACCCTGGAAACGATATGTTGATGACATCTTTTTAATTTGGCCCCATGGACGAAATGAATTAGACAGCTTCCTGACCTATTTAAATAGAATCCACCATCGAATATAGTTCACTCTGGAACTAGAAGAAGGAAAAAATCCTCTCTTTCTTTGATGTGCAACTTGCAAAAAACAACGGTCAACTTTAATACTCAGTGCACCGAAGCCCACCCACACCAACAGATATTTAAACGCTGGCTCACACCACCATCCATCCTAAATCCAGTCGGTAGTCAACACCCTCGTATCGAGATCATACCGAACCATATACGAGACTTACCGAACCATATACGAGACAGCAAGAAATTACACAAATCACTAGGGCCCTTAAGTGAAATGGATATAAAGGTCAATTCATACGGAGAGCATTAGAAAGCCAGCGCCATCCACAGACAGAAGAACGGGACCTCAACCAAAGTAGAGTCCTATTACCGTATATGAAAGGAGTTACAGATAGGATTAGAAGAGTCCTAAGAAAACGCAACATAGGCACAGCATACAAACCACAAAACACTCTGGCAGACATCCTGGGTAACCCCAAGGACAAGAGAAACCTGGAAAACCATGGAGTTTACAGCATCCCATGCGGAGACTGCCACAAATTGTACATAGGGCAAACAAATAGTAGAATCTCCATCAGGATCCAATAACATAAAATAAGTATCGAAAATCGAAAAGATTGGACATCTAAATAATCGGGATGATGCACTGAATATTTCTACTACATGGAAGGGTCTACTAGCTAAACCAAAACATCGAGAAGACGTCAGCATAGCGCCGAAATCCGTAATGCCCGGACGAACACTCCCAACCCCCTCCCCCCCACCTACAAACTGCGTAGATGCCGACCTGTAAAAGACGGCGACGGCACTTCGGTCTCTCAGTTAACTTCAAGCGGCAGCAGCAGCAAGATCACAGTATCGAGTAGCAGCAGCAGCAAGAGCACCTGAAAATGCCAAATGAGATTTTGGCGTGCAAATTCATTGTTAAACGAACGGATTGAAACCCGGAATTTTAATGTATTATATTCCATCATCCTGAAAACCTCTATTATAATATATATATATATATATATATATATATATATATATATATATATATATATATATATATATATATATATATATATATATATACATACATACAGTAGAATCTCGATTATCCGAAATAATATTGACCAAAGTGATTTCAGATAATCGAAATTTCGGTTAATCCGAATTTTTTTATAAAATAGAAGTTTAGAATGAATACAACATTGCAGATTGACTTAAAAGCATTTATACGATATGCTATTACGTACATAGGTATTTATTAAAACAAAGAATATATCCACTTTAGTGTACTTATTTTACGTATATGTACAGAAAATCGAAAATAAAACAGTTTGATTCTTAACTTTAATGTCTTAAAAATGAGGTAATTTTTAACTGCACTCGTTTTGCGTTAGTTCTGTTTTTGGCTGCAATGTCTCTCCAACGTTTGATAAGCAAAACGACCGAGGCGGTTGCATTTTCTTGTTGTTCCACATAAGTTAACGCTTTTTCTAGGGCCTCTAGTCCTTCTGAATGTGACATTTTGACTGGAATATTGTCAGTGGCTTCTACTTCGTTATCATCATCGTCATCATTGTCTATTTTATTAGCATTTTTGCATACACTTTTAATTAATTCTTGGTCAGTCATTTCATCTTCCACACTATCACTGTTTAACCATTCACAAACATCGGTTTCCGTAACACTTTCACATCCTGATATTCTTGTAATAATTTGATGTAAACTTTCATGATCTTCTGTTTCTGCCTCTGAGTAATGTCTCTCCTCTTGTGGAATCAATTTTGACCAAGATTTTTCCAGAGTAGTACTCTTTACTTGATTCCAGGCTGAAGTTATCCAATATATAACATTTTTTAAATTTATCTTTTTTAGACAATCAGTAAGATTGCCACCTTCATCTACTTCTTCTAAAATATGCTCCAATAACAAACGCCTGTTGCCATTGCATTTTAAATTTTCCAGTACACCCTGATCCATAGGCTGAATGAGAGAAGTTACAGCAAGAGGCAAAAACATTGCTTTTATTTCCGCACTTTCAAGTTGCTCGGCACTTGGGTGAGTGGGGGCGTTATCTAGTAACAGAATACATTTTCTAGGATATCCACTTTCTTTTAAAAAAAGTTCCACTTTGGGAACAAAATCTCCAAAGAACCATCTCTTTAAATAGAGTCGCGTTTATCCAGGCATTGTTTTGATTTTTATACAAAACAGGAAAAGCATTGCGATGAATATTTTTAAAGGTTCGTGGATTTGCTGACTTACCAATACATAATAATGGGAGTTTGTGACTTCCAGAAACATTACTGTATGCAAGAACAGTAATACGTTCTTTGCTACGTTTGTAACCAGGTGCTCCAGCTTCCGTTTTTAAAGCTAAGGTATTTGACGGCAACATTTTGTAGTTCAAGCCTGTTTCATCACAATTATAGATTTGGTCTGGTTGTAAACCATGTTCTTTCATAAGCTGCTCAAAATTCTCTGCAAATTTTTTTTTAGCAGATACATCAGCCGACAATCTTTCTCCACAAACTTTCAGTTGACGTAAACCATGTCTTTTTTCCACCTGTCACTTGCAGAAAAATTTACAGGCACTTCAATAACCGGCAACTCTTCGCTTAAACTCACTGCCTTATCTTTTAAAATAGTTCCTGAAATTGGTATTCCACGTTCTCGTCTGTTTCGAATAATGGGAATTTTTTTCGTTTAATCGGAATACAATTTGTTTCGGATAAGCCGGATTTCAGATAATCGTGATTCGGATAATCGGGATTGTACTGTATATATATATATATATATATATATATATATATATATATATATATATATATATATATATATATATATATATATATATACAGAAGCGGCGTAAGGCGTGGGCGATGTGGCCTCGCGCTTCGAGGGACCTCGCGCCTCGAAGGTTTATGCAGCTTCCTTTAACTCATAAAAAATAGTTAGCTAGGATTTTTTTTCTCTATATAAAATCAGTCCTCTTGCGCCACCAGAGGGCCTCGCAAAATTTATCTTGCCCACATCAAATTTAGGTCTTGCCTCGCCTCTGTATATATATATATATATATATATATATATATATATATATATATATATATATATATACATATATATATATATATATATATATATATATATATATATATATATATATATATATATAACAATCCTAAGTTTAACTGCTGGGAAACGCCCTTGTAAGGAGAAGAGATGAGCAATCAAAGATCTAAAGGCTCTAGTATCTGCTTTTTATTTTTATTATCGAGCTTTCGCTGCCTAATGGTAGCTTCTTCTGGATTCTAAAAATGCAAACCAAGTACAGAAAATAAACCAAAACGTTCGTTTTTTTTAAAATGTGATTAAATGCATTATACGACTGAATGTGAAATTACTTACAAAAATTTAGCAGTTAGTTCATCTCTGGTGAAGACAATGAAATTTGCATTTTTGTTGGCCAGGTAGTATGAATGATTACACAAAACATGATTAAAAGACACTTAGAGAGTTACACAATCATTGAAAATAAAACTTTGTCAAAAAACATTAGTTAAAAACACTTTTTGAAGACAGAAACACAACTGCAAGAAACCATGATGTTGAAATGGTACTCTATTTTAAAATTTTTGACGTCGAGTTTAGTAACTATTTAGTGATATTTGAGTCCAAGCCGGATATTGTTGGCAGTCTATGTCGTCATCAGGTCGACAAAAAACCATAAAAAGCATTAAAGTTAGGGATGTGGTAAACTTTTTCAGGTAGATGCTAATTTTAGATAAATTATTTATTATTAATGATATCTATTTTTTAGTTTTAATTTTATAAAAAAGGGGGGACTTAAATTTGATGAATGTTACTCTTCGACGAGTTATTTATTATTAATTATTATAATTCTTTGATTTTATAATCAAGAGATTCATAGGCTAATTTAAAATTTAAAAATTTGAAAGAGAAAATTAATACTGGACGTTATTTATTATTAGTCATATTTAATTTTTTATTATGTAATTTTAACAAGAAAACATAGAAAAGTAACTGGTAATAAAGAGCAAAAATGACAGAAAGAGATAAGAAACGTCAACTTTACTAGAAACTAATTCTTTCATAAAGATCGTTCTTTTTTATTGGTTTGGTATAGTTTTGTGTTAGCAAATAAGTATACATGGAGCTCAATCCTTCTATGTCTTTTTTGTGATTGAGATTATTTTTACAGGTTTTTATGTAACACATTTCCAAGAAACTTCTTCTGAAATAGTTAGTCTCAACATCCAGAATGAAGCTGTTGTTATATTGTACTCTGTGATCTGTATTATTTACGTGTAAGCTCAAGCTAGTTGCGTTAGGTTTGTGTTTACTATCACTTTTGTGTAACGCTAATCTCTTAGAGAGCTTTTGTGAAGTTTGTCCAACGTAGACCAAACCACATTGACAGGGAATGCCATAGATTATATTAGATCTTTGTAAAGTATCGGTTTTATCTTTTAAATTGGTATAAAAAAACAATTCATTATTTTTATGTTGTAATTGGCAATTTTAATGTTTGTATTTTTAAAAAGAGAAGACAAGGACTGGGAAAGGCCTTCAATGTATTGTAACTTTCCTACCTTAATATCGACATTAGTGGTGACAGTTGGATTAATTGGAAGGAGGGGTCTTTGAAAATTCTTTTTAATTAGAGCTTTAGGATAGTAATTGTCCAACAAAATGTCTTCCAACAGTTTTACATTTTTTTCTTTAAATGAGGGGTGGCAAATCTTATCTATTCTGTTCTTTAGTCCTCTGATGATGTTCAGTTTCTGTTTCATAGGGTGATAAGAATGGAAGGGGATATATCTACCCGAACTTGATTTTTTCCTATACCAGTCCAGTTTGACTGTATTATTTTCTGAGCGTACAACCCTAGTATCCAGAAACGGAACAGCACAGTCAGTCTCCTCCTCAACGGTAAATACTAACTTATGATTGAAAGAATTGTAAATGTTAAGAGTGTTCTGTACACTTCCGGCAGGTAAAGCGACTAACAAGTCATCCACATATTGAAACAGAAGGGGAAATTCAAATTCAACCCTTGAAATAACAAAATAAAGAAGTTTATTCATAACAATTTCAGCCAGGATTGGTGAAATAGCACTTCCCATTGGGACGCCAATTTTTTGTCTGTAGAATGTACTATTGAAGGAGAAAAAATGTATTTTCATATAAAAAAAGTAATGATTAGTAGAAACTGTTCTTTAGGAATCTTACATATTTCTTCTATTGATGTGAAATGTTCATTTAATATTGATATAATAAGGTCTAGAGAAATGTTAGTAAATAGTGAAACTACATCGAAAGAAGCAAGTACAAAACCCTCTGGCAAAATAAAGCCATTAACCTTCTCTGCAAATTCGAAGGTATTTTTAATTCTGAATTTATTAAAAGTTGAAAAAGCTGTTTCTAAAATAGAGGCTATATATTTGGCAAGTGGTTGTGTAGATGCTCCTACACAGGAAACTATTGGTCTTAGAGGTATATCTGGTTTATGTATTTTTGGTAGACCATAATATTTGGGACAAATCCCATTATAAGTTGTCAATGTGCGAGCAGTTGCTCCATCTAAAAACTTACTATCTTTTAATGATTTAATTAATTTATTGCATTTAATTTCTATTTTTTGATGTAGGATCGTGATGTATTATTTCATAAGTACTCTCATCTTGAAGTAGGGAGTGTGATTTCTCAAGATAGGAAGCTTTTGACATAGCAACAGTAACATTGCCTTTATCAGACCTAGTAATCAGTAAATCGGGATGGTTTTTTTTTTAAGAAAATGATTGTTTCCTTCTCTAATTTATGAGTGATAGAAGTTTTGTCTTTATGTGATATTACATAGTTAGTAATATCATATCATATATATATATATATATATATATATATATATATATATATATATATATATATATATACTTTTCAAATAATTTTTACTTTATCGACTGCAGCATATAACCAGAGGTGTTCAGAAGGAATGTGGTACTGCAAAATAGCGTCGACGCATTTTCCTTAAAAAAAAAGCTTTTTCCTTCCAGAATGGATCGAAAACGAACGAAATTAATAATTATTTTACTTCGTTCTAAACGAAGGACGGGTCGATTATTCCACATGCCGATATTGTGACTAATTTTAGAAAAATATGTTTTTAAACTATGTGAGTTTTTTTTCATAGCTAAGTAGATAACTTAAAAAAACACTCATGTCCACTTTTGGTCATGCAAATTTTTAATCATACTTGGTAGTTCATTTTTTACTTATTGTGTGTCTTTGGGCATGACAACTTTTGAATGAGATATCAGTTTTAAATTTCACACACATACTACTTGAAGCAGGAAAGACGATCGTAATTTTTAAGAAACATCGCTTCAAGGAAAAAGGGTAAGTGGTAGGGGTCGATAAATTTGGCATAGTTTCAGTAGTATTATGAGAACTTTAGTTACCAATTTTTATTTTAGTTACCAAAATTACTAAATTTTAAACATAACTATTTATGGTTAAAACTGTTCGCGAAGGGAGTTGGAATGTATATTATTTTCTAAGTTCATGGAGTAGAGAAATGAGAACCTATTTTTTAATTAGGTCAATACTCGGAGCTGTATATTCAAAGCCGATATTATCATATTCAGGTTTCTCCTCCAGACCGTAACCGAAAAACCGTAAAAAATGTTCCTAATTGTATCGTTGGCTTCATATTTCCACAATATTTGAGCAGCTCTTTGGCAATATAGCATGCAACACCAAAAATCACTTTACGAATATCTTCACTAATTTTTAAACCTGACTTATTTTCAATATTGTATTTTATTTTATGAACGTAAAATGAGCCGTGCTTTTAAAGCCGGTCCTGATTATAAACAGAAAAACCATTAAGTTAATAGTATAGACGTTCAAAACGCGGAATCGTTTATAACACTTGATTGAAGTATTTGTTTTAAAATTTTATATGTTTATAAATTGCAAAATGTTCTGCTTTGTTGTGAATTTTAATATATAGTTGTATACAGGGAGAACACACAACGGTGGGAAGATAAATGTTTTCAAAAAATAGTTCAAAATAAAATAACTACTTAATATGATTTAAAGAACTCTGGAAAGGATGTACAACGCGACATAACGTTTCTCTGTCTGTTTGTCTGTCCGTTAGTGCGCTTATCACTGGAGAACCACTTATCCGATTTACTTGCTTTTTTTTAAAACATGCATATGTGCTCTGGCCAGGTTATTTGCTTGCAATACACCGCCTAAACCAGGGGTGCTCAAACTTGAACTGCTGGCGATCTACCTCAATATTGTTAGACTACGATCGATCGACTCTGAGAGGCTGCAAATAAGTGTGATGCAGGATTGTCGTCTAGGTAGGGTGTATCGTGGCATAGATATTAGTTTTCCGCACAATATGCATTTTATTCAAAATTGCGAGTTTATTGGTTCTTACAAAACAAACGAGTTCTCGTGTCTAAACTTAACTAAAGAGTGACTTTGGATGTTGAAGCGTGGCACTGCATGTCCTCAGCATACTTTTCATAAGATGGTACGTAATTACCGAGTGCTAATCGCAAGCATGATGACATATGTTCGTCAATTAGTCGATTGCGATATTTTGACTTAATTATCTTCATTTCAGAAAATGCAGACTCGCACAAGAAAGTTAACCCAAACATTGCCGTCAGTTGAAGGGCGATTTGCCTTAGATTCGGATATTATATATATTCAGGGCGTAGACGGTTATGATAGATACTCTATGTCCTCGAATGTTAAGATTTTCTGTGGCTAGTCTTTCGTTTATTGCATTCCAATTATTAAGACAATTTTGGTATTTTTGGTGTATCATCATCGAGACTCCCTTACATGTACTTATTGTTTTTGGGTACACCACTGTGTATATGTATATAATCTTGAACGTATTCAATACCATCTCTTTTCTTTTCAGCCTCCGACAGTTCTCATTTGCTTAAGCTCTCTGGTAACTTCTTCCACTTTTCTCGTCAATCCCTGAATGTTCCAGGTTGCAAAAGTCATTACCTCATTCCGATGCCGTGGTCGTTTCTGTAAATATCCCTCCATATTCCGAGACTTCATACCGGAATTTTTAGCTGCATTTATCTTTCCAAGTATCGGGTAGCTAGCCCTTTGCCAAAACCCCCAACTTGAAGGACCAGAAATTTGTAATCAAGGTTATTTTTCTCTAGTCTTTGATGACTCAACAACTTAACTATAAGACAGCTGGTGTTTTATATCTTCAGATATAAAACACCAGAATTTTGTATCAGATGCTGTGGCTTTGAGATGTATATCTGATATAATCTCCACTAACTCATTTTCAACAGAACATGAGTCCATGTTAAACTGACTTGCTATTTCAGTAGCTAATTCCTCAATGTTTTTACACGAAAAAAGATAACTCATAAATGATGCGATATTTGCCAATTTACTGAAATCATAAAAACGTATTTCGAATTGGCCCAAAATATTTGATAATTCTGCCTTATAAATATCATAATTCAACTGAGGAATTCTTGCTTTCAAAGACGGACAATTTTTCAGATCCTTTCTTTCAGTTGATCTATCATAAGCAATTTACTTTTGAATGCGTTTATTGCGCTAATCATCTCAATAATAGATTTTCCTTTACCTTGAAGCTCCAAATTAATGGTGTTTAAATGCATTGTGATGTCTATCAAAAATGCCAAATCAGTCAGCCATTTTCCGTTTTTCAGCATCTTAGTGTCATCACCTCTTTCGTCCAGAAAAGCTGTTATTTCGGACAATAATTCTTGAAACCTTTCTAGGAATTTTCCGCGACTCAACCACCTGACGTCCGTGTGAAGAACTAAATCAGTGTGTTCAGCTGACTCACTATCTTCCAACTGCAATTTAAAGAGCCGTCGTTGTAAGCTACGTGCACGGATAGAATTGACAATTTTTATTGCAATGCCCATAATCTCCTCCATGTTTAGAACTTTTGAACACAAAACTTATTGATGTATAATGCAATGGAAGGAGAAAAATAAAGGGAAATCATCATTGCATAAAACCGTTTTTGTTTCCAGTCATTGCTGGTGCTCCATCGGTTGTAATGCACACTAGTTTATATATTGGTAGCTTGTAGTTTTGTTACAAAATTGAAGAAAACGTCATATATATCTTCGCCACGGGTCTTTCCTTTCATGCTTTAGTTTATCTGCCATGTCCTGACTCATGACTTCAACACGCCTTGTGACAGTCGGACGAGATAACTGAAGTTCTCTAATAGCAGACATAATCTTTGTTTTATTTTTAAAATCTTCAAATAAAGTCTCACCCGCTTCAATAAATGCTTCCTTCACAACCAATCCATCATCAAATGGTTTCTTGTGTTTCGCCAATATATGAGATATTTTAAATGACGCGATCGTTGCAGCTTTTGATTGTTTGGCTGGTCTTGTGAACATGGTTTGTTCTTTTTTCAAACAAGTTATCAAATCACGTACTTTTCGTTTTCTTAATTCACTCTGTGACGGAAAATCCTTTTCATAGTTTTTATGAACCGTTTTATGATGCCTCTCTAAGTTCCCACGCTTAGGTATTGCAACTGACGCACGGCAAATGAGACAAATGCACTTATCCTCTACCATACAAAAGAAAAATTCTTCCTCCCAATCGTTATTAAAATGATAAGTTTTACTTTTCTTCGCCGCACTCATTTTGGACTATTTATTAATAAACTTTGTATCGATATATCGCCTTCAAGTTACAACTCAGACTGGCTCCTATTCCTGCAGGCGCAACATTTATATCGGCGCGAACGAAGTCTCGAATGTTCCCGTCAAACACGCCGCCCGAAGTTTCTAGAAAAATTGGCGGGAATCAAAAACGCGGCTTTTCTTTGACAAGTACCGCGCGTTCCTTTGATAAAGCCGCCTTTTGCCGCTAGCAGGGGGTTATTACGATAAGTGAAAGTTTTACTTTTCTTCGCCGCACTCATTTTGGACTATTTATTAATAAACTTTGTATCGATGTATCGCCTTCAAGTTACAACTCAGACTGACTCCTTCTACATAAGTTTATTAATAATCGTAACAATTTGAATAATTTAATTTTTTGCCCAAGTTTTCTCAGTGTGTAGACTATTTGTCCTTTTCAGTTGTTGCCCTGAAGAAGGTCCCAACCAAGGACCGAAATATTGGCTTGATGAACATTGTGTGAACTTTTATCACGCCCTTTGCCGAGTTCCCCAACAAATTTTATATTTATGAATTTTGTTAGATACGGCAACTTTTGCTTTCTTTCTTTATTTTATATATTTATTTATATATATATATATATATATATATATATATATATATATATATATATATATATATATATATATATATATATTTATATATATATATATATATATATATATATATATATATATATATATATATATATATGTATATATATGTATATATATGTATATATATATATATATATATATATATATATATATATATATATATATGTTTTTTAAGTAAGTACCGTTTTGGAATTAAAAAAAGACGTGCAAAGATATCGCTATAATTTTATTTTTACATGAAAGCCTGTACCTTAATCTACTTTTCTACATAATTTCCGTGAATATTGAGGCACTTGTCATAACGTGGCACCAGTTTTTGAATACCCTCCTCATAAAATTCTGCCGCCTGACTTGTTAACCACTGTATCACAAATGTTTTGACTTCGTTATCGTCTTGAAGACGCTGACCATCCAGGTGCTTCTTCAAGTGCAGGAACAAATGGTAGTCGCTGGGCGCCAGATCAGGGCTGTATGGAGGATGATCTAGAGTTTCCCATTTAAAAGATTTGATGAGATTTTTGGTCCAATTAGCCACATGTGGACGGGCATTGTCATGCAGCAAAACGATACCCTTACTCAACTTGTCACGTCTTTTGTTCTGGATTGCACGACGCAGATTGTTCAATGTCTCACAATAAGACGCTGCATTGATTGTCTCATTACGAGGCAGAAACTCCACTAGCAATACTCCTTTTCTGTCCCAAAAAACTGTGCACATGATTTTGCGGGTAGAAATTGTTTGCTTAAACTTCACTTTTTTGGGTGATGATGAATGTCGCCATTCCATGGATTGTTGTTTCGATTCTGGTGTGACGTAGGCCACCCATGTTTCGTCACCAGTAACAATTTGGTCTAAAAAATGTTCACCTTCATGGTGGTACCGCTCAAGGAAAGTCAATGCACTGCCTAAACGTTGGGTTTTGTGCAAATCCGTCAACATTTTTGGAACCCAACGTGAACACAATTTCCGGTAATTCAAGTTCTCGGTCACAATGCGATACAAAACACTACGAGAATATTGAGGAAAGCAGTCGCACAATGATGAAATTGTAAAGCGTCTGTTTTCTCTCACCTTTTCGTCCACTTTCTGCAACAAATCTTCATTAACGTCCGAAGGACGCCCACTCCGTTCGTCATCATGCACATTTGTGCGGCCATCTTTAAATGCTCTCACCCATTTCCTTACCATTCCATCACTCATAATGTTTTGTCCGTAAACTTCACAGATCTCACGATGAATATCGATCGGTTTTACGCCTTTAGCACTAAGAAATCGTATAACAGCCCGTACTTCACAATCGGCGGGACTCACGATTGTCGGAGGCATCTTAAACACTCAGTAAACAACGTATACAATGAAGAATCAGACTGTAATGGCGTCAGTGCGTAGACATGAGATGTAGGTTACCAGCGCGCATGCGCGGAACGCCGACCGTATCGCTGCGGCGGCGGAATCGCAAAACGGTACTTACTTAAAAAACATGCCTCGTATATATATATATATACAGTCGACACTCTATATAGTGAAAGACCAAAATGTTGACCGAAATTTCACTATAGAGAGTTTTTCACTATATAAAGAAAAAATCCGTATATATTGCTATGTATGTAAGATATTCTAGGTCTTGAAAAAATTGCACTATAAAGAGTTTTTCACTATATAGAGTTTCACTATAAACAGTGTCGACTGTATATATATATATATATATATATATATATATATATATATATATATATATATATATATATTATATATATATATATATATATATATATATATATATATATATATATATATATATATATATATGTATATATATATATATATATATATATATATATATATATATATAATATATATATATATATGTGTATATATATATATATATATATATATATATATATATATATATATATATATATATATATATATATGTGTATATATATATATATATATATATATATATATATATATATATCAGGGTTTTCCACTAAGAATGTCCTTACTTTAAAATTAAATAAAACAGAGAGTTTTTAAACAAATTTCATTCTGAAAATTTTATTTAACGGGAAATTTTATGCCATTTTAGATTTTAACAGATACTGCTAAAATGGCCGCCGCGGCTCTTTTTGTAGACACGAATCCGCTTACACCAATTTTCCATTACACGGGCCAGCATTTCCGGCCTTACGTCGGCTATGGCACGACGAATGTTGGCTTCAAGTGCATCAAGAGTTGCTGGTTTGTTGCTGTAATTTACTAAATAATTTTTATAATTGCAGATCCGAAGAACACTGAAAAAGACGTATAAATGATGCCTATTCATTAACCCCTTATATGTTGTATAATAAATAGTTAAAAAGCATGAAAAAATACCATAAGGCTCTGATTTCTAGAATCCAGTGTACTGAAAAGGAAGACGATATATAAGTAGCGACCTCTCTAACACCCACTTCTACCTTTTCAACCTCTTGTAGGTTAGATTGTAAATAATTAGGCTTAAATTTTGTTCAATATTTTACCCGAAAACCAAGAAAAACATTAAGAGGTAAGGCCGCTCCAGGTTCCAGAAAAAAAGGGCTAATTTAAGGAATTGTTTTCAAGAGTATAATAAAAGCAGTCGAAAATTTATTTGGAGTCCTTTATTAAAATATTTAAGTGTACAAAAATATTGTCTTTTTTTAATTCAAAATGGCTACTTCAGAATCAAAGACAAGGCACCTTTTTCAAATCGGGCAAAATGACAGCTGCCACAAATCTTTATCGCTTCGCTTGATATTTTGAGATTAACTTTTCAGATACATTATCTAAGGGAAAGCATACGGGTTTTGGGATATTACAAACTTCCTTTTTTTTCAAATTTCCGTATGTTATCCACTAGTTTTGACATATATTAATGCAAATTTTTAGTTTTTTGCTGTTTCAGGCCTAGCATAAAATGTGCCTTGTCGTATTGGATTCTGAGGCGACCATTTTGAATTAAAATGCTAAAAAAATATTTTTGTACGCTGCATGCTTCTGCAACAACTTATTTTCAATTTTATGGCGGTACAATACTCGACTGTGTGCGTTGACTCCACTTATCGAGAGTGCAGCCTCTAAAATTGGGACTAAGAAATTGTAGAAGTATGCAGTGTTAAATTTATGGTTTCTTATTATTAGATTGTTTACCTTCGATTTGCATATTATATCGTGTTTTACCTTTTTAAATCCAGAATGTAAAGGCACAAGGTAATCTCAAACAGCGTTTTTGCGATTTCAGTCGCAAAAATCTCCAGAACCAAACGGTAGAAAAGTAATTTGCCAAGGCGATGCCTCGAGAGCAATTACGATTTTACTATTATCTGAAAGAATAAGGTCGGCAAGAGTATAGAGTAGTACCAACTGGGTAAGGCAGTACTACCGCATTTATCCTATAATGTTCGGGTAATGATTTTTTCAAAATACCTTGTAGGTATTAGTTAGTTATTTCAGTTTATTTTTAGAAAATTACCGGTTGATTTAAACGTTCTCAAAAGTTCCAAAGGTTTTTTTTAAATAAATAGTTTACGATTGCGGCTTCTATTTTTAACGGAAAGCTTTTATAAATTGAAGTATAAAAAATGTTATTAGATCGTACTTTATTGCACCGTGAGTGTAATAATTCTGTCGGTTTTAACATATTTTCCATCGTTATTATTTTCATTTATAAACGGACAATCGTAAGTCGTTTCAAATAATGTTCTTTCGGGCTGTAGTGGGATCATGTCCTCAGGTGAGTTACCATAATATTTACGTAAGGTAGTAAAAGAATTGGCATTCTTCAATATAATTGTGTTTTGGGCGAAGGTAACACCTAGATCTGACACATAGATATCGTCCTTTTTAAAAAATCCATAGGATTTTGGGGAAGTACCAATCTTCAAACGATACGTGTCAAAATTTCATGACATTTCGCCTATTAGTTTACAAGTTATACTGGTTTTAGTAACGCTACTTTTGATATTTTCAAAACAATGGAAAAAATCGAATTTCGTGTGTTGATTAAACACTGTTTTTTGATAGGAAAAAAGACTGTTCAAGCAAAGCAATGGCTTGGTAAGTGTTACGGGAAGTCTGCCCCTGAAAACTCACTCATCATTTACTGTTATGCTGAATTTAAACGTGGTCGTACAGACACAAATGATGCTGGACGCCCAAATGATAACACCGGTGAAGCCGCTCGAAGGTTTTGGCTTCTGTATTTTAGGATGCAGTAATGCAGTAAACGGTATTTTGCAAGATAAAAATCAACTTAAGTATGCAAAATACAAAGAACAGAGGAATAGGCTAAAAGTAATGATTGGAGAAGCGAAGCAAAAAGCCCGGGAGGAAAAATAAAAAAATATTTTTACAGAGTATTAAAAAATATGAGAAATAAAACAGATGTAAGACTTGCACAGGCGAAGGATCGAAATGGAGATATCACGGATGAGGACAAAATCATAGAACGATGGAGACAATATTTTATGGAACTTCTAAACCATGAAAACAGAGCGGAAAGCGAGAGTGTACAAACAATCAGAAATTATAATGTAAAGGAGAGAAATGAGAGGAAGGGAAAAAATAGAACTACAGGGAGTAGAGAAGGCGCTGGAGAAACTAAAAACTGGTAAAGCAGCAGGATGTGATGGAGTAGATGCAGAACTGTTAAAATTCCTTGGACCAACGGGGAAAAAAAGGACTTCAGGATATATTCAGGAAATATCAGTGAAAACAAAAATGGCAATTTACAGAACAATATATACGCCAGTTATAACCTACGAGGCTGAGAATTAAATTTTGACGGCTAAGTATGAAAGACGATTACAAGCCACAGAAATGAAGTATCTGAGGAAAGTGGTAGGGGCAAGAAAAATTGATAAAAGAAGGAATGAAGATAGAAGAATTGATAAAAGAAGGAATGAAGATATTAGACAGGAATTTAATGTAAAATCGCTAAAGGAAAAAATAGAGAAAAAGAAGTTAAAATGGACTGGACACATAGTGAGAATGAATGATGATCGGCAGGTCAAAAAGGTGTGGGTGGAAGGCAAGAGTGACAGGAAAAAAAATAGAAGGGTGCGACTGAGGGAAACATGGAACAATAATGTAAATGAAATACTGAGGAAAAGAGGAAAATCCTGGGCTGAGGCGAAACAACTAGCACTAAATAGAGATGAGTGGCGTAAATTCGTGGAAAGAAAGTAAAGAACGATCCTCGATACCTACGGGTGTAAAAGAGATTTATCGATTATGTATGTATGTACTTTGGGATGAGCATGGATTAATTTTCATTAACTATGCTGAGAAGGGAAAAACCATCAATAGCGAATATTATATAAAGTTATTGGTGCGTTTGAATGCAAAAATCGCAAAGACACGGTCCCAAATGAACAAGAAAAAGTGTTCTTTCATCAAGACAATGCACCTTGTCACAAGTCAGTGGTTACGATGGCAAAATTGTATGAATGGAAGTTCGAATTGCTTCCTCATCCACCGTATTCTCCAGATTTGTCCCCCAGCGACTATTATCTATTCGCAAACCTCAAGAAAATGTTCGCAAGAAAGAGATTTGGCTCCAGTCAAGAAGTTATCGCCGAAACTGAGGCCTATTTCGAAGGCAAAGACAAATCCTTCTACAAGAAAGGTGTAGAAATGTTAGAAGAGCGTTGGGCTGATTGTATCGCTCTTGAAGGAGACTATGTTGATGGATAAAGTCGAATTTTGCAAAAAACACATTTTTTAAGTAGCTAGACCAAAAACTTTTCAGTCTACGTGTAATATCAGGTAGAAGCGATGATAGATATACGTTAGTGTTTGTTATTGAAACATAGGATTTCCAGTTCAAATTATTCAATGATTTATCCAAATAATATTTTTTATTGGAATGTGTGGAGGAGTACAACATAATGCCCAAGTGTAATCTCCTGTAACAATTCGCGAAAAAATAACCATCATAGTTTTATCAAGCGGTCAGAGAGACAGAAAATACGAAAGTTACACTAGAGAAAAACTATATTGCATTGATAGTAAAAGTGGCATATATTTTGAGGAATTCAGTTTACATAAGCTTACATATATAGTAGTTCTTTTTCTACTTATCACAATCATTGTATTTGTGTATATATTTTATCACAAAATGTTATACGAAACCAAATTACATTAGATAAAAATCTAAATTTTAACATAACATAAACTACTAGCTATTTAACAAAAATCTTTTTAAAGTATTAGTGCATATTTACCAAACATTCAACCGGCATTTCATAGTGAATTCATATTGTTTTTATTCAATTTGGCGAACGAAACTAGCCAATCACGAAAAGAAGTCCGTTTTTTTTTAAGTTTGTGGTAAAAAACATGAGCCATACGGACATTCTGTTTGATATAATTTGATTTTCCTTATCAACGAGATTCATTTCATAAGTTTGCATTAAACAAATTAAAGAGACTAAAATGGCCAATTTCTCGTGCCTAAATTGTTTAAATAACTTCTTAAGTACCTCAAATGAAATTTTAGGGACTAAGAAACGTACTGAAAAAAAGTTGTTTAAAAAACCCGTCAGAAGAAAAAAACGTGAGTCGGTAAAATTTATCAATATTATGAGGAGTGAAAAATACATCTAATATGTAAAAAATGGCTAAAATTATGTTCGGATCAATTAAAGTAATGTCCATGGAACATATTTCCAGAGTTAACTAAAAAAAATTAGCTTACAGGTTGCAAGTACACCTATTTAATCATAAAAAAATGACAAAAGAAAAAAAAAAAACGACAAAAAATGGCCAATTTTTCCGACAAAAAGGTTCAAATGACATCCGTTTTGTCTAGAATCAAAATCTGTCCGAATTTTTAGTAAACACAAATTATCTGTTAGAAGTAGAACTTATGGTATAAAGATAAAAAAGAAATAATAAACTCAGTTATTAGGAACATAATTAAACTCAGATCGATATAACATATATACATACATATAACTTTTCAATAACTTAAATTTAACAAAAATATACAGAATAGATTACGGCAGATAGATCAGATTTATAAGTACATAGATATAAATATAATAATTTCATCATTTAAACTTAACAGAAATAAACAAATATAAATTCTTTTATTAAAAAACTTAATTAGTTAACAACAAAAACACACGTATACAAAAAGAAGCAAATTTTTCAGATGATGCTATTTTTATTCTTCGCTTACACAGTGTCTTCCAAACAAGTTTACATTATATGGATACGTGTTATATCAAGTAGAAGTAATGACATATATAGGTTAGTATTTGTTATTGAAACATACGATTTCCAGTGCAATTTGCTCTTACAGAAAATTATTCAATGATTTATTCAAATAATATTTTTTATTGAAAAGTGTGGAGGAGTACAACGTAATGCCCAAGTCTAATCTCCTCTAACAATTCGCGAAAAATAACCATCATAGTTTTATCAAGCAGTCAGAGAGACAGAAAATACGAAAGTTACACTAGAGAAAAAGTATATTGCACTGATAGTAAAAGTGGCATATATTTTGAGAAATTTAGCTTACATATAGAGTAGTTCTTTTTCTACTTATCACAATCATTGTATTTGTGTATTTATTTTTATCACAAAATGTTATACGAAACCAAATTACATTAAATAAAAATCTAAATATTAATGTAATATAAACTACTAGCTATTTAACAAAAATCTTTTTGAAGTATCAGTGCATATTTACCAAACATTTAACCGGCATTTTATAGTGAATTCATATTGTTTTTATTCAATTTGACGAATTAAACTAGTAAATCACGAAAAGAAGTCCGTTTCTTTTTTAAGTTTGTGGTAATAAAACATGATTCATATGCACGTTCTGTTTGATATAATTTGATTTTCCTTATCAACAGGGTTATTTCATAAATTTGCATTTAACAAATTAACGAGATTAAAATGGCCAATTTCTCGTGACAAAATTTTTTAAATAAGTCCTTAAGTACCTGAAATGAAAGTTTAGGGACTACGGAACATTTTCTGATATTTTAGGTAAGGTAGTAGTATATTGGAAAAAAGTATTTTAAAAAATTTGTCAGAAGTCAGAGTGAAAAATATATCTAATATGTAAAAAATGGCTAAAATTATGTTAAGATCAATTAAAGTAATGTCCATGGAACATATTTCCAGAGTTAACTAAAAAAAATTAGCTTACAGGTTGCAAGTACACCTATTTAATCACAAAAAATGACAAAAGAAAAAAAAAACGACAAAAATGGACAATTTTTCCCGACCAAAAGGTTCAAATGACATCCGTTTTGTCTAGAATCAAAATCTGTCCGAATTTTTAGTTTATTTTCCATAAATTTATGATAAAATTGCAAAAATACGCTAAAACACCCAAAAACGGGCCAATTCTCCCATTTTTGAGTTTGTTGTCCCAATTTTTCAGCGGTCGCAATATTTTTTCGTTAGTGTACTCGTCGGGTCGAGTACTTTTTTAAAAAAAGTAGCAGTATTCGACGATTTTACCTCGAAATCGTATTCTGATTGGAATAACATTAAAATATTAATGCAAGTTAGTCAGAAGAGTGTGCTATTTATGAATTGATCCCGGTATCTCATTAGTTTTGAATAAAAACACAAATTATCTGTTAGAAGTAGAACTTATGGTATAAAGATAAAAAAGAAATAATAAACTCAATTAGGAACATAATTAAACTCAGATCGATATAACATATATACATACATATAACTTTTCAATAACTTAAATTTAACAAAAATATACAGATTAGATTACGGCAGATAGATCAGATTTATAAGTACATAGATATAAATATAATAATTTCATCATTTAAACTTAACAGAAATAAACAAATATAAATTCTTTTATTAAAAAAATTAATTAGTTAACAACAAAAACACACGTATACAAAAAGAAGCAAATTTTTCAGATGATGCTACTTTTATTCTTCGCTTACACAGTGTCTTCCAGACAAGTTTATATCATATGGATACGTGTTATATCAAGTAGAAGTAATGACATATATAGGTTAGTATTTGTTATTGAAACATACGATTTCCAGTGCAATTTTTCTCTTATAGAAAATTATTCAATGATTTATTTAAATAATATTTTTTATTGAAAAGTGTGGAGGAGTACAATGTAATGCCCAAGTCTAATCTCCTCCAACAATTCGCAAAAAATAAACCATCATAGTTTTATGAAGCAGTCAGCGAGACAGAAAATACGAAAGTTACACTAGAGAAAAACTATATTGCATTGATAGTAAAAGTGGCATATATTTTGAGGAATTCAGCTTACATAAGCTTACATATATAGTAGTTCTTTTTCTACTTATCACAATCATTGTATTTGTGTATTTATTTTATCACAAAATGTTATACGAAACCAAATTACATTAAATAAAAATCTTAATGTCAATTTAATATAAACTACTAGCTATTTACCAAAAATCTTTTTAAAGTATTAGTGTATATTTACCAAACATTTAACCGGCATTTTATAGTGAATTCATATTTGTTTTTATTCAATTTGACGAACGAAACTAGTAAATCACGAAAAGAAGTCCATTTTTTTTAGGTTTGTGGTAATAAAACATGATTCATATGGACGTTCTGTTTAATATAATTTGATTTTACTAATCAACGAGGGTCATTTCATAAATAATACACAAAGCGGGTGCACTGCTGCACAAATGGAGCAATCAGAGCGAACCTGACATTAGTTTTCATAGGCACAAGGAAGAGGAAGTTGTTAGTCTTTCTGTTACTTCAACAGTGTACGCTATTCTAATTAACAATTGTTTTCGTCTTGAATTATTGCCTGTCTTGAACTGTTGTTATTGATGAGACATAGGTCAGTCTTTGAATTACAGTTGAAATGGCAATCAAACAAATGATCTCCGCGACCAAAAAAAAACCCTTAAATGCCAAGCCAAGATCATCTTGGCTTATGTTCTCGAGGGAAGAATCATAACTGATTGATTTCCATGCGGGCCAAGTGTGGCAGCACCGTACTATCTAGACTTCACGCGACATTTGCTTAGAATAATTCATAACAACTGACCTGACTTGTTCATTTTTCACGATAACGTACGCTTACACGTGAAATATGGACTCGAAATAAACAAGACCAAAACTACAATTATGATCATCGACAGACCTATCAATAATCAATCACAGAGGCGAGTGGTGGCTGGGAGCGAAGTCGTCGAGAGCTTCCATACCTAGGCGTATTCATTACCAGCGTTGGAGGATGCTCGCATGAAATCAAAAGGAGGTAGCGGTGGCCAAGACAGCAACCAACAATTTGACAAAAAATCTGGAAGGATTGTATAATAACGAAGACGACCAAATTACAACTCGTTAACGCGCTCATATTTCTCATTGCAATGTGTGCAGCCGAAACCTGGACACTAAAGCAATTTGACAGAAAAAAAGTCGAAAGTTTCGAGATGTGGGTATACAAATGAGTTCTTCGAATCTCCTGGACACAGCACCGGACTAACGCGTCAGTATTAAAGGAGACGAACGTGAAAACTAGGTTACTCAAACGTGTAAACCAAGGCTACCACACATATTTTAGTCATATCGCCAACAGACGATACCCCATGGAGAAACTGGTACTCGAAGGAAAAGTCAGCGGCCAAAGATCAAGAGGCAGATCTCCTACACGATGGTTAGTCCAACTACAATCCCTTCTTGGAAAAACTCTGCATAAGGCGGGCCAGATTGCCCTAGACCGAGAAATCTGGAAGGATCAAGTACGAAAAATCAGCTAATGAGTAGTCACCTCGCCCTGTAAAGGACAATAGGACAGAGGTAGGAGGACACGTGGCGAATATTGTAACAGACTTGCTCAATAGTTACAAGTGAGAAGTGTGAGCTCCGACGATTGAACAACCATGTAAACCATCAATAATATAGTAAACCTCCCGAAACTTTGCGGAACTGTGGTTGAGAAGAATGGAGACTACACCGTCTGTCCAAAAAATGCCCGGATTGATTTTTTTCCGGCTTTTAAGCAGCGCGATCTTGTAAACAACAGTAAAAGCTCGAATTCATATATGTAAACCACACATTTGCATTCAACCAGCCACTTGTGACCAGACAGTGCTGAGTAGTAGACCTGCGAACTGTATGTGTCGTAGTCGTGTCGTAGAAGTGTGATGGAGCAGCAAGCAGTGATCAAATTCCATGTGAACTCAGGTACTACGTGGGTGTTATGGAGCGACTTCGCAAGAAGCTTCAGCAGGTTCCACAGGAACGATGTTTTTGGCGTGAAAATAAGTGACCATACTCCTCTAATCTCCTTATTCGCCCGATTTAGACTCTAGCGGCTTTTTTTATCCGAATATCCGACGATTTCACCTCAAAATCGTATTCTGATTGGACTAACAGTAAAATACCAATGCAAGTAAGTCAGAAGAGTGCGCTATTTATGAATTGATCCCGGTATCTCATAAGTTTTCAATAAAAACACAAATTATCTGTTAGAAGTAGAATTTATGGTATAAACATAAAAAAAAATAATAACAAACTCGGTTATTAGGAACATAATTAAACTCAGATCGATATAACATATATACATACATATAACTTTTCAATAACTTAAATTTAACAAAAAATATACAGAATACATAACGGCAGATAGATCAGATTTATTAGTACATAGATATAAATATAATAATTTCATCATTTGAACTTAACAGAAATAAACAAATATAAATTCTTTTATTAAAAAAATTAATTAGTTAACAACAAAAACACACGTATACGAAAAGAAGCAAATTTTTCAGATGATGCTATTTTTATTATTCGCTTACACAGCGTCTTCCAAACAAGTTCACATCATATGGATACGTGTTATATCAAGTAGAAGTAATGACATATATAGGTTAGTATTTGTTATTGAAACATACGATTTCCAGTGCAATTTGCTCTTACAGAAAATTACTCAATGATTTATTCAAATAATATTTTTTATTGAAAAGTGTGGAGCAGTACAACGTAATGCCCAAGTCTAATCTCCTCTAGCAATTCGCGAAAAATAACCATCATAGTTTTATCGAGCGGTCAGAGAGACAGAAAATAGGAAAGGTACACTAGAGAAGAACTATATTGCATTGATAGTAAAAGTGGCATATATTTTGAGAAATATTTGTTTTTATTCAATTTGGCGAATTAAACTAGTAAATCACGAAAAGAAGTCCGTTTTTTTTTTTTTAAGTTTATGGTAATAAAACATGATTCATATGGACGTTCTGTTTAATATAATTTGATTTTACTTATCAACGAGGGTCATTTCATAAATAATGCACAAAGAGGGTGCACTGCTGCACAAATGGAGCAATCAGAGCGAACCTGACATTAATTTTCATAGGCACAAGGAAGAGGAAGTAGTTAGTCTTTCTGTTACTTCAACAATGTACGCTATTCTAATTAACAATTGTTGTCGTCTTCAATTGTTGCCTGTCCTAAACTGTTGTTATTGATGAGACATAGGTCGGTCTTTAAATCACAGATGAAATGGCAATCAAACAAATTATCTCCGCGACCAAAAAAATCCTTAAATGCCAAGCCAAGATCATTTTGGCTTATGTTTTCGAGGGAAAAAATCATAACTGATTGATTTCCGTGCGGGTCAAGTGTGGCAGCAGCGTACTATCTAGATTTCACGCGACATTTGCTTAGAACAATTCATAACAACTGACCTGACTTGTTCATTTTTCACGATAAACGTACGCATACACGTGAAATATGGACTCGAAATAAACAAGACCAAAAGTACAATTATGATCATCGACAGACCTATCAATAACCAATCACAGAGGCGAGTGGTGGCTGGGAGCGAAGTCGTCGAGAGATTCCTATACCTATTCGTATTCATTACCAGCGTTGGAGGATGCTCGCGTGAGATAAGATGAGATCAAAAGGAGGTTGCGGTGGCCAAGACAGCAACTAAGAATTTGAGAAAAATCTGGAAGGATCGTATAATAACAAGAACGACCAAATTACAACTCGTTAATGCGCTCATATTTCCCATTGTAATGTGTGCAGCCGAAACCTGGACACTAAAGCAATCTGACAGAAAACGAGTCGAACGTTTCAAGATGTGGATACACAGACGAGTTCTTCGAATCTCCTGGACACAGCACCGGACTAACGCGTCAGTATTAGAGGAGACGAACGTGAAATCTAGGTTACTCAAACGTGTAAACCAAGGCTACCACACATATTTTAGTCATATCGCCAGCAGACGAGACCCCATGGAGAAACTGGTAGTCGAAGGAAAAGTCAGCGGCCGAAGATCAAGAGGCAGATCTCCTACACGATGGATAGTCCAACTACAATCCCTTCCTGGAAAAACTCTGCATAAGGCGGGCCAGATTGCCCTAGACCGAGAAATCTGGAAGGATCAAGTACGAAAAATCAGCTAATGAGTAGTCACCACGCCCTGTAAAGGACAATAGGACAGAGGAGGAGGACACGTGGCGAAGATTGTAACAGACGTGCTCAATAGTTACAAGTGAGAAGTGTGAGCTCCGAGGATTCAACAATCATCTAAACCATCAATAATATAGTAAACCTCCCAAGACTTTGCGGAACTGTGATTGAGAAGAATGGAGACTACACCGTCTGTCCAAAAAGTGCCCGAATTGATTTTTTTCCGGATTTTAAGCAGCGCAATATTGTAAACAACAGTAAAATCTTGAATTCATGTAAACCACACATTTGCATTCAACCAGCCACTTGTGACCAAACAGTGCTGAGTAGTAGACCTGCGAACTGTATGTGTCGTAGTCGTGTCGTAGAAGTGTGATGGAGCAGCAAGCAGTGATCAAATTCCACGTGAACTTAGGTACTACGTGGGTGTTATGGAGCGACTTCGCAAGATGCTTCAGCAGGTTCGACAGGAACGATGTTTTTTGGCGTGAAAATAAGTGACCGTACTCCTCTAATCTCCTTATTCGCCCGATTTAGACTCTAGCGGCTTTTTTTATCCGAATATCCGACGATTTCACCTCAAAAATCGTATTCTGATTGGACTAACAGTAAAATACCAATGCAAGTAAGTCAGAAGAGTGCGCTATTTATGAATTGATCCGGTATCTCATAAGTTTTCAATAAAAACACAAATTATCTGTTAGAAGTAGAATTTATGGTATAAACATAAAAAAAAATAATAACAAACTCGGTTATTAGGAACATAATTAAACTCAGATCGATATAACATATATACATACATATAACTTTTCAATAACTTAAATTTAACAAAAATATACAGAATACATAACGGCAGATAGATCAGATTTATTAGTACATAGATATAAATATAATAATTTCATCATTTGAACTTAACAGAAATAAACAAATATAAATTGTTTTATTAAAAAAATTAATTAGTTAACAACAAAAATACACGTATATAAAAAGAAGCAAATTTTTCAGATTATGCTATTTTTATTATTCGCTTACACAGCGTCTTCCAAACAAGTTCACATCATATGGATACGTGTTATATCAAGTAGAAGTAATGACATATATAGGTTAGTATTTGTTATTGAAACATACGATTTCCAATGCAATTTGCTCTGACAGAAAATTATTCAATGATTTATTCAAATAATATTTTTTATTGAAAAGTGTGCAGAAGTACAACGTAATGCCCAAGTCTAATCTCCTCCAACAATTCGCGAAAAATAACCATCATAGTTTTATCAAGCGCTCAGAGAGACCGAAAATAGTAAAGGTACACTAGAGAAAAACTATATTGCACTGATAGTAAAAGTGGCATATATTTTAAGAAATTTAGCTTACATAAGCTTACATATATAGTAGATCTTTTTTTTACTTATCACAATCATTGTATTTGTGTATTTATTTTATCACAAAATGTTATACGAAACCTAATTACATTAAATAAAAACCTAAATGTTAACATAACATAAACTACTAGCTATTTAACAAAAATCTTTTTGAAGTATTAGTGCATATTTACCAGACATTTAGCCGGCATTTTATAGTTAATTCATATTGCTTTTATTCAATTTGGCGAACGAAACTAGCAAATCACGAAAAGAAGTCCGTTTTTTTTTTTAAGTTTGTGGTAAAAAACATGATCCATACGGACATTCTGTTTGATATAATTTGATTTTCCTTATCAACGAGGTTCATTTCATAAATTTGCATTAAACAAATTAAAGAGACTAAAATGGCCAATTTCTCGTGCCTAAATTGTTTAAATAACTTCTCAAGTACCTCAAATGAAAGTTTAGGGACTAAGGAACATACTGAAAAAAAGTTGTTTAAAAAACCCGTCAGAAGAAAAAAACGTGAGTCGGTAAAATTTATCAATATTATGAGGAGTGAAAATACATCTAATATGTAAAAAATGGCTAAAATTATGTTCGGATCAATTAAAGTAATGTTCACGGAACATATTTTCAGAGTTAACTAAAAAAAATTAGCTTACAGTTTGCAAATACACCTATTTAATCATAAAATATGACAAAAGAAAAAAAAACGACAAAAATGGCCAATTTTTCCGACCAAAAGGTTCAAATGACATCCGTTGTGTCTAGAATCAAAATCTGTCCGAATTTTTAGTTTATTTTTTGCCATAAATTTATGATAAAATTGCAAAAATACGCTAAAACACCCAAAAAACGAGCCAATTCTCCCCATTTTTGAGTTTGTTGTCCCAATTTTTTCAGCGTTCGCAATATTTTTTTCGTTAGTGTACTCGTCGAGTCGAGTATTTTTTTAATAAAAGTGGCAGTAATCGACGATTTCACCTCGAAATCGTATTCTGATTGGAATAACAGTAAAATATTAATGCCCAACAGAAGACAGCACTATAAGAGAAAAAGATAACTTCATGGAAACACTAGAAATAGAAATACAAAAAGTAAAGAAAAACGAAAAAATTAATAATAATGAGAGATCTGAATGGGAGAAACAGGAAGGAAAACAAAGGACAATACCGTAGGGCCATTCGGAGAAGACATTACTAACGGCAACGGAGAGAGACTAATAGAGCTGTGTGAACTAAACGGCCTCAAAATAACAAACGGATTCTACAAACACAAAGACATCCACAAATATACTTGGATGCAAGAAACACGAAACTTAAAATCAATAATAGACTACATTATAATTAAAAACGATACCACTATCAAAATAAAAGACGTAAGAGTAAAGAGGGGAGCAGAATGTGGAACAGACCATAGACTATTAATAGCAAATATGAAAGTACCGTGGTACAAGACAATAAAGCAAATAGGAACAATAGATAAAGAAAACAGAAATACTAATGAGAGAACAGAAAAAGCAGACAAAGAAATAAAATACAAAATACACTTACTGCAAGACGAAACGATAAGAGACCTATACAGACGAAGATTAGATCAAAAATTAAATGAATTTAACTACGACAACCTCCAACAGATGTATGATCACATAAAAGAATGCATCAAACAGGCGGCCTTAGAAGCAGAACAGACAACGAGAATAAGAAACATAAAATTAGAATCTGTGAAAAAACCAAAGAATCTATAAAGGAGAAAAAAAGACTGTACGAAAAATGGCTGAATACAAAATCAGAAGAAGATCTACAGAAATATAAAGAGAAAAATGCAGAAACGAGGAGATGATAAACAAAGAAAAGAACGAGAGATGGGAAAAATCGTGCGAATATGTAGAACAGTATATAAGAGGAACTAGAAGCACAGAATCATGGAGAATAATTAAAGCATTAAGGACCAACAATAGAGAGAAGATGTATATAGAATATATCCCAGAAAGCGAGTGGGAAGAATATTATAAGACGCTGCTAACAGAAGACAGACAAGAATTCCAGGAAGAGAACCTTAAAGAACAGAATAAGGAAAAAAATAGAGATATGAAGAAGTAAAGAAGACAATAAAAACACTCAAAAATAATAAATCTGCAGCGCCTGGGGGTGTGGTGAATGAAATGATTAAGTACGGGTCTAATAAATTACATCGAATGCTGAGAAACATGTTCCATAGATCGATAAATGGAGAAAAAATACCAGAGGAATGGTCAATGGCCTATATAGTATCTATATTTAAAATGGGAGACCGCAGAAAATGCACAAACTATACAGGCCTAAGCATAATATCGAGTATGGGACGTTTGTATGGAAAAATTATTAAAAATATCATAGAGGAAAATATAAAAGGAAAAATTGGAGAAGCCCAAGCAGGCTTTACGGCAAGAAAATCATGTATAGTATAAAACAAACAATGGAAAAAAAAAACTGGCAAAGAATAGAGAAGTTCATCTAGCCTTCATAGACATAAGAAAGGCCTATGACTCAGTACCAAGACAAAGATTATGGAACGCAATGAAAGAAATAGGCATTGACAAAGAAGTAATATACGCAGTAAAAGCTCTCTACGAAAACAACACAGTGAACATAAAAATAGGACATAAAAATAGGGAAGAAACTCCAAACATCAAAAGGCCTATTACAAGGATGCTCTACATCTCCCACACTATTCAAAATATACCTCGAACAAACATTAAAAAAATGGAAGCAAAAATGTAGTGGAATGGGAGTCCCAATACGAGAAGATTACTTATATACTCTAAGTTTCGCAGACGACCAAGTAATCATAGCGCAAGATGAGGAAGACCTCAGTTATATGGTAAGAAAACTGAAAGAAGAATACACTAAAGCAGGATTAGCAATAAACTTTGATAAAACGGAATATCTAACAACAAAAGAGGGAAACGTGGAGAATCTAGAAGTCGATAACGAAACAATAATCAAAGGAACCGATAGATTTAAATATTTAGGAACCATCATTTCAAAAAATCGACACAGCCGATTGCCGGGATCGAACCAGCGATCAACGGTTTCATATATAACCTACAACGCTATGGAGGCCGGCACATACTACATTTGATTCATCTTCCTTAACAACCTGCCTCCAGACTTTTCTTATTTTTTTAAAACCCAACAGTTGTTAAAAAGACCTACCGTAGAAAATATAGGGATAAGATTATTATTTCGCTGGGAGATTTGTCGTATTACTGCCAAATACGAGGTTGCACACAAAGCAACCAAACGCATAGTTGCCTAAGCGCTAATTTATCACGTCGTAACAATATTGCCTAATCATAAAAATTCACCTAAAAGTGGCAATATTGGCAGAAAATGTTAATAAAACGTAAAAGAACGAGCTTAAGGGAACATTACAGTTTCTTGGGTCGAAAAAATCGACTTTTTAGAAAGTATCCTATTGGAAAGTACTATATTTCAATAATATTCTCATCAGAAGAAGAGATTAAAGCTAGGTTAGGACAAACGCGGACATGCATAAGACAATTAAATTCGATCCTGTGGGACAAGCACATTACAAAGAGAAACAAAACACGCATATACAAATCAATAATACAGAGCCTAATGACGTACGGGTCAGAAACATGGACGATCAATAAAAGAAATAAATCTAAAATTAACGCGGTAGAGATAGAGTATTGGAGAAGATGTTGTAGAGTCACACGTATGGAGAGAATAACAAATGAAAAAATAAGAAGCAGAATGAACCTCAAAGATAACGCAATAAACACCATTGAAGAAAAACGATTAAAATGGTATGGACATATAAGACGGAGCGAAGATAATAGGTGGATAAAGAAAATAACGGAATGGAGCTCTATAGGAAGAAGAAAAAGAGGAAGACCCGCGATCGTGGAGAGACGATGTGGACGAGGCTATGGAGGACAGGGGTCTGACTGATGGAGACTGGGAAGATAGAAGCGGATGGAATCAAAGGCTGAGACAAGGAAGACAGCGTCAGTTGTAGAAAATATATATATATATATATATATATATATATATATATATATATATATATATATTTATTTATTTATATATATATATATATATATATATATATATATATATATATATATATTTATGTATATATATATATATATTTATTTATTTATTTATATATATATATATATATATATATATATATATATATATATATATATATATATATATATATATATATATATTTAATATATATATATATATATATATATATATATATATATATATATATATATATTATTAATGTAAGTTAGTCAGAAGAGTGCGCTATTTATGAATTGATCCCGGTATCTCATTAGTTTTGAATAAAAACACAAATTATCTGTTAGAAGTTGAATTTATGGTATAAAACATAAAAAAAAATAATAAACTCAGTTATTAGGAACATAATTAAACTCAGATCGATATAACATATATACATACATATAACTTTTCAATCACTTAAATTTAACAAAAATATACAGAATACATAACGGCAGATAAATCAGATTTATAAGTACATATATATCAATATAATAATTTCATCATTTAAACTTAACAGAAATAAACAAATATAAATTCTTTTATTAAAAATATTAATTAGTTAACAAACAAACAGGGTGTTTTATACTCTTTTTCCAGGGATTTTGAATAAAAACACACGTATACAAAAAGAAGCAAATTTTTCAGATGAGTTATATTCTAACAATATGCTGAAATGCATAAAAAAGCACTTAATACAGATTTCCTTTGTCTGATACCGTTCTGCATGGTAATCATTAAATAGTTTACAAATATATGTAACCAAGCCAGTGCAGGACGAGTGTGTTGTAAAATCTTGTCTAATAAAGTTTCTGTTCAGAACCAACAAAAACAAAAAGTTTTTAAATTCAATTCAAAAGTTGTTTTTAAAAACGTTAAAATCTCTCCCAAGATATTAACTGATGATGCTATTTTTATTCTTCCCTTACACAGTGTCTTCCAAACAAGGTCACATCGAATGAATAAATTTTTTTATTCCTTACCAGTTGAAATTGAAATTGTGTTAAAAAAATCGCCGATAAAGACGAAGAACAGTAGTTGCTTTGCCAGTTTTCAATAAAAGTACTAAATTTTGGCAGAAAATTTATTTTTCTAATTACAAAAGTGGTAAAAATTAAGAGTTTCGTTTGGCTGCTAAAGTTTTATATACCTTTATATACAAGTTGCTGTGAAAGTTCTTAGAAACCCGTACGCGGTGGCGTAACTGTATCTTCTTCTTTGTGTGCCATATCCGGTGCCTCAAATGTTGGCGATCACTACGGAGATTGCTTTTCTGTCTTCAGCTAGTCTAAAGAGATCACCAGCTTCTTGTATGCTATCCATTCTCTGATATTCTTCTGCCAAGGTCTACCAACTCCACGCCTCCTTTCAATATTTCCCTTTGTAATTAACTGCAGGAGGTTGTATTTTTCTCTGTGCAGTACATGGCGAAGGTTAAAAAATCTTGCGACATTTTATAGTGGTGATCAGTAATATTTCCGAAGTTGCTCTTCTAAGACCTTCTCACCGGTCATAAAGTCAGTCCAGGGTATTCGAAGTATCCTGCGGTGAATCCACACTCAAATGCGTCCAATCGACTCAACCGGCTTGTTTTTATGGTCAAGCATTCTACTTCATACAGCAGCACCGACCAGATGAAGCATTTGACTATCTGCTGTCTTAGTTTGAGGTTCAGATTGTCATTGCAAGCAGAGTGTTCTCTCTCTAAAGCTAATACGAGCTGCTTCAATTCTACATTTTATCTTTATATCGGGATCCGTGTTGTCTGTAATCATATTTTCCATCTTCTTCTATCGGTGCTTTGTTAAGTGTCAATTTCGCATTCTCGTATTAATCTCGACTGAACACCATGAACTTGGTTTTGCTGACATTGATGCTAAGACCTAATCTTGCAGACCATCCAGATTATAGCACATATGAGGTTATCATCTGCATATCTTATTGTGTTTAGCATCCCCCATTAACTTTAATACTTAGCTCGATATTTCCTAAGGCCTCTGTGAAGATTATGACCGAATACAAATTAGACAAAAGTGTCGGACTCATCATATACTTTTATACGAACTTCAGCTGTTTGGCCCCAGTATAAGTTTTGGATTATTAAAATATCCTTGTCATCCAGCTGCCGTTTTTGAAACATTGCTATTAGTTAGAGATGACAAACTAATAGCAATGTTTCAAAAACGGCAGCTGGATGACAAGGATATTTTAATAATCCAAAACTTATACTGGGGCCAAACAACTGAAGTTCGTATAGAAGTATATGATGAGTCCGACACTTTTGTCTAATTTGTATTCGGTCATAATCTTCACAGAGGCCTTAGGAAATATCGAGCTAAGTATTAAAGTTAATGGGGGGATGCTAAACACAATAAGATATGCAGATGATAACCTCATATGTGCTATAATCTGGATGGTCTGCAAGATTAGGTCTTAGCATCAATGTCAGCAAAACCAAGTTCATGGTGTTCAGTCGAGATTAATACGAGAATGTGAAATTGACACTTATGCTTTCTCATAATCGAGAAAGCGGACGAAAACATCTTTGGGCTGGTCACGACATTACCGTAAGAGAACATCGATACCAAATCAGGCTTCACCTGTTCCAAATGCGTTGGGATGGGATTCTGGAATGGATGAATCGTAAACTGTATGATTGACGACTGTATGATTTTCGTAAAATTTTTAGGATAAACAGCATTGACAGGTCAAAGAGGAACCAGTTAATTTCATTTGTGTACTGTTTTAAAAAAAAAAATAATGTTGTGAAAAAATTGAATTTTCTCCTAAACAATTTCAAACGATAATTTTGTACGATTTTCTATATGGGAAACTATATACAGGGTGCCCCATAAGTATAAAATAATGATTCCCCAGCATTTATTAACCAGTGTATCAAAAAAAAGTTTAAATAAAAGTTATACGGCGCAGAAATTATGCCATCTTAATTTTTTTTAAGTGGAAAGCCCTGTATATTATTTTATTTTTGAGTACTACCAAAAACTCGAGATATTATTTGTTTAACGTACCGTATATCTAAATTGAACAGTTTTGGAATTATTGATATTTGAAATTAAGGAGATCAAATTAAAAAAAAAATTAGGCTGGCTTGGGTCAAACATTTACTGTCAGATAACGACTTAACACGTCAAAAAATGATTTATTTTTTGTTTTTTTCTTATATTTTTGTCTTAACGCAAGTGTCAACAGGTATAACTGCCGGTACTGGTCTACTGAGAATCCTCACTGGATAATCGACAGTGGTACATTTAACAGAAACAGAAAGAATCACTCTGTTAATGATGGTTGATTACGAAGACCGTAAGAGAACACAACAAGAGGTGTGTGTGATCTTTTTAACGCAGAATATCCGAATCGAGAACCTATTACCCAATCCGTACTTAGCAAAACATTAGAACGATTTAGACAATGAGGTTATGTTAAAGATCCTTCTAAATCTGGACCTCCAAAAGCTAAAACAAGCGATGATAAAAAGTTAAATGTTTTATTAGAAATTACAGAAAATCTCCATACAGCCACTCGTCAGCTTTGTCTAGACCACAACATAAGTAAAGGTATCTTAAGTCGTATACTGAATGAAAAAAAATTCGATCCATACGAACCCATTCCATTGCAACAATGATCTGAAAATGACTACGATAAACGGGTTGAACTGAGCGAGGTCATGATGGAACGAATCAATAATGATCCTAACCTAATTCATAATATTGTTTTTCTGACGAGGCCACATTTTGGCTTAACGGAAGAGTTAACAGGCATAACTGCGGTACTGGTCTACTGAGAATCCCTACTGGATAATCAACAGTCATTCTCAAAGACCACAAAAGATAAACGTATCTGTGGACGTCATATCATTGGTCCCTTTTTTATCGATGGAAATCTTACAGGACAGCGGTTTTTACAGTTACTCCAAGAGCAAGTTATTCCATCTTGTGCAGGTCTTTTTCCCGATGAAAATAATTTGGATACCCCTAACCCTGTGGTATCAACAGGACGGAGCACATCCTCACTATGAAATCACTGTTCGTAGATGGATTTGGATGCGATTGGTAGAATGGCCTGTAAGGAGTCCCGACCTTACGCTACTAGATTTTTTTTACGGGGTCATTTGAAAACCAAAGTTTACCGAAGTCGGCCTGAAACTGTAGAAGATTTACAACAAAGAATTCAGTATGAAGTAGCACAGGTCACCCTGGATTCTCTGCAAAACTCTGTTCAGGGCTGTTTATGACAGATTGGGTCATTGCCTCGCTGTTAACGGTAGACATTTTGAGCAATTGTTACCTTGAAAATAAACCTAGAGTATAATTTCAAATGACAATAATTCCAAAACAGTTCAATTTTAGACATATGATATGTTAGACAAGTAATATCTAGAATTTTTAGTAGGACTCAAAAATAAAATAATATTCAGGGCTCTCCATTTAAAAAAAGTCAAGATGGCGTAATTTCTTCGAACTGACAGTTCAAAATATTTTATTGTCAACGTCAGCAATGCTGTGGAATCATTATTCCATACATATGGGACACCCCTATATTCATTGCCAAAGGAACACCTATTCTCTAAAAGCATGCCAAATTTGAAAAAATAAGTCCGTTTTTAGGATTTTTTTCGAAAAAAATATTAGTTTTGGCAGGTAACAGAAGTGACATGACTTCAATCTACTAAGACAAAGACTCCATTACTTTTCATATAAAATTTAGTCAAATATAGCTTCTTTTCTATAGTGCGTTACCCTGTAATTACTATCTAAACATAAAACACCTATTACAGCGCATCATAAACTGTCTAGTTAATGGTATCCAACCCTCTTCACCTCCAACTAATAATTCTTGCCTAGACTCGCTAATACTGAGCGGTTTCCTTAAAAATACCACAGCTATTGCCCAAACCAATAAAGAACCCCCACAAACATAAGTTAAAATATCTCTGTAGTACCAGGTATTACTTTCATCTTTATGCCGATTTTGTATAATTTCTACTACCACACCGTTGGATAACTTGTCAACGAAACTCATTATTCCATATACAAATGCACCCGAATTAGTTCTAGTACCTATTAAGTCTGTGGTAACACCTAGACTAGAAACGAGTATTATAGAACTAGCGGCGCCTAGTAGCGCAGCAACTAAATATATCAAGTATTTAGAATACAGATCTCCTCTTCCCCAGTGTATAAACAAACAGGCCGACAAGCCAATCATAGCTCCGAAAATATAAGTTACTTTTCTCCCTACCGTTTTATTAATCGGCCCTATTGTAAACGACGTCGCCAAGCTAGCAATATACATGGTTAGTGGCACCACTGCCAGGGCACTAGAAATCATATCCAGAGCTTCATGGAGATACAGAGTGATGAATACTTGCGTTAGATTGATGAAGAGTCTGGAACACATGTAGTTTAATGCTCCCTGATACACCTGGATATCAGTAAACAATTCTTTGAAGTCTGTGCGAAGTTTGGTGCCTCTGACGTCATGTGATATCCCGTTATCGCCGTCTTCTTTCACACATAGATGAAAGAGGAAGGTGCAAATACCACCTAAAATCATTACGCTCCAAACGACGTGCTGAAATTTACTGGCATCTCCGGAGTTTATCTTGTTACTGTCATTTCCTGATAGATGGAGTACGGTCCAAGTGATAATGTAGACAGTCACGTTAGCTATGACCGTAAATCCGTAGCGCACGGCTGTCAATTTCGTTCGGTCGTGTTCATTCGGGCTGATCTCGGGTATCAGCGAAAGATGGGAAATTTGCACGGCAGCCCACCCAAATTGGAAAATTATTATAAACATTGAGTAGTAGATCATTTGGCTCCATTTCGGCGAGTTCTCGCAGTTCACGCACGGTGAAAAAATAAAAGGGAAAGTCAAGATTACACAAATACTTCCTAGTAGATGCCAAATTTTTTCCGTTTTCCGTATCGGCAAATCCAAAAGTTGTCTCCTTGATCCGAGTGGTAGCCTACAAACGGTGTGGCCAAGGCGTCTGCTATTTGTCCTATTAATAATAAAGTTCCCGCTTGGGTGTTGCTGAAGTTTAAAACTAGATGAAAGAATACTAGGAGGTATGTAAACCACATAGATGCACAGACGTCGTTCAGGACGTGTCCCATCCCGTATGCTAAATATATGCGAAATGGTAATCTCTGGTAGACTTCTGAATAGTCATCAATTTGATCCATTTTACTGGTTATTAATTTCTTCTTTATGAAATTGATATCTGAGTATTCTTTGTCTTTTAACAGGATCTATTCGAGGTACCTTTTGATCTTATTTAAATTAGGAGTATTTACAGCTTCAGGAGTATCTGCAGTTTTACATGTTGACACTGTTGGTTGGTCTGAAAATTAAAAGAAAAAAGAGGTGAGGTTAAAATATCTATAGCTATTTAATAACTGGAATTACTATTTATAGTAGATCTTGGCGCTTTTTGATACAGGGTGATCATTTTTAGATGCCGGCCCCGATTTAAGGAGAATTGTTGGATATTTATTTTTTTTTTTTTTTAATATAGAATGGTAAACAGATTCGAAAGCTTATAAGAAAGGCTAAAGAAAAGTGAATGGAAGAACAATGTCAGGAAATCGAAGAATTACAGCTAAAGTATGACTATTTCGGTATGTACGAGGCTGGTTTGAAAAGTCCGTGCAAAAATAAAAACTACTTATGTGTTTGGGGTAAACCTTTTTTATTTTTCGACATAGTCTCCTTTTAGGCTTATACACTTCGTCCAACGATGTTCTAGTTTGTTGATCCCTTCCGAATAATAGGATTTGTCCAAGTCTGCAAAATATCCATTAGTGTCTGCAATCACCTCCTCGTTTGAATAAAATCTTTGTCCCGCCAGCCATTTCTTCAAATTGGGGAACAAATAGTAGTCCGAGGGAGCCAAGTCTGGAGAATAGGGGGGATGTGAAACGAGTTTGAATCCTATTTCCATTAATTTTGCGACCACAACTGCTGAGGTGTATGCTGGTGCGTTGTCGTGATGGAAAAGGACTTTCTTGTGGGCCAATCGCGGGCGTTTTTTCTTGCAGCTCGGTTTTCAAACGGTCTAATAACGATGAATAATATTCACCTGTAATAGTTTTACCCTTCCAGATAGTCGATGAGGATTATCCCTTGCGAATCCCAAAAGACAGTCGCCATAACCTTTCCGGCCGAAGGAACGGTCTTCGCCTTTTTTGGTGCAGATTCTCCTTGGTAACCCATTGTTTAGATTGTTGTTTGGTCTCAGGAGTATAGTAATGTATCCATGTTTCATCCACAGTGACGAAACGACGCTTAAAGTCCTCCGGATTCTTCTGGAACAGCTGCAAACCATCCTTGCAACACTTCACATGATTCCGTTTTTGGTCAAGCGTGAGCAATCGCGGCACCATCTTGCGGATAGCTTTCTCATGTCCAAATGTTTATGTAAAATAATATGTACCCGTTCAGTCGAGATGCCAACAGCACTAGCAATCTCACGCACCTTAACTCTTCTGTCATCCATCACCATATCATGGATTTGATCAATGATTTCTGGAGTCGTAACCTCCACAGGCCGTCCAGAACATTCAGCGTCACTTGTGCCTATATGGCAGTTTATCAAGCTGCTCTTTAGTCTCCTGAGGCGTTTTGCCTTTCATAAAGTAATGTTTAATCACCACACGAAATTCTTTTTCGTCCATTTCTTGAAAATCACTCGACTTCCTTGATTCACACAAATGCCAAACACAAAGAAATAGACCAATATGGCTGAAACTTGCTGTGCGTTCATTCAAGAGATGCTACTAATTAAACCTGACCTCGATACGCGCCGGTGGTGCCATCTCTCGGACTTTGCACGGACTTTTCAAACCAGCCTCGTATAAAAAAGTTAAAGAAGTTACCGGTCAAAACAGTACACGAATACCAACATATTTAATAAAACGGTAATAATCAGATATTAACCGAACAAAAAGAGCTAGAAGAAGAATGGGCTCGATACATTAAAAATACCTTTGATGACGACAGAGAATTACCAGAACTCATTACGGACGGAATTTCTTTAAATATACTCCCAGCAGAAGTTAGGGATGCAATAAAACATGCAAAAAAAAAACTGGAAAGGCTCCTGGACCTGATAATCTTTATGCGGAGATGTTTCAACTTTTAAATGAAGAAAATATTTGTATCTTGTTTTATTAGATTTAATTTTTTATTAAAATCATCTCCAGGTAAGGGGACACTTACAAGTCTATGCAACAGACTGTGGTAAGCTGCCAATTTGTGTTGTAGGGGGTGAGCTGATTTTATGTTTATCTGTATGTGAGGGTTTGTGAAGAATAGAGAATTTGTGTTTGTTGTAATGTCTGGTTATCGTTAAGTCAAGAAAATTAATTTTATTGTCGGCTTCTAGTTCCATAGTGAATTTAATATTTTTATGTATTGTGTTTATATCAGAGGCGTCAAACTCAATTTTGCAGAGGGCCATATATTAAATTTAGAATGTGTAGGCGGGCCAGATTCAAATAAAAAAAAAATGTACTGAATTATTATAACATTTTATTTATTTAATTATATAGTATATAATATACGGTTGTTAAAAATTATGATTCTTCATTGCGATCGCGGGCCTTATTGATACATCCCGGGGGCCGGATGCGGCCCGCGGGCCGTACCTTTGACATCCCTGGTTTATATAGTTAAAAACATTGTCAAGTTGAGGCTCTGTACCATTAAAATAAGCAAAGATGTCGTCTACATATCGGTACCAATACAAAAATGATTTGCTAAATTCTTGTCGATGTATTTGTTTTTCTAGGTTATCCATCTTTCTGTTAAAAGCGGGCTAAGTGGACTACCCATTATGAGACCCTCAGAACTATTATAAAACGTATTATTAAAGTAAAAATAATTTTGATTGAGGCTCGTGTTTAATAAATTTAGTAATGTCTTGTTGCATAACGTTATTAACTTTATTTTTGATTAGGAATGTTTTAATGATTTTTACTGTTTCATCCGGGGGTATGCTAGGGAAAAGGTTTTGGACGTCAAATGGTACTAGTTTTGAATTATCTGGTAGAAAGACGTTGGAAATTTTTTTCCGTTAATTCTAACGAATTTTTTATTGTGTAAGTTGGGGTGAAGTTAATGATCGTTTTAATGATATCTATGAGAATTTTTGAGAGCTTGTAAGCTGGGGCCGATATGTAGGAGGCTACCGGTCTAATAGGATGATTTTCTTTATGTAATTTGACTAATGAATAAAGTAGAGGGGGCTGATGATTCATGACTGTTAATTTTGAGATTTGGTTGTCTGATATGATGCTGGAAGCTTTACCTAACGCTGTTCTAATATTTTTCTTGAATTTTTCTGTCAGATCTTTTAATAATATTTTGAAATTTCCTTTCTTAATAGATCCTAATGTTTTGTCTATATATTGTTGTTGATCTATAGCGACTATTGTGTTACCCTTATCTGCTTTTGTGAAAATAATATTATTATTTTTAGCCTTGTTTTGTATTGATCTAGCTACATTTATTTCATCATCTAAATTTGATTTGTTGCTAAGAAATTTCTTTTTTATAATATCTGCGAAAATGTATTTTTTTTTTTGGCGTGTTGAAAGGTACATTTATCAAAGCTATTTCTGTTTCTACAGCCAAGATTACAGATTCTTTTAAATCAAATTTATTATTTTTATTATGTTTAAAACCTTTATTTAAGAGGGCTGTTTCTTGATTGGAAAAATTTGTTGCTGATAAATTTATAAATCTGTCAAAGAATTTATGATCTGAAAACACTTTTTTTGTGGTAGGCTGTGGTTGATATTTCTCTTTTTCCCTTATAAGAGAATCAAGTTTTCTTTTTTTGATTAATGTATTTTTTATTTATTATATTCAGAACTAGCCGTGCCCGCGGCTCCGCTCGCGTGGACTTGATTCACTACTATCGTCACTGCTTATTCCTTATGTTACCTAACGTAATAAAATAAAATATCTGCCATTATTTCTTCTTATCTCCTATTATTTTTCCTTATCTTCCATTATCTCTCCATAATTTCCATTATCTAGGCTTATCTCGACTTATCTCCCATTATTTCTCCTTATCTCCCATGATTTCTCCTTATCTCCCATTATCTCACCATAACTCCCATTATCTAGACTTATCTTTGCTTATCTCCCATTATCTCTCCTTATCTCCCATTATTTATACTTATCTCCCATTATCTCACCTTATCTCCCATTATCGAATCTTATCTCGACTTATCTCCCATTATTTCTCCCTTATCTCCCATTATCTCACCTTATCTCCCATTATCTGGGCTTATATCGAATTATATAGAACATATGTATAAATTTATAAAAACACGTAAATCGGATAAGTGGTTCTCGAGTAATAAGCGCACTAACGGACAGACAGACAGAGAGACGTTGCATTATATATATATTGTATTCTTTGCTACATGATATTGTTCCATATTTAATGCTTTAGGGAGTGTATTGCAAGAGAACGCGCTAGCGGCAAACTTTTCTCCGACTTAATTCACTATTATCGTCACTGCTTATTCCTTATCTCACCTAGGCTGAGAACATACGTATGTTTAAAAAAAAAGCACGTAAATCGGATAAGTAGTCTCCAGTGATAAGCACACTAACGGACGGACAGACAGACAGACAGACGGACAGAGAGACATTGCATTTTATATATATTATAGATATTCTCTGCTACATAATATTGTTCCATATTTAATGGTTTGGACTGTGTATTGCAAGAGAACGCGCTAGCGGCAAACTTTGTCCGACTTCATTTACTATTATTGTCACTGCTCATTCCTTATGCTACCTATCGTAATAAAATATAGCCTATAACCTGGCCAGAGAATATATGTATGTTTTAAAAAAAAAAGTACGTAAATCGGATAAGTGGTTTTTCAGTGATAGGCGCACTAACGGACGGACGGACAGACAGACAGACAGACAGAGAGACGTTGCATTTTATATATATTATAGATGAATTTCCCATATTCATTAGCATACAGTATTAATTTTATTACCTATCTACCTTAGGGTATTTGTATAAATGTAATAACACTAATATTCAAATATCATTTTGTATCAGACGAAGCTATAGTATAGCGAAACGCGTCATACAGTTTCAGTGACACTAAATAAAGTGGAAATTTGACAAAAGTAAGTCTTTCATTACATTCGTTATGAATTTCCATCAAGTAACAGCCACAACAATTCACAGTTCTACCAGTTTTATTAGAAAATGTTCCCTTATTTTAAGAAAGTGTGGTATCAACACGACGGAGTACCACCTCATACAGCTGCTGCTGTTAGAGAGTATCCGAATGAACGGTTTCAACGAAGATGGATAGGGGTTCCCAGCCCAGTTATTCAATGGGCATCTAGGTCACCAGACTTCACGCCGTTAGATTTTTTTCTTGTGGGGGGAGATATTGTATATAAAACTGCCACAAATGATATTAAGCCCTTAAAGGCAAAAATATCAGATACGTGCGATAGTATATCTGGAGGAATTATTTACAAAGATACTCATCAAGCGTCAGTGAAAAGAATAGAAAAATGCATGACAGAAGAAGGAAGACATATAGAAAACTTCTTTTTTTATTTTTTTTTCAATCTACTTTCAAAAAAAGCACTGCAAACAACTAGATTTCCCGGCCGTCCAAGGCTCTTAAATACCTCCTTATATTCAGAAGTGTACCCCTCGAAAACACAATAACCTCTTGAAAATTTTTATTAATATTATTATTTTTTGTGACCGCTCGACAAACCTTTCGTATACAACAGGTTATCGATTTGATAAATATGGATTGTGGAGGCATCAAAAAGGTTAAATATTCAATAAGCCATGCGGACCGTGTATGGACTGCTTTGAGAAAAAATATCAGGACTATTGAGAGTTTGTGCAAAGGTGCGTGAAGGACGATTAATTGGCCGGCTAAAAAAATCAACGTGTGTGAAGTTCAAGGCCGCATATTCTTTAAAAGTAATTTAGTAGATTACTGACCGTCAGTTTTGATGGAATTGCGAAAGGGTCGGAGCACTTCCTTAAATTAAAATTGCCAATGCATAGTGAACTAGAGTCTGTAAAGTAAGAACGTGACCGCTCGTGCTAATAACGGCGCACATACAGGTATTTGAACAATCTACGCGGCCAAAAAGTCAAAAAATCAAAACAGAAAATATTGCCAGGTAACCGACTACCAGATACAGAGGACCCTTTCGAGAACAAAAGACAACCGCTTAAAACCCAACCCGTGCAGTCTTACCTGTTTTATGTCAGTCGGAATTCGATTCTGTTACCTCGTGTACGTTATCAGTTCTCGGCGCTCTTAAAAATCATAATTGTGAAAGTGGAATTTTATGTCTATAAGTCTCAAAGTACAGGTATGTAACTATGTTATTTCATAAAACTTGTATCATTTACTTATTTGTAAATCAACGTAAGGGACGGTAAAGAAAGGTCTTTTCCACGAGTATTATTTTGTAAAAAAAATATATTTTACTGTCGTTTTCATACTTCCCTGTTAGATCCGGCTATAATTTTGATAATATTCTAAAGTTGGTAGTTTCAGTAAATAATAAATCAAAAAACTGGCCCCGGATAAGTCCGAATAAGATACATTTTGGGACTTTGAAAATTATGGTCAAAATTGTGAGAAAAAATAAATTTTGATTTTATCAATTTTAACTTCACGATTCTTTGTTGTAGGTTCACTTGGTACATCGGGAATGAAGGTTGTAACCCGGAAATACTTGTTTGACCGCATGATGAAGGAAAATTTAACTTATTTGGAAGACAAACTAAATTGCTTGAAAGAACAACTTTTGTCAACTGAAGGATATACA